>CM070019.1:6089921-6802421 GCA_036247105.1 Cirrhinus mrigala | reverse complement strand
TTAAGGTGAGTCCATACACTGGGCTGCATTAGGAATTAATTGTATTTGTTTCATTCAGGGCTCACATTTCCCTGCTCTCACTGAGGCCGTCACAAAGATAGGGCCATGCAACCAGACACGCTTTGGGTACAATTGGTTATACTATCCACCTTCACATCCTCAGCCTGTTGCTGGATCCATTCAATATTTTATTCACAAGATCCACCTGTGCCACAGAGCTGCAACCCGGATGAATATTATTTGTGCATATAAACAATAGCTAACAAGAATGTTTTGATATATTTTCATAGTAGCTGTTAGGTAACAAGGGAACACAATAACACTCAGACAATAAAACATTCAGACAAGAATCAGTTAAATAAGGTAGATTTGAACCATACGAAGCCTACTGTATCTTATGTGATACATTTGTATTATCTGATTTTTTTTTAAAACATGAACATTGCAGGACTGAAGCAACTTGATTATCCGTAGCTTACATTATTTTTGGAACAATCATGCTAAAATATGAGTATCAAAAATAAAGCATCAGGCTTTTGAGAAATATGTATTTATACATCACTCAGTCGTCAATGTATTGCATTGCATTATATGTTTTGCAAGATACAGAGTGGCAACTGTTATGCATTTTATTAAGTAGTCTACTGTTATGAAATCTTATTGATTTACATTACATGCAATCAAAATTTCATCTTTGTGGCCGTATAAATATCATCTGCTGCACCACATTGCATATTAATGCATTAATGCATTTTTCATAAATGTCAGGTTGGGGCAATCATCATGTTTTTTGTGATTTTATAAAAAATTGCAGTTACATTTTTCTTTGTTTCAAATAAGTAAGCTGTTGATTCAAATGAATTTTGTTGTAAAGCCTATAGGCAATTTCCCACTGTGAACATTTATATCCCACTGCAGTGTTAAATTGGCTGTAAATATAAAAATGATCTCTTTTTTCATGAGCAATAACTGTGAAAAAAATATATTTTTTCTTTATTTATTTGTAGTGAGGACCTGTCGGCATATGATATGTACAGAAAATCCTTTTCTAAAATAAATCTACGCTGCAGTGTTGGGGAGAGTTACTTTTAAAAGTAATGCATTACAATATTGCGTTACTCACTAAAAAAGTAACTACGTTTTTACTAATTACGTTGCTTAGTTTTTTTATGGAAAGTAATGTTATTTCTTTCTCATTACTGTTTTTTAATATAAAAAGTTATATTTTTAGAAAATACAACATCAAAAAGTGAAATGAATAAGCCTCAGGCTGAAGGAAAAGTACATTCACATCTGTACAGAAGAAGAAGAAAGTTCAACACTCACCTAAAGTAATTTTTGCTTATGAGATTGGTTGAACTAAGGTCAGCAGCAAAACATTGGTTAATAAAAACATGGCTTAAATACATAAATGGCCTGCGGTCCCCACAATGTTAAAAAAATATTAAAAATAGTAAATGGTGTTTATCTGAAAATGTAACAATGCAAACATGTTTTCTGTAAGGGGTAGGTCTAGGGTTAGGGTTGGGTTAGGGGATAGACAATATCGTTTTGTCAGTATAAAATCTATAGAAGTCTATGGAAAGTCCCCACAATTCACAAAAACAAACATGTGTGTGGGTGTGTGTGTGTGTTTACATATTTAATTACTGCAGATTTGCGTCATGTTCTGAGTTGGTATTTCACTGTTTTCCTTCATTTTGAGGAATATGTGGATCTGTGTTTTGTTTTTGTTTTTTTGTTTTTGCCAGTGAGATAAGTGAATGCATGTTTACATTTGGACTAGAGCACCTCTGCACTTAACTCCCTATTTTTCTTAACATGGGGACAGGACACTTGTCAGTCAATACATGGGAAAACAATCAAAATTACTTATTTGAAAAAGTAAAATGATATTTTCTTGTACATTAAAAAGTAATGCGTTACTTTACTAGTTACTTGAAACAAGTAATCTGGTTATGTAACTCGCGTTACTTGTAATAATGTGTTGCCCCTAACACTGACGCTGACAAACATCCACTTCAGTGTGTGACAACTTGCCCCGGTGTTCTATTTCATGCAATTGATGCAACCTACTTCCAAGACCCAATAATAATCCATGCAGTGGAATAGATGTAGCCTTACAATCGTTACCTCAAGAGTTAGCGCCCATTTTCCGTTCACACGCTCGCTCGGCATAAACACGTTCTCTCCTTGTGGCCAATCCCAGCATCAGCTGTCAGACGGATTACCTCAAGCCTGGAGTCGCCTAATGCCCGTTTCGTTGGTGAGTTGGGAACAATTTAACGTGTAAAGGCTACCCATAGTAACCGACAGCACCAGCATCATCATCATCTTTGGTTCACAGCCTTGAGGATCCTCAAGCATGTCGGGAGACAAACACAGAGGAAGCACAAAACGCTGAAGTAGGCAGCAGCAGTAGCAGCAGCAGCACCACACCTTCCGCGATATTCCGAGCCTGTAACTGGTGCACTGGCGTCGGGTGCATTAGACATTGCGGATCCGACCTCCAGGATCCATAATGCCCGTTAATCAAGCTTGACACCACCGAAATGCTGCCGGGCTCTATTCAGATAACGGGAGAGGCGCTGTCCGGTGCTGAAATCAAAGACATATGCGACAGCCTGAAGGAGAACAGCGTGCGGCTGCTGTCGGTGCGCGGCTGTCAGCTGTCCGACCGAGACTTCGGCCGTGTGTGTCGCGGCGTGGCGGAGTCGCACTCTCTCGCTCAGCTGAACCTGAACCTCGGCGTGGTGTCCACCATCAGCCGGACCAAGCAGCTGGCAGACGCTCTGAAGGCCAACAGATCCGTTCAGACCCTCTTGTGAGTGCTTCTTTAAGGATTAGTTAGGCATGCAAACGTCACTATTATTATTATCATCGCGCATATTTCCAGCGGTAGGCTTTTATTAAGAAGTTTCCTGTCGGTCAGTAAGCAGACTTACATTGAAGGGAACTGAGACATTATATCACTGGTGGGCTTTTTGACTTTGACAAATAAGCAACCCTCAAACCACATCCAGCATCTACCCTATAGTGTGGGCTACTAATCAACCTTAAACTTTAAAATCAGCTTTCCGTAATATCAATATTGTTGGCACTTAAGCCAGAATTGATTGCGCTATTCTTCGTGAGTAACGATGTAAGAATGCACAACGAAATATGTACAATGAAACCATTTCTTCTTCTGATTCAGTTCTTAATTTAGGCTGTGTAAAGTATAAACCTAGATGTTATTCGTGTTTATGAAATTAAAGTTTGAAGATCTCCCACTGACATACATTGTTAGAATGTTTGTCCAGTTCCAAGGGATTTCGATTACGTCACTGTAATATTAGCACACTGAATTGAGGCTGGCAGTGTTTCTCAGATCGTTTGCATACTGAATTGTGATTTGTCTTTTTACAAACTCACTGTTGTCACAGTTTTTGGTAATTTCACTTTATAATAAGTTTAATTTAAAAATCATTAACAAACATTATATAATGTTAAACTAATCATTACTTAATATATATTCACATATCTAGAAACATGAGATAATGTGGTTGCTAATGTTAACTAATCACCTTAGCAAGCATTACCAAATGATTAACAGATCATTATTTAATGTAAATTGAAATGCTTACAAATGTCATTAAACTTTCAATTCATCTGATCATGTATTTTTAAAAAAGTCTTCAAACGATTTTGACTTGGTTTACAATTATTAAAAGCTTCATTAATAAATCATTAACAAACATTATAGAATGCTTTACGGATCATTAGCTAATATTTACAAATGTCAGTAAACTTTCAATGTGTTTTAAAAATCTACAAATGATTTTAACAGAAATTATACAACAATTACAAAGTTTATTTGTTAATGTGCTTTTGAATGCTTACAAATGTCATTAAACTTCAGTTCACATATAAGCTAATGCTCATTTTTACATTAGCAACTGTTGTGAAAATATAGCTTAATTAGTAATCTAAAGTGGAAACTATTTATCAATTGTAAATGTTTATAAACATTTACTAATCATTAGTACCTTCATGAGCCGTCATTTTGATTGCGCAATTCACCCTATTTTCACATCTTTACAAATTATTTATTAATCATTTGTTAATGTTTTTGCAGTACCCAGTCTAAAGTTAAAACTATTTATAATTTGTAAATGTTCATAAACATTTACTGATTTTTTTTAGTATCTTTACTGGCACTGGACCTTTAGCTACTGTAACAACGTTTATGTAAAGGGTGGTTAGTTCAGTTTAGCTTAATCCTTGGTAAACACATAACACATATTGTAATTTGGGTGCAAAAGATGTTTTTATTACCTCAACACTTATAAGTATACTATTTGTATCATTAAACAGAATATTCCTTGAATCATACATCAACAGGAGGGGGGGAAATAATTTTCAAAAAAATACTTAATTTTTCATTTATCAAACTAATTCAATATAAACAGATTGAATCGTGTTGCCTAGTAATCAAATTGGCCCTATACATTTGTTGACCCCTTACCCCTTTAAACCTACCTATACCACCAAACCTGTCCGTAGCCCTACCCATATCACACCTCAATAACAGCAGAAGTGTTGTGCATTAATAAAAGCTTTTAATCATTGTATTACATCTGTTAAACTCATTTGTAGATTTTCAAGATGTGCATGATAATATGAATTAGAAGTTTAATGACATTTGTAAGCATTTTAATTTACATGAAATGTTAATTATTAGGTAATGTTTAATACATTTATTAGTAAACATTAACAACACATTATTTCACGTCTCTAGATATGTGAATATATATTAACTAATGATCTGTTAAGCATTACATCATGTTTATTAATGATTTATTAATGAAAGTTATTATAAAGTGTTACCCTGTTTTTATTATTATTATTAGTGTGTGTTAGGCTTTGGTTTTCATATTCATTTGCTATATTGGGAAGTTTTACAACCCTACCTGTCTGCACAGTCATTTTTTTTTTTTTTCCTGTCAATCTCATAATTGTACAGAGACTTGCAACTTCTGTGGTCATGTGTGATAGTGATTTCACCTCTAATTAGTAACAAATTGTGTTTCAAAAAGACACAAATAGCCTATAATTTGTTTATTGTACACAGCTGGCGGAAAACGAGAGCTGAATGTTCTGACAATAGCGATAGCGATTCTGCTGTGACATGTTTTTGTTATGCAGAACTTGAAACACTTTTGCTGACTTGAAAGCATTGTCATTTCTTCAGGGAATGCAAATGTAGCACAGAACGTAATGTCTGTCTCTGTCCGCTTTTCCTGTGCCTTTACAGTCTCCACGGAAGTCCACTTTTAGATGCGGGATTGGTCACGCTGAATGGAGCCCTTTCCACTCACCCCTCACTGGTGTCCTTGGATTTGGGGGACTGCATGCTGGGAGATGAGGCAGTTCGTCTCATTTGTGGCATGCTTCCTCCGGATGGCGCTAAATCGGGTAAAACATCACAGCTTGAACAGGAAACAGTATTTACTAGTATTTATAGTATTTTAGTTTTTATAAGACAGTTTCCATATAAAATAACTTTAAGATTAAAGGGATAGTACACTTAAAAATGAAAATTTTGTTTAAAATTTTGAACATTTTGTTTACGTTAAGAGGAATGCATGTGCATGCGTTGTGGTACTCTTCAAAATGGCACTAGGGTGATATGGAGAAGAATTGCTGAATAAAGTTATTTTAGTTTTTTTTGCACAACAAAAAGTATTCTCATAGCTATATAAAATTACAGTTAAACCACTGATGTCACATGGAGTATTTTTTCGATATCCTTGCTACCATTCTGGACCTTGAACGTGGTAGGACCCTTGCTGTCTATACAGGTTCAGAAAGCTCTCAGATTGCATCAAAAATGTCTTAATTTGTGTTCCGAAGATGAACGGAGGTCTTACGGGTTTGTAATGACATGAGGGTGAGTAATTAATGGCAGAATTTTCATTTTTGAGTGAACTATCTCTTTAAATAAGCCATTAGTCATATTATACATTATGTTAGAGATTTAAGTGTATATTACAGTATTCTTCAGTTGGATGAATCAATGCACCAAGACACCATTTGCTTATGCTAATATGCCAGAAATGTATATTGTTTGGACATTTTCAAAACTGACACATTCCTGTTGTTTTCACACTTCTGATGCACTCCGTGTGCAAAACTCCCCAAACTCCACAGCTCTCAGCGCTCTGGCACACTGTCACTGTGAACACACATAGGTAATTTCATTTCAGTATATGAAATGAAAATGAAATGGCCTTTTTCTGTAATTGATGAAAGGTAAGATGGGGAAAGATAAGTGGAATGTGCTTTGACCCTTTAAATGTGATGATGTTTTATTAAGGGAAATAAATGGAAACATTTGCTAATTTTAGTTGTTATAGCTTTTAAATTATTAAAAGTGGGGCATGATGGCCCCTACCTATATATATATATATATATATAACTAAACTACTAAGCCAACTATTGACAACTGACAATTTAATTATGTAGTTATGTTAGTCATATAAATGAATAACCAATGACAGACAAAACAGAATTCCAGTTAATCTAAATAAATTTAAAATCTGGTAAATTTATAATATGGCTTTTGACTTTTGTAAAGGAATATACAGTGTGTGTGTGTGTGTGTAAATGTGAACATGCATTAATTAATCTCACTCACAAAAAAAAAAAAAAAAAGAATAAAAACAGTGAAATGCAACCCAGAATATGACGCAATGCAATAACTAAATGTTAATAAACGCAAATATCCTTTATGTATTCAATCCCATTTTATTAACCAGTGTCCTTGCTGCGATGATCCAATTCAACCATACTAATATAGCAAAAAATGGCCCTATAGATAAACATTTGTGCTTCTTTTTTTATTGCTGAAGTGAACTTTCTTCTTTTGCATTCTACAGTACAGATGTGAATTTACCTTAAGGCTTATGCTGCATTCACGCCATCCGTAATTCCCAGATGAAAACATGTGACATTGTACTCTATCTGAATTATGAGTTTCTATGGCAACACTATCAACGTCAAAGCCCTCACGTGCTCCTGAACTCGTAATTACAACGTGTAAACTCTGAATGTTTTTAGAATTACGACTTAAACCAGTGACAGATGTACCACGTGACCGCCGTCTGGTTCGTTTTGGTGCTACTTAGGCGCTACCTCCAAGTCCGACAACATGGAAAGCTATGAGTAAAATGTAACGTGCTGTCATCTAGGAATTACGGTAATTACAACATGATGTGAAGGCAGCATCATTCAGTTCACTTTTTGTGTGAAAGGGCTTTTACATTTGCCAAAAACGTACATTTAAAAAGTAACAAGTAAAAAGTAAGTAAAATGCAAAAGTAACATTATGCATTACTTTTCAGAAAAAGTAACTTATGTTATTAGTTACTTTTTTAGGGAGTAACGCAATATTGTAATGCATTACTTTTAAAAGTAACTTTCCCCAACACTATATATGTATATATACAAAATGTCATAATAGCAACAATATGTGACCATGGACCACAAAACCAGTCATAACAGTAATTTTTTTGAAAGTGTGATTTCATCATCTGAAAGCAAAATAAATAAGCTTTCCACTGAAGCATGGTTTGTTAGGATAGGACAATATTTGGCCGAGATACAACTATTTGAAAATCTGGAATCTGAGGGTGTCATAATATCAAAATATTGAGAAAATCATCTTTAAATCTTTAAAGCAATGCATATTACTAATCAAAAATTAAGTTTGGATATATTTACAATAGGAAAATTACAAAATATCTTCATGAAACATGATCTTTACTTAATATCTTTAGGATTTCTGGAATAAAAAAAAAAAAAAAATTTTTTTATAATTTTAACCCATAAAATGTATTTTTGGCTATTGCTGTAAATACTGTAAGCTGTACTACTTTAAACTGTTTTTGTGGTCCAGGGTCACAAATAATACACATCAAACTCATGGAATTGTTTACTAATAACCCAGTGAATTACAATAAGTATTAAATTTAAAAATAATAACACTAATAACAACATGCCAAACAATATTTTCCACTCCACAAATCTAAAAACATAAATGTGTTCACAAATTACTCATCAACAAATAGAGACAGTATAATATACAGTACATACAGTATAATATCATAATCACTATTTTCCAGAGATTTCAGATTGTAAAATGTTGATAAAGACTGTGTGTAAGGTTTTCATTGATTTGTGGTTTTGCTGTGTGTAATTTGGGAAAATTGGTACAGTTCCATGTATATCCAAATGAAAAATACTGTAGTAGTAGCTTTAAATCTAGCAGCAGGCTCAGCTCTGTGGTGAATTAACAATGTTCTTTTATGCGATCAATAATACTGCACAGGGCTTAAAGAGCTTACACTGAGTGCCAACCCAGCCATCAGCACGCAGGGTTGGGCTCGACTGGCCATCGCCGTGGCTCACAGCTCACAGTTACGGGTCCTCAACCTCGACTACAATCCCTTAGGTGAGCGATTTGCTGCAGTTTTGAGATATGGATGTATGCTGGACATTATACATAGATATTGTTAACATTTTAAATCAGTATTAATAAGCTTAAGAGTTTACTTTAAATGTTTGTAAAGTTAATTGCGTGTCTTTGAAACAAATCTATTTAACAATTAATTCAAAGAGGCAGGACTTTCCCTGAAGTAAAGTAGTCGGAGGAGATGTTATATATTGAGACATTTATTTGCTGACCGTTGCTCCCTGGTGAATGAAACTGCCACCCAAGCGTACAAATTTTTCTGCCTGAGAAATGCAGGGTTTGCACTTTGAAAACCACTTGGTTTGCACCTTGCACCCTGAGTCTCTGTCTCAGCTTTTCTCATTACTTGTTGTTTCCAGGGGATCACATCGCTGGGATGCTGGCTGTCGCTGTCGCATCCAGTCGGACTCTTGAAGTTCTGGACTTGGAGGGAACCGGCCTCACAAATCAGTCAGCACAGGTATATTCCAAACTCAGGAGTACTTCATGAAACATGGTGGTTTTTTGACTACATTTATTTACATTTTCTTAATATTTACATTATATACAGAGTATTATAATGCAGGTTGAGAACATGCCTTAAAGGGAAAGTTCACCCAAAAAATAAAAATAAAAAACCCCACACCTATATGACTTTTTTCTCTTCTATGGAACATACACTACTGTTCTGAAGTTTGGTGTCGGTAAGTTTACGTTAAATAAAATAATACTTTTATACAACAAGGATGCATTAAATTGGTCAAAAGGAACAGTAAAGACATTTGTGATCTTACAGAAGAGTTCTATTTCGAAAAATCTGTTCTTTTAAACTTTTCTATTCATCAAAGAATCATGAAAAAATGTTTCAAGGTTTCCACAAAAATATTAAGCAGCACGACTGGTTTCAACATTGATAATGTTGGTGGCTATTTGCAAGTGTAGATAACGTTAGATACTATTTACAGTAAGTGCAAATAACAAAAGATGATATTTACACTAAGTAAAATGGCATATTTCTGCTATTTATTACGAATAGTGGCAAATATCTTCACCTTAGTATTGTACTATATTATAAAACACTGTGCAATAATAAAATATTGAGTGTAAACTGCCATTTTTATTCAAATTATTAAATGGATGCTGCCTTATTGGGACAATAAAGCCCTCCCTAAACTAAATGCCTTTTCAGTGTGATATGAGATGTGGAAAGGGAGAAAAATTAGTTTGGCTAATAGCTGAAGACTGGAGTAATGATGCGAAAAATTTAGTTTTACATCAGAAATAAAAGACATTTTAAAATATATTCAAATAGAAAATAGTTATTTTGGTAATGATATTTTTACTGTATATTGATCAAGTAAATGTAGCCCAAAACTTCTGAACAGTTTGAACAGTTTTTAGAATATGCTGAAGAATGTGATTATTCTTCAGAATTCCACAGATGAAAGAAAATTATGTGAGTAAATGATGAGAAGTTTCATTTTTAGGTTAAATGTTCTCTTAAGGCAGAAAATAGTATGATTTCCAAAACTCGTATTAAAGGATTAGTTCACTTCCAGAACAAAAATTTACAGATAATTTACTCACCCCCTTGTCATCCAAGATGTTCATGTCTTTCTTTCTTCAGTCCAGAGGTCACGTTAACTGAAAACTGTCCTTCATTGACGGATTTTTTTTTTTTTTTTTTTATCAGTGATGGAAAAATCTGAAAGCCGTCCGTCATTTTCACAGATTACATTGAGATTACACTCTATTGTAAATTGTAGCTGTAATTCCCACTCCTGTCCAGTTGGTGGCGAGTGCGCTCCAGTGTGGCAGCAGAGCGCTAAATCCAGAACAAAAACGAAACTGTCATGAATGTTTTGTTATGCGTTTGATTACACCCTGGCGAGTGCCCAGAAGCTACAACGATCTATCACGTCACATTAAAGAGCGCCAAAACGGTATTGATTGCTTGAATTTCCTACTAAAAATTGCCTAATATAATTTGAAATCTGAGAAGTTTTATATCAAAAGTAACAAAGCTTAGCCTATTGCGATTTTGGATGGGAGGCCAGGCGCACTATGTACTGTTCATTCATCAACCGAAAACAAACAGGATAGACCAAAAGATCGATTAGGAATGGATTTACGAATCGATTTAGGATCTGTTCATCTGTTTTTTGTTTTAAATAAATGCATAAGCCTATATCTTCCTGTAGGTTCATTATTAAAAATGAAAATGTGAACAAAAATACTGTTTTGAACCACAGTGCACAGAGTATGCATGTGCATCACAGAGCTAGACAAGATGATAATCGACCATTACGCTAGATAAGGCCCTTCTTCCTCAGCTGGGATCATTTAGAGCCCTTTGAAGCTGCATTTTAAACTACATTTTGGAAGTTTAAACTCAGGCACCATAAAAGTCCACTACATGGAGAAAAATGCTGAAATGTTTTCCTCAAAAAACACAATTTCTTTACGACTGAAGAAAGAAAGACATGAACATCTTGGATGACAAGGGAGTGAGTAAACTATCTGTAAATGTTTGTTATGGAAGTGGGCGAATCCTTTAATGCATATTAGTATCTATTTCTAATTTCCCTGCATCACAGATATTAAATCAACCAATTTCTGAAAAAAACTACCAAGGAGTTCACTTTTTTAGTTTCTGAAAGAGTAAACTCTATTCATAGGGCTTGTTGATTTGAATCAGTGATGAATTATGTGTAAATTCATGTGGGTAAGTGCTGTGCGATGCGTGTAATGTAATCTCTGCAGTGACTTCGTTCATTTTACCCTTGAAAGGAGATGCATGTAGATCAGATATGTACTTTATAAACCAAATGAGTAATCCAAAACCTTTTCCTATCACCACCTGCTGAAAAATAGCACTGTCTGGGAAAAGCTAGAGATTATAGTTTATAAAGTTTAAAATATGGATTTTTTTTTTTTTTACACAAATGCATCGATTCATGTCAGAAGGCCTTTTTTAACCTCTGGAGCCGTGTGGAGTACTTTTTATGATGGATTTATGCACTGTATTTTATTTTAAATCTCAACCACCATTCACTGCCATTATAAAGCTTGGAAGAGCCAGGAGATTTTTTTTTAATATAACTCAGATTGTATTCGCCTTAAAAAAAGAAAGTCATATACACACGTTGGACGGCTTAAGAGTCATGAGGTCATTTTAATTTTTAGGTGAATTATCCCTTTAAGCAGAATGTCTGGGTTTACAGATCTCTGTATGTGTTTCATGAAAGAAATAAAAAAGCACAAGGTCTATACAACATGACCTTTGACATTACAACAGATAAACTATTCCTTTAAAAGTTCTTATATCTTCTTTGTTTTCTCTGTTTATCTTTTCATAATTCTCCACTAGAGGGCAAAGTTGTACAGGAAATTTCTTATTCATGCTGTCGGCGTTCATAGGTGGTCCTAAAAGGATACCATGAATTTTTTTGCGCGTATGCAGATGAATGCATTTCTGAATTCCTATACTTTCATCCTATGCAATACATTTTGATGAGGGACATTATATGACTTTTTGAATTTGATGGCTCCTCTTGGTGTCATTGGATGATGAAATGTGCATTGGTTGCATGCTTCAAAATCTCAGCAGGTGTAGTAGTCCATCAAGATATTTGTTCCAACTGCATCATGATTATTAAGTATTCAAACATACTGATTTGATGCACTCTTTTTCGGATAATGTGGAGCATATTTGGACATGCGCTTTCTTCCAAGCAACATCTATAATACAAATGACTGCAGAAATGGACAACTTAAAGGCACAGTGTCATTTACTGTCATTCAGTGAATTTTCACTGGCAAAATGCAGTCATTTTAATAGGAATCCACATGATAGGGAAAGATTTCCCCATGCATTTTGTCAATTTTGTCACAGGTTCAAGTTGTTCTCATGGATTCTCTGCGGCCACTTTTTTAAAAGTTTTTCCTGCTAATCTGATGACCACCACACCTTAAGGCATACTAACACTAGAATTGGAAACACCATTTCCAACATCCAGTTTATTGAATATTTTGGTTAATTTAACTGTATTTTCAGCATTGAAGGTCTGTTGGTTCTATATGGACCTGTGCTGTTTGGCTGAGTTTCCAGTGAAGCATTTGACTCTGGCTTTTTCTGCAGCAAGCCAGAGGCAAGGGAAGCCACTGACTCCATAATTACATTTGTTCATGGAAAATCCATTTATTTTTGCACCCAATGATCTCATGCCACTACCTTTTTATATCACACTTGTGTAACTAAAGTTTACAGGTCATATGTCCTACTTGCCCAAATAAGTTGCAGTTGTACAGCAAAAAACAAGGCTTTAAGGAGTAGTTCACCCAAAAATGAAAATGTTGTCATCATTTACTGTACTCACCCTCCACTTGTTCCAAACCTGTATGAGTTTGTGCTCAACAGAAGAAAAATAGTTTAAAGAATATTAGGAAACCAACAGTTTACAGTAGCCAGTTTGCAGTAGGGTGAGGAAATGATGACATTTTCATTTTTGGGTGAACTATCCCTTTAAGGGGAGTTCACAAGTACATCGGCATTGCACTCATGTCAGGGTTGTTACTGTATCAGATTTTGACTATGTGATTTTCATGGACAAAAGGCTTTACTATAACAATTTTATCACAATATCTATAGAAATTTTAGGAAAATATCTGAGGGATAGTTCACCCAAAAATTCTGTCATTATTACTCACCTTCATATTGTTCCAAACCCAAGACCTTCATTCATCATCGGAACAAAAATTAAGATTTTTTTCTTGACGAAATCTGAGAGCATTCTGACCATGAATAGACAGCAACAAAACTGACACATTCTTAGTCCAGAAAGGTAGTAAGTCCATGTGACATCAGTGGTTCAACATTAATTTTACGAAGCTACAAGAAAACAAAGAAAACAAAAATAATGACTTTATTCAACAATTCTTCTCCTCCAAGTCACCATCCTCCACAGGCCTATTGTTTTCTATCACCAGTATACATTTCTGGGCATGGGAACATTTCAGTTGCATTGCTGTCTATGCAAAGCCAGAAAGCTCTTGGATTTTATCAAAAATATCTTAATTTGTGTTCCGAAGATGAGCAAAGGTCTTACGGGTTTGGAAGGACATGAGGGTGAGTAATTAATTATATAATTTTCATTTTTGGGTGAACTAGCCCTTTAAATGAATGAATAGTGCTATCATTCAAGTGTTGGAGTATTAACTGGATGTTTATGATAATTCCATATGTGTAATATTAACACAATATCAATATTTAATTTTAAAACTAGATTTAAAAAAAAAGTTCAAGACAGACTCTGACGTTGGCTTGAGAAAGCTAAAACAGGAAGTTTATAAAGTTTTAAAAGCCAGAAGTTTGAAAGTTTTCAGTTTAAAGTAGTTTGAAGTTTAAAATAGTTTTAAAGATTAAAAAGATGTTGTAATGATTAGCAAGTTACTAGCATGTTGCTAACATGTTTCTAGCATGATTACCAAGTTGCTAGCATTTGATTAGCTTGTTGCTAGCATGATTAGCATGTTACTAGCATGTTGCTAACATGATTAGCAAGTTATTAGCATGTTTCTAGCATGATTAGCATGTTACTAGCATGTTTATCATGTTAGCATAATTAGCAAGCTACTAACATTTTGCTAACATGATTCTGGCATGATTAATGTTATTATCATGTTGCTAGCATGTTTAACATGTTAACATGATTAGCAAGCTACTAGCATGTTGTTAGTATGATTCTAGCTTGATTAGCAAGCTACTAGCATTTTGCTAGCATGTTACTTACATGTTAGCACGATTTTAGAATAGACATATTTTAGCATGATTAGCATGTTACTAGCATGTTGCTAACATGATTAACAAGTTATTAGCATGTTTCTAGCATGATTAGCATGTTACTAACATGTTTAACATGTTAACATGATTAGCAAGCTACTAGCATGTTGTTAGTATGATTCTAGCTTGATTAGCAAGCTACTAGCATGTTGTTAGCATGTTACTTGCAGTTTGTAAGCATGGTCTGCAAGTTGTTAGCATGATTTTAAACTGATTAACATATTTCTAACATGATTAGCATGTTACTAGCATGTTGTTACCATAATTTGACCATGATTAGTAAGTTACTAGCATGTTTCTAGCATGATTCTGGCATGATTAGCATGTTACTAGCATGTTTCTAGCATGATGACCAAGTTAGTTTGAATGAGTTTAAATGGATTAGAAATAGAAGGGAAGCTTGATTGAGTCTCAAGGGATTCTGGGAGTTCTGACAGTTGGAGTTTGAATAGTTTTGAACATTCTGTCAGTCTAAGTCCATGGGATTTTTCCCAGTTTTATTCGTTATTTTTAGGAAAACCGTAAGTCCGATCAGTTAGAAAAGATATAGCGCACTTGGTCAGATCAGTCTGAAAATCTGGGTTGAGTTTGGAGTTTGTAGAGTTAAAGCTCTAGGAGGATACAGTCAGAAATTTTTGTCTCAGAAGAGGAAGAAGAAGTTTAAAGAGGATTCCAGTAAGTTGGCTTGAGAAAGCCATATCAAAGTTATGGTCAATACTGGTGCATTGCGACACTCTTACTATTAATAGAAGTGCAGACAGTGAAGTTCACATGATGCACCCACTGATCGAGTAGAAACATCTACTTGCAACCAACAGCACAGAGATTTCATTTGCACTTCATTTCCTCCCAATTCTTCACATGTTTTGAGTGTATTCATCTCTGTCATGCTTTTCCTTGTTTCTCTGTGGTCAGGTCTTCCTAGACATGGTGGAGAACTACCCCACCAGCCTGCGTGTGCTGGTTCTAGCCGAGAACGACATCAGTCCCGAGCTGCAGCAGCAGATCTCAGATCTCCTCTCTGAAGGCGAGGAGGAGGAGGATAAAGACGGAGAGGCGCGCGGAAGCTCTGTGACCCCCAGGGAGAAACCCGCCTGGGTTCCCCACAGCAGTAAGGGCTGACCAGCCTCACTCTCTCAGCCTGTTCTCTTTGCTTCAAGACTGTTTCATTTAGATTTCTCTTCCGCTTTTCTCTTTCCCTCTTTGTGTGTGGATGACTTTCCTGGAGTAACTGGTTCTAAGAGGCTGGGGCAAAAGGGAAGTACAGAAAATCACATTTCTCATGCATTACTTAGGAAAGACCATTTCTACTTGCGAAATAGAAATATGAATTTCTTATAATGGCCAAGTTGTGAGTTCTCTGTCCTGTATATCCTAAAGTCATTAGACTTAGAGGTTATTATTAGTAAGGATACATTTTAAAGGAAAAGTGCAGCCAGAAATGATCATTCTGTCATCCAGTGTCGCTCCAAACCTGTTTGACTTTCTTTTTTGTGCAAAAGATGAGTTTTGGAAGCATATCCTAACCATTATGTTCCATATAATGAAAGTGATTGGCGAATGGAGTTAACACCTTAAAAGTATCAAACTTGCACTCAATATCAAAACCAAGGACGTCAATGGTGTCAATGCCACATTTTTTATAGAAAGACTGTTATATTTTCTGAAGAATAGCATACATACATTACATACACCTTGCAGAATCTGCAAAATGTTAACTGTAGCAAAATAAGAGGGATCATACAAAATGCATATTATTTTTTTAGTACTGACTTGAATAAGATATTTCACATAAAAGACGTTTACATATAGTCCACAAGAGAAAATGATCCTGTTCAAAAGTTTACATACACTTGATTCTTAATACTGTGTTGTTACCTGAATGATCCAGAGCTGTGCTTTTTTTTTTTTTTCTTTTTTAGTAATAGTTGATCACGAGTCCCTATTTTGTCCTGCACAGTTAAACTGCCCACTATTCTTCAGAAAAATTCTTCAGGTCCCACAGTTTTTTTTTTCTTTGGACTCAAATGCAACTGTTACAGAAGGTTCAAATGCCCGGGGGTGAAAACTTTTGAACCGAAAGAAGATGTGTACATTTTTCTTATTTTGTCTAAATATCTTTTTTTTTTTTTTTTTTTTTTTTTCCATTTAGTACTGCCCTTCAGAAGCTATAGAAGATACTTGTGTGCTTCCCAGAGGACAAATAAGTTCAATTTACTCTGATCTTAAAATTTTAAAAGTTTTCACCCCCCTGCTCATAATGGATGGTTTTGCCTTCTGGAGCATTAGTGAATGTAATGATTTTTGGTATATACTACATTAGTTGCATGGACTACTTTTTTGGTACTTTTAAGTTTGAAAGGCCCAGTCCCCTTTCATTTCCATTATTGTACATGTCTGTTCAAAAGTTTGGGGACAGTAATTTATTTTATTTAAAAAAAAAAAAAGAAGAAAGAAATTAATACATTTACTAAAAAAGGACACATTAAAGGCATAGTTCACCCAAAAATAAAAATTACTTTATGATTAACTCACCCTCAAGCCATCCTTGGTGTGAATGACTTTCCTCTTTCAGACGAATACAATCGGGATTATATATAAAAAAAGTTCTGGCTCTTCCAAGGTTTTGTAATGGCAATAAATAGCTGTTGAGATTCAATCATCCAATAGAGGTCCAATAAAGTGCATCCATTCATCATAAAAAGTACTCCACACTGCTCCAGGGGGTTAATAAACACCCTTTGAAGCAAATCAATGCGTTTTTGTAGGAAAAATATCCATATCTAAAACTTTATAAACTGTAATCTCTAGTTTCCACTAACTGACATACACTCGTTCACAAGAGAGTGGCATTCCAGTGCATGACTTATGAAGTAGGCATAGTGTAAGCCGGGGGTTCCCAACCTTTTTCACTCTGGGGTCCCCCTCCTTCTATGGTCAATTTTGCAAGGCCCCCCTATGCCTGACATTTCCTCTTATACTGTACTTCCACAGCAAAGAGAAAGGGGTTTATTTTTAAACCTTTTTTATTAACCAAAATATGTGTTTTGTCTTTTTATTCTTCTACTGCATGTTAAAAAAAAAAAAAAACCTCAAAATTCAAACAAACTTTAAATTAAAGCTATACTTTGTAACTTAAAAGAAAATCCTCTGCTCAATTCTAACTTTTTAAAATAATATATTTACATATACAGATTTAAAGCACCTGAATTCTTTAATTCAGACATTCTTTACAACTAAAAAGTACAAGAGTACTTTTTCTTAAATAAGTGAACCTGCCAAACAGGACAACAGGGAGATGCCAAAAGACTCATTAAACCTGTCCCTTTGAACTGAACTGACTTAATATCTACTGTTTGTATCCATTAAAAAATAAGCATACAAATGAAAAATGCAGCAAATGCATTCTTAATCTGTTGAAACACATCGTTCAAGGCAGGTCATCAAAGACATGATCAGTTAACAACAGTTCCTCCGTCAGAGCGCGTCTGATGCTAATATGTGCATAAACAACATGGGCCTCACAAGATTATCCTCTATGGATGAGCATACATTATAAAACACTCACTGAACATTAATTTGGACAACTATGCAAATATATTGAAATTTCACGCAAAAATACTAGGGATCAAAGCCCCGAGAGCGTGCATAGTTTGGGAATCAATAGCGGACTTGTACATGCCTAATGTATGACTCCCGTCATACATTAAGCTCACGCAAGTTCATTATAACTCTGATTGTCTTTACCTTTACATTAGCGCCGCAGTTTGCTTCATGCAGCCGAGAGATGTAGTTTGCGTGAAGCAGCTGGAAGTTTTGAGCCGCCGTTCAGTCTGTATTTGAAGGAACACTCATTTTCCAACTCGCCTAGAGTTAAACAGTTGAGTTTTACCGTTTTCGAATCCATTCAGCTGATCTCCGGGTCTGGCGGTAGCACTTTTAGCATAGCTTAGCATATATCATTGAATCCGATTAGACCGATAGCATCTCGCTCAAAGTCCGAAGCAGTCAATCACAGAACACGAGAGAGGCCGTGCTTTGATCATTGTAATTTAACATTAATAATGAAATTAAACAATTATAGGATAATATTTAAATTAATTTTAAGCTATCTCGCGGCCCCCCTGGAGCATCACTGAGGCCCCCTAGTGGGCCGTGACCCCCCGGTTGGGAACCCCTGGTGTAAGCTATGAATTAGAATTACAAAATGAGAATTTGTAAAGGAAAATGTCAGATGATACAGGCCAAGAGGAGACTGGTTTTCCTTTGCTGCAAACAAAACTTGGTTCTTGTAAAACTAGCATATCTAGCATATTCTCATCTGAGCTTACGCTATGCCTACATCCTACGTCATTCGCTGGAACGCCACTCTCTCATGAACACGCATATGGATATTTTTCTTACAAAAAAAGCATTGATTTGCTTCAGGAGGGCTTTATTAACCCTTCCAGAGTCGTGTGGGGCACTTTTTATGATGGATGGATGGATGCGCTATATTGGTCTTCTGTTGGACTATTTCATGTCAACACCTATTCACAGTGTTGGGGGTAACGCATGACAAGTAACACGAGTTACGTAATCAGATTACTTTTTTCAAGTGACTAGTAAAGTAACTTACTTTTTTATTTACAAGAAAATATCTGAGTTACTTTTTTCCCATTTATTGATTGAAAGATCTCCTGTCCCCATGTTGAGAGAAATCAGGAATAACATGTGAAATGTGAACATTCATTAATTCTTCTTACAAAAAAAACAGAAGAGTGCTGAACTTTCTTCTTCTGCGTTCTACTGTACAGACGTGAACTTACTTTTCCTTCAGCCTGAGGCTTTTGGTGTAAAAGGGTTTTTACTTTTGACAAAAATAAAACGTTTTATATTAAAAACAAACTTGCAAGCCCTGCCCAGATTTAAAAAGTAATGCAAAAGAAACATATTACTTTCCATAAAATGTAACTAAGTAACGTAATTAGTTACTTTTTTAGGGAGCAACGCAATATTGTAATGCATTACTTTTAAAAGTAACTTTCCCCAACACAGCGCATTCATTATAAACCTTGTAAGAGCTAGGACATTTTTAATTTAACTCCGATTGTATTCATCTGAAAGTATAATACACACAGGATGGCTTAAGGGTAAGGAGTAAATGAACATGTTGAACTATCCCACGTGGTGAACTATCCCTTTAAAATGATCAAAAGTGACAGTAAAGATGTTTAGATTGTTACAAAAAATTATTAAATAAATAAATAAATGCTGTTTTACCGAACAATTATTCATCAAAGAATTCTAAAAAATGTATCACAGCTTCCGAAAAAAATTAAGCAGGACAACATGAAAATGTTTCTTGAGCAGCAAATCAGCATATTAGACTCTGAAGACTGGAGTAATGATGCTGAAAATTCAGCTTTGATCAAAGGAATAAATTACATATTAAAGTATGTTCAAATAGAAAAATGCTATTTTAAATTGTAATAATATTTGACAATATTACTATTTTTACTGTATTTTTGATCAAATAAATGCAGCCTTGGTGAGCATAAGAGCAGTAGTGTATATGAAGAAGAGCAGTCAGGATATTCTCCAAAAATACACTGGGTCAAAGAAAGTCATACAGGTTGAATAAGATGAGAGAATGTGAACTATCCCTAGAGTGACGAATCTTTAGTACAACTGGAATAGCCTTTTCCTGTCCTCTTCAAACATTTCAACCATTTACCAAATTGTCTCTGACCCTTCCAGACTCTTCCAGCTCCCAGATGGTCCTGATGACATCAGGACTGGGTGAGAGCTTTTTGGCAGAGACAGAGATGTGATACTGGAGCTGCCGATGTTTTGCGCTTGCACTGTACGACTACCGCGAGACCACCAGTTAGCGCGCAACCTCTCACACCGCATGACCTGTAGCACTTAGCGCAAGACGGTTCAAAGCTGGAACAAAAACCTTAAACACCAAGTGACTTATAATACGCAATAGTGAATTATTTATTTTACAGATGTACAGTCTATTTATAAAAATGAGTATTTAACCGATAACAGTATACTCTGTTAGATGAGCTGTATAGGGTTGATGTGATGGCCTGATGCCTGAATAAATCAGTTTACACCTTTTTAAATGCTTTTTGCTCTGCTTTTTTGTTCTTGTTGTGTAATTCAACATTTGGTTTGACACACATTGTACAACGACTATACACACTTATATCGGTCCCACCTGACCAGTGGTGTTTCTGTGATCCAGACGGGCTCAGTCTCTCCAGCGAACACCTGTCTGTTTCCATTACACAGGTGTGTGCGCTTCACAAGCTTCAGTGTGGTGTCTGATGTCCTCTAATGCTGTTTGATGTCACCATCTTTTCACAGTCTCCTTCATTTGGATTCAGGCAGTTGTGCGCCGTGAACATGATACTCCTACTCGGAATACATCCAAGCATTAAAAGTGGCGTAGCGCAGTGAAAAAAGGCAGACATTACCATTACAGTCACATCGGCGTCATGTTTCAGTGCTTCAGTACTGTTACAGCAGCTTCTGTGCAAAGCTGATTATGTTGTTTATACCATTTAGAACAACTGTGATCCACATTTAAGCCTTTCCCAGACCTTTATGCTTCATGCATTTTTAACCTGCTCTTTCTCTTTTGCACAGCGGTGTGATATGGTTAAAAGCATTCTGTTTTTAGAGATCCGTTTTTCTGACGAAATCA
Source organism: Cirrhinus mrigala (assembly GCA_036247105.1). NCBI lineage: Eukaryota > Metazoa > Chordata > Actinopteri > Cypriniformes > Cyprinidae > Cirrhinus > Cirrhinus mrigala. The sequence continues at coordinate 6,781,388 of CM070019.1, read as the reverse complement.
CCTTTTAGAGTCTATGCCGTTTTTGGGTATTTCCGACGCAGTTGGCTATTAAAAGCTTTTGTGCAGAGTAAATAATTGAATACACCACAGTGTGTGGTTCAGAAACTTTGTGCAGCATGCAAGCAAGGTTTATTTACACACAATCTGGGATTAGAGAGAAAATTCTGAACTTTTCTTTGGTGGGGAATGGCATATACATACATTAGTATGTATTATATATTACAATAATATTCATTATCTACACTAATTTGCTCTAAAATGGCTTTACACACCTGAATCAGCTAATCTAAGCCTTCAAAATGACTAGAGAACTACATTCAGATGTGTTGAAGCAGGACTGTGCCTCTCTAGCTAAAGAGTAATATTTGGACAGTAATTTGCAAGCAAAATCCAAATTTATATATATATATATATTTTTTTTTTTTTTTTTTGCCAGCCATATGTATATAAATACTGGTCCACTGTTGTATAAAGACGATATTCCACTCATGCTGTTGGTCTGAATATTGTGACATTCTGTACAACACCACTCTTGTTTGTGTGATTTAAATAACTTAAATAATATTGTGTTCAGTATCCACATTTTTCTTTAACATGGACGTAAGCCTATGGGTGAGACTTCCAGTTTATTAGCTGCAATAGGGACATAAGGAGAAGAATAACAACGTGCAGTAAATGGTAAAACTGTTTGCACTAGAAACCAGTTATGTTTATAATTAAGATAATTCATTAAATAACATGCATGTATGGTAAGACACTAATTTGCAATATTAAGCAACAAAACTTTTGTACAGCTAAAAATAGCTGGATGTGGATGAGACTAGAAGCCTGTCTCATAAAATGTACAAATGGGAGGAAAAAGGTGGATAGAACAGAGTTAGAGGCTGAAAAAGAATAGTTTGGTCTCGCTCAGCTGCTGAACAACTTCTGCATATGCACTATGCATACAAAGTATGGCAGCAGAGAAATGCGTTCAGAAGGCTTTTAAAGTATGCAATTCTGAGTAATTTTCAGAGTATCTGATTAAATATTATCAGGCTTTTAATTATTTTAAATAGCAACTGATTTCTTTTCTAAGACTACAAATGTGTAGCTTCATTCATTTGCTGGAACTCCATTACTGGTAGAATGTCTGAATCAGGGTTGGAAATTAAAGGATTAGTTCACTCTTAGAATAACAATTTCCTGATAATTTGCTCACCCCCATGTCATTCAAGATGTTCATGTCTTTCTTTCTTCAGCTGAAAAGAAATTAAGGTTTTTGAGAAAAACAATCCAGGATTTTTCTCCATATATAGTGGACTTAAGTGGGGATCAGCGGATTGAAGTTCCAAATTGCAGTTTCACTGAGGCTTCAAAGGGGTCTACACAATCCCAGCCGAGAAGTAAGGGTCTTATCTAGCAAAACACTCAGTCATTTTCTTAAAAAAAATTAAAATTTATATACTTTTTAACCATAAAAGCCCATCTTGCACTAGCTCGACTTCACGCATTAAAGGGGTCATCGGATGCAAAGTTCACTTTTACGTGTTGTTTGAAAATTAATGGCAGTGTATGTACAAATCTACCCTATAATGATAAAAATCCATGCAGTGGTTTTAATTAATCTGTAAAAATAACATCCCCTTTTCAAATCGAGCCGTTCTCAGATGCCTGTCTGTGTGTTGCTCCCACGATAGTTGATTGACATGAGCGTCTTACTTCAGACCTGCCCTAAATCAGCTGTAACAGTCCGACCTCCACTGTTTCGATGCCAGGGCAGGAATGTAAGTTAGACAAGAATATCTCCGATTGAGGTGTTGTGTTGCTGCATGTAATAATGAACATAGTGGTCGTCATTTACTCCCGACATCTGAGCCACTGAAGATGCAGTGGATTACATTTGTTTGTGAAGGGAATGCGCCTCCCGATCTACATTATATCTGTCTATGTTTGCGCAAATCATTCGTGATCCAGCTTCACTTACAGCAGAAGAGAGTATAAGGTTTTTATTTTATGAATCTTTGCGATCGCCTTTCCTAATAACGTGATACTTTATTAGGAAGTTTAACGGCTAAATCCCTAAAGTAAACAGGCTCATCACTCCACAAAGAGAGGAGAGGGGCAGGGCGAGCAGAGCTCATTAACATTTAAAGCAACCTTGACCAGAACAGGATGATTTTTGCAGAGCTGATTTTGGCAAAGTAAAAAAGGTGTTATTTACACTACCATTGAGAATTTTAACCAAAGCATGTTATAGACTTTTCATTAAGACCCTAAAGAATCATATCAACTTGTGGAAAATGGGCATCCGATGACCCCTTTAAGTTGGAAAGATCATGTGTGACACAGGCAAAGTACCGACACAGTGTTTACAAAGCGAGTGTGCAAGGAAAGTCAAACACCCTTTTCAAAAAAAGGTGAAGCAACGTTGTTGGACGATTTTGAAGTTGAAGAAATAACCACACATGACTTCTCCAACGTGATTACGTAATGTGTGAAGTTGTGGATGCGCATCGTAGAGCTAGTGCAAGATGAGCATTTGCGGTTAAAGAGTATATACATTTTTATTTTTTCTAGAAAATGACTTATTGTTTCGTTAGATAAGACCCTTATTCCTCAGCTGGGATTGTGGGAACACCCTTTGAAGCTGCACTGAAACCTCAAAAACCTTAAAAAAACAGTTCAACCAAAAATTTAAATTCTGTCATTAATTACTCACCCTCATGTTGTTCCAAACCCGTAAGACCTTCATTCATCTTCAGAACACAAATGAAGATATTTTTGATAAAATCCGAGAGATCTCCGATCCTCCATAGACAGCAAGGGTCCTTCCACATTCAAGGATGAATAAAGTTGAAAAAAGTTATTTTTGTTTTCTGTGCGCACAAAAGGTATTCTCGTAGCTAATAAAAATAAGTTTGAAACACTGATGTCACATGGACTATTTTAATGATGTCCACAACGTTTCTTAAATTATCAGTAAATTATCAGGACATTTTTATTATGAAAGTGAACTAATTCTTTAACGGGTGCTTGTCTGGCAAAAAATACCACAAAAATGAACAAAAAAGCCACGAAAATTCACGATTAAATTCAATCTATTATTGCTGATTAAAAATGAAATGTGAAAATGAATGAAAACTGTCAGTCCATGGAATTACATTTAGATGTGTTAGCAGCGATGAGCAATTACAAACAATTGCAGGTTTGAATGATGGCCAAATATTGCATTTTGATGGAAAAGTTAATTTCTGAACCTACACTACACATTTATTTGGCTTTATAAGATGTGTTCAGTTTTTAAAAGGTAGCCTACTATATCTACTATTCCCTTATGACTTTGAATTAGCAGCTTTTGTATTTCCGGTCAGGGATCGAATAAGGAAATAGACACCAACACCAACCTAATGTCTGTCTCCTCTCTCATTCAGCAGCTGCCAGGAAAGGCAAATAATAAGGAAGGAGATCGTTGTCTATAATTAATGAAAGGCCTCCAATCAATCTACTAAGCTGCTAAAGAACCGAGACAAATGGACGGCCAATTTTCCAGTGGGTAATGCTGTAATGAATCCTCTTCACTGACAGGAGTATGCTAAAGGATTCAGCATGATGAAATACTCATTAGTCTGATCTGAAAGCAACTGAAATGAGATTTGAGCCAGGATACGTAGTGCACAAAAATGCTGACCGAGTGTGGAATCATCTCGAGTCTTTCTGCAGGTTACGTCCGTCCGCCAACAGGTGGCGATAAGTATCTTCAGTTAGTCATTGAATCACGATTCGTCGTTGTAAACACTGATTCATTGGAGAATCAAACACTATTCTTTGCAGTACGAAGACACGATGGGTAATCCTGCTATGGCTTTTTTTTCGTTTGCTGATCGAGCAAAAACAGTAAGTAACTAACAATATTATGTCTAAAATGTCCGTTACTCAAAATGTACTTATTGTTTAACTGCTGAATAAAAGCGGGAGTGTACATTTCTAGCTTTTCACAGGCCTCGTCGTCAAATATGTGTCCCCAGACATTTTAATACAATTTTTTTTTTATGCTACTATGGATATAAAATGTCTGCAGTAAGTCGTTCACAAAGTACAACTAGGTGGTCGCTAACAGGTTTTGTTTGAGACAATTGTAGGTAAATATCCATGCGCCTTATAAAATAACATTTTCAAACATACATGTAACGTTAAATTACTATATGATAAGGGAAAGGAAACAAAACAAAACAAACAAACAAACAAAAACCTCAATTACGTAATTACACTTAGAACAGTTACATTTACAGAAAACATTTTGTGCTCAAAATGAGCCTACAATGCTAATTAGCCTGATTAAGAATGGTAAGTGTAATTTCCAAGCACAAACATGAAATAACATTTGAAAAGGTAAAAATGTTTTAATTGCTGTGCCCTGCATAATTATATAGTGAAAATGGACATTATTATTTACAGTTATGCAATGTTAAAATATTTGTTAAATACAGTTTTATCAAATGGTCTCATATTTAATTTCCTTCATTTTTAATGTGTTTTGGTAAAGTCATTTTTTTGTTGTATACAGCAGTCAACATTTGAAGTGGATCGTCAAAAGTTCATCAAAGTTGTCCTAAGACAAGAACAGGTATTGTTTTGGTTTTTGGACAACTTTAATGAAAGGTTTTGATCCACTTCAAATGTTGTTTACTATATATATGTCATATAATATTGAACTCCTTGCTATTTATCAAAAATAATATCCAAAGTAAAAGTTTTTGTGTGCATAATATATGTGTGTGTACTGCGTATATTAATTATGTATATATGTAAAATATATATATACACATGCATGTGTGTGTATTTGTATATATACACGGTATGTATGTATACAAAATAAATATACACAGCACACACATCTGTATTATGTACACAAAAACTTTTATTTTGAATGCGATTAATTGCAATTAATCGTTCCCTAGCACTAAATTAAAATAAACTAAACATTTTTTCATTGTAAATATAGTATAGGGAACCATAATAATTAAAAAGAAAACATTTAAAACATTTCTAATGTCTTTAATTCATAAATGACATGAAATGGTAATTATATTTTGACCACTGAAATAGGAAGTGTACACAGTATCCATTTCAGAAATTTGGGCACCTTATTCTGGTGTCATTCTTTTAGTCATTTTATCTGCGCAAAAACAATCTATTAGGCTGCTTTATATTGCTAACTGGTATTTGGTGTCATATCAGTTTAAGTTATTATCGTAATCATAAACATAGTGGTTAGCACCGCAAATAGTGTTACTATTTATTGCATTATTCTTAGAATGTAATATTGTTTAGAACTCCATGCTGTTTACAAAGGTTAATTAACTATTTTCATAGCGTGATTGTTTTTGGTGAATTGTTATAAAAAAAATAAAATTAAAAAAAAAAAAGACTAAAAATCCTAATCAAACTAAACATTATTAATTGTAATAATAGTATAGGGAACCTTTAACAATTAAAAAAAAATAAATGACTTTTAAAAAAAAAAAAAAAAAAAGTCTATTTTCTTTTTTAATTCATAGATAATGACAGATGAAATTTTCATTATATTTTGACCACTGAAATAGGAAATGTCCCCGGGTTCCAGTTCAAAAATCTGGTCACCTTATTCCAGTGTCATTTGCTTTTAGTCATTTTATCTGTGCAAAAACAATCCATGTGAATATCACACTGCAATGCAGATTTTACATAGAGGCTGTTAAATTGAGACACTGCAGGCAAAACCATTTTTTTTATGCACCTGTCAGTTTTGAAAGTTTTGGCTTTTCATGAAGTATTTTTTCAAACCAATGGAAAGAAAACATCCAAAAAATACCTTTAAGTGTTTCTTTTATAGCACTTTATCTATTTCTGCCTGTAGATTTCTATTTTATATCTTTAAAGGCTGTTTTTTTTTTATTTTATTTTATTTTTTTTATTTTTTCAAAATGAGATTTTTCTCCTGCACCGAGCCAAAAATCTCCACTTCAGTAACACTTACATATACTGAACTTTACAGTTTTATTACTATCTGTATTCTAAAGGTTTTTACAGAGGGGTTTGTTCTTATATAAATCGCTTGGTCTTACATTGTAATTCTTAAAAAAAAAAAAAAAAAAAAAAAAAAAAGAGCTGTTTTTTGGCATGATTCTTTTATGCCGTTTTATGTTTTTATATATATATATAATACTGATAAAAAGAGATATCCTAAATACTCTCTGTAAAAACCTTTGAGTCTAATATGTCAACAAAATCAAACAAGCATTATGAACCTGGCTTCATGCAATGTTGAGATTTTTGTTCAAAAAAATGTATGCAAATTAGCTCCTATTTAATTAGATGACACCTCATTTGCATATTTTAACATAGCATTTCAAAAAACATGTAATACAAAAAATGTTTGTAGCTATTAATGTAATTAATCAACTGTGTAAGTATGGTGATATCTATTAGTTAATTTTCTTTTTATCCTGTTCACCTGGGGTGTCTCCCCTTAATAGGCTGTTAAACCCAGGAAAATCTCTACCCAGAACAATCTCTGTTACCAATGTCACATGCAGAGAGGGCAACAGCCTGTTTAAATGTAAGGATGAAAAGATAATTAAGCAAAATAACAGTTTTGGCACAAAAACTTGACTAGAATTCTAAATGGATGACAGAAGTAAAGTGAGTATTTTTTTTTTTTTTTTTTTTCTTTTTTTTTCTTTTTTTTTGTTGTTGTCAAGGCGTTATGCAATTATGCTGGAACCTGTCAGACAAAACTGCAAACAGTTCTCATCAGCTCTGTTGATATGCCTTACTGACCCTAATTAGTGCTTGTAATTGTTTTGACAATTACAGCTAAGGACTGTTGGCACACTGTTGCTAGGTGCTTGCATCCACCCACTGATGAGCACTGGAGCCTCATGACCAGCAGTGGGCAGTCCTACATCAGCACTGCTGCTCCATGGCTAGAGTGACATTGTGTGAAAAAGAAAAAAAGAAAAAGAAAAAATTAAAAGAAAAAACACAGACATTCCTGAATCACAGCACTGCCCGGAGGTAACACTGCCGAAGTGTAGAGTTCAAAATGATTGTTTAAAATAGCTTTATTTGTTTTAAAATATACATCAGTTTACAAATTCAGAAAATAAAACTAGTCCAGTCATAAGAATTTTTTTGAGGGAAAAAAAAATCTGCATGGTACATCTAAACAACAGTGGAAGTTTACCTGATAAAGTAAAAGTCAAAAATTCCTGGTGAAATTAACACTGCATGGGGAGGGGAAAAATTAAAATGAATGTATGGCAAGGAAAAAAGCACCATGTTGCTACAGTTGCACATATGTAAGACTGGTAGATAAGGTAGACATGGACAAATTCATATCATTCAAACTGTTATATAAAAAAAAAAAAAGCACATATCTGAAATGGGATTGTGTGAGCAGACATCAACATGAAATTGGTTTTTGCACCCTTAGAAAATTCCCTTATAATCAAGAAATTCCACCACCATGTTAAAGCATCAGGACAGTAAGATCAAGTTTCACAAAACTTAAAACTCCAAGAACTTAAACTTTAGAAACAATGCAGAGGTTTAATGAAGTAAATGCAAAGCAGTATCCAGATTACTCAAATACAGCTGAAGTCAAAAGCTTACATACACCTTGCAGAATCTGCAAAATGTTATTTTACCCAAATTAAAGGGATCAAACAAACTGCATGTTATTTAGTACTGACCTGAATAAGATATTTCACATAAAAGACGTTTACATGTAGTCCACAAGAGTGTTTTTTTGTTTAGTGATAGTGGTTCATGAGTCCCTTGTTTGTCCTGAACAGTTAAACTGCCTGCTGTCCTTCAGAAAAATCCTTCAGGTACCACAAATTCTTTGGTTTTTCAGCATTTTTGTGTATTTGAACCCTTCCCAACAATGACTGTATGATTTTGAGATCCATCTTTTCACACTGAGGACAACTGAGGGACTCATATGCAACTTTTACAGAAGGTTCAAACACTCACTGATGCTTCAGAAGGAAACACAATGCATTAAGAGCCAGGGGTGAAAACTTTTGAACAGTATAAACGTGTACATTTTTCTTATTTTGCCTAAATAACATTTTTTTTTTTTTTTCATTTAGTACTGCCCTTCAGAAGCAACAGAAGATACTTACATGTTCCCCAGAAGACAAAATAAGTTAAATTTACCCTAAAAATTTTTTACCCCCGGCTCTAAATCATTGTGTTTCCTTCTGAAGCATTAGTGAGCGTTTGAACCTACTGTAATAGTCCCTTAGTTGTCCTAATGTCAAAAGATGGATCTCAAAATCGTACAGTCATTGTTGGAAAGGGTTCAAATACACAAAAATGCTGAAAAACCAAAGAATTTGTGAGACCTGAAGGATTTTTTTAAAGAACAGCGGGAAGTTTAACTGTTCAGGACAAACAAGAGACTCATGAACAAAAAAAAAAAAAAGCACAGGTATCATTCAGGTAACACCACAGTATTAAGAATCAAGCGTGTGTAAACTTTTGAACAAGGTCATTTTTATACATTCAACTGTTATTTTTTCTTGTGGCCTATATGTAAACATCTTTTGTGTGAAATATCTTATTCAGGTCAGCACTAAATACAAAACAACATGCATTTTGTATGATCCCTCTATTTTGGTAAAATAATTAACATTTGCAGATTCTGCAAGGTGTATGTAAACTTTTTGACTAATTGCAAGGACTCATGAAGCACAACTAATTTTACCTGTTGCACATTTTCAAGTGAAACAGGATATTCAACAAAATGTAGGGAATTTAAAATCAGTAATGAAACCTGAATGTGTGTTGCTTAACATCGGCTGTTGGTTAACATTAACGTCAGTGGAAAAAGGAAAATGATTGCAAAGAGGAAGCAAGTTACTTATGTTTTGATGATTACCATAATGGTAAAAACAGGAATGTGTATTAAAGTAAACAGGGTCAATTTTCACTTTAATACAAGGGCATCATTCAATAACAAAGGCTAATTTCAGACTTAATTTGACTTGACATTTTACATTTCATTGATGGCTACATGAAAGTTGGCCTACTGATGAATAAAAACATTCATATATCAGATCAAAGGAAAAGGAGTGCAGATTATGCACCATCTTGAAGGTTAAAGTGAAGATAACATGAATTGAATATGTTTTTCCATCACAGAGACGTCAGCTTTAGGCAGAAGGCAGATTGGAGTGTTGGTCGGAGGATAACCTTGACATTTTTTCCATTTCTTAGATTTCTCAAGCAAAGATTTTCACACGACTTGCGCACAGCGTGCCAGAGGGTCACCTTGGATTAAAGATGTGCTCGTCTCTTACATGTGCAATTAAATTTGAGTTATTAAACTTGCATGAGAGCAGAGAAGAAAGGCCTATTTATGCACTCCGTGTGTTGACCATTGTCATGTCTTTTTTGTATTTATTTGCATGACCTGCGGTCTGTGTAACATCTGACGAGACTGAAATATTTAAGAGAGTCTATTTCGTCATGCGAGAGCCTGACGGGCTGCGCTCTGTCTCTTTAAAGCATCACAGGACTATTTTAGAACATTATAAAATATTAATTATTCAGCATGGTGGGTAGTTACACTTCAATTAATCATGGGCTATTAATGGTACTCCCATATATTGCAGAGCAAGACTGATAACTACATACGAAGACCAAAGTGTAAGACAAGAAGAGTAAGTGTGGACTTGGGAGCCCTTCGATCGCACATTCTGCCCTTCACCGAGGAACATATAGCTGAATTATTCAAGGCAAGGAGCGCTGTGGCAGAGCAGCTATGAGGTGAATATATATACAGCAAGCATTTTACAAAAGTCTGACGTCCTTCCCGGAATACCGTTAAAGTGTAATACATTCTGGTGTGACTCACTGATATGTTCATAAATAATAGACAAAACCTAAAAAGTTGTTGGTGTTGTGTATCACCAGTAGGGCAAATGTGGTAGGTAAGGTGTATCCAAGTACGTACACTGATTTTTAAAGTACAATACTGCATGAAGTACTTGACCCAGGGGTGGGACATCTGGATAATGACTGCTCAACAAACTAAAACTTACTTTAAATAAAAAGAACACAAAGCAAGTGCTTAAAAAAGCAACACAGAGTTTAATCGTCTCTAAAATATATTCATCAAAACAAAAGAATGAGGATGCTTGTAGTCGTTGCATCTGAAACTCATTGTTTGAAAAAAGCTGATAAATGTTAAAATGCTATTTGAACAAAGATTGAAATGAAATGACTGAAATTTAAGACGGGAACACTCAGCACAGAAAAATATCTGCTGGACAGATCATCCACAATCATGAGAAATCAGATTTCCACACTAAATACACACATAGATAAACACACCAAATGATGGCGGGATGCACGTTCCCCTTAAAATACATACAGCAGTATGATCAGCTAAAGAATAATAAGGAACCCATGAAAATGAATGCTACATAGAGATGATTACATTCGTTAAGATCAAAACATGGCTTTTCTTGAAATCAGGGTTTGAAAAAAAAAAAAAAAAAAACAGAAAATCATCCAAATAACGAATTCTTGTTTTTGGCTGAAATCTCTGCTAATTGTTTTTAGCTTGTTTTTTATTTTGTGTTTTTACAGTACTATATGCATAGTTTTTGAAATGTTAATATGCCCTCTGAATGGCAATTTGTGCCGTCAGCAGCGAGGGGACGCATTAATACGTGTCTGAATTGAAGGACGTGAAATACCAATGACGCATTTAAACATTTCAGCCTTACTTGTAGAGTATGTTTTACTCTTAAATACTGACCTTTGGAAAAAAAAAAAAAAAAAAAAAAAAAAAAAATCACATTAAATATTTAAAATGCCTTTTGTATTACAGTGTAACAACTAATGTGTAAAAATGTAAGGGATTGTATGCCTTCTCATTTCATGACATGATTCAGCATCCTGGTGTGTTAACTCAGTCTTGGATTGCCAGTGTCCTGCAGAGTTTAGCTCCAACCCCAATTAAACACACCTGAAATGGCGAATTACAGCTAGCCTCTTAATAGGCATAATAGAAACTTCCCAGCAGATGTGTTGAGGCAAGTTTGAGCAAAACTCTGCAGGACACTGGCCCACCAGGACTGAGTTTGGGCACCCCTGACTTATACACACTTCTGCAAGTGCTTAACTGCTAGGGAAGTAATGGGAGACTTTAGACAAGCAAAAGACAAATAAATACACAAAAAACTCTATATATTTACTTAAAATCATAATTGGTTTTAAATACCATTAGTCAAACAAAACAGGCGAGAATGAAAAATCAGGAAGTATATCCAAGTACTTGATTAAAACATATACTGAATACATCAAAATCAAAAGCCTTTCGTAATTCAAATTATTAAAGTACAAAAGCAGTCTTTAGGTGTTGAAATACAGTGGTAGATCAATGACGAGAGGTAACTGAAAATTTGAGGTGAAGGATCCTTTTTATGATGGCTAGAAGCTGGAAAGGAACAAGATGTTCTTTTAAAGGGTGATGGAGAGCCCCCTCTGTCAGAGCAAGGGTTAGGCACTGAAAATTGACAAGAGAGTCACATAGATTACATTTAATCTGCTTCAAGCAGCAGAACGCCTGACACAGTGGTATCTGTGAAACTGTGGCCATTTGGAGCCGTCCCAATCTCCCGTAACAAAGGACTTGTACTGGGATACTGGAAAGATATCATTATCTGGGTAGAAAACTCTCACCTGAGGGCAAAAGCAAATGTCAAAATACCCATTATGTGAGATGTTCCATGTCCGTACAGTGCCACAGGGATCATTCCCAATGCTGCTCAATCTTGTCGCCTCTGAAGGACTCTTTCTTTTACAGAAGTGTGATTGTATGACTGTGTCCTGCTGTTGCCCACTCAATAATGTCGCATCAAACAGAATCAAGTCTTGGACTGGTGAAAATCACCTTAATTCAGACTGTGCGATCCCTGAAGCACCGTCCACTGAAGTTGCAGCCACGGATTCCAACAATACCATAGGTTCCACAGATAAAAGAGCTCCAAGCCTCAGAGAGAGGACAGAAGAGTTACAATGATGCCTCAGCAACAGCAGCATGATCAGGGATAACCTCAGCAATGCTGATCCGATCCCTTCCGCTCGTTGTGTGCTGCTATGACTAGTGATTGCTAGTAAGACGAAGAGCACTCAAGGTCAAAAAAATAAAAAAGAAGAGAAGAATAAGCCTGGAAGTCTCAGTCCAGCAAGTTTCCATGCTCTTGAGCTCTGGTAAGGCTGTCTTTGCGGTGCAAGTGATGAACCCCCATCCTCTTGGGGCTCTTCAGAGGTCGCGAGGAGCCAGTCCGAGGGGGCTTGTCTGCATAATCCTCGAGGGCAGCTAGGACCTTTGAGCCAATGACAGGAAAGTCCTGGGGTAGGATATCTCGCTCCTCAGCTGAACTTCCAGCAGAGCCCACATCTTCGGCAAACTCTTGACGCTTAGCAGAAGCTGGACTGCTCTCAATAGTGACCATGGTGTCACCACTAGCACCATCATTGTCAAGCGGATCAAGAGCCATCAGTAGATGTTCGCCCTCTTCCTGGGAAAAGTCGCCACCATATTGTGTCTTTTTTGCCCGGAGGTCTGCCATGCTGCTGGTGTCTGTATCTAAACTGGACTCTCTACTTGCCGTCCAGCTCTGGGCTGAGGATCCTTCCTCGCCATCAGAGTAAGCACCTCTCAGAGCCCCTACTCCTGATTTGCCATTGTGACTTCTTTGGAGATCCTTTACCGTCTCGCTGCTAAAGGACGTGCGGTTGACAAGGGAGCCTTCTGAAGACGGTGCCATTTTTTCTACAAACATGCGCTGCCAGTTGGCCAGTAGGTCCTCCTCGGAGCTACCAGAGCTTGCAAAGGCGCTGGGCGGCTGAGGGGGGCTGCTGAAAGGACTTGAATGACTGGAAAGGGTATCCGTAGCATCCATCTGTGGAAGTGTGCGCTGATGAGAAGCATGCCCTCCACCTGAAGATGAAGAGGTTCCAGATCGCCAGCCCCCATCTGACACAGCAGGGCTGTTGGGCACGGTGCGCTGGCGCTCAGCTGCCTCCTCTTCGTTCTGTACAAGACTAAGAGAAATGGCCTGACGGGTAGCGTATGTACAATTAGGCAAAGGGCTATTCTTGGGAATCTTGACTTTGTCATCGGAGGAGAACTCGATCACTTTGCGACCAGGGTACAGCGGGTTCGGTGGTGGAGGTGCTGGGTAAGGATTCAACTTCTCAAAAGATGGGGCTGCCCCATCTTCTCCCGTTGGACCATCCAGGCTGCCCTGGCTTCGACACATGCCGTTTATATGCTGCTGATCGGAACCTGCTCCCGCAGGAGGCCTGGCATGAACAGGACCCCCGTTTTCACGCCCTCCACTATCGTCTTGGGGTGCTGTCATGTCCACGTGTACGAACACATCTTCGGCCACCGGCCGACCTGCACTGCTGCTAGACTGGGCTGAGTTGAGCACCAGGGGCTCCGGCTTCTCAAGAACACGAGCAATCACCGAAGTGGGCACTACGTCTGCGGGAGTCAGGCTTAGAGTGTCTGGATCCTGGGCTTGAGCACCCTGAGAGCCCTGGGTCTTGTTAGGCAAGCTGCTCTTCATGTGCTTGTTCACCATGTCCTGAAGCTCATATGGCAACTGCAAAACATTGTGGAGAACAAACACACAAAAACAAACTTGACAAGGGTTTACTGATGCAATGTGGGTAATTCAAGCTCCAAATATAACAATACAATACAATACAATTTTCTTGTGTGTTCCAAGAACGTTCGAAATAGGTTTGGAAAAACATCAGAGTCTCATAATAATCTAATTTTTCTTTATCTTTCTTTTGCTTTTTTCTTGGGACCACATTTGCTGCTATGAGATCTATGTAGCTTGCACATTTTGTGGATGAATCCTTTCATGCAAGTACTCTTGAAAGGTGCAATTTCACTAACATGCTCTCAATGGACACTGGGATATGAACAGGATGTTCGATGAAGCCTATCTACCATACTGCCCCAATGAAGGCTATCTCCGTCATGATCAAGAAAAGCAGAAAATAGCTTTTTTTTTTTCCATTTAACACCATCCAGTGTCTGCCCACCCTGATGTGGGAAAGAAGAATAAAGAGTAAAAAGCTCACCTCAAATTAGATTATTACTGAAGAGGGGTGAGACAGACAGAGAAAGAGAGAGAGAGAGACTAAAAGAAAAAAGGCAGGTGATGAGGCCTTTATTTCATTCTGTAGTGTGACACGATTTAACGAAGCCAGGCCAAGTCATTGATTTGTGGAAAAAAGGCAGGGAAAATCAGTGATCACACAGCCCTGCTCAGCTTTATGTTGTAACGATCCTGTGGGGCAGCAATTACCCACAAAGCCCTTACTTCCTCTGAGTGTGGGGCACGGGAGAATTGATCTGTCCAGACCATACTTCCAAACATGACCCCGCCATGGCCTTCTAACTCAGAAATCTACATGACGCTGCCTAAATTAACTGTCCCAGGGGGCAGAGTGCATTTGTATCCCATGACCACTGCAGCATCACATGCTAGTGTGGGAAGTCAGATGTTTCATAAAGTGCTACAATACACAGAACAAGACTTCTTTCTCCCATAGAAAATGAGGACAGCTCAGATATCTTTACAGACCGTTCAATGACCATCTGATTCATAAATGCACTAGAAGGTAAACAATACTACACATCCTTCATCACCTGTTTGCACTATTGTGCTTTCAGGGGTATATCCAATTTCATTCTTACTCGCCCTTGATCATTACATAAACTAAATGGATTTGTGGTTGGTAAAGTATACTTCAGTTTTAATGCGAGCACTTAGCGTTTATTTTTTTTATTTTTTTTTTAAAGATTTATTTTTGGAGTTTTCACCTTTTTTTATTAGGATAGAGGAATATTTCAGACAGGAAGCAAAATGGGAGAGAGAGGGCGGTGGGATCGGGAAAGGTCTGTGAGCCAGGACTCGAACTCGGGACGCCCCCAGCGCAATGGCGCTACATGTTGACGCGCTGTCTTTTTTAAAGTTATGTCAGTTACATCACACGCACTGTATTCATACCTTAGCATACACATAAAAATGGAAGTATACTTTGAGCTTCAATCAGACACATGGTTCTCGTTAGTATGGACTAGACTTCCTGTAACTAAAAAGTCTGACTATGTGAGTCTATATACAAACTCAGGTACTTGTATATATACAAAATTGCAATAGCACTTGTGTAACCCTAATTATCTGTATTTTGTTTAGGTCTACCAGCATCTCTTTCAGCTAGTGGCATACTTGTCGTCATCTTTCTAAGCTACCCTAACAAAGAGAAGCCACAATTCTTCTCATTTTTGCAGTGACCTACACATAACAATCTGACTTCATGCCAATTACTGTGCATAATTTCCATCTTTAGCTAAAGATAGAGAATTGCTACATGAGAGCCGCTATAATAACTCTCCGTTTCCCAGCACTGGACTGAAGCATAATGGCTCTCAAGTTCTCAAAGCACTTCTAAAGCTGTGATAGAATACACAAGTGGCCTGTTTGATGCATATGCACTTCCAGTGCAGATCGGTTTGACATTCATTTAGAGAATTTTCCAAATGATGCTTCACATGTGGAAGCGTCATAACTGTGGCTTTATGTGAGCAGTATAAGAGGATGAGAACAGGTAATGGCTTTGAGCCTTAAAATAACCAAAGAAATAGTCTGTGGTCTCTGCTTACAGAGTAATGAATTACAGAGTTCACAAGAGCAGGGCAAGAGGATAATCTGGACAGTGAATCAGATATCTTCTAAAAATACCACAGTTCCAGTCAACTCACTCCATCACTCTAGTTCTCCTAGAGAGATCATAATTCTAGAGATTAGTCACTGCTGTCAATTCAATAAATTAAAAAAGGATGAAGAAAGATCCTTTGTGAATTAATTGCTGCCAAGGAGGAAGATCCTGCGCCCACACTAACTCACTCAGCCAATATGGCAAGTAGATTTAATGCCATCTTTCTCTGCATAACTTAAAAGTTTGGACAAACGTAACTAAATTTCTCATGATCTTCAAAACGTGGAGTCCTTCTTAAATATTTGAATTAGTTCAGAAAAGAAATATAAATTGTGCCTGTGAATTAATGTCTTTACAAAACTAAAATTTGAATATAGAGTGAAGATCGAAATTAGAGAATAACCTATATAATGCCGTAAATTTCGAGGTCACTGCTTAGTCCTATTTGACGTTATCCAAACAGGAGTAGAAGGGCAGTTTTTTAAGTTTATTTAAAAAATTAATTGTATTCTGGAGCAAGGTATAAAGAACTTAAATGAGATATTTGAAAAAAGAACTCTGATCAAAATTAGAAAAAACTTGCATAAACCTCCAAGTTACCAATGTTAATCTGGTACCTGGTGCTAATTTTCATAATTATATGACAAACCCTTATTTAACTGGCAGCATTGCTCCAATTTTCACTGGGATTGCAAAATGGTGGGCTGTTCTAAGGTGACTGAAACCCTGCGAAACAGATGAAGGCCAAAGGGATGACCCTTTTAGACACTCCAAGACAAGTTGGTTGTTCCAACTCTGCGATTTCTCAAATATTGCAGGTTTACAATGACACTAATTCATTCAAGTCCCTCAAAAAGGCTGGTCAAATGCATGAGAGGATAATGGGATAATGCAGAGACCCTCAATAGGGAATCGGTTCAACACTGCAGTTGTAATTGCTGAACCGAGTAAGGATCTGTCTTGGCATGTTTAAGAGAAGTCAGGCTGAAAGCACACCCTGCAGTGAATAAGCCTCTCATCAGCAGAAAGAATCAAAAGGCTGGTCCAAAACTGGTCCAAATAACTGGTCAATAACTGGACAATAACTGGTCCAAAGTTCACTTTAGTGATGAGAGCAAGTTTAATTTATTTGGGTCTGACGGGAAAATTTTATTTGGCATCAAACTGAGGAAAGACTGAAGCCTTACGGTACATTCACACATAGCGTCGACTTTGATGGAGGGCGTGTCTTGCTGACACGACCGTCATAGTGACAACAGCCAATCAAATTAGTCTTCTGGTGCTGCATAAATGTGATTGGCTAGCATCTGCACCAGGGTATTTGCATAAGATGATCTGATTGGCTGACACTAGTGTTGACGCTTGAAAAGTTCTGCCTCAAACAACGCCAGTGACGCGACCCAACAGACCCACAAATCAGGCTGCGTTACACTAGCGTGTTTTCGTTTTAAAACGCATAACTTTTGCTACGGTTACGCCCGTCGTATACACTACTCCGGCATTTTCAACACTCGAAAACTGAGACTTTTGAAAACGCTGCAAACCCTGTTTTAGTTCAAAAACTCCGGGGCTGCATTTCAGTGTAAACAGACCAAAACGGAGACAGACGGAATGGAGAAAACGATGGCGTGGCTGCCCACATTCGATCTGCGTATCCTTGATGACCGTGTAAACAATAACATTGTGGTCATTGTTGTACCCATAGATGTGTGCAGGCAGATGCATCATTCGACCGCTCCAAACACGTAGACGCGTCAGCCATAGGGTATCTACTAGGGCTGCACGATTAATCTAATGCATTTATGAGGCGCACTTAGTCAGTAATCACTGACAAGCTACGCCAAATCGCGCTTATAATCGCAGATGAAATCGCATTCGATTATGAGCGCGATTTGGCGTAGCTCGTCAGTGATTTACGGCTCTGTGTATTAATTGCCGCTCCAGCTGAACGCACCTGATGGAGCTTTACTGCTAATCAAAGTACCGGCTTTACCGACTAAGCGCGCCTCATAAACGCATTCGATTAATCGTGCAGCCCTAGTATCTACCTCTACATATCTATGGTTGTATCTGTGTGAATGGTCATGTGACATGCGTTTTCGGTTGTGTAGCGTAGATGGAGATGGTTTCTGAAAAACAGAGAAAACGCTAGTGTAGACAAGGATCATTTCCGTTTTAAAGCGAAAACGCACTAGTGTAAACGGAGCCTCAGTTCGCCAACGTTTGATGTCACTCCATTCAAAGTAAACGAGAGGCGTTGATGCCGATGCCCCGTGTGAATGTACCGCTAGTGCGTGAAGAAGTCACTGAAAGGTGGCGGAGGAAGTGTCGAGGTTTTGGGGATGTTTTCTGCAGCAGGTTTAGCCTCTTATACAAGGCAGAGTGTTTTTCAGAACCTTCTTTAAGCAACATGGAGTTCCATCCCTGCATTCAACGCCCAATCAGCTTGCAATTTTCATGCACATTGAAATAATGAAATGGCTGGCCCAGAGTCCTGATCAAAACCAGATCTCTGGAAAATCCTTGGAGATGAAGTTAGGGCTAAGAAGCCCATTACAGTTACCAAACTATGGAAGAAGAGTGGACAAAGATCACACCAGCGCAGCCTGGAAACTAGTGATGTCCTGTGGCCACAGATATGCTGAAGTCATTCAAAGCAAGGACTGCTACACTTCTTACTAATTTTTGACAGCTGTAACCCTCCAAAATTTTAGTTGTAATCTTCTTTTGTGCAACAGTGGTTACTGTTTTCTAATTTTGATCACTGTTTTCCACAAAATGGTTTTTGTTGAAATGCCTTGTATATTTTGTTAAACATGTTGGTAGAACAGTACCTACAGCTAAAATTCCTTCAAATTTTCAGCAATGAAAATGAACAGTATTTCAGGAAAAAAAACAAGTATTTATAGATTGTTCTCTAATTTTGATCTCCACTGTATAAATGTAAA
This sequence comes from Cirrhinus mrigala, assembly GCA_036247105.1. Lineage (NCBI taxonomy): Eukaryota > Metazoa > Chordata > Actinopteri > Cypriniformes > Cyprinidae > Cirrhinus > Cirrhinus mrigala. The sequence continues at coordinate 6,762,651 of CM070019.1, read as the reverse complement.
TGTTGGATCAGTAAAGGAAAAGCAGACAACAAGTGTCCAATAGTTTGAGTTGGCTGGGAGAACGATCACTTCAATTTTATACCCATCTCTAGGCCAAAAACCAAATGAAAATAACTAAATATAAAAAAGGTAATGCATTTAAAATAATATGGCTTCATAAATATGCAAAAAGCATTGCCCTCACTTTGACCAGGACTTAATGCTGTTTGCAGAATAAAACAACAAGGGCGGACAGAGTGATAGATGGGTTTAATGTCGAGCGCAGGCCACAGGTGATAATATCCTGATGTGTTCAATACCCATATGCCCATGAGGTCAAGCTGTCTTATCATACGTCTCTGTTCTTGTACACACAGAGCTGTCCATCAGCCTGAAATCTGTCCTGTTTTCCCCCACGGACAGACACAAAGGCCAAACAGACGGATGTGTCTGGAGTTTGGCACCTTGTCAATACTGTGCCTTTTCTCTGCCAGCGAGACCGCCCGTATCCAAAGACCAGCCATGTCTCACAGCACGACTGCCCTAACAGACACTTTCCATGCTAAACACTCCCATAAAGCACATCCTGCGGACATGGCTATTTTTTTTTTTAAATCCTCGCCCTCTCTCTATTCTCTTGGTCTCTTTCTCTTCATCTCTCTCTCTGACTATTCCTCTCTGATCCCAGTCCGTAAAATCAGAGGTCCATGTCCATAACAATAAAGTCAGTGGGTAATCGTGCACACTCTTTCTCTCTCTCTCTCTCACCACCGTCCATGAGTGTCACTGCGGAGTGCAAAACACATTCAGATTCTAGCAAGTCCTGTGCTGCAGGGATTGTTCAGACAAAAATGAAAATTCTGATATCATTTACTCATCCTCACGTCGTTCCAAACTAGATTTATTTTCTTTTTTTGTTTGTCTGTTTGCCAGAACGTCCCAGCGGTTCTTTTTAAAAGTGGATTGCAAATTACACTGCTAAGCTTTTATTAAATATATAATATATATGTGACCCTGGACCAAAAAAACAGTCATAAGGGTATATTTTGGGAAACTGAGATTTATACACAATCTGGAAGCTGAATAAATAAGCTTTCCATTGATGTATGGTTTGGCTGAGATACAACTATTTGAAAATCTGGATTCTAAGGGTGCAAAAATCTAAATATTGAGAAAATCGCCTTTAAAATTGTCCAAATGAAGTTCTTATCAATGCATATTACTAATAAAAAAAACTACGTTTTGATATATATTTACGGTAGGAAATTTACAAAATATCTTCACAGAACATGATCTTTACTTAATATCCTAATGATTTTTGGCATAAAAGAAAAATCAATCATTTTGACCCATTTACTGTTGGCTATTGCTAAGTGATGCTCACATAGTGTGCTTAACATAACCTTTTTGTGTTTTACAAAAGTCAGAGGGGTTTGAAACAATATGAGGGTGAGTTAATAAACAGAATTTGAATTTTTGGTGAACAGTTCCTAAAAATGTGGGAGGGGGTGTGCTTTAAAACTAGGTACCTTCGAGGTACCATTCTACTACTTACATCAGCAAACTTGTGGTTCCTGAAATGCGATTTATTGCACTTCAACAGCTGCACAGCCAAATTGCAATCTTGTCGATATCGTTCCTGCATGAGGAGAGAAAAAGGATGTAAGAACAAGCGTCAGGGAAAAATATAAGAACACAATTTAAAGCAAAAAGTCATCAACATCAACCTTTTGGAATGACACTTTCCTTAAATTGAACTGAATTTGTCATTCATGAAAGAATAAAAGCAAATATACCTACAGTATGAGTCAAATGTTCAGCCATGCACACGTTTCACAAAATCCTTACAAATCTGCTGAGTTACTGGCTTACAGTTTGAAATTAGTTTTGTAAATTAATATAAATTGTGCTTTTTTTTTTTTAATAAGCCAACAAGAGTCCAGAGGCGGCCTCTATCTAATTTTGTTTTTATAACTTATTGTAATCTCCAGTTTTTGGTTCTTATGGAGTCCCACATGCCATGCAGGAAAAAACTAAATAAACTGTGTGCACAATTTACTTGTTCACTCCCTCGTTTTAAGTATATTGTGCACTAGATATAATAATTCGTTCCCTCATTTTAAGTAAATTGTATGCATGAAATAATAATTTGTGCCCTTTATGAGCACTAAATAATAATTTGTTCTACTTCCTGTCCGCATTCTCATGAAAATATTGTTGTTCGTTGATGGATAATTTTTATCAACAATATATATATATATTTTTTAAAGCGACAAACATGGCTAAGACATATTTATCAATGTTTGCTCTAAAAGGGGAGATTTAAATTTTTTAATAACCTGATCGTACAGTTCCTTAGTTTTTTTTTTATTTTTATTTTTTTTTGGCCTAAATAAGCTAATGAAATACACAATTGCTGTAACTGTAAAAGGTTATGTAAGCTGGCTAACTTACTTTTACAACTTCCCTTACAAAAATATATATATAAAATATATATATTTATTTATTTTTTATATAAATATATAAAGATATAAATCTTATGGTTACTTATGGTATTTAGTTGACTAAAACAATTCAGATTACTAAAATATGACTAAAACTAAATGTAATTTTAGCCAAAAGACTATGAATAAGACTAAATCGAAATCTGCTGTCAAAATTAACACTGGTTACAGAGGTATTCTCAAAAGCCTTGCAGCACTGCATAGCATCATTTTAAGTGAGAAGCATTTACATCGGTTTATGAGGATACGGACGAATAGAGCGAATTATTTCATGCGCATGAAATACTTAAAATGAGGGAATTAATTATTATAGTGAGTGCACAATTTATTTAAAACAAGGGAACAAATTAGTAAATTGTGCGCATTAATTACTTTTTATTCCAGCATGTCAGATGTGAGGCTCCTAAGGTTCTATTTAAAAAAAATAAATAAATAATAATAATAATAATAATAAAAAAAATTAAAAAACCCTGAAATAATAATTACAATAAAACAATTACATTTTAACATTTCAGAAGTCTTAGGAGCGTAATATTCTTCCTGCGCTTTTTAACCCATAAACCCATCTTGCAGTTGTTTGTGAATATTTCTACTCAATTTCTACCTGATAAAATCTTTTACAGCTTGGCATAACTAGTAAAATATAGATTCTTTCTAAAAATGCCTATAACGTCGGCGCCGATAGCCTAACACAGCACCGTTGTGCTATGGGCATCCCAGGTTCGAATCCCAGCTTGAGAAACTTTCCCGATTCCTCCCCCCTCTCTCTCCCACTTCACTTCCTGTCACTTCTACACTGTCCTACACTAATAAAGTCAAAACATCTAAAATAAATTCCAAAAAAAAAAGTTTTAAGATCTTATTAATTTACCTAACTTTTACAGATCTTAAGAAGGAAAAAAAAAGGTTTTAGTTTTTTTTTTTAAAGACTGTGGGGAACACTTGGTCTTTAAAGTATTAAAAAAGGGGGGGGGGGGGGGGGGATTAAAATAAGAACTTTTTAAAAACATCTTTTTTTCCTACTTGGTTTACTTATTTTTTTAAATCATTAAAAGTCACCTTGAGTTTGCGGAGACCCCTGGTTGAGAACAACTGCTCTAATGTGTTGAAAAATATGTCTAAGTTAGTTCTGTCCAAACCTTTGACTGACACTTTATAAGTAAAACAAGGAAAATGGCACCCAAGGTAGTAGTCTTCAGGATTTATAACTAAAAAGCCCATAAAGGGGAAAAAATTCTCCCGACATCAACCTCAGAGGAAGGAGCTATGATTGATGTGTGCTCTACGTGTCTAAGGAAATGAAGCGCTGCGTTTAAACACTGCGAACAGACGGCTATCAGTTTCTCCAGTGCTATAATTAGTTCCCTGTGGCACCGTTTCATACATGTGGTGTAATAAAGGCACATTTCAGAACGACCTGCATTCTGGTGCTTCATTATTCCTTGCGGAGTTGCTTAAAATCTTAAAAAAAACATTGTCAGAATACCAATCTGTCGAGTAATTTACAGTTCTGTGTCACTTGAATGCGAAGAGAAGATTACAGTGTTTATATAATGTGAATAAAATCTCTTATTATAAACAACGGCCTTCCCTATGTAGATTTACAAGTAATTTAAACAGCTGTTTATTTTTATCTAAAAATGCTAGACTTGTGGGTAGTGCGTTTGAATTGTGTTTAAATCTTAAAACGAGAGAGAACGAATAAGAAGACTTTCCCGTGTTCCCCAGTAAAGCTCCAAAAGCCAGACATCATTTCTGGAATCTGACAGTAGATTTCTGTGAAATCTCAGCACAGATCCTCCTCGTGCAACTTTCAATTTTCAGCTCCAGTAGTTATCAATCCCAGTAACACTGCAGCTCTGACAACTCGAGTCCAAAACGTGCCTCAAACACAAACACACACAAAGCTCTGAAATCGCACGTACGTTCAGTTCCTCCAGCTTGTCGATAGTGTTTTTGGCATCCACGAGTTTATTCGTGAGCTCCACTATCTCTTGATCCATGGTTTTCTTGTCTCTTTCCACTTTACGGAGCTGTAAGGAGAAAAAGAACATTCATATAAACTTTAATGGAAAAGGTTGCAGATTTCAATACAAATAACACCAGAGGGGGGAAAAAAGACACACATAAAACAACTTTTCCTTCAATCCTAATCTCATTGCTGACATAGCACCAGCTGCAAAGAAAAAGTCATACAAAGAGCCTGGCAATGTGGCTGAGGCACAGCCCATGAGGAAAACAAAGGAGGTAAGGAGTCATATTGACAATCTCATTGCAAATAAGCATCACTTTCTCTCAATGTGTCTTGATCTCTGTGTCTCCAATATTTACAGTGCCTTTCGAAAGTATTCATACCCTTTTTTTTCCTTCATATTTTATGTTGCTGCCTTACATTAAAACTGCTTTGAATTACTTTTTTCCCCACATCAATCTACTCCATACACCATAATGACAAGGTAAAACAATTGTCACAACTTCATAAATGTATTTGAAACAAGTACATTGCATAAGTATTCATACCCTGAACTCTTTACAGTCTCCAGTGTTTTGGGTAAGATGTGCAAAGTTTTGCACATCACATTTGGCAATTATCTGCCATTCTTCTCCTCACTTCTTCACCTCTCAAGCTCTGTCAGCTTGGTTTCGGCTGGCAGGCATTTGCAGGTTTCTCCATAAGTATTTGATTGGGTTTAAGTCCTGGCTGTGTCTGGGCCACTCAAGGACATTCACAGAGTTTACTATAAGCCACTCTTGCTGTGGGCTTAGGCTTATTGTTCTTTTGGAAGGTTCTGAATGCTCTGGACTGGGTTTTCATTAAGGCTCAATCTCAATGTTTTGGTGCATACCAGCACACTTTACTGTTGAGATGCTTCTCTACAGGTGATGAGCAGTGCCTGCTTTCCTCCATACATGAGGCTTGGATTTGAGATTCATCAGATCAGAGAATCTTGTTTCTCATAGTCTGAGGGTCCTTTAGGTTTTTTCTTTTTTTTGAAAATTTCTATTGGGTTTTCATGTGTCTTCACTGAGGTGGGGATTGAGTTTGGCCACAATGTCATAAAGCCAAGATCGGTGGATTGTTACTGTAATGGCTGTCCTTCTGTGAGTTTCTTTTATCTCCATATATGATCATGGAGCTCAACTAGAGTGACCATCAGGTTCCTGGTTACGAGTCTAACCAAAGCCCTTCTCCATCAGTTCCTCAGTTTGGCCAGGAGGCCAGCTCTAGGAAGAGTCCTGGTTGTTTCTTCCACTAAGGGTAACAGAGACTTCATGCTTCTGTGAAACTTCAATGCAGCAGATTTTTTTTTTCTGAACTCTTCCCTAGATGTGTGGCTTGACACAATCCTGTTTCTGAGCTCAACAGGCAATTTTTTGACCTCAGGTCCTGGTTTTTGCTCTGATATGCATTTTCAGCTGTTATACCTTTTATTGAGAGGTGTGTGCCTTTCCAAATCATATCCATTCAACTGAATTTGCCACAGGTTAAATGAGTCCACTTCCAGAACAATTTACAGATAATTTGCTCACCCCTTTGTCATCCAAGATGTTCATGTCTTTCTTTCTTCAGTCGTGAAGAAATTATGTTTCTTGAGGAAAACATTTCGGGTATATGGAATATCTCCATATATCGGACTTCAATTTTGCCCCAAAGTTTGAACTTCCAAAATGCAGTTTAAATGCAGCTTCAAAGGGTCCTAAATAATCCCAGCTGAGGAAGAAGGGTCTTATCTAGCGAAATGATTGGTCATTTTTTAAACAAATTGAAAATTTATATACTTTTAACCTCGAATGCTCGTCTTGTCTAGCTCTGCACTTGCATGCGTAGTCTGTGTAATCCGGGTCAATACAGCTAGAGTATGTCGAAAAACACCCATCTCGTTTTCTTCTTCAACTTCAAAATCGCCCTACTTCGCTGTTTTACCTTTTTTTGTGAAGGGTGTTTGATCTTCTTTGTATGTTCACTTTGTAAACACTGGGTTGGTAATTCTGCAGCAATGTAGGACGATTTTGAAGTTGGGAAAGAAAACGAGATGGGAGTTTTTCAGCCTACCCTAACTGTATTGACCCGGAAGAAAACATGCAGACATAGACAGGACGAGCGTTTGAGGTTAAAAACTAATAAATTGTCAATTTGTTTAGAAAATACAGTTTTGCTAGGTAAGACCCTTTTTCCTCGGCTGGGATTGTTTAGAGAAATTTGAAGCTGCATTTAAACTGCATTGTGGAAGTTCCAACAATTTCTTATCAACTGAAAAGAGAAAGACATGAACATCTTGGATGACAAGGGGGTGAGTACATTATCTGTAACTTTTTGTTCTGGAAGTGAACTTCCCCTTTAACTTCACTCAAAGTGGTGTAACATCTACAAGCAATATTAGTGCTCCTGAGCTAAATTTCAACTGTCCCAGACAAGGGTATGAATACTTATGCAATGGAATCATTTAAGTTTTTTTTATTTCTAATAAATTTGCAAAGATGTTAAAAACTTGTTTTTTGCTTTCCCAAAATAGTGTATGGAGTGTAGATTGATGTGGGAAAAAAATAATTTAAAGCAGTTTAACATAAGGCAGCAACATAAAATGTGAATAAAATGAATGCTTAAAATGAATGAATACTTTTGCAAGGCACTGTATGTCCAAATATGTCCGTCTTTGATAAACCAACTTTACTTACTAAGCCTGTTTTCAAACTCGTATGCTAGGTTTTCCACGTTATATGGAATATTTTAATGCTATATTTACTTTTTTGTCCTCAGCCATGGTCACTATGAGCTGCTGTTGAAAAACTGTCCTTTTTGTTTCATAGAAAGAATAAAAGCTCAGACAGCCAGTGAATGTGGGCAGTCCGACTGAGGCTGAGAATACAGACAATTTCCAAGAAGCTATATCTATATGCCTAAAATGTCTTCTGTCTGACTTCCTGAGTTCGGTGTTTTTCTAATTGAGGAGCGAGAGTGCTGTCTGAAGACACTTCACTCCTTCTGTGATGGCAAAGTCCGAAATGTCTTTGTACTAAAATGACTGAACAAAAGCTCTTGAAAGAACTTTAAAGAGGACATACTTAACAGAAGCTTTTCTACTTAAGACACTCTTCAGCTCTTGGTTAAAGTGGAGACAAAGAGATACAAAGAGAGACACAGAGAAAAAGTAGACAGACATTGTGACCCTTAATCTGGAGCTTGGCATGTCCATAACAAAGCAATTATCTTTATAGTCACCGTTTGACTGAAGTGGACAATGTGGACCAATAAAAGAGAGTTAAGGAGGGGGCAGCCTTTCAACAAAATGCAAAGTCCACATGTAACAACGGCAATGCAACAGCCAATATTATGCACAGCACATCTGATGGAAACAGGGATAGAAAGGAAGGAACCAAAGTGTTTTAATCAGTTTAACAGCTGCATTTACACCATCCAAAGTTGTAGTCAAGTGGTCAAAATGCCAACAGAGTGTCTGCACTCTAGTGCTACTCTAAAAGGTTTCATAATCGAATAAGAATACATACTTTATTTAGGAAATAAATGCACGTATAATATAAGTCTTCCAGCAAAATTACATTTGTAGCTATTAAGATATTGTTATATTAAATATTGTTAATTAACAACAAAAGTTCCGTTTACGTGAGCAAAACAAAGCAAAGTAAACAGTACGGCTTCAGAAAAGAAAAAAAAAAAATGTTTAAAGAAAGTCCTAACATAAAAAATATTAAAACTCATATGTATTTAACGTAATTCCCAATGAAGTACTACACTACCCATAATCCTAAAGAGAAATCGACCAATCACGGCAAAGCACAACAGTAACTGTACACTACCATAAAGAACTAAAAATTTACCATCTCTACACTATTAGAAGATTTAAATTTCAAATGATTAATTTCGATTAAATCGCATCCAAAATAAAGGTTTGCGTTTACATAATATATGTGTGAGTACTGTGTATATTTATAATGTATATATAAATACATACACTTACATGCATATTTGTCCACATGTCGTGATTAATCATTTGGCAGCCCTTAGTTTGGGTATTTTGTAATGTTTTTTGTATATATTGTAATCAATAGTTTCATATTTCATCATGGCTGAAACTCGAGGGTCTTCACAACATCCCATCAAAATAAAAACTAATTGGTTTAATTGGAAGAAACTGTGACAGAAATATAGTATATTACTACAATAGAATGCACTTCTCAAAGTAATAATAATATATAATAAAATAATAATAATATAAATAATATTAAAAGAAAAATACCATTTTAACATAACTTGTTAACATAATGTGTTCCATGTTTTAATTTTAACAGCAATAGCACTTCATTTGTCAAAAAAAAAAAAAAGGAATGGTTAAATTTTGTATAATTACATTTTTTTTTAAATTACAATTAATGTTTTAAGCCTTCATTTGATTACTACCATGTTTATAATACATTTGCATTAAATCGGAAAAATACAGAAACAAATTTAACAGACAAGAATTAAAAAAATTTCAAATAAAAATAAAGAAATAACTAAATAAATAAATAAAACAATTTCAGCCCCCTGTTATTGTTTAAAAAAAAAATAAATAAATAAATAAACAAAGAAATAAAATGATTATATTGTTAAAGTCCAGGAAATAAATAAATAAATAAATAAAAACAGAAAACATGGCATTTTGGGAAAAAATAAAGCACATTTCATAGGCCAAAAGTTGTGATTCAACCCAGAGCTGAATGATTTGGGTTCTTTAAATGAAAGTGGGTGGTCTGACTGTTGAGCTTTGCCATGAATTTTTTTTTTTCTTACAAGGTTTGCAAAGTTGTGCTGTGCATTGTAACCACTGTGTTAAACATTTGGACTGCAGTCAATGACATCTATCCCAGAATCCCCCTGTCCACATGCACAGACACGGGCATGGCCACAGCTAAATCCAGCCATCCACTGCAGGAAGAGAGGAGAGGAGACAGGAAGGAGATGCAATGACTCATGGGAATGATATCCACAACGATACATATAGGGAGAGCAGAGACAGACAGAAGTAAATGGATGAATAGAAAAGAGAATGAGAACGCAACTGCGTAGACCCAGGTTTGACTGATGGCAGCCTGATGATGACGAAGATAATGATGGTGATGAAGATGGTGAAATACCCAAGTCACAAGGCAGCATGAGGGGAAAGGAAAGGAAGAAGAAAGAAAGGAAGAGAGAGATTTAATTTTGCGCTTATTCTTCTATTTTTATTAACCTCTATGTCTGCAAGTATAAAACAGAATGCAAATGAGAGCAAGACAAGTACAGACAAGAAAGAAAGAGGACAGAAAGATAGAAACCAACCATGAGAAAGACAGTATTTTCACACACTTCTGGACCACTTTGTCATTAGTTAAAGGGGACATCGGATGCCCATTTTTCACAAGTTGCTATGATTCTTCAGGGTCTTCATGAAATGTCTGCAACATACTTTGGTCAAAATTCCTGAATGGTCATGCAAAACAACAGCCTTTTTACTTGGTCAAAAACAGCTGTCTCTTTAAATGATAATGAGCTACTGCTCACTCCGCCCCTCTCTTCTGTTTTTTTGTGTATTCAGTGGCATGCTACCATCAAAAACAAAACTAACCCACTGTGTTCCCACTGTCTCTGATGTCTGGAGAAAGTAAAGACTCTTTTGTACACTTTTACATCCAACTACAAAACACCTGCATCGCCCATGGTCGTGGGCGGGGCTTGAGCAATATGACATCATACTGACCAGACAATCAAAACGGCCGGTTTTTTTGGGATTTAAATAAAGGAGTGAGTGGATTTTTATCATTGGAGGGTGGTTGTGTCCACACACAGGCTAAGGCACATTAGTATGTAAACACCATGTAAAAGTGAATTTTGCATCCGATGTCCCCTTTAAACATTATTATATTGTGAAACTTGTTATTATCCACTAAAAGTAAACCTATTAAAAATATTTTTTGCTAACTGAAGTAAACCTGAAATAAAACTAGATTAACAAAAATAGAGCAGACATTTTATAGTTTCTATTTTTAAGATTTTCAAAAGTTTTTAAGCAGTAAGATTCTTAATGTTTTTTTTTTTAAAGAAGTCTCTTTTGCTCAACAAACCTGCATTAATTTGATCCAAAATACAGAAAAAGCATTAATACTGTGAAATATTTTTGCTATTTAAAATAACTGCTTTCTATTTGAATATATTTTAAAATTTAATTTATTTCTGCGATCAAAGCTAAATTTTCAGCATCATTACTCCAGTCTATAGTCATATGATCCTTCAGAAATCATCCTAATATGCTGATTTGCTGTTCAAGAAACATTTTATTATTATTATTATTATTATTATTATTATTATTATTATCAATATTTTAAACAGTTGAGTACATTTTGTCAAGATTCTCTAATGAATTTTGTAAATTTATACACTGTACCACTCAAACGCTTTTTTTTGAGGGGGGTGGAGGGGGAGAAAGTATAGAAAGTAATACTTTTATTTAGCAAGGATGCTTTAAATTGATCAAAAGTGACGAAGACGACATTTATAATTTCACAAAAGATTTCTATTTCAGATAAATGCTTTTCTTCTGAACTTTCTATTCATCAAAGAAACCTGAAAAACATTCTACTCAGCTGTTTCCAACATAAAAACAATAAATGTTGAGCAGCAAATCAGAATATTAGAATGATTTCTGAAGGATCGTGTGACTGGAGTAATGATGCTACAAATTCAGCTTTAAAATCACAGAAATACATTACATTTTAAAATATATACAAAGTTATTTTAAATAGTAAAAATATTTCACAATATTACTGCTTTTGCTGTATTTTGGATCAACTAAATACAGGCTTGGTGAGCAGAAGAGACTTCTTTAAAAATACATTACAAATCTTACTGTTCAAAAACTTTAGGCTGGTAGTGTACAATTATTTTTAGATGTACTAAAATTACTAAAACTAAAAATGAAATAAGAAATAAACTACAAGGAACAAAATTAACAAAAACCAAAAATTAGTCCACTTCCAAAACAAAAATTTACATATAATGTACTCATCCCCTTGTCATACAAGATGTTCATGTCTTTCTTTCTTCAGTCGTAAAGAAATGATGTTTTTTGAGGAAAACATTTCAGGATTTTTCTCCATATAACGAACTGATATGGTGCCCCGATTTTGAACTTCCAAAATGCTGTTTAAATGCGGCTTCAAATGCAGTAGTAAACAATTCCAGCCGAGGAAGAAGGGTCTTATCTAGCGAAACGATCGGTTATTTTCATTAAAAAAAAAATACAATTTAAATACTTTTTTAATCTCAAATGGGATTGGGATTTAATCTCGGCTGGGATTGTTTGCAACCACATTTGGGATCGTTTGAAGCCGCGTTTAAACTGCATTTTGGAAGTGCAAACTCAGGTCACCATATCAGTCCATTATATGGAGAAAAATCCTGAAATGTTTTCCTCAAAAAACAATTTCTTTACGACTGAAGAAAGAAAGACATGAACATCGTAGATGACAAGGAGGTGAGTAAATTATTTGTAAATTGTTGTTCTAGAAGAGGAGTTCTCCTTTAATTTCAGCATTTACTAATGCATTATTAAAAATCACAAGTTGTTTGTTAACGTTAGTTAATGCACTGTGAACTAACATGAGCAAACTATTTTTATTAATTAACTTATGGCAAAGATTAATAAATAGTGTAGTAAATGTATTGTTTTTTCATGTTAATTACTACATTAACTAATGTTAACAAAGTGTTACCATTCACTATACTACTATTATAACTACTAGTAATACTAGAATACACTGGTGAATATCTCCGGTGCCTAATTTAATTTTCACTCTTTCATCTGTATCAATACACATTGTTCCAGAGCAGCAAAGTTTGCAAAAGAACAAAAACAAATTGTGCACCTAAATTCAAACAAAAGTAAAATCATAGAGAAAATTCTCTATTATTTTCAGTCAGTTGTTGATGGCGCTGTATTAACCAACCAGAAACAGATTGTTTTATAATGCTCTTTCTGAAATGCTTTTGTAGATCTACAGATTTTCACATTCTTGCTGCCTGCTGCTTGTATCCGGAGAGGTGATTTTGCTAAACCAGCACTCTGTGTGATCTGTGTGTGTCCTGAAAGCACCTACGCTAAGAAATGATGGGCCCTTCACGAGGTGGAACAGGTCGGTCGGGATAATCCCAGTGTTCGCAACGAGAGATTACTGAGCAGAATGCCACCTGTTTCACCTGTGATTGGCAAAGCTTTATGCAGAGGTCATGGATATGAGATTTCACCATGCAGAACTAAAGCACCGCTGGGATTTAATTGAAAATGAACATAAATCACCAAAAGCTAATGCTGTCCTTACACACGCATGGAGTCATCAGGCGTGATTAAGAGCGAGCGGCTCTTTCTGAAGTTTCCCAATCATGCTAAATTACTCTAGAGATAATTTTGCAGACCACCTAAGAGTGATAAAAGATTCCTAAAATAACTTATTATAGATGCATGTTTGATTAAATTTTCATTTGAGCGAAACTGGAAAAAGGCAGAGTCGGGGGGAAATTTAGATTCATATTGGCTTTAATAAAATATGGGATTTTAACAATTTATTACAACAACCAACAGCAGTTTTCAAAGATATTTTAATGAGTGCATCACAGTGAGCACAGGATGCATGGTTTCTGTGATGCACAATCACATTCAAATCTTTAAATCGCATTCGTCCTAATTGAATAACGCTGTTGGAGGACGACTGCAGTCTGTGACAGTTATGATGATGTATTAGAAAATCCAGTGGGAATTGATTTATACTCAGTGAAGAAAAAGAGGCTTAGGAACAAATTTGTACATTTATTCAATCTTTAGCTTTTGATGTTGTTCGTTTTTTTCCCTCCCGATTGTTCTCAGACAATTACTTTGTCTTTGAGTGCTAAAGCACAGAAAATTTTCATCCAAACAAAGCTTTTATGAAAAAAGCATGCAAAACGTGCTGAGTTCTGTCTGCTACCAAGACGCCTGACTGATCCATCAGCATGGCCTTAACCGTGACAATTTTGACCACAACCAGAGTGGTTTGGTCTGCATTTGGTCATTTTGTTTTGTTTTTTTTTAAAGGAGAAAACATCAATGGCAAATCAATCATTTTAAAAGGGAGCCGAATCTGCTTTGATTTCTTGTGAGTGAATTTTAAACAGTACTAGAGTGGCGAATGAATGATGGCACGACAACACTGACGTATCATGGGTCTTTTCCTGCAAAAATGTTTTATAGCCTGTGTTATGAAATAATTAATACATTTAACATCAATGCTTGAAAATCCTTGATCCACTTAAAGGGATAGTTCACCCAAAAATGTCAATTCTCATCACTGTCTAACCTTCATGTCATTTTAAACTTGCACGACTTTCTTTTCTGCCCAACATAAAAGCTGAATTTTTGATTAAAATCCTGGTCTCTCTTTTCAAATTTATGTAAATGCAGGGTTCCAAAACTCCAAAATACCAAAAAGTGGTATAAATGACTCTTTTGAAGTTATACAATTGCTTTTGGAGTCCTTTTTGAAGCTTGAAAGCATTTATTTAAATTCTACCTCAAGTCTAATGCATCAAAAAGATCAGTACATTTTTCATAAGGTCATAGGTTGGTGGACATATCACCAAGGCTAATATATCACACAACATTTGGTAAGAGGTGGGACTTGACAGAGCTATTAAAGATTACAGAGTTCGTACAGATACTGTAAAATGAAATTCCAGATCTTTTAAGGACTTTTCAAGAATTACTTTTTTGATTTTCAAGGACTTCAATCAGAAAACTCACTTATTAAACAATGTCCTCTAAAAAAAAAAAAAAAAAGGGCAAATAAATAAATAAATAAATAAATAAATAAATAGAAGCACATGCAGAGTATTACTAAAATATTACAAAGTATACTACACTTTTACTATAATAATAACAGCTAATTTTCTTAAAGGATTTGTATTTGTTTATACTTTTTTCTTTGTTTTGTTTTCTAATTGTTCTGCCTTAATTGTTTGATGTTTTCTACTGTTTAAGGTTGGCGAAACTGCTTCGAAAATCCTCATCTGAAACGAAATGATTTGCCATACGCGCTCCGAAGTTCTGAACTGAATCAAATGATTTGCAAACCCGCACCAAATTCCCAATCTGAATCAAATGTTCTGTGCTCCAAAATTATTATCTAAAGCATGCAGGAACCTGCTCCAAAGTTCCAATCTAAATCAAATGATTCGTAATCCATGCTCCAAAGTCCTGATCTGTATAACAATTTGCAAATCATTTAACTTAGATCGGAACTTCAAATCTGGAATCATTTGATTTGAATAATTTTATTTGAGTCATTCAATTCGCAAAACACAAACCCATTCTGATCTGAGTTAAATTATTCACGATCCACGCTCGAAATTCTGATCCAAAGCAAAAGATTCACAAACCTGCTCCAAAGTTCCAATCTAAATCAAATGATTTGCGATCCACACTCCAAAGTCCTGATCTGAATAATGATTTGCAAATCATTTGACTCACATCGGGACTTCAAATCGCGTATTGCAAATCATTTGACTTAGATCGGAACTTTGCGTATTAGAAATCATTTGCTTTAAATTGGGACTTCAAATTGCCCATCGAGAATCATTTGTTTTGAATCACTCAATTTGTAAAATGATTCTCAAACCTGTTTTGATCTAAATCTAATGACTCACGATACGCAAAGTCCCAATCTGAATCCAACTATTCACAATATGCGAAGTTCAGATCTGTTTTACTCAGATTGGGACTTCAAATTGCGTTTGTGCAAATCATTTGACTTAGATCAGAACTTTGCGAATCGTAAATAATTTGATTTAAATCGGGATTTCATATAGTGCATTGAGAATCATTCGATTTGAATCATTCAGTTCGCAAAATGATGCGAATCTTCTGACTTAGATTGGAACTTTACGTATCACAAATCATTTGATTTCAAATCGCGCATCGAGATTTATTTGATTCACGATACGCCAAGTCTCAAATTTGAATCAAATGATTCACAATATGCAAAGTCCCAAATTTGAAACAAAAGATTCATGATACGCGAAGTTCCGATCGAAATCAAATGATTTGTGAACCGGCTCCGAAGTCCCAATCTATAAAAAATGATACGCGATTTGAAGTCCCGATCTGAAACATGATTTGCGATACTCGATCGGAACGCTTCGAAACAGTGAATCATTTTGCGATGCATTGGTTTAACTGATTCAGAGTTTCGAAAAGCTCCATTTCACCCATCACTACATGCTTTTTAAAATCATTACAAGTGATGTCGACATTTGAAAATGAATGGCTCTTTTAATTTAATCTAAAATAAATGACCGAAGTCATGAGTTTGAATCAAACGGAGCGGATCCAGCGTAAATGACTCAAATTGATTTGGTTCATCTGTTCCCCTTTTCGCATCATTGTCAGCACTACTACTGGCTTAGCTCGCTAGTTTTATGACATTAACTGAAATAAGCTATTTTTTTTTTTTTTTTTAAATTGTGAAGATATGTGCTTATTGAAAAAATTAAACACTTATTTCATAGATAAATTGTCTTTTAATAATTCAAGCACTTTTCAAGTACCTCTTCAGGAATATTGCCATTTTCAAGGGTTTTCCAGGCCTTACATTTCAAAAAGTCAAATTCAAACACTTCAAGCACTTTAAGCACCTTGTACGAACCCTGAGATTACAAGGGCACATGAATTTAAAAAAGAAAAAATTGATTGGCTGAAACTGAAACATTTCATACAAAAAAAAATGGTAAATTTTGATTTCATTGTTACTTTAAATTGTGTAATCTATATCAGCTGACCATTATTAAAAAAAATTTCCTTTTGTCTTCCACAGTAGTCAGGTTTGGAATAACAAAAGGGTTAGTAAATGATGATTTCTCTCTTTTTTTCCTATTCACTTTTGGGTGAAATAATCCTTGAAGAAAAAGCAGCATTGGCAATAAACTTCTGTCTGATGGATTTATAGTACCATGCATTATATGTTAAAGGGATAGTTCACACAAAAATTAAAATTCTGTCACTAATTACTCATCCTCATGTCATTCCAAACCCGTAGGACCTTTGATCATTTTCAGAACACAAATTTAGATATTTTGATGTCACATAAACTATTTTAACAATGTCCTTAACTACCTTTACCTACCTTGAACGTGTCGGTTGCGTTGCAGTCTATGCAGGATCAGAAAGCTTTTGGATTTCATCAAAAATATCTTAATTTGTGTTCTGAAGATGAATGAAGGTCCTACGGCTTTGGAACGACATGAGGGTGAGTAATTAATGGCAGAATTTTCATTTTTGGGTGAACTTTACATTAGTTGTAAAAGTTCTCAGTAAAGTTGTGTGTCACAAGATTGACAACAGCTGAAGTTCATAGGAAAATCATGACAACAAAACTGCACTAACACAGTGTTTTGCACTGCTGTGAGATGAGAGCAATGGAAAGAGACTATGATCGCCTATGGCATGATTATTTGCCCATCACAGCTCATCTATGATGGCAGGGTCCAAAATGAACATCCAGAAAGAGCCAAAAGTGAGTCAGATTTGGCTTTACACTTGGCGAGTAAACAAAACTCACAGTTGGCTTGTAGCAGAATTGCAACAGTTTAAAACAATGTAAGAACAATGGCATTTTTTTTTTTTTTTTTATCTCAAGAGTGAATCGAAGCAACACCATCACTGTTGCTCGTCTTCCAACATCAATTTTCCCAGTGGAAAATTTACTTCCAGCATGCATGAGCGGCATGAGGAATACTGTTACTTGTTTGTTAGTCCCAGGAGAATGAAGCAAAGCAAAAAGGTTCCTCAATTACAGTTCATAATACTTGTGACGAACTGACAGAGTGGCGTCGTTAGAGCACAGAGAATAATTAAACGGCAATTAAAGTCATCAGTGTTTAAGATAAAGGATTTTAGAAAGGAAAGTGAAGTGAAGTGTAAAGGTTACCAAGGCGTGAAGTTTCTCCTCCAGGTCTTGATTAGCTCTCTGAGACGCTGTGTAGCTGTTCTGCAGTCTGCGGGGGGAAAACAAAACAAATGTGTGTCACTGTCAGGGTATAAAGTTATATCCAGATGTTTTATCATACATCCTGGTGTGATGTGGGATTGAGATGGACATATGGTCATTGACATCAAACAATGCAGGAAACCGTACAGGATTTCTTTGCTGTGCTGGGAAATGCTACTGCATCTTGTCAGCTCTCTGAAGCTCACTAGAGCTCGTCTTGGCTGAAGGCGGCAGTACGGCAGCTAAAGAAATATTCACTGGTTATTGCAATAATAAGACCTTATAATTCAAACAGAGTTTTTAGAGAGTGTGTCTGATGTTAAAGTCATCAAATCCTCAAGCGGTCAC
Source organism: Cirrhinus mrigala (assembly GCA_036247105.1). Lineage (NCBI taxonomy): Eukaryota > Metazoa > Chordata > Actinopteri > Cypriniformes > Cyprinidae > Cirrhinus > Cirrhinus mrigala. Next base: position 6,744,772 of record CM070019.1, on the reverse strand, counting down.
AACGCCAACGCAGATTACAGAATAAGCCAGAAGAGGAAAAGGAGAGGCACTTAAAGACATTTTCATCACAGAAAGCCATTAAGATTATCCTCTGCGCAAGTCTTTTGAACAAAAAAAAAAAACTGGCAGATTTTGTTTTGGAGGAAAAATATTGCAAATAAAAAGGCAAGGCATTATTTTTTTCTCCCCCATTTCATACTTCCAAGCTATATACAATATAATGGTAGACCATCTGCCATAGAATGAATGCTAAAAAGTACATTTTGCTTGTTTTACATCACAAATTTAAGAATATGCATAAATTAAAATAATATACTGTTAAGCTCACAAAGGCTGCATTTATTTGATCAAAAAACAGGGTACGTGCAGATAGTGCACAGTAAAATTCCAGAACTTTCAATGACTTGAAAGGGGTCATCGGATGCCCATTTTCCACAAGTTGATATGATTCTTTAGGGTCTTAATGAAAAGTCTCTAATATACTTTGATTAAAAATTCTCAATGGTATATGTAGATATACATAGATCAGATATATGTAGATCGGGAGGCACATTCCCTTCACAAACAAACGTAATCCACTGCATCTTCAGCGGCTCAGATGTCGGGAGTAAATGATAACCACTATGTTCATTATTACATCCAGCAACACAACACCTCAATCGCTCAATCGGAGATATTCTTGTCTAATTTACATCCTTGCTCTGGCATCAAAACATGGAAAGTTACTGGACTGTGACAGCTGGTCTGAGGTAAGAGCTCATGTCAATCAACTATCGTGGGAACGGCCTCTGTGGGTGTGACGCCACAACGACAGGCATCTGAGAATGGCTTGATTTGAAAAAGGGGATATTATTTTTACAGATTAATTAAAAACCACTGCATGGATTTTTATCATTATAGGGTAGATGTGTACATACACTGCCAACACACATTAATGTTCAAACAACATGAAAAAGTGAACTTAGCATCCGATGACCCCTTTAAGAACTACTTTTTTGATTTTCAAGGACCTCAATCAAACAGATCTCACTTATCAAACAAAATCATCTAAAAAATATAAACAGGTAAATACAAATATACTAATAAAACAAAATGGCAAAAATAAAGTGAAGCACATGCAAAGTATTACTACTAAAGTACACCTTTACTATAGCAAAAACATGGTTAATTTTAAGGGATTTGTATTTGTGTATACTTTCCATTTTTCTTTGTTTTGTTTTTATAACTGTACTGTCGTCATTGTTTGATGTTATCTACTGTTTAAGAAAAAAAAAAAAAAAAAAAAAAAAAAATCAGATAAGAAGATTTGTGAAACCGCTCCAAAATTAAACATATGATTCACCATACGTGCTCCGAACTCTCAAACTGAATCAAATGATTTGCGAACCGCACCGAAGTCCAGATTTTATATCGCAAATAATTTGCAATCTGTGCTCCAAAGTTCTGATCTAAATCAAACTGTACGTGACCTATGCTCCGAAGTCCCAATATGAATCAAGATTTGCAAATCAACTGACTTAGATTGGGACTTCAAATCACGTATTGCGAATCATTTGATTAATATCATTCAATTCGTGAAATGATTCACAAACCTGTTTCGATCTAAATCAAATGATTTACAGTATGCAAAGTCCTGATCTGAATTAAATGATTCGCGATACGCAAAGTTCTGATCTATAACAAACGATTCACGATACGCAATTTGAAGTCCTGAACTGAATCAAATTTTTTTGCGAATCCGCACCAGAGTTCTGATCTAAATCAAATGATACATGGTCTACGCTCCTAAGTCCTGATCTGAATAATGATTCGCAAATCAATTCACTTAGATCAGGATTTCAAATCACGTATCGTGAATCATTTGATTTAAATCATTCAATTCGTGAAATGATTCACAAACCCGTTTGATCTAGATACTTAAAGTCCTGATCTGAATTAAATGATTCACAATTTGCAAAGTTCCAATCTATATCAAATGATTTGCGATACATGATTTGAAGTCCTGAACTGAATCAAATAATCTGCGACCCCACACCGAAGGTCCAGATCTGAATCAAATGATTTGCGATCTGCGCTCCAAAGTTCCAATCTAAATCAAATGATACAAAAAAAAAAAAAAATCTCCATTTCACTCATCACTGTGTGCTTTTTAAAATCATTACAAGCGATGTTGAAATTCGAAAATGAATGGCTCTTTTAATTTAATCTGGCTTTTGCTAGTGAATCACTTAAAATTAATGACTGAAATTGCGAGTTTGAATCAATCTGAGCAGATCCAGCGTAAATGACTCAAATTGATTTGGTTCATCTGTTCCTCTTTTCGTGTCATTGTCAGTGCTACTACTGGCTTAGCTCGCTAATTTTGACATTAACTGAAATAAGCGAAAAAAGTATGTTTTTTTTTTTTTAATTGCGTGGATCAGAAATCATTCTAATAGGCTGATTTCTGTTTCTGAAAATGATCCTGGACGCTCTTTTCCATATAACTGAAGTGAACAGGTATAATCATACCTTTATGTAGCTACTTTTGTCATTTTGGAGCTTGACAGACCCAACGTTTTTCATAATATGGAAAAGAGTAGCCAGGATATCCTCCAAAAACGTACCTTTTGTGCTTAAAGGATGAAAGAAAGCCATATGGGATTGGAACTATTACTTTAAAAATGTAGATAGTACTTAGTATGTTTAATATTAATTTAATATTAATAATTTACACAGCACTCTTGCAGAGGTTAAGGAGTATTAAAGACTAAAAAAAACACATCTAAGGAATGAGGCAGGGCTACATGAGGTGATGCTGATACCTTTTGATTTTAAATCTTCATTGAATCGACACTGAAATGAGAGGCGCCAAGGCTTCCGTTCATAAAACTTTTAGAAGGAAACATCGATTCGAACAGAATTTGTGCTTACAAAGACCATCTGGCCTGCATGCCGCATTATCTCCAACTTCTGCCTTTCGGTTTACAGCGCAAACCTCCATCTCAATCACTTTTTCCCTCTCGTGGATCAATACCGTTTCGCTGCACTGCAGATCATAAGGGAGTTTCACTGTCTGGCTTCATAACAATTAGAATTTAATCAATTCATTTTAGCGAGCGGAGGTGATTTGCGCTGAGCGCAGTCATAAACTCTAGCAGCGGTTCATAGCTGCGGATGGCCGGTGCTGATGGAATGCAATAATTACTGCTGTTTGATGGTCGCTCTGAATCACAGAGGAGGGAAAGGTCCAATTGAACAGCCTCAGAAGCAAACGAATAAACAGGTAATTAAGTAAACAAACCAACATCTACAACAATACCTCTCATTCAAGGGTTTCCAGAGCCATCAGCACCTGGTGCAAATCGCCACAGCGCATGTGACAATGTTACACCGTCAGATCAGAGATGGCATTCAAACGCCTACGCTGCAGAATCACCAACCAATTACAATCCAATTAGGCTATTATCTGCAGAGAGCTGGCATGCAGGTTTAGGATGTGGCGGGCGGGGAAATGGAGCAGCAAATGTGAGCACCACACTTTTTTTGATGGAAGGAATGCTGGGTAATTTAATCTCTCTGCCGTCTGAAAGCATATAAGCCAGAGATGCATCCTGATTGGAGATAAAGTGGCATGATTGCAGCCAAATTACACACCGACTCAATCACAAAGCGCTGCACTCAGAGCATCAGGGGCACATCAGGCCGATATGAGCCCGCGATTAAATCATCAGAATCTGCAGTCAGATCGGCTGATCTAAAGTTGAACTTATAACACCGTTTCAGAACAAAGTGTGAAGTGACGTTTACAGTGACGAGGCATTTTTTTTATTTTTTTGTCCAACTTGAAAGCCAAAACACTGCATGAAAGAGACAATCACCGGAAAACTGAGGTTTAAAGGAGAAGTCCACTTCCAGAACAAAAATTTACAGATGATGTACTCACCCCCTTGTCATCCAAGATGTTCATGTCTGTCTTTCTTTATGTTAAATTATGTTTTTTGAGGAAAACATTTCGCATTTTTCTCCATATAATGGACTGATATGGTGCCTCAAGTTTGAACTTGTAGCTTCAAATGATCCTAAATGCGGTTGTAAATGATCCCAACCGAGGAAGAAGGGTCTTATCTAGCAAAACAATCTGTTATTTTCATAAAAAAAAAATACAGTTTAAATACTTTTTAATCTCAAACGCTTGTCTTGTCTTACTCTGCCTGAACTCTGTGTATTCTGACTCAAGACAGTTTAGGGTATGTCGAAAAACTCCCATTGTATTTTCTCCCTCAACTTCAAAAATCATTTTAAAATCATCCTACATCACTGCAGAAGTACCGACCCAGTCTCTGTAAAGTGAACATGCAAAGAAGATCAAAAACCCTTAACAAAAAAGGCAAAACAGCGATATAGGATGATTTTGAAGTTGAGGGAGAACATGAGATGGGAGTTTTTCGACATACCCTAACTGTCATGAACCGAAAAGTCCAGGCAGAGTAAGACAAGATGAGCATTTGACACTGAAAAGTATATAAATTGTATTATTTTTATGAAAATATCCAATCATTTTGCTAGATAAGACCCTTCTTCCTCGGCTGGTATTGTTTACAATCGCATTTGGGATCGTTTGAAGCCGCATTTAAACTGCATTTTGGAAGTTCAAACTCGGGGCACCATATCAGTCCATTATATGGAAATGCTACTGTTCTTCTTGCCAGCTCCATCTGTTTATTTGGCAGTACATAAAACTTCAAACTGGATTTTTTAACATACAGTGCCTTGCGAAAGTAATCATACCCCTTTCATGTTTTGTTATGTTGCAGCCTTAATGTTAAACTGCTTTAAATTACTTTTTTTTTTTTGTTTTCTTTTTTTTCAAAACAAGATCAATCTTGACTTCAACATCTTTGCAAATTTATTAAAAATAAAAAATTTAAATGATTCCATCTGAATCATGTTGAAATTTAGCTCAGGGGCATACATATTGCTTGCAGATGTTATTAAACTTTGAGTGAAGTTAACCTGTGGCAAATTCAGTTGAATGGGTATGATTTGGAAAGGCACACACATCTTAATAAAAGGTCTAACAGCTAAAAAATGCATATCAGAGCAAAAACCTAGCGCTGAGGTTAAAAAAAAAAAAAAAACCTGCTTGTAGAGCTCAGAGACAGGCATCAAGCCACACATCTGGGGAAGTGTTTAGAAAAAAATTCTGCTGCATTGAAGGTTCACAGAAGCATGTACTGTGGTGTCTGTTAGCCTTAATGGAATAAGTCTGAAGCAACCAGGATTCTTCCTAGAGCTGGCCTCCTGGCCAAACTGAGCAATTCATGGAGAAGGCCTTTGATTGGAGTGGTGACCAATAAGCAGATGTTCACTCTAGTTGAGCTCCATGATCACATGTGCAGACGGGAGAAACTTACAGAAGGGCAAACATTACTGCAACACTCCACCGATCCGGGCTTTATGGCGTTGCGGCCAAACTTAATCCTCTCCTCAGTGAAGACACATGAAAACCCACTTGGAATTTGCAACAAAGCACCTCAGACTGTGAGAAACAAGATTCTCTGGTCTGATGAACCTCAATTCCATGCACATGTATGGAGGAAACCAGACACTGCTCATCACCTGCAGAGTTGCATCTCAAAAGTAAAGTGTGCTGGTAGCAGCATCATGCTGTGGGGCTGTTTTTCAGTAGCAGGGACTGAGGGACTCGTCAGAACAAAAAAAAAAAAAGATCACTGCTCCAAAACATAGAGAAAGTCTTAATGAAAACACAGTACACAGCATTCAGAACCTCAGACTGGGCAGAAGGTTCACCTTCCAACAGGACAATGAGCCTAAACACACAGCAAGAGTGGCTTATAGACAACTCTGTGAATGTCCTTGGGAGGCCTAGGCCACACAGCAACTTTTCACATCGCACCAAGCAAAAATCAATCATAATCATTATAAATAGTAAAGATCAAGCACCTAACAAGGTCTATGCACATTAATTTGAATAGTTTGTAACAAACGGATATGACATTTTCATTGGCGTTCCCAATAATGCCAACCAAGTCTGTTTGTCTGAACAGACAAATCACATTCAAATATTGAACCGAATTTTACATTAAAGATTAAGTGTTCCTGGTCTTATTGTGCAATATTAGTGCACATATTCCAAATAAAAAAAGTTTGCCTTCATAATCTTTCATTAAAATCAATGCGTTGTTGACATGTAGTCGTCTGTACTATCTTTTGCCTTTGTTCACACAAAAAACAACCTGTCTGGATGTCAGAGGCAAGTTACACAGATGAACTGGTCATTACCGTGCCACTAAACCCTTACACAAATAGCAAAGCCTCACAGCGAGCTCGTGCTCAATAAATCAGCCACAATCTCACGCTGCTGTTCTCTTTCCTTACCTGTAATGAAAGTAACACATTACAGCCACTTAAGGCTCTCAAATGCAGTTCTTAATTAGCCGGCAAAAACACAAGGCATTTGTCAAACAATAGAGCTGCTTGATTGCCTGTTAAACGTTTTTTATTTATTTCCTGAAGACTAAGCTGTCAGGCACAGTTTTTTTAACGGCACAACAGAACTAAATTTGTAGAGTCAATTTAATTAACACTGTAGTAATAATTCAAATCATATATTTTTTTTAAATGCTGATTAGAAAAACCTGTGACCGACCATTTAAATGATATTTAAAAAATAAATAAATAAATAAATAAATAAACAAATAAATAAATAAAGATTTAACTAAATGCTGCTGTGGTGTATTAGATCCAGACTAATCAAGAGCTGGTTCAATTTTTTAAACAGGATTCGTAAAGACACTATAAAATGAAATTCCAGAACTTTCAAGGACTTTTCAAGCACTATTTTTTTTTTTTTTTTTTTCAAGAACCTCAAACAGTGATCTCACTTATCAAACAATGCCTTTCAAATTTTAAAAAGATAAATAAATAAAATGCCCGAACAATGATTCATGAGCCATCATTTCAGATAAGGACTAAATTTGCTAAATAATTTACAAATCCGCTACAAAGTTCTGATCTAAATAATGATTCACGAACCTGCTCTGAAGTCCTGATCTAAAACATATGATTTGCAATAGGCGATTTGAATTCCCAGTCTAAATCAATGATTCGTGATATGCAATGTTCTGATCTAAATCAAAATGCAAACCATCGTTTCAGATCAGGACTCAGCGCGTGGATTACGAATCAATCGATTCATGAAATGATTCACAAGACGAAGTTCCGCTCTAAATCAAATTATTTGCAAACCCGCTCCAAAGTCCCAATCTAAGTCTAATGATTCACCGACCCGCTCCGAATCAAATGATTCACGATACGCGCTCCGAAGTCCCGATCGGAATCAAACTATTTTCACTCCAAAGTTCCGTTCTGAATCACAAGACTTGCAAACCCGCTCTGAAGTTCCAATCCAAGTCAAATGATTCGCGAACACGCTCCGAAATCCCGATCTAAAGCAAATGATTCACGATACATGATTTAAAGTCCTGATCTAAATGATTCGTGAACCTGCTCCAAAGTCCCAATCTAAGTCAAATGATTCGCTGACCCACTTCTAAGTCCTGATCTAAATTAAATGATTCACGATACGCACTCCAAAGTCCTGATCTGAATCAAACAATTTGTGTTTCGTGCTTCGAAGTTCAGTTCTGAATTAAAAGACTTGCAACTCGTTCTAAAGTTCCGATCTTAATCAAAATGATTTGCAAACCTGCTCTAAAATCCGGATCTAAAGTAAATGATTCACGAACCCGCTCCGAAGTTCCATTCTAAGTCAAATGATTTGCAGACCCGCTCCGAAGTCCTGATCTAAATCAAATGATTTGCGATACTTGCTCCGAAATCCCGATATGAATCAAACGATCCAAAGTTCCATTCTGAATTGAAAGACTTGAATTGAAAACCCTCTCTAAAGTTTCTATCTAAATCAAATGATTCACAAACCCGCTCATAAATCCCAAACTAAAGCAAATTATTCACATTACATGATTTGAAGTCCTGATCTAAATCAAATGATTTGCGAACCCACTCCGAAGTCCCAAAATAAGTCAAATGATTTGTGATACACGATTCGATTGGAGCACTTCGAAACAGTGAATCGTTTTGTGACACAATGGTTTAACTGATTCAGAATTCCGAAAAGCTCAGTTTCACCCATAACTATACGTGCTCTTAAAATGCCTTACGAGTGATGTTGAAATTCGAAAAGGAACTTTTTGGCACTTTTAATTTTATCTCTGGTTTTTGCTAGTGAATCACTTGAGCTGAATGATCTAAGTCACAAGTTTGAATCAATCAAAGCAGTTCCAGTGTAAATGACTCACTCAGTTGATTAAGGTTCATCTGCTCCTCTTTTCGCATCTTCAGCCATGTTTACACGACACTGTCAGTACTACTTCTGGCTTAGCTTGCTAGTTTTATGACATTAACTGAAATAAGCAAAAAAGTGTAAAGCATTTTTAATTGTTAAATTTTGCATGAAAAGTTATGTGCTTATTGAAAAAAAAATGAAACACTTCTTTCATAGATACATTGTCTTTCAACAATTTAGGCACTTTTCAAGTACCTCTTTAGGAATACTGCTATTTTCAAGGGTTTTCCAGGCCTTAAGTTTCAAAAAGTTAAATTCAAATACTTTAAGCACTTTAAACATCTTGTACGATCCCTGTATAAAATTCTGGAACCAAATGTTTTTCAAGACGTTTGGTTCTGTTAATGATTCTTCAAAAGCGTGCTGATGGACCGCCATACTAACATACTGTTTCCTGTGCTGGCACTAAATCTACAGCGTTATGTTTTATGCCAGTTGTGAACTTGTTGTCTGAATTGAGTGTGATAAAAGAGAAAAAGTACTAAAAGAATCATTAATGGAATCGTTAAACGGAATTGGAACCATAAATGTTACATTTTTTATGATTCATGTCAGAGAAACGCATCGTCCTTTAAAATCTCAAATGACAACAAATTATTAAATACTGACGAGAAGGGAGGTCTTCCAGATGTTTTATATGTGGTTATTATCTAGGCAAGTCTGCAGTCCCCTCGTCTTCCTCTGGACTGTGTCCGTCTGACCAGGATGCTTTGCGTTGGCGATCCTGCTGTGCTTTGTAGTGCGGCCTGCAGCAGGGGTCCTGCAACTCTACACAGCCGCCGGTCAGTGGGATTAAAGTGATCGCTGCCAGCTTCATATGACTACAAAGAGCTCATTAATTTGGCTGCTTTGATCATAATCATTAAAAATGGATTGCAGGGGTATGTCTCATCTCTCTCCCTCATCTACGCCTACAGCTTCAGTAAGAAGATGCTGTATCCACCTCTTTCCTCATCACACAAGATTCATACTGGAGGACCATTGTGATTTTGCAGTCAGAGGTTTGTGGATAAATGTTAGGGCTCCATGATTTTCACAATGCTGAAAATGCAGATGGAATTTACAGTATAACGAAGAATGTAACAGAATCAAAAGTAGGGCTGTACAATTAATCAAATCACAGTATCGAATGTCTGTGAATATTAAACTGCAAAAAAATCTGACATTTAAAAGTGTACTTTGGCTGTCCTCCATTTCTACACATTGACTACACACACAAATATGCGTGGTCACCGTGGTGATTTCAGCATCTGTTGTCACTATATGAAGACATGAACTTCATCTCCAGGGCTGCTCTGAGAGGCACTCATCTGTGGAAGCCCATTTCTGCTACTGAACAAATAATAATAATAAAAAAGGTAATCATGACTTTTTATCTCACAATTCTGACTTTTTTCTCATAATTGAGTTTACATCCTGTAATTCAGACTTTTTTCTCTGAACTGAGATATAAACTCACAATTGCAGGTTATTAAGTCAGAACTGCAAGATATAAAGTCAGAATTGCGAGATATAAACTCACGATTCTAACTTTTTTCTCAGAAAAGCCTGTTTCTGTCAATGAATAAAAAAATAAAAAGTAATCGTGACATTTTTATCTCACAATTCTGACTTTTTTTCTCGTAATTGTGAGTTTATATCCCATAATTCAGACTTTTTTCTCTGAACTGATAAGATATAAACTCACAATTGTGAGTTATAAATTCAGAATTGCAGGATATAAACTCACAACTGAAAGTTATTAAGTCAGAATTGCAAGATATAAAGTCAGAATTATGAGATATTAACTCACGATTCTTACTTTTTTTTCCCTCAGGAAAGCCTGTTTCTGTCACTGAATAAAAAATAAAAAGTAATTGTGACTTTATGTCATAATTCTGACTTTTTTCTCGCAATTGCGAGTTTATATCTCGCAATTCTGGCTTTTTTTTCCTCAGAATTGTGAGAAATAATTTTGCAATTGCGAGTTATAAAGACAGCTTCTGATGGGAAAAAAAAACCCCGATATTTTCTCATAATTGTGAGGTTATATCTTGCAATTATGAGGAAAAAAAAAAGCCAGAACTGTAAATTTGTATCACGCAATTTTTAGAAAAAAGGCAGAATTGTGAGTTTGTATCAGGCCATTCTGAGAAAAAAAAATGTGTGTGATGTGAACTTGCAATTCTGAGGGGAAAAAATCTGAACTGTGTGAAAAACTTAATAAATGTTATTAAATCAACATGATCCTTTTTTTTTTTTATTACCACCATTTTCAATAAAAAATAAGTATTAAATCATAAATCCAGAAAAATTAAAAGACAGAATTTTGAAAAAAAGTGTCAATTTTAAATCAACAGTTGTTAAATTGTAGTTAATTGTTCAATTTTAATTGTTAAAAAATAATTTCAGTTGTTAAATCTATCAATCTATTTTTTTTTAATTGTTTCACTTGTTAAATTAATTGCAAATAATTAAAAATATATATATATATATTATTTTTTTTAATTTTAATTTTAAACAATTTTTTTTTTTTTTTGATTACTTAAATTTTGATTTCTGCATTAAAACAGAATCCAGAAAAATTAAAACGAAATGAATAAACTGTATAATTTAAAATGGATTTTCTGAGGTGTGTGAAAAGTTCTCAGTACTTATTTTCCAGTATTAGCTTGGTTGGCTATTTTAGAAACTGCCATGGTCACATGGTCTGTGCCACTTATAGGCCATGTAAACTAACCAAGGGTACACGCTACCAAGAAGGTACATGGAAAGAATTTGATTTTGCTTTGAAAGAAAAAAAAAGATTTGATATTTTCGGGCTGTCAAGATATTAATTACCAGCTAATCATCAGCTTAACACATTCTTTTTTAATAATAGACCATGTATGTATTGACAATTTGTGAAGCTGACACTCTTAGTATGCATAAGGAAACAGGTAGATTTATGCAACAGTGCTCTTTTACTCGTCTCATCCTTCTTCACAACAGTACAACACTCTGCTTTTTTCACCCCATTAAATGTCATACCCAATTAAATCAATGTTACTCTACGTTCAGTTACATAACAGATTCTGCTCTGTTTGAGAGGAAGTTACTACATGATTGTATACAAAAAAAAGGAAAAAAAAAAGAAAGACTTTTTTAGAATTCCACAGAAAAGCTACATTTTCAGCATCATTACTCAAGTCTTTAATGTCACATGATCCTTCATATGATCATTCTAATATGCTGATTTGCTGCTCAAGAAACATTTCTCAATCCTATCAATGTGGAAAGCAGTTGTGCTGCTGCACATTGTTGTGTTGTCTTTCTTGAGGATTGGATTTGCAATACAAACTTTTAAATGTTAATGTTCCTATAAGGGACAATAAAAAAATTGTTCTAAATGCTAGTACTAGAATAGAACAGAACAGAACAGAACAGAACAGAATAGAATAGAACAGAATAGAATAGAATAACTGGCCGCAAACTTTTAACTGTTAATGTTCCTATTAGGGACAACAAAAATGTGTTCTAAATGCCAGTTCTGGAATAGAATAGAATAGAAATAGAATAGAACAGAATACTGATCGCAAACTTTTAACTGCTAATGTTCCTATTAGGGACAACAAAAATGTGTTCTAAATGCCAGTTCTGGAACAGAATAGAATAGAATAGAATAGCATAGAATTAAATAACTGGCCCCCAAACTTTTAAATGTTAATGTTCCTATTAGGGACAATAAAAATGTGTTCTAAATGCTAGCAGTAGAATAGAATAGAATAGAATAGAATAACTGGCCCCCAAACTTTTAAATGTTAATATTCCTATTGGGGACAACAAAAATGTGTTCTAAATGCTAGTAGTAGAATAGAATAGAATAGAATAGAATAGAATAGAATAGAAGAACTGGCTCCAAACTTTTCTATGTTAATGTTCCTATTAGGGACAATAAAAATGTGTTCTAAATGCCAGTTCTGGAACAGAATTAAATAGAATAGAATAGAATAGAATAGAATAGAATACTGGCCACAAACTTTTAACTGTTAATGTTCCTATTAGGGACAACAAAAATGTGTTCTAAATGCCAGTTCTGGAATAGAATAGAATAGAATAGAATAGAATAGAATAGAATAGAATAGAAATAGAATAGAATACTGGTCGCAAACTTTTAACTGCTAATGTTCCTATTAGGGACAACAAAAATGTGTTCTAAATGCCAGTTCTGGAACAGAATAAAATAGAATAGAATAGAATAGAATAGAATAGAATAGAATAACTGGCCCCCAAACTTTTCTATGTTAATGTTCCTATTAGGGACAATAAAAATGTGTTCTAAATGCCAGTTCTGGAACAGAATTAAATAGAATAGAATAGAATAGAATAGAATAGAATAGAATAGAATAGAATACTGGCCACAAACTTTTAACTGTTAATGTTCCTATTAGGGACAACAAAAATGTGTTCTAAATGCCAGTTCTGGAATAGAATAGAATAGAATAGAATAGAATACTGGCCGCAAACTTTTAACTGTTAATGTTCCTATTAGGGACAACAAAAATGCGTTCTAAATGCCAGTTCTGGAACAGAATAGAATAGAATAGAATAGCATAGAATTGAATAACTGGCCCCCAAACTTTTAAATGTTAATGTTCCTATTAGGGACAATAAAAATGTGTTCTAAATGCCAGTTCTGGAATAGAATAGAATAGAATAGAATAGAATGGAATTACTGGCCGCAAACTTTTAACTGTAAATGTTCCTATTAGGGACAATAAAAACGTCTTCTAAATACTAGTACTGGAATAGAAAAGAAAAGAAAAGAAAAGAAAAGAAAAGAAAAGAAAAGAAAAGAAAAGAAAAGAAAAGCTACATCAGCATCATTACTCCAGCCTTCAGTGTCACATGATCCTTCAGAAATCATTCTTATATGCTGATTTGCTGCTCAAGAAACATTTCTCATTACTATCAATGTGGAAAGCAGTTGTGCTGCTGCACATTGTTGTGTTGTCTTTCTTGAGGATTGTATTTGCAATACACTTTTTGTAACAATATTAAAGTCTTCTAATGCATCTGTATCGAATGAAAGTAACTAACCTTCTGAACTTGTCTCTCATTTTCTCCAGGTCGTCTCTGGTTCGACCCATCTCTGCCTGCATGTAATGTCGACTGGTTTCGAACTCCGTCTCCATCGCCTCCATTTTATGAGTGGTCTGGGAGAGTCGGCGACGGAGGTCTTCATTTTGCTGCTGCAGGATCCTGCAAAATAAGTGAAAGCAATGAAAGAAACGAAAAATGCATCACTAACATGAGAACCTGTTTGTCAAATTGAGTTCACAGTAGAGGTAAAGGCAATGTTCATTTTACTACACTAGCATAAAAGACTTAATATGAATACTGAAGTCTGTTCATCATTGCCATCACCTTGCCATGCCTGGGAAAGCATTTACACACACACATTCCTGATGCGCATCTGTGCAAGCTCGCATTTCCTCTCAACACATATAGTATTCTTTTAATAGATCTCTTTGTCATGCTTGGTATCATTTTACAGCTCATGTTCTGAACTGAAATGTAATGAAGAGATGGTTGTGGTAATATTTGAATATGCATTAAAGAAGAGGATGTTATGATGTCTCTCCTACATCATGAACATCTCATTTGTGTGCGTATTTAGATTTATAAAAAGTATGTGCATTGCACTAGGTTTGACATCAGTGAAGCCAAAAGGCATAATGTGGCATGTGTCAGAACCGTTTGCATCATGCATGATTCATATGGGCTACTTAAATGACAATTTTATGGTGTTATTATGGACCTCAGCACCATCCATACTTTTTTCACTGCAGCATTTTATTTTTGGCCTAAATTGTTTTTTAATAAATAATTTCACTTAAGTGTTAGAGGCTAATCCCTGAAGTCTCTTGTTTATGCACATTCACGCTATCTGAACCTTTCGGTTAAATCCTATTTCCAATGAGCGTTCAGAGAAAATTGTTTTCTGTTGGACAAGATGTAATATATTAACAATTTTAATGGAGTCAGATTAATTTTATATGAGCTGCATTAAAAAAAAAAAAAAGTAATGCAAGTTATTGTTCAGCTGCTTTTTGTTAATACTATTCAATTTAAAATTTCAGCTGTAATTTTCTAGTCCAACATCATGTATGACTTTCTTCTATCTTTTGTTTACCTAAAATGTCCATCTCTAAGCACCCTCTCTGTCATTTTTAAGATCTGTAATTTAAAATAATTTTGGCATTCAAGTCTTAATTTGAAATACACTACCATCCAAAAGTTGGGGGTCAGTAAGATGCTTTTAAAATATTAATAAAATGTAAGCATTTTAAATAAAAAAAATTAAAATAGATAATCATTATTACCAATTTAATTTATTTAATTAATTTATTCTCTTTTTTCAAATACTCCGAAATCCTGATCTGAAACAAATCATTCGCAATAAGCGCTCTGAAGTCCTGAACTGAATCAAATGATTCACGAACCTGCACTGAACCTGCACTGTTTTTTGCTATTGAATCGCTTGATTCAATGATAGACGTCACAAGTGTGATTCAACTAGAGCGGATCCAGTGCAATGACTCGACTGATTCGGTTCATCTGTTCTTCTTTTCGCATCTTCAGCCCTGTTTACATGACACTGTCAGTACTACTGGCTAGTTTTGTTTTATTCGTTTTGTGTGTTTGTGTGTGTGTGTGTGTGTGTGTGTGTGTGTGTGTGTGTGTGTGTGTGTGTGTGTGTGTGTGTTTTAAACTGAAATAAGCGGGAAAAGTATTATGTCTTTTGAATTATGTGAATTTTGTGTGAAAAGATATTAAAGATATATATCTATAAAAATTAAACACTTATTTCATAGATACATTGCTGTTCCATAATTCAAGCACTTTTCAAGTAGCATTCTTCAGGAATATTGCTATTTTCAAGGGTTTTTCAGGCTTTACATTTCAAAAATTTGACTTCAAGTACTTCAAGCACTTTAAGCACCTTGTATGAACCTGGTTTTAATGTTAATGTACCTATTAGTGACAATACAAATGTGTTCTAAATGCCAGTACTGGAATAGAATAGAATAGAATAGAACAGAACAGAATAGAATAGAATAGAATAGAATAGAATAGAATAGAATAGAATAGAACAGATGGCCCCAAACTTTTCAATGTTAAGGTTACTATTAGGGACAATAAAAGT
Organism: Cirrhinus mrigala; assembly: GCA_036247105.1. Lineage (NCBI taxonomy): Eukaryota > Metazoa > Chordata > Actinopteri > Cypriniformes > Cyprinidae > Cirrhinus > Cirrhinus mrigala. Next base: position 6,729,233 of record CM070019.1, on the reverse strand, counting down.
GTGTTGTAAATGCTAGTAATGGAATAGAATAGAACAGAATAGAATAGAATAGAATAGAATAGAACAGCTGGCCTCAAACTTTTAAATGTTAATGTTACTATTAGGGACAATAAAAATGTGTTGTAAATGCTAGTACTGGAATAGAATAGAATAGAATAGAATAGCTGGCCCCAAATTTTTCAAATGTTTCTATCTATCTATCTATCTATCTATCATATTTATATTATTGCATAAATAACAATGTGGCTACATGCATATTCCTCATGTTAAGCCACCAAAATAAATGCATTAGAAAAAAGAAGGATGTGTTATATATTTTCTACATTTTAAATATATATATAAAAAAAAAAAAAAAAAATTAAAAAAAAAAAATACTACAATACAAATGTGTTCTAAATGCCAGTACTGGAATAGAATGTAATAGAATGTAACAGAATAGAATAGAATATGAAAAAAAAAAATGCAAAATAGTTTGCAAAAATTAAAAAACTGCAAAAATTGCAGATTGGCCTGTGTGATATATTTATGATAAATGTTCTTAATTCTCAGACCAAAAGTTAATTGGGACTATGTATGTATGTATATACTTTCATTCTCTGTAATCATTCCAGTCATGCCAATAAAGCCTCAGAAACAACAGCAGTGCAAAACTAAGAGGATGGCCAGTAAACAAAACACCCTATAGACTCTATTATAGGACTGGAAGTGCACCACAGCAATGTGAGCTTTCACAGCCTACATCCAAGGCACAGGAAGATGGTGTCAAACACATAATGATGCCTCAGCCTACACCCCGGCCAAGACTCCTGAAAGCTGCCAATTACTCCAAAGAAAACCACATCCTCAAAACTTTCAAGCAACTTGAAGGTGATGAAATGGGGATTGGGGAGGCTGATGCATGGTTTCTAAGCCCGATGCACAGACAACTACATGTGTGCAAAACACTGATGCACTGCACCCGATGATTAAAAGGCTCTCTGCAGTATAACATTAGGCTAAATGTTGTGCCTACTGAGAGCAAGTTAAGTGTTAGTCATGCAGGTGTGTGAATGTGTGATCAGGAGGTTCAGTGTGTGTGTGTGTGTGTGTGAGAGAGAGAGGAGAGCAGCTGGCCCTGTGCTGAGTTGAACGGGCAGCTGCAGTGATGCTGAACACATCTGCTGGGTACCAGCAGTCACACTTTGCCATCTCACTACTGTGTACCCACACAAATGCCACGCTTGCACTTCTTTGGCATGCTTATTGTTATTTATACTGTGTATATGTGTAGTGGAGAAACTGTGTGTCTATTTCTACTGTCATAAATACTGTCAAAAACAATACCACAATATAATTTAATTTAGCTTAACTCATGCTAGCTCTTGTTTAAAACTAACCTGGCAGCATCTTCTATCAAATTCTCATTTGCTTAATTGTACAAAGAAAATCATCAATAGCAGTAATTTTTTTGGAAACCAAGGGTCAATAAACCTTGAAGCTAATCACAACTTCAAGTTTTACAATTAAACTTGTTTGCATAACAGTACAATCAAGCGCCATCTGACGTTTTTCTTTAAAATAAGCATTTTTATCAGGCTCCTTTGAATAGGTTTCTACCCAAGTACAGGTACTTCTGATTGGGCTGAGGCTGGGATTTAGCGAGTTTGAAGTAAAAGTATTTGATGTACGTATAATATGTGTCGAGAGAATTCACTCAGTATCATTATCTCATTTTTGACCGAAGTGGCTTTTAGAGGGTTTTGCATCTAAACTCCTCATTTATACTTCCTAATGCCTGAAAGCACACAAAGGAGTAATTAAACTGTGATGTAAGGATGGGAGTTTAGACGAGCTCAAGCATTCATACCACAGTCTGTGCAAAAAAGACAAAAAACAAAATAAAGCCTTTATGTATAATGCATAATAAAGGGTTGTTAAAAGGTATAATGCATTAGAATTATTTATAATGTGCATTGCAATACACTATATCTTATAAGTGAATTTAAAATGGATAGTGTAGCAATGAATTGATAAGGGTTATAATGTATTAACTGTGGTTACGTAAGGTGCATTACAAGGCATAATTCTTGCATTAAAACTACTTTTCTAATGCATTGTTCATAAAGGCTTTATGTAAGGTGTTACCAAAGATGTTTTTAAAGTTTCTTCAGATGTAGTAACAGTTCTATTTAAAACCATATCATCCTGGCAGAGCTGTCCTCGACTAAAAATGTTTCTGTTTTTATGATTTTAAGCATTAGTTGAGCAATCGCACGTTCATTTAAATCATAATAATGAGTCTTTAATTGCCTACAAAGACTAATATGCGCTCAAGCGCACACATAAAGCTTGCCACAGCACACCGGCAGAAGTAATGATTATGAATGTTTCAGGGAAAAACAGTAAGGAGGCTGCATTAACTTTATAATAATGTATTGATAAACTAGTGCTTTCTTTGTTTTCAGCTTAAGAGATGAAGTTGGCAACACTGCGTCATCTCCGCAGTAGTGATGCGACTGTATGTATGTTTAACACGGATTACTTCATTTGAATTGGTTCATCTGAAAGTAGACATTTTGCTCTCTATAGATTTATTTTGCATGTCTGTACACGCTCAAGTTCACAGAGATCGAAATAGAAAGCGCTTCCTGTTTGCTTTTATTATTTTACAAAAGCACAATGTGTTTGTTGTTATTGTGAGCGCACACAAACAAATGTAGAGTCTTCTGAAGGCATCATATATCTTGATTATTGTCAAGATATATGCAGTGAAGTTTCAGCAACCAAAAATATGCCCAAACAGCAAAAAGAATTCCTTTTCGGTTTATACATTGTTTTAGAGGGTCAAATCATTATTGGTTAATTAGCACTTCTCCAATGATGTGTTTTGACTGTATCAGTGTCTATGTAGTGCACACCAGGGGAGCACGTTCAGCTACCCAACTTTATTTTCAGTTTTAGGGCTAAATGAAAATTTTAACTTCTCAGTTTCAGGTGTTTCATTTGGGTGCATCACTACAAGTGCCTTTTGTTTTCAGTTTATAAATGCAAAGTGTGACAGCTGTAGCATCTGGACCAATCAGACACAAAGTTATGTGTTACATTTAACAAATACTCTTTAAAACCAACAAGCCAGCTATATGCTGGAGTTCTGGAGACAACCACCAAAAGCAACTAACACCCCAAAAGGGCTCAGTTGCCAGGGCGACCATCTGATAACATGGGTTTTATTGCTCAAAGGAATGCAAGCAGAGCACACTGTATTAGCTTATAGGAAAGACACAATGCCTATAGAAATTGACTCTTCCCTATTTATTCACAGACAAACCTATCCCTGACCTTCCTATCAAACATAGCCCCAGGTCATTGTGTAAAGTATTACTGCCTTGTATTTTGTGTTTTCCATTGCATTCTGTTATATGCATTTGTTATGATAGAGTATAACTTACCTATGCCATGTTTGGTCTCTTTGAATTCGTATTTTGATGATCTAAATGATGATGTATATTATATGTTGATACCTATGCAACATATTAGTGTTTTAAAAATACTTAGCAGTTTTTGGATCAACACCCAATATGCAAAATACCATGCTCACAGACAAAGAGTTGTAAACTTTCCCTCCAAAAGTGAAAGTCACCATTGGCTCTTGGACCTCCGGGGAGCGTAGCCTCCAGAGACCTTAAAGGCATCACACGAGTGATCGCCCTTCTCTTCTTCCTCTTCTCCCTCTTCTGCAAAATCTTCTGATTGCTGCCCGTGTGGAAGGACTCACGGGGAGCCTGAGCCGGCACAGGGCGTGCCCAGTGGGCCCGACAGGCCCCAGCATATAGAGCTGTGACTCTTGACCACAAAGAGTCAGACTAATAACACTAGAGTACATCGTCACTCAACCCTGGAACTCATCCTCATGGAAATGTCCTTGAACAGACATTTCTCGCTTCTTCTGTGTGTTTCTTTTTAGTTTCTTCACTCGTCTCACATGAGTGACTCGCCTCAGCCAGTCATTGGTTCTTTTAGAACCTAAGAGTATGAGGAGGATGAGCTAGAATTCTTCGGGACTTCCCTAAGCTTGCGCCAGGCCTTGCGGCCTTGTCTTTCCATTCCCCAAAGATCACAGGATTTCAGCTGGGTCCCTCTCAGCTCTTGGTTCTTCTTCACTTTTCACATGGGAGGAAATTCCCAGTCACCATCGAGTCAGAACAACTTTGGAGTTTATCATTCCTTGGACCCGGAAGAACGTGATCGCGATTCCAAAACCACCACTGCTCCAAACCGTCAAAACTTTCAGCAGAGACTGCATTCAGACGCTCGTTCAACGACCAAGACAATGCAAGTATCGTACATTTAACTAAACAAAACAGAGGTTTAGTATAAGCTGTAAACCTGTTGAAAAACAGCACTGATGGTTTCACTCAGGTGGTTAACTGACTCTTTTCCTAGCTTCATTTCTCTAATGGCTTCTCACTTACTTTTCCCCCCATGTATCAGTGATTTCATGTTTGTTTGTTTAGATTAGTTATGTGTTAGTCCTTCCTTAGTTAATAAATCTCTTGTGCACAAATTAAATGAGTTTTGATTCTGATTCTGCCTTGTAAAATGAATGCCCCTTTACGATTCTGATTCAAGCTAATTGCTCTAATGCAATAGTACTTTAAGAAAGTTATTTTCTGTGGCCAAGAAAATATCATTTCTTAGAGTTGATATGAAATTATACTAAATGTCTGGTGGAAGAACAGATTAGCTGGCAGCTGATATAAATAATGGTAATTAATCTTAATTAATTGTAATTATTTCTATACATTTCCCCTTTGAACTAATTCACAACACAGCTGATGAAATGGTTAAATGTTCTTAAAGAGAAAAAAGGAAACACGACAAATGGTGGCAAAAAAAAGAGGGCCCCTGTTGCAAGTTTCTGTCACTATGTCATCAGACAGGGAGTGATAACAGACGGACTGCTGGGAATCGAATTCCACACAGCAGCTATGTAACACATGAATGAAGGATTGTAACATCCAATAGCTAACAGACATCAAATCACTCAATGACAGGCTCCTGAGATTCCCAAGAATATGCAACACCTTTTCCTTTTCCAGTTTCTTTCACAGTTCAGAGCAAAGGAAGCAGAGAGAACGGCACTCGAAACACACGTCCAGACCGATACTCGTACACCTGCCAATGTGACACCACTGAAAGCAACAGCAAAGCAGAGAACCAGGAACATCAATGATTCATGCTATAGACCTAGATGGGGACAGGGGTTTTAAGCTATAAATACACCAGTGTAACTCTTTTTAGTGGCAAATCGCCTTTTCGCAGTCACGTTTAGAGCACAAATGGAGCAAAAGAACAAAGCAGATAAATGTAAAAAGCACAACAAGAAAGTGAGCATGTGCTTTTAAGAGACGTGCCGCACATTCCCCGAAGCACTTCTGAACCAAAAAAAAACATGAAATCCTGCAGTCTGCTATGACTAGCTTTTTCATTATTCATCTGACATAAAAGATGCTAAATTAAATGTGTGAGGCACGCTCACGCTCACATTGTGGGTTTTTGTGTGCAAACCCTAACATCTGTTTAGAAAATCCCCCACTTCATTTAATTGAGAACATCACATACTGCTTTCAGTGAGAAAGAGGTTCCTGCAATTGTCGGTCACACTTTCCTGAATGTGCATATGTTGCTTTCACGCATGTTTATCTTGTTCAATGTTAGATTCTCAACCATGAGCAGAGCGGGTTGTGAAAAGGGAAATTAAGGATGCAAAACATATTGTATAGACTAAGACTAGCTGATAATTTCAGTATAATGAACATCTATGCCCTTCATCTATTTTTAAGTCAAGTAACAAATTTATATTAATTTGATATAAATTGATCCTACTGCATGGTAAAATGTTTAGATGTACAATACTGTTCAAAAGATTTTTTTTTTTAATTAATTAAAATGAATTAGTCTAATTAATTATTTCATTCAGCAAGTTATATATAAGAAACAGCATTAATGCAATTCATAAAGCCTTTTACATTGTTACAAATCTTCAAATTAATGCTATTATTTTGAAATTTTTATTCATCAAAGAATTGAAAAAATAAATATATATTTTTACAAAGAAATATTAAGCAGCTGTTTACAACATAATGAAAATGTTTTTGGTCACCATAAATATATTCAAATAGAACATATTTAAAAGTGTAGTAATATTTCACAATATTACTGTTTTTATTTATGTGTCAAATTAATGCAGCCTGAGAGAATAAGAGATGCAAGAGACTTCTTTCAACAAATATTTGAATAATATTACTGACCACATATTTTTGAACAGTAATGTACATTTAAATTTAAAAATATATTTTAAGGAGAGTCAGATGTCAGAAAAAGTCAGCGTTTTGGTCTGCGTCAAACAGTCTTGAACCACACCGAGTTTCACTTGTTCTATATGACCACATCTGAGGGTAAGCAGTTCTATCCATATAAACTGTCTCAGTTAAACAGCCAGATTGAATTATGTAAATACGAAAATAGAGTGAAACTGGAGAGTGTTTATATGGAGTGTTCACACTCAAACCAATAAACTTGTAAATGACTCTGAGACTCCTAAAATGAATAGACGTGTCCCTTGAATCTTGCAATGGAGATGCGCTTCATTTCTCACCCACATCACCATTATGCGTCTCTCTATTGAACACAACAGAATAAATGCTAAGTATTATAAATCAATAAAATTTTGATGTATAATATATATATATATATATATATATATATATATATATATATATATATATATATATAGCTACTGACTGTCAGTCTTATTAAAGTGATCAATAATCATATAACTACATACACATTTATATCAGTGCATCCCTAGATGTAATTCTATATGCAGATGCTATATACAATAGTTTCAGAGACCAGGAAAAGCCTTTTCAATCGCATGCAGACTGAGCTTAACATTTGTTAGACTTGGACTGGAATTTCCTCTTGTTGGCCAGGGCGGCAAATATTCCATCACTGAATCTTTGTTCCATGCAAGCTAAATAGCAGACGTAAATCCTTTGACTTGTTCCAAAACCTAGTGAGCTACATCCATAGGAAACAATGGGCAAGGTTTCAAAAGGAAAATATTTTTGGCCAAATAACACACAAACCCCTTTCAGTGAAGGCAATATTATGCTGCATTCCATTTACCTCACGATTTGAATTTCGAAGGTGGGAATGACATCACAACCAAGTGAGAACTACGAGAACTCAGAAAACAAAGATGGATGTGTCCATTGTTAGCAATACCAGTTCATTAAAAATGCATAAAAAGTGGTATTTTGCACAGGTAACACCATAGTATCAAGTTCACAAATAGAGGATGGATAGCACTGTTTCTCTTCTGATGATTGAACAGTTATATCAGATTCTGAAGTTCCTCCAAGATTCTGAGTTGGAACCCTGACTTCAGAGAGTATTCCAGTTAAAGTCCCCCTATTATGGATTATAAAAGGTTCATATTTTGGTTTTGGGAGTTGCCAACAACAGGTTGACATACATGCAAAGTAAACAAACAGTGTCTTATAATATGCATTTATTTTCACCTTATTTGCTAAACGACTCCCAAATGATTCGCTCAACGATACATTTTTTTCAAACCCCTCCTTTGTGTGACACTAATCTGCAGTGACTGGTCCAATGACCCAGTCTATTGTGATTGGTATACTTGCATGCAGCGCATGTCAGAAACAGAACGCCCATCACTAATACATTAAACACCCAAACAGCCATGGTATATGCGTTAGCCCAACGCAGAAACGTATTGATAAAGCTTGTAAAGTTTGTACACCAACGCATTGCTCTATTCTTTATCATAACCCCAAGTAATAACAATGACAAACATTCACTATTCATCAACACATTTCTAGACAATTGAGAGTGAACATATATTGCTGTTAGCCGGTTAGCCAGAGACCTACAAGTTGCGCGGAGCCAGCACAACACACACACACAACTAAATACAAATTTTGCATGCTAAAGAGTATATGAGAGCAACAATTTATAAAGGATTACTCCACTTTCAGAATACAAATTCCCTGATAATTTACTCATCCCCATGTCATCCAAGACACTGATGTCGGTCACAAAGAAAGTACGTTTTTTTCTTCATATAGTGGACTTCAGTGGTGCTCAACGGATTGAAGGTTAAAAAAGCAGTTTCAATGCAGCTTCAAAGGGCTCTAAATGATCCCAGCCGAGAAATAAGGGTCTTATCTAGTGAAACGATCAGTCATTTTCTTAAAAAAAAAATAAAATAATAATAATAATAATAATAATAATATTTATACACTTTTTAACCACAAATGCTCATCTTGCCTAGCTCTGTGATGCGCATGTGTACTCTGTGCGCTCCCGTTCATAACAGTTAGGGTATGCTGATAAACTCCCACCTCATTCAAAATCATTCAAAACCTTCAAAATCATCCTATCATCTCTGTTTTACCTCTTTTTGTAAAGGGTGTTTGACCCCCCTTGCACGTTCACTTTGTAAACACTGGATCGGTATTTCCACAGCGATGTAGGACAATTTTGATGTTGGAAGTTTTTGGACATACCCTAACTGCACCCTAACGGATTTACCTTCTCAATGCAGAGCACAGCGTCTTCTCAACATGATGCTATCCACAGGAATCCGCTACAGTGTTTGAGGGAGGGGGGTTCAAGTTTTCCCGGGTCTGTGCATGCAAAAAGTGGGCGGACACTTTGCTAATGCTAATGTTCCATGTTGACATCAACAACATGAAACAGCTTGGGATTCGTATTAAAAACAACTCATTTTAAATGACTCTGAGTCTACTCTTTCTTTTGAGAGACGTTATACAAGGTGCACTTTTAGATTTAAAACTTTGCAGGATGTTCTCATTCACTTACAGCTCTGTTACACACTGCATGAAAGGTAATTTTAAAAATTATAATAGGGGCACTTTAAATGTTCCTACTGGGAACTTGAAATTTCTAACTTCTGAATACAAACGGAATGCAGCATTAGAATGCACTGTGATAATACCAGTGGAAAAAAAAAAAAAAAAAAAAAAGAAAAAAAAAAAAATCACTGTCAAGAGAACTGTCAACTATAAATATCTTATTCATAATTTTGTGGTACTCTCATGAATGGCAGCAGAGAATGACACGGAAGTAAAGAAATGGTTGAATAAAGCCATTCTTTTTGTTTTCTTTGCATACAAAAAGTATTATCATAGCTTCATAACATTACAGTTGAACCTCAGATGTCAAAAGAACTATTTTAACGATGTCCTTACTGCCTTTCTGGGCATTGAACGTGGTAGTTGTGTTGCTGTCTATGCAGGGTCAGAAAGCTCTTGGATTCAAAACCATCTTGATTTCTGTTCCAAAGATGAACGAAGGTCTCACAGATTTGGTATGACATGAGGGTGAGCAATTAATGACAGAATTTTCATTTAGGGGTGAACTATCCCTTTAAGTGGGCAGTAGACTGTGAGGCAGCTCAGTAGGTTTTGAACCGATGTGTGATGAGGAGATCTCAGTTTAAGTATAAAGTAAAGAGCTCATTGTAACTATCACTGGTCTTTCAGAGTGGGTCAAATCCACAGGCAATCTCTTGAGTGTCAGAAATTATTGGAGAACTCTAAAGAGTGCATTATATCAGACTCACAATGCTTTTTTGTGTGTGTCATTTACACAAAGCTTCAACAATTTATTTGAGATTTCCACCCTGAGGGAGGTGGAAACACATGATGGAGAAACCCATCTTCAGACTACATCCACCGTCCAGCTCTCTCCACCCATCAAACAGACAACTAGGCCAATCAATACAGCTGCCGGCCCGACCGTGTCCTGCATGCTTCCGCCTGGCGTCACATGAGCGAGATTGTGAAGGGAACACCGAGCCAGACTCAGCTCTGTTAGGCTCCTGTCAATCCTACACGTGAGTAATCTAGGATGGATTGCAATAGTTTAATTAAACTTTTTTTTTTTTATAATGTGCCTTAGCTGCTAGACTGCAGTTCACAGGGTGAAACCCTTTCTGAAAAGTCACTTTAAATCATCCATTTTAATGCACTGTGACTGTATCAGGTTAAAAATGCCTTGCGCCTTCCACTGATTTACTCTACAGAAACTGGTCTTCCACTGATTTACTCTGGTTACTGAAACTGGTCTAGGTGTTGTTAAACACATTTAAAATGGCTCTCACAAAACAAGCAATATACTGTAGGTCAGTCATACCTGAAACAAACCAAATTAAACATGGCTTTCTTCCAATTAGTCAAAATATGTATTTATTTTGAAGCCAAAAGCCTTGCAATTGGGGCAACCCGTGCGTGTGATACTTGTGGTACTTCAGGGCTCTACAGTGTGACCATTTTAGTCGCATTTGTGACTGAAATCTATGGTGTGCAACTATGAAAAAATATTTAGGAGCACCACGTGCAACTGACCTGATCAGCATATTTGTGTTTGCGCTGAGGGGAGCTTCAAAGCTTTCTACGTGTTTTTGCAACGTTGAGTAATGTATCAGACATATCTGACGAATCCTTTCATAAAGTGTAGAGACAGTGTAAATAAGAAATTCACTGTGCAGTGTAGAGAGATTCGTTGATTATAAATGGAACATTGTGAGATCATGATGAACTAAGAAGAGTGACAACCTTTAATGATTTTTAAGGGAGTTTGTAAATGAGATATTGATTTAACACAACAGTTAAATAAACAAGAAGTTAATATTAAATGACTTTCACTGTCTGACTAAAACACTATTGCCTGATTTTGCTCTATTTCGTCATCAAAAATAGTTTTTTGAATTTGATTGCACTAATGCCACCTCTGAGCCTCATTAAACATAACAATAGACCTACAAGCCACTTCTGTGTTCTTCTATGCCACCTCTGTAGTACAGATTAATTTTGTTAATACTGATTTACTTTAATTGTATAGAGATCAACCAATATATCGATTTACCAGTATTTTTCCTGATATTTAAGCATTTTACCATAATCGGTTATCGGTTTTGTAATATCGGATTCACCGATTTTGAGAATTACCAGCATTAAAAATCTTTAATTGCCATTTCAGCACATCTGAGTGGAGACAAGACAACAACAACGGCATGCATGGGTAAAGCACTTGCTTAGCTGTAATTAGTAAACTTTATTTAACATAAGAGCTATTAATGCACGTATTAAATGTGTTACATAAATGCCTGATATGTAGCTAGTTTATGCAGCTTTGGATCTAAGAAACAGACAAACTCAGCCACGTAAGATAATCCATCCTAATAAACATAAATTTGTCTGAATTAAATAATATACAGCCATGAATGAGCACATGTTGGAAATGAAAGCACTGAATTTAATTCTCTCTGTGTTGTCTATATGCTCATCATTAGTCTCGTGAAGTCGGAGTCGGCTGAAATAATCCGTCAAGTTCTGTTCCAATAAAGACTTTACTTTGCCCGAATTAAATAATACAGCCATGAATGAGCGCATGTTGGAATAAAAGCGCTTAATTTAATTCTCTCTGTTGTGTATATCATTAATCTCGTGAAGTCACTTTCATTTTGTTGTTCACTCACCGGGTTGATGCTCAGGAAATGTTCCAGCACAGCCACCGCATGTAACTTTTAACAAGATTCACTTGTTTAAAACACCCTAAATTATATTAACATTTACTATATAACCACTATTTCGTAAATACACATCTAAAAATATACAACTTTATTAATTAAAAAATAATAATTATTTATTATCTCCACAAGCGATCACAGATTATTCTGATATAACATACAGTTTAGAAATGCAATAAAATACGATGTTTTGTTTGTTATATTCCAATATTTCAGAGAATATTATTCAGTGAATTAACATTATCCAGTGAGCTATTCTTCACTCTATATGTGACCCTGGACCATAAAACCAGTCATAAGGGTCAATTTTTCAAAACTGAGATTTATACATCATCTGAAAGCTGAATAAAACCATTTCAATGTATGGAATCTGAGGGTACAAAAAAAAATCAAAATACTGAGGAAATCGCCTTTAAAATTGTTCAAATGAAGTTCTTAAAAATGCATATTACTAATAAAAAATTAAGTTCTGATATATTTACAGTAGGAATTTTACAAAATATCTTCATGGAACATGATCTTTACTTAATTTCCTAATGAATTTGATATGACTCCTGTCCTTTATTTATTTTCTCCATTTGAAAACATTAGACATTCTACATTTGTTTGTTGCAGCCGATGCATTTTATATAAAAAAAATAAAATAAATAAAAAAAAAATCAAAGTGAAGTATGGACTTCACTCAGTCATTTAATTACTTTATAACAGTAAATAAATATCAGTTCTGCATATCGGTTATCGGGCAAAAAAATGGTATTGGTAATAACAAAATCAATATCGGTCGATCACTAATTGGTAACTTGTTCTTATCCTATTTGTTCTTATTCTGTTGTCTAAATTATAAATGTTAAAACATTTGACACAAAAGATGACATACTTTTAATAAAGTTAGAAAAATGCCATTACAAAGTTAAAAACAAAATTCCCCTGTAAATCACTTTAAGGAGTCAAATATCACCTCATAATGGGAAGACTAATTTTTAATCTGATTTTTTGATTACTGATTAAAAGCTCAAAAATTTTGACTTTGCTCCTGAATTTTTTAAGTTTTTAAACAAAACAGTAAGTGTAGAGCCCTCTACTTTTCAATCCCTTCCCACTCCCTCCTACATTTTTTCTACTGTCTCATCCAGCAATGCCAAAAAAAGATATATTTAAAAAATAAACTAATAAATAAATAAATAAATAAATAAATAAATGAAAAATCAGGTAACCGACTAGTCGCTCTTGATAAAAATGTAGTTTAGTATTCTCAGAAGCACCACCTTTGTATTGATGTCGAAGAGTGGCAACTTGAAGAACAGCTTAAAAATGAAAATAACTTTTAAGCTACACCAGATCTAAGGTGCTGACTTTAAAGCGTTGGTTCATGGGAGAAAAGCAAAAGAAAAGGGAACAGGAGGAGAACATGAAAGCAAATGCAGCACATGAGAAAGAAAAAAAATGGAGCAGAAGTATTGGGAGGCCTTGCGTTGAAAGCAGAACCTCATCACTAGTTAGGTGCACCTGCTGGTTGGTGCTGGAGCCTAAAAGCCTTGGAATCCCTGTAAGCCTGGAAAGGCTGCGTGATGTCTCTGATCAAAGTGAATTTGACCTAGTACCCCAGTGAGCACCTGAGGTGCAGTGGGTAGCAAAGAGAACGTCTGATATCATTTAAAGGTAGCCAGTTTTTCCTAATCATAAGACTTGGTCGCCCAGCTTCTGGCCTTCTAGTTTCTGGGCTAATCAGCTGGTGATGTCATACAAGCGTCTCCTCTCCTAATTGGCTCTAGGCCAACCATGCCATACAGTGGCAAGAACCAATAAATAATCAGCTTTAGGGTCAGATTAGATGGCTAATGCCACCTAACACTTAACACTTCAGTGCATGTCATAAATAATACAAAGCTTCTAGAACAAATAGGAGTATTAAGATGAGAATAAAATAAACTTACTTGATCCTGTCAGCATCTGATAAGGACTCCTGCAAGAAAGAACATTCCTTTAGTATTTGCAAACAGAATATAGCCTTACACATAAATATTGTACAGTATTAAAGGAATCAGAGAGTATATTCCAAATAAATATTTCACATATACTTAATACCCACACTCTGTATATTTGTCTTGTATACCAAGAAGGCAAACATAACATTTCATCAAGACTTGAATCTGAACTGACTGTGGCTGAAAAATAATTTCTAAATGTCAGAGCAACCTAAAACAATGTTTATCCACATCTTTCTAGCGATAAAGCAGTTTTAAAGTATTCCACACATAGGAAACCGTTGTTTTCAATGAATAAACTCTATGACCTACATTATGGCAAATATAAATGAAATATTACAGATTTAGAAATTACCTGTACGTGTTGGTTAATTACTTTAATAATTGTAATAAAAAAGCAACTGATGCAGGGGAAACATTTGATATCATACTCTGTGTGTTTCTGCCAAACAGGTCAATACACACAAGCCTAGTGAAGCTATGAAATCAGTCTGACAGCCTGTTTTTTTAATGCAAGCTAAATAGCCACCATATCCCACAGAGAAGAAAATGGCACTGGTTTTTTAACATTTTTCGAATGAAGAGAAAGCTTGTAAACAGCTCTGTTTGTTTAAACACCAATTATGTATTTGGTTGTTGACGGATAAAAATCTGTGATCCAAATAAAACTGGCCGAAGTTCATGAAAACCTGTTGCAGTTTTTGATGAGGGTTCTGGTAAATGCTCATGTTTAGTGCAAAATATCCTCGGCAAACAGTGAGATGAGGATACTTGGCATGGCATTGATACAATATAGGAAAGGTTCACCCAGAAATTTTTGATCAAAGTTTACTAACCCTCAAGTCATTCCAAACCAAACCAACATGACTTTCTACTGTGGAACACAACATAAGATATTCTGAAGAACATTGTGACTAGAGGTTGTCAAGCATCAAAATGGATAAAAATGCACTATTCCAAGTGTTTGAAACCACAATCTAAGGCTTTAGCCACTGATAATTCTCCTTAGCTCTTAAATGTTATTTGCTTATGCTAATATTCAAAGTTTCCACCCGGAAATATCACATGAACGTTTTTGAACAGTAAGATTTTTAATGTTTTTTTTTTTTTTTTAAAAGTCTCACCAAGCCTGCATTTATTTGATCCAAAATACAGCAAAAACAGTAACATTTTAAAATATTTTTACTATTTAAAATAACTGTTTTCTATTTGAATATATTTTAAAAGGTAATGTATTCCTGTGATTTCAAAGCTGAATTTTTAGCATCATTACTCCAGTCACATGATCCTTCAGAAATCATTCTAATATTCTGATTTGCTGCTCAAAAAACTTTTATTATTATTATTATTATTATTATTATTATTATTATGTTAAAAACAGCTGAGTAGATTTTTTGAGTAGTTTTTTCAAGTTTCTTTGATGAATAGAAAGTTCAGAAGAACATCATTCATCTGAAATAAAAATCTTTAGTAACATTTTAGTAAGATGTTACATTTAGTAACAACATCATCACTAAATCAAGGTATTAATTTCTATCATTTCTTTCTATAATTTCCTCCTGGAATAATGATGCTGAAATTTTAGCTTTGAAATCACAGGAATAAATGACATTTTAAAATATATAAGAGAAAATAAATAGTAAAATTATTTCAATTTTTTTCTGTTTTTGCTGTACTTCGAATCAAATAAATGCAGGCTTGGTGAGCAGAAGAGACTTTTAAAAAAAACATTACCAAAGTTTTTGAACAGTAAGATTTTCAGAGTATATCATAACTGAACACAGCATGGCAAGTTTTTTTTTTATATGCAATAGCAAATAGCATTTAAGAAATAGACCAATTATAGTATGACTTCAGAACATTTGTAAATACAGTGAACAAATCATATGGACTAATTTTATGGTGCTTTTTTAGATCTTGACAGCCCCTAGTCACTGTCCACTTTTGTTATTGAAACAAGCAGCATCAATATTCTTCAAAATGTATCACGGAAGTAAATCTGTGAATCGACGTGACGTGTTAGGTGGCCTTGACTACAATGTACTTACATCAAAAAATATGTTCATATTCTATTGCAAAACACTTTTGCTGCTATTAAGGTGGGATACAGGTAAGGTTAGTGACAGGTTAGGTGGTATGGGTAGGTGTAAGGGATGGGTCAACAATGAATTCTAAATGTAATTACAGAAATTAATTACAGATGTAATTACATGCAAGTATTTTTTAAAATATAAATACAATGTAAAAACATTCATGTACACATTAAGCATAGTGTATCATCTAATATAAAGTGGGACCCAATTTTCATTTTTAAGTCAACTATTCCTACAATATTTAGTTTATCTCTGAAAGAACATTCCAGTAGCATTCAGACACAGTGAAATATGGCTTCTACAACGCAAGAGTAGATTTTATATGAGCAGGGGGTTAAACTCAAAAATGTTGTCAATGACATACCTTGATCTGTGATAATATAGAAAAGGGAGTCACTTGTGATAAAGGTGTTTTCTCACCCTCCACTCGAATAATGGGAATCTCACCCTTTGGCAGCCCTGATTTATCTACATTGTCCTTTTGCAGGGCTCTGCTTTCTAAATGGGACAACTGATGAGATTGAGGCTGGTGTTGAACCCCCCGTGGAGTCCTTTCGTCCCATTCGGAATCATCGCTGCCCCCCACCCTACTGTAAATGGGGCCTTCGGCTTTGGGGCGGGCCCCTTCCCGATGTTGCTTTTCTGAAACTCTCTCAGGACTGTCCGCTGAGATGTGCCACGTTTTGGGTCTTGCCTCCCTTGATTTCCTGCTGGCTCTGGTATGCTGGGCGGCCCAGTCGTCCCAAAGTCTGCTCCTCTCTTGCTTTTTGTCATGGTGGTCCTTAAATTCATGTTGTTGCTTGATTTGACTCCCTTTTGAAGACACCGCTGGCTCTGGAAGGTTCCGTCGCAGCATCTTTAGACTAGCGGGGCTCAGGACCCGGTAGGTGATTTCATCCAGGAATTGGGAAAATTTAATCTTTTCTTCAAGAAGCTGCATTTTCCAATCCGGTGGCATAGAGCTGGGAGATGTAGATGATGTGGAAGTAGCACGTCCCGTTGGAGAGACTCCCACGCCCTTCTCCCTGTCCAAGGACATACTTTTGGGCTTCCTGCTGCGTCCACGACTTCTCGCTTGGCCTAGCATCTCTGCCGACTTAGACTTGCGCAGACTGTCAGAAGAGTAGACTCCCAACTGATGAGACTGCTTGAGGATGCCCTTGGGCGGATGGGCTTGCATCAGAGGCACTGCATGGGGTGGACGCTGCTCTTCTTTGGGTGCAAGTATCTCCGCTTTCTCTTTGAAGACCAAGGAGCGCTCTGCACTCCTGCTGGAGTGTGACGGGGAGCTGCCTTGGATGCACTGTTGGGAGCTTTCCGAAGACGCGAGGTCGTCGTCAGCAGAGAGCGCCAGTACATCATCGCTACGACTTATAAAGCGGTTCATTCTTTGTTGCCGGTGATGTTTGGGAGGAAGTCTCACGGCAAGAGATCCATGGCTGAAGATTCGTGGTGGGGGGAGGACACTGAGTTCCAAGCTTGACAGGCTTGAGACATCCAGCTCGCTGTCGGACTCTTGCGACCACACGGGTCTCTCGGGGCATTGTGGGTAAGGGTCTGTAAACCGGGTACGCTGCAAAATAGGTGCATGATTTCGGGGAAAAATTACCTGGCAGGGGTCAGGCTGGGCTGAGGGTGCAGGGTTGGCGGATGGCAAGGCACTCCCGCTACCATCCTCTCGAAATACTGGCACAGTGTGGCGCGTCTCACGGTGCTGCGGAGGTGCCTTTCGGTACGGTTTCCGGGCTGGAGCAGCACTCGTCATTCTGGGAGATTAGTGTGCTTCCATACACCATCCGTTAGTCCTGCCGAGAGAGAAGCATGAGAATCCAAAGTAGCAGTACCCTTCAGCCCTGTCCTGTGCAAAAAAGCAGTCCCTTTCCACTGTCTCTCTATCCCCTGTGCCACCCTGCCTTTTCCTCCCTAAGCAGAAACGTCAAAAAAGCAGTTAGAATCAATAGGCATTGATGAGAGCTGCACCACTGGGCGGTTAAAAACACAACGACCAATAAAAAACAGCTATGGCTGAAACAGACAGCTGGAGCTGATAAGAGGGAAAACGAGGGGCAGAAAAGCCACCAAAAATCTGCCTATACTTCTACTATAATGTGGGGTGCTATCAGGAAAGACAGAGAGACACCGGATACACGATTTGATAGATACAAATATAGAGGCACAAAGAAGGAAAAAGTGGAATCAGTCTAAAGTGGGCGATTGATTACATGTTGGAGTGTATTTCCAATAGACAAATTGCTAAACCACTGCCTGCATGACTTTTATTGATCTCAGGAAGCTATGTTTGGAATGGGAAAAGTGGGTGTGCTGTTGGGATCCAATCACTTACAGAGTCACACAGGGATGACCCACAGTATCTTCATTGTAAATCGAAATACACTCAAAAGCTCAATTTTAACAGCAGCTTTTCTCTATGAAAGTTTGGTAAATTTGTAATACACAAAAAAAATTAATTCACAATTGAATCAAACAAGTTTAGTATTTCTTAAAGGGAAAGTTTCCCCAAAAATGAAAATTCTGTCAGTTAAGTACTCGTTCCAAACCTGAAAGACCTTTGTTTATCTTTGGTACACAAATGAAGATATTTTTGATGAAATCCGAAAGCTTTCTGAATCCGCTTAAAACACCAACGCAACTACCACGTTCAAGGCCCAAAAAGGTAGTAAGGAAATCGTTAAAATAGTCCATGTGACATCAGTGATTCAACCTTAATTTTATAAAGCTATGAGAATAGTTATGAGAAGAAATGTCAAAGTCATTTATTTGTGCCAAACTTCCTTTGGGGCAGATCAGACTTGTATGGCTGAGTTACAAAAACAACTTTTTCCCATGGCGAAACATCAAACTTTGTCAGGCCACGATGGAAACACGCTTTAACAAAAACTCAAGATCTTCGTAATTTAACATTGCAAAGGCCTTTAATGTAGACTGACCAAATATATGCTGATGTCACTATAACTCTATGAGGAGTTTGTTAGAGCGTAAAACATGCCACTTCACGGCTATAACTGAATATGGGCACGAGTATGTGCTCAGGACAGGACTCTTATCTTAACATGCAAATTTTGGTGCAAATCGGGCATTGTATGCCTGAATTATAACAACATTCAGGCAGCCACCACAGACACACCCTTTAACGAAAACTTGAAAAAGTTTGGAGGAAAAATGTTTTCCTCAAAAAACAATTGCTTTATGACTGAAGAAAGAAAGACATGAACATCTTGGATGACAAGGGGGTGAGTACTTTATCTGTAAATTGTTGTTCTGGAAGTGGACTTTTCCTTTAATTTGTGTTACGAAGATGAACAAAGGTCTTAAGGGTTTGGTACAACATGAGGGTGAGTAATTAACAACAATTTTCATTTTTGGGTGAACTATAACACAAGTTATTGAAAAATGACCTACTCTTTTTCAGCTAACCCGGTCCGCTGAAAAAAATGTTATTGTGGGCTGCTAGAAATGTCTATGATTGCTGTATGTCATTTTTCATAACAATTCTCCTCATTTATTTAATGTTATTGACTTTAGCAGAATACCATAAATAAAGAAAAAAAAATCCTGTTGCACTGCCTGGTGAATCTTAATTAGGAATATAGACCTTACTGGTAACTTTCTGTGTAAAACAGTAGTATATATTTAACACATTTTATACAAATAGTTAATAATGGCAACTGCAATAAGAGCGTCATGAGATCTCAATCCTGTATTAATCAGTAGGTATGCAAAGCCATCCTAATATTTGTTTAAAAATCTAATCCCGTCCAAACAGTGTTAAAAGTTATCCAACAACACCATTAGATTGCAAGACGAACCCACTGTGGATCTGCTAATGCACAGAGCGGCCAAAAACTTCTGCTGCAAAATAACATCCTGTTTAAGCACTTGCAGTAACTAGGTTAACAAAAGTCATTACCCTATAGATGCAATTTTCACGTATTTGACCATTTGAGATTATCTTGATGTGGTTGCTTGAGGCACAGTTCACAAAACAACTTTGTGGCTGAGTAAGTTTGAGCCACTGACAGAAAGTAAAGTTTTAGATCATTCCCTTTTGCTTTATCACTGCAGCCAGCTTTGGCGACAATGGGCTCCCTGTGGTCAGAACGCCATACGAGTGCTTAACACATAATAGCAGGCCATAGTTAGCACTCAGATTTTCTCCACTTCTTCCTGGGTCACACCTTTCTCTGCAGGAGAGCAGCTTTCTTCAATGGTGTGGTTATTTTTATAGTTCCTGACTGGTAAAATGGGAAAAATGAAGGGAGAATTGGCTGGTGTGTCACAGTGTGGTGCCAATAAGAAATCAATGGTGTTCCCTGCGCATGCTGCTAAAGTGCTGCGGGGCACAGGCTGGGACACACATACGTACACGCACACGTGAGGGGGTCACTGCCAAAATGTGCCACTTATTGGAAGTCTGATTTTCCCTCTTGACGTCATCCACTACCCACAATGCACAAACACATCAGGCCTACACAGTGATACACAGCAAGCAGAACTAAATGGGTTTGTTAAAGCCACAGAACACTCACTTGAAGCAGCAGCTTCAGCTGATCTGATAAAGTTTCACAAAGTTCAATATGATATCTTATCCTCTGAGTACATATCTTATCTTTCACCGTGAAACTTTTGATCTCAAGTTCATAATCTTCCTACAGCAGCAAAAACACAACCTTAAAGTTACATTTTAAACATCTTTCTATCTATTAGATATTGAAAATGATGGTTCGGTACATGCAGTGCACTGCATAAATGAGTACACCCCCTCTGAGTAAATATAAAAGATGTGTTTTCTTAATAATAACTAATATAATTCATGAAAAGATGGAAAAATGTAAATGTACTAAAAATATGCTTAATAAAAACACAACAACATAATATTTTCTCTAAGATAAGTAAATTAGCCAATTTTATTCAAATGAAGGATTGCAGAAATGAGTACACCTTAGACGTAATTCAGCAAATGTAGAATAATCTAATACTTAGTATGCCCTCCAGAACTTTAAGTATACTGCTCTGACACTTTTTGGCACTGAGTGTACAAGTTCATGACAAATGCCACATCTGTCTTTAAATCATGTAGGAAGACCTCCGTAAATGCCCTGGTCTCTTCCCCCACAGCTGCTCAAGAGCATTAAGACTGAGTGAAATACATGTCCACTAAAGGATTTTCACCTTGGGAGAATGAATATCTTCATTGTGATGCTGAAAAAATGCCCAATAATG
The DNA here is from genome assembly GCA_036247105.1 of Cirrhinus mrigala. Classification (NCBI taxonomy): domain Eukaryota; kingdom Metazoa; phylum Chordata; class Actinopteri; order Cypriniformes; family Cyprinidae; genus Cirrhinus; species Cirrhinus mrigala. The sequence goes on along the minus strand of CM070019.1, from coordinate 6,708,291 downwards.
AAGGGAATGAGGGGAGGGTATCATCTGCAGTTTCTAGGGCTGTGACGGTGGCAGATTTTTTGTGCGGTGGTAATGGACCAACTACCGCGGTGATGAGATATATTAATAAATATTACAAACATGCTTGTTAAGTAAGAAAGTAGGCAAAATAAGAACGGTAAATATTAAACAAACATTTGTTGCATAAATTCGTAACCTCAACCAACCCTAGTTCGACGGCTCATCAAAAGCAGAGTCCGACTGGAGCCCGAGTCTTCTCTCTCTTTCTCATTACACTGTTGCATCCATTAAAATAACGGTTTTGTTTTTAATAGGAACGCAGTTATATTTCTTTTCGTTTCTTTATAAAGTTAATTTAGAAATATGTTTGGGACATTTTTGGTTTGTTAAATTAAGGTTTTTGCTTTTTAAAGTAATGACTAAGCGGCCAGAGGCAGGCTGCGAGTTGATCACAGCCTTTGTTTGATCAATTTTGCCTTCTCAAATCATCACGACTTGCCTAAAATAAAATCAATTCAAGCATATCACAATGTTATTTTAAACGTTTAACTTGGATAAATGCACGCTATTATGCGCATACAATCGTTTGTTAGAGAGTGGAAGCTAAATGCGCTTTGCAGGACATCACTTGCAAAAAAAATTTAAAAACGGCATAATCTTTGCTCATAAAGGTAAGCGTAATATATCATCCGTAACTGTAAAGGGTCTAATTTTATTTTGTGTGCACTCACAAAATCAACAAAATGTTATGCTTTTGTAAAAATAAAGAAAACTAACAAGATGCATTTTCTGATGGCTCGGTGTTGAACAGGAGCGCTGCACAAAAATGAAATGAAACTCAGCGAATACTTGCCTTACAGTCAGGATAAATATATCTATAGAAATCTTTAAATTATTACTTTACTACTTTAAAACTAAAAAAAATCTAAATCAAAAACAAAAACTCTTCTCATTATAAAATCCACATCGTCATCTTTGCGGCACTGGCTCAGAAAACACTAGTTTATTAATAATTCATTTAAGTACAGTGGGTACGGAAAGTATTCAGACCCCCTTAAATTTTTCACTCTTTGTTATATTGCAGCCATTTGCTAAAATCATTTAAGTTAATTTTTTTTTTCCTCAATAAGGTACACACAGCACCCCATATTGACAGAAAAACACAGAATTGTTGACATTTTTGCAGATTTATTAAAAAAGAAAAACTGAAATATCACATGGTCCTAAGTATTCAGACCCTTTGCTCAGTATTTAGTAGAAGCACCCTTTTGATCTAATACAGCCATGAGTCTTTTTGGGAAAGATGCAACAAGTTTTTCACACCTGGATTTGGGGATCCTCTGCCATTCCTCCTTGCAGATCCTCTCCAGTTCTGTAAGGTTGGATGGTAAACGTTGGTGGACAGCCATTTTTAGGTCTCTCCAGAGATGCTCAATTGGGTTTAAGTCAGGGCTCCGGCTGGGCCATTCAAGAACAGTCACAGAGTTGTTGTGAAGCCACTCCTTCGTTATTTTAGCTGTGTGCTTAGGGTCATTGTCTTGTTGGAAGGTAAACCTTCGGCCCAGTCTGAGGTCCTGAGCACTCTGGAGAAGGTTTTCGTCCAGGATATCCCTGTACTTGGCCGCATTCATCTTTCCCTCGATTGCAACCAGTTGTCCTGCCCCTGCAGCTGAAAAACACCCCCACAGCATGATGCTGCCACCACCATGCTTCACTGTTGGGACTGTATTGGACAGGTGATGAGCAGTGCCTGGTTTTCTCCACACATACCGCTTAGAATTAAGGCCAAAAAGCTCTATCTTGGTCTCATCAGACCAGAGAATCTTATTTCTCACCATCTTGGAGTCCATGCGGGCTTTAATGTGTCTTGCACTGAGGAGAGGCTTCCGTCGGGCCACTCTGCCATAAAGCCCCGACTGGTGGAGGGCTGCAGTGATGGTTGACTTTCTACAACTTTCTCCCATCTCCCGACTGCATCTCTGGAGCTCAGCCACAGTGATCTTTGGGTTCTTTACCTCTCTCACCAAGGCTCTTCTCCCCCGATAGCTCAGTTTGGCCGGATGGCCAGCTCTAGGAAGGGTTCTGGTCATCCCAAACGTCTTCCATTTAAGGATTATGGAGGCCACTGTGCTCTTAGGAACCTTAAATGCAGCAGAAATTTTTTGTAACCTTGGCCACAATTCTGTCTCTGAGCTCTTCAGGCAGTTCCTTTGACCTCATAATTCTCATTTGCTCTGACATGCTAATCAAGTCCAATCAGTATAATCAAACACAGCTGGACTCAAATAAAGGTGTAGAACCATCTCAAGGATGATCAGAAGAAATGGACAGCACCTGAGTTAAATATATGAGTGTCACAGCAAAGGGTCTGAATACTTAGGACCATGTGATATTTCAGTTTTTCTTTTTTAATAAATCTGCAAAAATGTCAACAATTCTGTGTTTTTCTGTCAATATGGGGTGCTGTGTGTACATTAATGAGGAAAAAAAATGAACTTAAATGATTTTAGCAAATAGCTGCAATATAACAGAGTGAAAAATTTAAGGGGGTCTGAATACATTCCGTACCCACTGTATGTCCTTACTTCCCCCGACACATTCATGGTAATTACTTTTCCCGGATCTTTGCAAGCTTTAGCTTTATTGTGTATGAACACGGATCTCTTCCAGCAGCTGCGAAGGCACTTCCGCTCGCTGCTGCTGCCGGCAGGGACACTAAACATGGCCACGGCAGAATAATTGCTGCAGAAACATGTGCAGAACTGCTGGTGGCAACCGACCACCATGGTGGCGCGGCTGTCATTGCGACCGTCACGGCCCTAGCAGTTTCAAGTTTTTTTTTTTTTTATTGTATCACACAGTGGTGTGTGAATTCATGACAGCATTAATAAAGCACAACTCAGAACTCATACATCCCTATAGAAGAGCTTTACTACTGAACGACACTGTGGGAACCAGGCACTTCTCACTGTACTCCTCCTCTAGCAACACCAGAACATCTTGGATGCTTTTGGATTTGAAATTATTGACTTGGTCTCTTGAGACCAGAGTATGGATTCCCAGAAGTCTATATTTTGTAAATATGGGCCTTGGAAGAGGTTAAATTAGTTTATTGTGCTTTGGCTCTGACTTTGCATGATATTTCTCCTGCTCTTTTTCTAACAAAAATTCACTCATCACTAAATGAAAATTTAAAGTGAAGACCTGACTATTCAGTGTTTCCCACACATAGACGAATCTGTGGCGGTGCGCCACAGATTAAATTCCGACCGCCACAGATTCAACACCGACCAAAAAAAAAAAAAAAATCAATACCAACTGTCACATATTGCGTTTCGTTATTCTTTTGTACGCTATTTAAAACACGCAGCGAATTCGTTCAACTGCATTTCCTTTCCCTGCTCTCTCTTCATCTCTCTGTCACTCACGCGTCTCTCCCTCACACACACACACACACACGCACACAGCCCCTCCCCTCCGTGCACACCACATCTGTCTGGATCATCTGTGGAGAGAAGACGGCTGGCGAAAGGTTGGTATCTCGTGAACACTTTTAACACACAATCACAGATTAAAAAGTGCTATAAAATATTTTATATTCTGAATACAATAGTTTCAGTGTGTTGATGTTACTGTAAGTCCCGACCCTTAGCAAACGTGATTGCGCCTTCTTTAGAAAGTTAACTAGTCGCAAGTTTGCGGTAAAATGTAGGCTAGCCTAGTTGGGTTGTCGAGGTCAAAACACTATATGTAGCAGCTGTGAATCAAATAAACGTATGTTTACAATTATGTTACTGCCTTGATGTATTATTTTGGGATAAATGTAAAATGCTTAAAAACATACTTGGTTTTAATAAACAGAATATTAATTACATTGTTAGTGTAAAAATATATTAAAAAAAAAAAAATTCTGACAGTGTAAGTCATGTTTATTTAACCAAGAAGATGTGACTGGAACATGAATTTACATTTGATTAAAAAAAAAAAAAAAAAAAGTTTGAGGATTCCTATGCCTCTACATTTCAGAACACCACAACACACCGCTGCTACCTATAAATATCATGCCAGTGAAAATGACTTTTTTTAGAGACTATCAACAATTCAGAGAGAAAAAGCCTTCGGAAGACGAAAGAATATAACTGTGTTTTGGGAGATTCCACCAGCTTGCCTTTTTCAAAACAGATGAAGGTTTCCTTGTACCTTCTAAATTTTACAAAGCTACGGCAAAAGTCCTAAAGCTTTCGTTGCTAGTCACGCAAAGGGCTGAAAAGCAAAGGATCCTGAAAGATCCAGTGTGAAAATTCTGAGGTGCGAATAGTTCTGCTTTCAGGGCACCACACCTCAGAAGACTCAGCGAGAATTGCTGCTTGATATTTAAAACCAACCTTCATCTTCGCCACAACTCAGCTGCTGGTGACAGGCCTACACCTACTTTCAAAGACAGACATGAACTAGACTACAACCAACACTTGTGATGCTTACAAAGTACACAACCACAAATCAATGAAAAACACTGACCAGACTACGCCTGACGGTGTGACTCAGTTTAACCAACAGGAGTCTCTGTTCTAACATGCTGTGGCTTCAGATACATGTGTCTGTTGCTGTCTAAGAATGATTCCAGCTCTTTCAAGACATAATTAATGCTGAATTTTTGACACTTTTAAACACTGTATGCCCTAAACAGCATTCCAGCTAAGCCTTATATTCGTCACGACAGAACTAATGACTGTGGGTGAGGGTTACAGCTCTATGGGAACAGAAGGGATGAAATTACAGTACATACTGACCTTCACACCATCACATGCCCACACAGATGCTGCATAGCTTCATTTCAGAGGAATCTGGCATTGTACATGCAGATTGTACATTTAATTAAACTGCTTTAATTAAACCTTACTGTGCTCTGCAGATAAATCAGGTCTCCAAGTTAAACGCACTCCAATAGTGATATCAATTTTGATATCAAAATTGCAAGTAGTAAAGGGATAGTGCAACCAGACATCAACATTTTGTCATCATTAACTCACACCAAACTTGTTTAACCTTCCTTTATTTGCTGAACACAAAAGAAAATATTTTGAAGAATGTAACTAAACAGTTTCTTATGGAAGCCCATTTCTGCCACTGAACCGCACTGAATTGCATGATACAAAGTCACAATCTGATTTTTTTTTTCTTAGAATTGTGAGACACAAACTTGCAACTGCAAGTTATAAAGTCAGAATTGGAAGGTATAAACAATTCTGAGAAAAAAAAAAAGTCAGAATTGCATGGAAAAAAAAGTCAATCGCAAGATAAAAGCTCACAATTCTGACTTTTTCTCGAAACTGCAAACTTGTCTCTCGTAATTCTGACTTTTTTCTCAGAAGTGCAAGATATAAACTCACAATTCTGAGGAAAAAAAGTAAGAACTGGGTGAAAAAGTCAGTTTCTCACAAATGCAAGTTTGTATCTCACAATTCTGGCTTTTTTTCTCAGAATTGTGATTATAACTCGCAATTGCGAGTTTATAAGTCAAAATGGCATGATATAAACTCGCAATTGCAAGTTATAAAGTCAGAATTGCATGATGCAAACTCACAATCTGAGAAAATGTTGAAATTGTGTGAAAAAATGTCAGAATTGCAAGATAAAAACTTTCTCACAAATGCAAGTTTATATCTTGCAATTCTGACTTTTTTTCCTCAGAATCATATGAAATAAACTCAATTCTGAGGAAAAAGTCAGAATTGCATGAAAAAGTCACTTGCACGGTAACTCACAATTCTGACTTTTTTTCCTCGCATATGCGTGTTTGTATCTCACAATTCTGGCTTTTTTCTCTTACAATTCTGACTTGTTTTCATGCAACTGACTTTTTTTTCAGAATTGTGAAATAAAGTTCAATTTTGAGGGGAAAAAAGACTGATATATTCTTATATATATGAGATATTTCACATTCTAAACTCGCAATTCTGAAAAAAAAAGAGTCACAATTGTGAGATATAAACTTGCAATTCTGAGAAAAAAAAAAAGTGTAAAAGAATTTAGAGTTTATTTCTCAAAATTACAAGTTTTGGTCTTGCAATTCTGACTTTATAACTCGCAATTGCAAGTTTATATCACACAATTTCTCAGAATTGCAAGTTTATATGTCACAACTCAGGAAAAACTCAGAATTGCGATATGTAAACTCGCAATTGTGAGAAAAAAGCCAGAATCTGGAAGCAGGCTTCCATGGCTTTCAATCCCCACTGACTTTCATGTATTTTAAGTCAACGGCCACCATCAGCTGTTTGATTACCAACATTCTTCAAAATATCTTCTTTTGTGGTCAACAGAAGAAAGAATACAGGTTTGGAACAACTTGAGAGTGATTAAACAATGCAATTTCTATCTTGGGGTGAACTATCCCATTAAAAAGACAACACCTACTGTATAACATTACCGATAGAACTGTGCAGTATTAATGAATAACAATAATTGTTTGGCAATGAGGCAAAATTAGCCTCCATTCCAAATCACAAAATCCTTGTAATGCATTTGTTTTTACTTTTTGCTCACTATGTTTATGTAACATTCTCATGTAAGTTGTAAGACTGTTACAGAGGAACCAAACAAGTTTACATACTGAATTGGTTGCATATTCAATATACATGTTGCTAAATTAAAAACCACCAGAATAATCCTCCCGGCTTAATCCGTCCTGGCTTTGTTCGAGATTCAGACAACAGGACACAGGACATTCAGCAGACTGCATTTTTGTGAAGCGGTCACTGAGAAAATGTTACACCCATTCCTGGCACCCCACACACTTCCTCTCACTGCTTCAGACAGAGATCATTCTCAATTCCCTTATGACATGCATATCTGATGATACAGCCTGGTTAAATCAAGCTTTTTAGACAGGACAAACAGAATGCTTCACCCTATGCTCTTTGACTTGTATTGGGACTTGGTCTCTGCCCTGGTCTTGTTGTACCTTGTCTGGTTTGAAGTCGTGAAACATAAAATGGTGCTTTTAATTTTGTAGCAACAAGATTTGTTATTACAGCAACAAATTAGACATTATTAAACTACATTAATAATACATTTAAATAATAGCAATAATATAATTTCAACAATATTAAAAAGTGATTAATAGTACTGATGAATTTTATTATTCAGCTAGAACCAGTACGAATAAAAAATATAATAAAATAAAATAATTTACCTGAAAGTAGCACAGGCGTGTTTCAATGGACAATGATTAAATATGAACTAAAGTTATTTTACAAAAATATACGACACCTCAAGGCCACTACTGACAAATTAAAAGTATTTAATCTAATACGTTTTGCAATAAGAGTTGGTTAAGTTAGTTACATTAACAGACAATTAACAGTAAGACATCAGAGTTAATGGAGAAAGGAAAAACATTATCTTTGCACAGAAAACAAAACAAACAAAAAAAAAACCATTTCCTTTCTAGAAGAGCCAAATCGCAATACATCTCTTTGATTATGCCTGAACTGAAGATGACTGTATGAGAACATTATGAGACACAACTGTGCATCACAAGAGAGAGCTCTGTAGAGACATGTCATTTTCCAATTAGAGCTATTTCTGGAGGCCGATTGTCAGCTTTGCAAAACAAGGATGCACAAACACAACAAATTATTTAGATGTGTTTTCATACCTGAAACTGGAGTTGGTTTCAGTGGTGTCCTCATTCACAGGTCCTCAGGCCCTGAGCGCTCTGAAAAACACATTTGCTTGGGTTACTCAAATGTGATTTGTCACAGTCTTGCAATACAATCTATGAAGTGAAAGAGGTTTAAAATAAATATCAGCAGCAAAACATTTCAGGACAAGAAGTGAATCTAATCCAGGTCATCTGGTAAGAAAATCCTGACACGCAAGTAAATAATAGAGTAAAATTTATTTATACCCCAGGGGTATATACAGAAAAAAAAAAAAATTACAATATGCAAGGAATAACTGACAACAGACTGTTGAAATATTAATGCAAAATGCAAAACGAGTAGCATATACAATGGGTGACATCTCCTTAAAATTTATTTTTAAGCCTTCTATCAATAATAAATAATTTTATAGTGAATAGTAAATACTTCTATGTAAATAATTTATAGACTGCTCTAAAATTAATTAAAAAAAAAAAAAAAAAAAAAAAATCCCTCAGGTGAACCAAATAGCCCATCTAGCCATTTATTGCAAAAAGTAAAATATAACAAAAATCTACTTTAAATGTTTTCCATAAAAGAATTCTTACATTAATTAGCTGATGTATTACTTTACTTCGACAATACCCATCAAAAGTTTTTGAACAGTAAAATTTTTAATGTTTTTAAATAATTATCTTCTGATCACCAAGCCTGCATTTATTTGATTCAAAATACAGCAAAAGCAGTAACATTGCAAAATATTTTTACTATTTAAAATAACTTCTTTCTGTCTGAATATATTTCAAAATAAATTTATTCCTGTGATCAAAGCAAAATTTTCAGCATCATTAAATTTTCAATCACATGATCCTTCAGAAATCAATCTAATATTAATTATTATTATCAATGTTTGATGAATAGAAAATCTTTGATGAATAGAAAACCCCAATGATCAGCATTTATTTGAAATAAAAAGCTTTTGTAACATTATACACTATACTGTTCAAATGCTTGGAGTCAGTATAATTTTTTTAAAAGCTTTGAAATCATAAAAAATATACATTTTTTTAAATATATTGAAATAGAAGCCAGTTACTTTAAATAGTAAACATATTTCAAAATTGTACTAATTTTCCTATACTTTGGATCAAAAAAAAATGCAGGCTTGGAGCAGAAGAGATTTCTTTAAAAAAGAAAACATTAAAAAAAAGTTTTGACTGGTAGTGTATGCACCAATACATAGTAAAGATATACTTTGCATAATATATTATTTACTCAAACGGTGTTGGACAACGGCTTCACACTGTGACAACATAAATTTTAGTTTAACTGCTGTGATTAAATCAGTTTTACATTGATTTATTGAAACACAATGAACTGAACCTCTAATGCCATAATTTGGTACTGCGGTTTAAATCAGAAACACCATTTAAAACATTTACGTGCTCATAATCCTGAAAAATAATGAAAATTCCAACTCAAGAGTGAAAAATAACACAGAAGCGTCAGGGTGGTATAATGTGAAACATCACATTTGCATTTGGTTTATGAATTCACAAACTGTGTCTGTAAACTCCAAGTGAACTCCTGTTTTTTTTTTTGTTTTTTTGTCTGCCATGAGACACACATCACTAGTTATATTAATATGAATAATATCAGTCACCACATTCACACACAGCCTTTTCGGAAATCACCTCATTCAGTCACAACTCAAAGCAATTGTTCTTCCTTTGCCTAATTAACACAGAGGCTGCTCATTACTGCCGTATCCGACAGGCCTCCTCCCTCACAGTTACCACGGCAGAATAATGAACTCCTGCACTGCAGACGCACACTGTGACATTATAGTCATTACAGTCAATGACTGTATGGAGTGTCAGGCTACTGAAAAAGGGACATTTTGGTGATACATTACAGAAGGTAAAGCCAACTGTAGCTTGAATGATATCTGGTACGTGTTCAGAGTAATAAGCAGGAAGACAAGATTAGATTACAGACACTGCACCAGAGTACACACAAAATAGTTTTAAATATTTATCAAATGTTACAATGAATGGAAGCACAATGTGGAATTCAAGCAACGTGTACTTTACCTTACCTAAAACAGGGTTTAAGTAAAATGGTCAAACAGTACTGGGCTCTTTCCATTTACCCAACACAGAGGAAACAGCTCATTAAAGTAAACATGAATTCACAACTGACTCCATTCAGTTTCTTAAAGGAGAAGTCCACTTCCAAAACAGAGATTCACATTTAATGTACTCACCCCCTTGTCATCCAAGATGTTCATGTCTTTTTTTCTTCAGTCATAAAGAAATTGTTTTTTGAGGAAAACATTTCAGCATTTTTTTCTCCATATAATGGACTGATATGGTGCCAGGATTTTGAACTTCCAAAATGCAGTTTAAATGCGGCTTCAAACGATCCCAGAAGCGGTTGTAATCGATCCCTACCTAGCGTAACGATCGGTTATTTTAATAAAAATAATGCAATTTATATACTTTTTAATGCCAAATGCTCGTCTTGTCTTACTCTGCCTGGACTGTTTTTGTTCCGGTTCATGACAGTTAGGGTATGTCGAAAAACTCCCATCTCATGTTCTCCCTCAACTTCAAAATCATCCTATATTGCTGTTTTCCCTTTTTTGTTAAGAGTGTTTGATGATCTTTGCATGTTCACTTTGCAAAGACTGTGTCGGTGCTTCTGCAGCGATGTAGGGTGATTTTGAAATGGTTTTTGAAGTTGAGGGAGAAAATACGATCTGAGTTTTTCGACATACCCTAACTGTCTTAAGTCAGAATACACAGAGCTCAGGGAGAGCAAGACAAGACGAGCATTTGAGATTAAAACGTATTTAAATTGTATTTTTTTAATGAAAATAACCAATTGTTTCACTAGATAAGACCCTTCTTCCTCGGTTGGGATTGTTTACAACGCCATTTGGGATCGTTTGAAGCCGCATTTAAACTGCATTTTTGAAAGTTCAAAATCGGAGCACCATATCAGTCCATTATATGGGGAAAATTTTCTTTACGACTGAAGAAAGAACATGAACATCTTGGATGACAAGGGGGTGAGTACATTGTATAACTTCTTTTCACACTGAGGACAACTGAGGGACTCATATACAACTATTACAGAAGGTTCAAACACTCACTGATGCTCCAGAAGGAAAAACGATGTATTAAGAACCAGGGGTGAAAACTTTTAAACAAAATGAAGATGCATACTTTTTTTTTTTTTTTTATTTTGCCAAAATATAATTTTTTTTTTTTTCCATTTAGTACTGCCCTTCATAAGCTACAGAAGCTGTTTACATGTTTCCCAGAAGACAAAATAAGTTACATTTACCCTGATCTTCAAATTCAAAAGGTTTTCACCCCTGGCTCTAAACGCAACATTTTTCCTTCTGAAGCATCAGTGAGTGTTTGAACCGTCTGTAATAGTTCCATAGGAGTCCCTCAGTTGTCCTCAGTGTGAAAAGATGGACCTCAAAATCATATAGTCATTGTTGAAAAGGGTTCAAATACACAAAAATGCTTAAAAACCAAAGAATTTGTTGGACCTGAAGGATTTTGCTGAAGAGCTTCAGGCAGTTTGACTGTTCAGGACAAACAAGGGACTCATGAACAACTGTCTCTAAACAAACACACACAGTTGTGGATCATTCAAGTGACAACACAGTATTAAGAATCAAGTGTATGTAAACTTTTGAATGGGATCATTTTTATAAATTCAACTACTATTTTCTTTTGTGGACTATACGTAAACATCTTTTATGTAAATGTAAATTTATGTGTATGTAAACCTCTGAATTAAACTGTATATATTTCATCCAGTATTCTAATTAGGGGGTTGTCTGTTTATCCTTTTGTATTAATTGATCATGTAATGTGCAGTTCAACTACACATGATTTGCTCACTGTAATTTTTGCAGTTTGGATCCATATTTGCAAGCCTGCTTTACTGTAAGTTTATTTAAAAGAGCACATTTCAGAAGCTACCTAATTACAGTCTTCATTACACTCACGTTAATAATTCTGTCTGCTCATAACAATTTATGACTTTATAACATACATTCATGCTTTCGGCACCTTCACTCAGTATGTGAACTCATGACCTTGGCACGGTGCCATGCCCTAATCATGAAACACTGCTGCAAAGGCAAAACATTCTTAGTGTAATTACATTTTCATCAAGGAGACTGTAAATTAGCCCTGAAGATGTTTTTAACTGTCAGTTAGTATTTTTTTTTTCTGCTGAAAACATTTGCTCTCGCTGACCTGAAAGCATGCAATATTAAAGTGCTGTTATAGAGTTCTTTTTTCTGCAGTATTCAGAGACGTCTGCTGTGGATGAGAAAGCTTTGCCACAAGATATGGCAGAGAATAACAAACTAGAGGCCCGTGGCAGTTAGCCATCCATGACAGTCAGCTGCTGCTCTGATACTGAGACCCATTCACCTCCACTTCCCTCAAACACTACGCATTCATCTTCTCCGGCCAAGAGACTGAAAAGAAGCCACAACCACTGAACAAAACAGCTCTTATAAGTATACATCCTGGTCTTACTGTGTAAGCTATTCTAAAGAAAATGTCTGTTTTCATAACCGTTCATTAAAAATGTAATAACTTTCCCTGCCTTTAGAAAAATGTTCTGCTGACGTAACCTAGGCTGTGGAGGCAGGTAAGTAAAATATTAACCGATAACATCACAGCATAACATGTTTCACCTCTGCACAACCCTATCTAATCCTGATAGATAAAATCAAACCCAACCCTTCGTTATATCCACTAGGAAACATGTCAAAGTACTGAAATTAAATGGAAAATGTCACAGTATACACTACTGTTCAAACGTTTGGTGTCAGTAAGTGTCAGTTTTGTTTTTTTAAAGGGGCATATCATGATGTTTTTGTACTATAATCGGGTTCCCGGTCCCATCAACCAACCCAGCAACTTGTTTTAATAAACCTTTCTCTGCAAGCATGTGAAAAAACAAGCCACTTAGAGTTTGCTTCCTCTGTGACGTAGTAAGGGAATCTTATTATAATATTACCACCCTTTAATCTGCAAGTTTCCACCCACGGCGCCACGTTTTTCCAAGTGACAATGTACTAGTTCTGTCATGGCAAACATTCGAGCAAAGCATGCTAAATGTTCAGTCTTTGGTTGCACAGACGAGCACAGAACACTATTTAGAGTCCCCAGACAAGAAAACAGTTAATTTATCGATTTATTTACTGTATATTATGCTGCTACCACACAGATCTAATACAAATATGCGATTTCTTTCACAACTGATTACCTTCACAAACATAATTAACTGTTTTTGTAACTCATGTGTGTTTTTAGCATAAACTTGTGTGTATTTGACAGTTTAAGCGCAATAAGACATGAAAGAGAACTTAGTTTAGTACTCACATGCTGTGTGACAGCCGCTTTCTGTGCTTGTGCTTCGGATGTGTGTGTTTAGAAAACCCTATATCAGAAGTTCACACTGATATTGCTTTAAAACGCATGATTTCAGCGTGATAGACATGATAATCAAAACAAAACAGATGTTTTTGTTAGAGTATATCTGAGGTAAAGTGAGCTGTGAGTAAAGTGAATGCTATTCTGGAAAACAGGGCAGGGAGCCGCAGATCATTTGCATTTAAAGAGACATGCACAAAAACTGTGTTTCTGCTTTCACTCAAAACAGGCATTTTCAAAAATATAATAAATGATCTGTGGGATATTTTGAGCTGAAACTTTGCAGACACATTTTGGAAGCACTTGAGACTTATATTACATCTTGTAAAAAGGGGCATAATAGGTCTCCTTTAAGAAATTAATAAACCAGTTTGGTGTTTGCAAACAGTGATCACGTTTTTTTTTGTGGGTGGAGCCTATCTGGTGGCAGAAAATCAGTTTTCAAGTGGCAGTCTATGGAAACCATGGATTAAAAGAATAAAAAAAGTCTGAGTTTATATTTCAAAATTCTGACTTTATTTTTGCAATTCTGATAAGAAAAATCAACTCTTCATTCTCTCATTTGAGTCTATATCCCACACTTCAGCATTTGCAAGAAAAAAAAAAAAATCTGAATTGTGAGATAAAATAGGCAAATGTAAAATGTTATAGGTTTAAATAGTATTTCATGCTGTAACTGTAGGGCTAATATAACGTTCCCTATGAACTGCATTTGTGAATATTATGTAGACCTATTAATTTATGCTTTAAAAGTAATCATAGCAGGTTTCATCCATGAGTCTGTCTATTTAAACATCTGCGTTTAGTTTCAAATGGCGTTTTTGACAATAGTGTTCTATAAAAATGATCTGCATTTCAATTCTGACATTCAAAGGCACAATACATTTTATCTCTTATTCTGGGGATTTTTAACATTTCACACCACTTGTTACCAGTGTTATTCTGCCACCACAATGCACGTGCAGCTGCGATTGACGTAACTGTGTAATCTACTCCAAATTGGTCTATACTTTTATTCAGCAGGGATGCATTCAAGTGATCAAAAGTTACAGTAAAGACTGTCAAATGCTGTTCTTTTGAACTTTCTATTCACCAAAAAATCCTGAAAAATAAAACGTAACACAGTTTCCACAAAAATATGAAACGGTTCAAATGTTTTCAACATTGATAATACGAATAAAGAATTTTTTTAGGAGCAGCAAATCTGCATATTAAAATGTTTTCTGAAGGATCATGTGACACAGGAGACTGGAGTAATGATACTGAAAATTCAGCATTTGTTCACAGATATAAACTACATTTTTAAATATATTAAAATAGTTTTACTATTTTTACTGTATTGGCCTTGGTGTTACCTTCTTTCAAAAATATTTTCAAAACCTTACCAACCACAAACTTTTGAACAACATTGTATGTGTGTATATATATGAACATGTACTTTCTCCACTAATGCGAATCAGAATAAACAGTATCAGGATTTGACAACAGAATATTTGTACATTAGACCAGCCAAACAACACAAGCCTGCCAATCCTTGTTGGCAGGATAACCCCCAACACATGAGTCAAGGATTCAGTGACGTCCTCAGTATCACTGTTCGAACAACAGGAAACACAAACTGCAGATAAAACAATTCAGGGATCATTTATCAGGCCAGCAGACATGATAATTCACTTTGGTTTGCAAGACCTGTATGCTTTCTTTGCAACGTGTTCATCGACTGCTTCAATCCTCAGTCCTAAAACACATTGAGAGTAATACGTAGAAGGGAAAAACGCCAATATGCCTTGTATCCCAAATTTTAGAGGTGCTGAAAACAACGCCATCGCCCAGGTTATCCGAATCAAATCAGTCTGTCATTTTGAAAAAACGATGCTCTGAAGGGCTTCAGCACTAGTGCTTTTACATATTTAACGTGCAAAGCTGATTCAAAATCCGGCACCTTCAGCCCACTTTCCAGATGACTTGTGCAAACGATGCTGGTGTTCAGTGTTCAGAACGACCCATCTCTGTCATAATGTCTGCACAGTCTTGTCATTCACAGCGTGGAGTATTTTTCTTGGAACGTGCATTGCGGACAACAGATGTTGTTCTTTGGACTGGGCTTCTTGGCTTGGTGCCTCCTTTTGCGTGAGCAGCAAAGATGATGAATCAATCAGATCTAGGCAAGCAGAATATCCTAGGATGACCTCCTCTACCTGTTCTTTCAATGCACAAGCCTCATTAAATCACATGTCTATCAATACTTGAGGCAACCGTATTGGATACACTCTTAAAAATAAAAGGTGCTTCACAATGCCATAGAAGAACCTTTTTTGTTTAAATGGTTCCATTGAGAACCTTTAACATCTGAAGAACCTTTCGGTTTCACAAAAAGTTCTTTGTAGCAAAAGAAGGTTCTTCAGATTATAAAAAGGTAAGAAAGAGATGGTTCTTTAAAGAACCGTTGACAGAATGGCTCTTTGTGGAACCAAAAATGTTTCTTTATGGCATCGCTGTGAAGAACCTTTTACAGCACCTTTACTTTTAAGAGTGTAGTGGTGAGAATATTTCAGCATCACTTCTGGAATCCAAAGCTGATCCGTGATGCATATCAATGTTTCAATGTTTAAAATGGCTTCTTGTTTAATTCTGTGTGAAGATTCAAAAAGGCCACATAAATATGTCTGCTCTGATGTGCCAACAGGAACAGAAAAGACAGTTTAAAAGCATAGTATGAGAAGAGGCAATGCCACTTTAGTTCAGCAGACGTTGTGTCTTGTTTTCTTGGCCGTGTACAAATGTTCAGTTGTATCCAAAGATTGAGTGAGTCACAGCACAATGAATCATATTTCTCCCCTGACCTCGGTACGGGCCCAATCTTGTTACAGACAACAGTCCCAAATGTGTCATAAAATTCTAGGAAGACTTATAAAATCTACTAGACCAGTGGTCTCAAACTAGCAGCCTGCGTTTCATACAACCTCTCAAGTGTTAATAGCTCATCTTTAATTCTGGTCCACAAAAACATGTTGACTTTATGCATTCTGGTTTAGTCTTTAACGACCTTATGCAACAATTTCTTCTCTTCCGAGTCAGTCTCCTGTGCGCGTTCATGAGAGTACCATGACTAGGGTACCATACTCTGTACTTTTAAGAGCATCGACCAAATTGTGTCAGTACTACAGAGTACCAAATCACATTAAATCAATCGGTACCAAATTTTGGTACCTAAGCGCATCTGGTCGCGTACGTTACAGAGAGAGAGAGACCCTGTGATGTGATGTCATCCCTGCAAACTCGTTCAAACACACAGGACCATAGCAAAATGTTATGAACTGTGGTTACATTTCTAGGGCCATATGGTTTTCCGAGGAAAACGGGGACAAGATCGTGGAGTTCATTCATAAAAACGGAATTACTCTATAATACAGAACGGCACGGAATTAGTACATTTTTTGGATGAATAAATCAAAAGTAACTTAATTCGAATCACGATATATAGACTAGCGTCTGTGAATATTAAAACACAAAAAGACGTTTTAAATATGAATCCTACATCAGTGTTTCCCCTAGGTTCACAGCGGTACCCAACAGTACTTTTTTTGGTACTTTACTCTCTCTCTAACAGAGTCCAAAACTTTCAATTCCAATATTTTGAACATCAGAGCCCGACAATCTTTTTCTTTCTTTTTTTCAGAAATTTAAGAAGTTTTAATTTTTCTGATAATCAAATGAAGGCATTAAACATTTATTTATTTTTAATGTAATGAAAATTAAACCCTTTCATTTTTTTTTAGTAAAAAAAAAAACAGGTTTACCGTTAAAATTAATACATGGAAGAAAATTTGTGTTTCTGTTAAAAAAAGTTAATAATAACTGTAGAATTCTTTCTACAATTAAATGGTTAATCTCGTTGTAATATTTATTTTTATCGTTTAATTGTTTTATTTAAATTGGCCAGAAATAGGAATATATGAAGATGTACATTATACTGTACGAAAGTAATACAAGGATAATATATTTCTGTTACACGTTAAACCGTGCTTTTATTTTGACAGGTTGCCGTGAAGTTTCTGTGTGTATACAGTATGATATGATGATAGTTGATATGTATGATTTGATGATCTCAAATGAAACGGTAAAATTCACATGAAATGACCCTCACAGCAGCTCTGGAGATGAAGTTCATGTGTTCATGTCATCATATAATGAGACGCAGAGGCCGAAAATCACTGTGAGCCTCACGTGTGCTTCAGTATTTGTGTAGTTAACAAAACAGTGTTTCCGCTATTCAGACATACAGAGCCAAGCGGAACATGCAGGATTCGTATCTAAACCGTCTTTTTGCGTTTTAATATTCACAGACATCAGTATCAAAAATTGACGAATTCCGTGGCATTCCACACTATAGAGTAAATGCTGTTTTTATGAATTGAATGGAAAATGGATTTTGAAAAGCCTGTCGTCTTTTTTTAAACATTTGTTTCTTTATTTGGTTTCAGTGTGCAGCTTTTTACTTTATTTAAACTTGTGTATTTTTTTTATTTTACTTTACTTTACTTTACATCAATGTGTATGCCATGCCTCCAAGCTCTCTTATTCATTTTGCTAATAAACGTTCTATGTTTCTTATTTATTTGGTTCCACAGTGTTTGCTGATTTTCAGTTTTATATACCTAACCTATTTAAATTTTGTGTAGCCTACATAATTTGTTATTTTATATTAGGCTTATAACATGGTGTATTTTTATTCATTTTGTTGATAAAAGTTCTGAGTTTGAAGCTGTATTTTGTTGTTGCTTGATTTGAATTCATGGCGAACTGCAGCTAATTTGAAAGTGAAAGTAAAATGTGCACAGCGCTTTAACAAGCTATTTAAAAGTGAAGGCAAAGTGAGGAAAACCCAAACG
Source organism: Cirrhinus mrigala (assembly GCA_036247105.1). Taxonomy (NCBI): domain Eukaryota; kingdom Metazoa; phylum Chordata; class Actinopteri; order Cypriniformes; family Cyprinidae; genus Cirrhinus; species Cirrhinus mrigala. The sequence goes on along the minus strand of CM070019.1, from coordinate 6,690,279 downwards.
AACAATTGCTTTACACCGAATTGCCGCTAATTTGAAAGTGAAAGTAAAATGCGCACAACACTTTTACAAGCCATTTAAAAGAGAAGGAAAGGGATGAAAAGAGGGAAAACTGAAACGAATGAACCTGCTTTGGGCTTATTTCTTCAATGAAATAAATGTTTTCGTTATTAGAGTAAAGTTGGGTACCCACACAGAATTTCAGGTACCAATACTGGTACCATACCGGTTAAAGTGTGAAGGGTACCCAACCCAAACCACAACGCATGATGTTGTGCTCTCAGAAAGCGCATAGAAGGCTGACACGGAAGAGAAGAAATTGTTGAATAAAGTGGTTTTTTTTTTTTTTTTTTGTTTTCTTTGACACAAAAAGTATTCTTGTAGCTTAATAAAATTACAGTTGAACCACTGCCGTTACATGAACTATTTTAATGATGTCCTTTCTACCTTTCTGGGCCTTGAATGTGTCAGTTGCGTTGTTGTCTATGCAGGGTCAGAAAGCTCTTGGATTTCATCAAAAATTTCTTAATTTGTTTTCCGAAGATGAACGAAGATCTTACGGGTTTGGAACAGCATGAGAATGAGTAATTAATGACAGAATTTTCATTTTATGGTGAACTAACATTTTAATGTTATCTCATAGTTTTCTTATTAAAAAGCAGCCAAATGTGAATAAAATTATCAACTTATTAAAGAAAAAAAAAAAAAAAAAAAAAAAATGTAAAAGCACCAAAGTTAATGAATAAAGGTACAAGAGTCACTAATGATATGGAGAGACATAAAACTGGATAAATGATACTGTTCATAGCTTATATCGTATTCAGTAGCTAGCATTTCATGTCGTCTTATGTTGCTATAAATATGGCAGTTTATTTGTCCTCTTTTGTTTGAAACTGAGCTGTAATTGAACACTGTGACTTTGAGCTATAAATACACCATTCAGTTCAAATATTCCACTCATCAGCAGTGTAATGGCTTTTATTTATTTAACAATGTCTATGAACCTGTAAACTGCGCTTATTAACTGAGATGTACAGTAGAAAAAAACATTTCTCTAAACTTAATATGACAAGCAAAAAAATAAACAGCTATCAAAGCATTAGCAATGCAGAAGAAAAAGTCTTCAACATTGTTTCCTACTACCTAATGAAAATAAATATTTACATCAAATTCAGGGTAAATTCTAGGAAATTACATTCTGTTCCATCATGGTGCATAATTTAAAGTTTACTAAACAAATCCTGCTAAATATTGATTATTATGCTAATGTGATTCATCCACGTGTGTTTATAGGTAATCCTCACATCCTTCCGATTCATTAAAGTGATTTTGATAGACATTTGATTCCATTCTGAATGACGCACGACTCGACGTAACACATCCACGTGTCTGGAGTACTGAACTCACCAGACAATCAACATGAACGTATGAGAGGAACAGATGAAGTGATCCATATGAGACCTTGATAAAGTCCACATACTGACATGGAGAAAGATGGAGGAGTGATTCAGTTTACCTGTCACTGTCATTCAAAGATACAGCATTGAGTGAGAGACAAACATTTAAAAAGAAAAAAAAAACATCCACAGAGGCCTGACAATAAGTACTTCATTATTAACAAGCACCTGAGCTGGGCAGCGTTCAGTTCTACTGGCCCATGCTCACTTTTTTTCAGGCCTGGAGTGAATAATTTAACACACAGCAAAGGTTCATATATCTATGTTTCTGCAAAAAAAAAAAAAAAAAAAAAAAAAAAAGTAATTTATTTTCTAGGAACTTGAAGAGGGGTGAATATAATAATTCTGCTCATTATAGCAGGTCTCTATAGCACTTCGAGTCAAGCTTCATTCTCTCTCACACTCATGGAGAATAATACAAAATTATATATAGAAAATATCAGAAAAGTCAGTCTTTTAACAAAGATCAGGTTTAATATCTAACCATACATCACCTAAAAAACATAAATAAAAAGAAAAATAAAGTTAAAAAAAAAAAGAGAGAGAGAAATACGTTAAAATGTAATGTATATAGTGCTAGGTACATTAATTACAAACTGTAGTCCATTGTTGATTTCAAATTACATGGCAAAAATTGTAGTTAGTAACATAATCCATTACATTACACATTTTAGGTAATATAATTAGACTTTTTTAATTACTTTTAGATTACCTACTTGTTGATCACATTGATTTAAATAGGATGATCTTGTAACATATCGATACAAAAAAATACAAAGAGAAAGAAAATATATTCCATTCATTGTTTTTAACAACATGAAGTGTGTTAAACAGCATATTATATCAAAGTTGCACAAATTGGGGTTTGTGAGTTTAATGAAAGCTAAAAATTAAGAAAATCTTAAGTGTAAAATCAAAATAAACAAAACACTTATCTGTTTACTCTGTTTACCTGACCGCGTCAATTAAAAAAAAAAAAAAAAAAAAAGTAACTGTAGTCAGATTACAAGTATTTTAAAATGTGATATAATCTAATTACAAGTACTTAATTTTTGGAATCTGATTACATGTAATCGGTTACTGCTCAGAATCATATATATATATCTTACATTTAATTTGTTATATTGTTATGTATAAAGTAAATATATTCATTTTTTGCAGCATTGGTATTTGATATCTGTGCTGTCTGACTAAAATATGGAGGATTTCTAATGATTTGTGTGCTCACGCTTCACAAATATGGCTGTGCACATGAACTTTAAAAATGTCATTAATATCTGCAAGGTATTAAAGTATGTCTAAAGTATGTCATTAATCTTAATTTAATTTTTTAACTTTCATTTTCAATATACACTACCAGTCAAGATTTTTAATGTTTATTTTTATCTCTTCTGCTCACCAAGCCTGCATTTATTTGATCCCAAGTACAGGAAAAACAGTAAACTGTTGAAATATTTTTATTATTTAACTGTTTTCTATTTGAATACATTCTAAAATGCAATTAATTCCTGTGATCAAAGCTAAAATTTCAGCATCATTACTCCAGTCTTCAGTGTCACATGATCCTTCAAAAATCATTCTAATATGCTGATTTGCTGTTCAAGAAACATTTAATTATTATCATTATTATCATTATTATTTATATTATCATCATCAGTATTTAAAACAATCAAGTAATTTTGTTTTCTTTCTTTTTTTCAGGATTCGATGAATAGAAAGATCCAAAAATCAGCATTTATCTGAAATAAAAATATTTTGCACCATTATACACTATACTATTCAAAAGCTTGGAGTCAGTATTTATTTATTCATTTATTCATTCATTCATTTATTTATTTATTTATTTATTGGTGGGGGGATTACAGAAATTAATACTTTTATTTAGCAAGGATGCTTTAAATTGATCAAAAGTGATGATAAAGACATTTATAATGTTAAAAGATTTCTGTTTCAGATAAATGCTGTTCTTCTGAACTTTCTATTCATCAAAGAAACATGAAAAAAAATTTACTCGGCTGTTGTCAACATAATAATAATAATAATAATAATAATAATAATAATAATAATAATAATAATAATAATAATAATAAAAATCTTTTTGGAGCAGCAAATCAAAATATTAGAATGATTTCTAAAAGGATCATGTGACTGGAGTAATGATGCTAAAATTCAACTTTAAAATCACAGGAATAAATTACATTTTAAAATATATTCCAATAGAAAGCAGTTATTTTAAACAGTAAAAATACTTCAAGATTTTACAGTTTTTGTTTTGGATCAAATAAATTGATTTTAATAGCGATTTTTTTTGTTTGTTTGTTATTTGGGAATCAAAATTTCACTTGCGTTGGTATTAACTAAAGAACATTTGGAATAATGGCAACAGTAGTTTGTAATAAAGGCCGAATAAGAGTCAACCACTAGAAACTGTTCAAAGCAAATTAGTTTAAAACACCATTATTATTACTGTCAGAGCAAATGGCCAATTCATTATGCAAAAGATCTAACTGTAAAACATTTAAATGAGGAACACTACAAGCTAAATTATATAAATGAATCCCAGTTCATGAGAACAGACAAGAACAAAAAGCTGACCACTTATCAGTAAGAGCTAGAGACTTAATTACACCTGTTCAGCCAGATCTGACACAGGAAATGTAGAGCATCACAACAGACACAGAAAGTTACAGAACAGCATGAAAATATCGCATGGCATCGCCCCTCACCTCAAGTGTGCATGCTGCATTCTCCAGAGTCATCGCCCCAAGTGGGTCCCTCCGGTCGCCAAGGAAACTCAATCTAGCTCACGTCTCGCTCCTCTTCCTCCCGCTCCTCCTCCCCCGTTCAGCATGTGAACCTCAGGGCTATCAATGACCTGAAACAAAAGCAGGTGGATGGAAAAACACGACCGTCATTGGCGCCAGAGCAGCTCGCTGCCAATCATCCAGGCCCGGGATTAAGTGTCAGCGAAGACGCGGCGGGGCCCGCGGGACAGCCGGAGCGTGTCTCAAATGAACGTCTGCCTGCCTGCTTTGCATTCACACTCGCCGGTTCGCTCGCTACAACGCGACCCCTCGCGGACCCCCCGGGGGCCGGGGCAGAGACGCAGGCATAAAGCAGTTAGATGCTAATTAAGGTGTGTTCCATCAGGAGAAAGTGGCTTGATTAATGGATGTGAGGGACAGCACTGCGGAAAGCTGAATATTCCCCTGACACTGCACACCAAACAAACTGCCTGGCACATGACGAGACTCAATGATGCCTGGGGGGGAAAACAGCAAGAACAAGCAGACAGTGAGAGCTTAAACGTATGTGATGGCGACTCGAGACCAATCGGAAAGTGTTGCTTTGCCAGCCAGTTCTTGTCTAAGCAGATCTGTCCTGAAGATTAACCTGCAGAGTTTGCGACAGGAGACTTTCCCATTTAGATTGAATAAAAAAAAAACGAGATTATTTTCTGGTTCAAATCTATTCTTAAAAAGTTCTTTCTGTTTGACATGAATGAATAACAAAAAAAAAGCCTCCAAAATATTTTGCTTTTTTTTTTTTTTTTTTTTTTCAAAGAATAGAATATACAGTCATTACTTTCTCACACTCATTCCTTTCCAAACTTGTACGCTGCTTTTTTCAGAGAATAAGCTTTCCATTGATATGTGGTTTGTTAGAAAAGGACAATATTTGGCCGAGATACAACTATTTGAAAAATAAATAAATATTGAGAAAATCACTTTTAAAGTTGTCCAAATGAAGTTCGTAGCAATCCATATTATTAATCAAAAATTAAGTTTTGATATATTTACAACAGAAAATTTACAAAATATCTTCATGGAACATGATCTTTACTTAATACCCTAATGATTTTTGCCATTAAAGGGGTCCTATTATGCTTTTTCACTTTTTGAATTTTAGTCAGTGTGTTGTGTGTATTTTTAGGCATAAAAAAAAGTTATAAATCTCAAAGCCCACTCCAAAGGGAAATATTTCTTTTTTACTTCCACAAACGGCTCCTTTGGACTACAGCGTTTGTTTTTCCGCATGCTATGATGTCCATTAGAATATAATTAAAATAAATCCCGGCTACGGAAATTCGAATTGTTGGGGGATGGGTAGGGACGAGGTGGGGTATTATACTAACTTTAGTGATGCAGTGCAGAGACCATTGACTAGAGTGGCCGCTTCAGAGCGATATAGGGGATCGAAACACATGCTGAGGCCGCAATCTCTACTCCGGTTGCCACGTCGGAGCCGTGACACGCCGCAGACGTGTGCAGTGTGTGGTAAGAGATTTATTCATCAAACAGTGCAATCGGAGTTATATTACAAATTATCCTGGCACTCCCAAGCTTTAGAACGGCATAGACGGGTGTTTCTCTTTATCAGTCCAAAACAAGTCAAAGTGCATCAATCCATAATAAAAAGTGCCTCACACGGCTCCGGGGGGTCAATAAATGCCTCCTGTAGCAAATCGATGCGTTTTTGTAAGAAAAAAAAAAAAAAAAAAAAAAAAATGTAAGAATCACTTTAATCTAGCTTGCGTAAACTGCTTTGGCAAAGAGGCGTAGCATGATGGAAACACCGTCTAAGATGTTCGCCAATCGCAACACACTGGAACAGCTAACCAATCACGACACATTTCGTTTTTCGGAAGGCGGGCCTTCATTAAACGCGGAACTAATCGAGCCATTTGTGCCAGGCTGGGGAGAAAAGGTATTGTAATAATGTAAATTATGTGGAAAATATTGCGTTTTTCGAACCACCAAGCATGAAAGCATGTTCTAGTACACCCCCAAAACAAAATCAACTTCGCATCACTTTGTAAAACTGCATAACAGGACCACTTTAAGAAAAATCTATCATTTTGATCAACACAATGTATTGTTGGATTGTGCATCTTATAACTGGTTTTGTGGTCCAGGGGCACATATTTGATGTGCCCAATGTAGGTGTATTGATCAATGTTTATATGTTAATAAAAGCCTAATTTAACCCTTTAACTCCCATTTTTGAACACAGACATAAAAATCCACTTTAAAGGTGATTTTCTCAATATTTTGATTTTTTTGCACCCTCAGATTCTAGATTTTTAAATAGCTGTATCTTGACCAAATATTATTCTATCCTAACAAACCATACATCAATGAAACGCGTATTTACTCCGCTTTCAGCTGATGTATAAATCTCAATTTAAAATTTACCCTTATGGCTGGTTTTGTGGTCCAGTGTCACATATGGACTTTTTGAAGTCTAAAAATGTTTTGGTGAAATGGACTTTCAATGGAGGGGCAGGTGAGTAAATGAACACATCTTCATTTTTGGGTGAACTACCCCTTTAAGTTGCCCCTATTATTCCATTTAGAATATTGTGTAATGTAGCGTGTAATGTATCTCTATGTGAATGCAAAGGATCTGCAAAGGTGTAAAGCTGAAATTCTCCCAAAAGAAAGAATCGACTCTGAACAGCCTAAATTAGTCGTTAGTAGTTCAAATCCCACTTCCGTGACGGCTGCATGTCACAGGGTAACACATTTGCATAATGCCCACCTATGTTCTACGTTGGCTGGCCACAAACAACTTGACCCACCCATGTCATTTTATTGACGACTGCTTCTCTAACAGTACATTCGCACGGGGCGTCGACGTCAACACCTCTCGTCTACTTTGAATAGAGTGACGTCAAGCATTCCCGAACTGAACCGTGGGCATGCTGCATTGCGTCACGTCACGTCACTGGAGCTGTTCGCAGAAGAAGTTTAAAACTTTTCAAGCACCAATGCAGGCATCAGCCAATCAGATCACCTTATGCAAATACACCTTGACGCTAGCCAATCCCGTTCATGCAACATCAGAATAGTAACGTGATTGGCTGTTGTCACTATGCCGGTCGCGTCAGCACCTAGCTTCATGTCGACACCCCGTGTGAATGTACCGTAATCTCAATGAGTTCAATGCAGGATTCAAATAATGCTTGCTCTTGAAAGATGGCTCAGTACCCAGTTTATTTTAGACCAGCTGGCTCCACTAAATCACAACCTGTAAGTATAATAAATAATAGATCTTTATATTTTCTATCGAGCACAAAAATACGGAACTATGACAATGGGCATATGCACTGTACACGGTAGACCAATCACAACAGCCTGGGCCGTCTGACCAATCAGAACAGAGTAGGCTCACTGAAAGAAGCAGATTAGAGAAACTGAATCTCTGAAAATGAGATATTAAATGCAAATTTAGAGAAAACGAAAGTGTTGTTTGAAATTGCATGCATGTAAACCTATTGTAAGAGACTCCCAAAACAATATTAGGAGCGTAAAAAAAAATTGCATAATAGGAGCACTTTAAATCTCCTCTCAGCCCAGAAGCTGGACCAAAACAAATGGGGCTAGAATTGGTGCATGAGCTGGAATCGAACTCATATCTCCTGCATGAGCACCAAAGCTTTACGCATCCCTACAACTGCTACCGCTCAGACCTGACATTAACAAGTTTTAAAAGGTTAAATCTTTTAAATATGCATGAAATTACGATAACAAACAGTGAATGTAATCTAATCCACTTACTCCACTTAGAGCTGAGAATCCAGCTGACCACATCGAACAAAATACTGCAAGAGCAATAAAAGCCCAAGTAAATCAATTACATGGCTGTTTTAGCAAAGCAAGACTGCTGTTCTGTATTCCCGGATAGTTCCTTTGGAAAACAAGATAAGGAGAAACACTAAGCAGACGTCGCAAGTGAAAGTCTCAACGACAACAGCCCGTTTCCCAGGCCCATCAACGTGATTGATGTCAATGAAGACATGCAATGAGCGTAGAGGTGCAACGCTTTAATCAAGAATGTACGAAATATACAAAAGGCCAAGATTTAGTCCAGCCACACATGATTTAGCACTGGCTGAAGGAATCTTAAGTTACTCAAGAGCTGTAAAAGTTGCTCAGAGCTCAAAAGGCCTTTTAAAACTCTTCCCATTCGTCACTCAAAGACCAGACGCCCATGCTGGGCAGGCTTGCACTTTGGCTAATGGTGTCTGGTTTTGACTAGCATGAAAGCACTGGAATCAGATTAAGGCGTAAAACTCGCCATTATGTATTGAGGACCACTGCACAGCAGGATGTAACACGATGGGAACTTCTCTAGCATTATTAGGCAATCATACTGACAAACCGATAAAAATGCATTTCCTAGGGCTGTCAATTTAATGCGCTAATTTACTGTGATTACTCAGAGAAAGTAATTTATTCGATTAATCATGCTCCCAATGTGAACATAAATTCCATAATAAAGAATTTTCTTACTATGGAACCAATTCAAGCTAGAAGTACCAACTTTAAGTGAACTGTGGACTGTAGGCCATCTAATAAACAATATATGCAACTTTCTGCAATATATTCAATGTTTTCATTTGGCAGAACAAGGGTTGTAACAGCACGTTTAAGCCAAATGTAGATAAATGTGTGTAGTGTGTAATTAATTTGATTAATAAACTGCCATATCATTGTTCATGAAACATTAATTCAATTAAGTTTAATCCATCAACAGCCCTAGTATTTTCTTAATCGACAGTTCATAATGTGGAAACGGCAAAGCACGGCATGTGTAAATAGTGCTGTAGGCAGCTGTGGATGAGACTAGCTTTGAAAGCCCTGCTAGAGATGTGTTAGATTACATGAACAATAAACGCCGAACTGACAGCAAGTCATTCCGGCGGCAGATGAAGGGAACATTTAATAACGCTGCATTGAAAGGTGGACGTATTGTGATTGTGTCACGCCTCTGCATCATCAGCCACCACGTCATTTTGCATCAAGAAAGCTCATATGGAAAGTGAATGGATCAGCAGAGATTCAAGGTTGTTTCTAACCCTTCACAATATGGGCATGTAGCTTCATGCAAAAATCGAAACGCCCAGAACATTTAAGGCACAGAGCAAATTCAGAATGCAATCATCATTCCACATTATGGTGCCAAGGGTTCATGCCTTTCATCTTTCAACTTCTCTTTCTCATCGACTGCCTTTAGCTAATGCAATATCTGAAGAGACTGCGTTTTTACATCAGTAAGAAATAAGCAAGCAATCTCACTTGCTGAAACCCACAATCTTACTGTAATGAAGCGGAGCTATTAGTGAACCTCTGACAAATCAAATCTGCAGTAATGATATGATGTAAAGGGCAGAGGTGACATATTCAGGGGAAGTAATCAATTGGGAGACTTTTTTTCTTTTTTTTTTTTTTTTTTAACTTGCAAGAAAAAAAAAATGGAAAGGTCTGAACATCAACCCTGCACTAATGCACATTTGAGGCACATTTCAACGTGCTAAACATGACAAAAGAAAGTTCTAAAAGTTGCAGGCACAACTTTTTTCTTTAAGGGTAGAATAACAGAAATGAACAAGAAAAGGTACTGTGTCGAGGTATGAATAGGTTGAATAGCCATTTAGCATTAAGTCTGGTCCACATTGTAGTTGATTCTGGTGAAAGTTTCAGTTTTCAGTTCAAATTTCAGTTTTCAGTTTATTTGGTTTCTATGTGTCCTGTAGAGTTTTATCTGAAAAAGTTTAGACCAAAATAATAAACTGAATCAATAAAATAAAAAAAAAATAAAAATAAAAATAAATGTAGAAATGTGTGTAGACCTTGTGATAAGAATTTGAGTCTCTCCAAAAGTAATAGGTGGGTCCAAGACAAATAAAAGTGTCCAAGACAAAGAAAAGCAAAGTTTTAAAAATATTTGTCAAGCTCTTTGAAATGTCCTCTTTCTATTCACACGATTTAAAATGATTTATATGATTTTCAAGTAAAGTTTAATTAAATTCAGTAACTCAAAATGCCATGGTGTAATTAACAAGTAAAAATAAATAACATTTTTCCTTGCACCTTGAATATATGTAAGTGAATATATGTTAATCTGTATTTTTTTTTAAATATGTTTTTCAAGCTCCGCTATTTATTTTTTTTTATTTTATTTTTTTTACAGATATCATAAATTATCCATTCATAAATATCAACAAGTTTTTGAGGACTCACACCAAATGTTGCTTTACTACCTTGCCTTTTCATAAACAAAAAAAAAAAAAAAAAAGGTAAAATTATCTGATATTTTAGGACTATGATATTTTAAGTTAAGACTAAGAAAAATAATCATGAGGATCTGCAGGTGCAAAATAATTTATTATTTCTTATTTTAAAACTGAAAAATGTCAAACGCTCATCTTGTCTTACTCTGTCTGAACTCCTTTTTCTGGTTCATGACAGTTAGGGTATGTCAAAAAACTCCCATCTCATGTTCTCCCTCAACTTCAAAATGGTCCTATATCGCTGTTTTATCTTTTTTGTTAAGGGTGTTTGATGATCTTTGCATGTTCATTTTGCAAAGACTGGGTCGGTACTTCTGCAGTGATGTAGGATGATTTCGAAATTATTTTTGAAGTTGAGGGAGAAAATATGATTGGAGTTTTTCGACATACCCTAACTGTCCTAAGTTCAGGCAAAGCAAGACAAGATGAGCATTTGAGATTAAAAAAAACATTTAAATTATTTATTATTTAAATATCGTTTCGCTAGATAAGACCTTCTTCCTCGGCTGGGATCGTTTACAACCGTATTTGGGATCGTTTGAAGCCGCATTTAAACTGCATTTTGGAAGTTCAAACTCGGGGCACCATAGAAGTCCACTATATGGAGAAAAATCTTGAAATATTTTCCTCAAAAAACAATTTCTTTACGACTAAAGAAAGAAAGAAAGGCGAGTACATTATCTGTACATTTCTGTTCTGGAAGTGGACTTCTCCTTTAACCTGGTAACTTGGAACTTCCAAAGCAAATTTTAGAAAGCCTTTCCCAGTTTTTCAAAAGTCAGCTTGATAAACTAATCTAGAATCAGCAATGCTGCTGTCTTTCTTTCGGTCTTCAGTGAGAATTGTCTACACAAAGGCAGCTTCCCCCACAAAGGCCTAAATCCTGCTCTGTTGATCACCATGTAATCCCATCAGCCCCTCTGCTCCTCGGATGCTGGCAAACACGGCACCGGTCACGTGGGCTCAGGGTCAGAGATGAACAGAGGGCGCACACACACACACACACACAAACACACATAGAGCAGAGGAAGGGACGGGCTGAGTCACAGAAGTAGCTGTCGTTTGTGTGACAGATTGAGTCGAGTCAGTGGCTGGGTCTGGAAGCTGTCAGCTCAATGTGTAGCAGACGTTTGATCCTAAGGTCGCTCTTGCCGGCCTGGCCACTGAGCATGTGGCAACGGGCAGCTGTCTCTGAACAGCATCTGCCAAACATGGAAGGACTGACGTGAAAGCGACTTAGTCATCATGAAGTTTCCATGTAACCTCGGCTCAACTTTTCATTCCTGTACACTACGTAGCTTTCCTAAGGCATCTTAAATCTTGTAAATTGTAAACATCCTGCTTTAGGTTGTGGTTCATGCTTTTTGCTGTGAAATCATTACTGATCGATTACTGATCGTTACCAATTAAGTATCATATAAATGACATTGTGAATGATTCTTATGGAAATCATGCAGTGCTATGGTATATTAAATAAATGCACACACATACATATATGTATATGTGTGTGTGCCTTGACAGTAACTGGCCATCAGTAGTGAAAATGATCAACTGTGTATCAGCTTTAGCAGTTTCACATCATTTAATGGTTTGTTTTTATGTAAAAGACAAAATCACAGTGAAATCTAACTAAAACAGAAACGGTTCCTAACATTTTCAGACTCATATCTATGGTTTGTCATGCTGAAATGAAACACCTAGTCCAAAAGGCACAAACATATACTGCTGCAATGAATCAAAAACCGATTACCATGGAAACTAATACCACGGAGACAGGTGTATTTAATTACTTCTGTCTGATTAATTTTGTTTGTGGAGGAAATTAAAATTAAATGAAACTTTAAAGCAGTTTGCAGCTCACGACGGTATTTTGATAAGTGCGTCATGCATTTACTTTCCAATGCAATTATTTTCTTTGTGTTGTTCATCTGATTGAGCTCCAGTCTCATAATTGCACAAGATGACAACAGTTTAATTGTTTAATGAATGATTTGGAGCAGCAAAACAACTCGAATAACACATTTCTAGCTACTGCATGTGCAAGTTTTCGCATTCCAAGACAAAACTGTCAATCTCTGTGAGTGTCAAATGGTTTCCTTTTGTGCTGTAATCTCACTTCTAGATTCCCAGGAAATTCAGAAATTGCTTTCATAAATGCTTAGTATGTTAAAAAATAAAAGTCATATATAAATTCTAAACATTCATAATTTGTTTTATACAAAGGTTTGTAACTTAAATGTGACTACTGAGATTAAAACGAAGCCTCCGCAGTGCAGTTACTACACAGATCACACTAACATATAGCCTAAATGTCGCATAGATGATCAAACTATAACAGCTTTCTTACAGTCTGCTTCAACAGTCAGTGCTTAATACTACACATCTGAGCAGTTCTCAGTGGGATAAGCATCATAAGGCAGATGTACTTTTGCCTCAGCATTGCCATCAGCGTCGCTGTTCCATTACACAATAAAGCACACGTGAAGAGAAACAAAAGTTCCTAATGTTTTCTCTCTCTGTTAATGGGCCTTGATGGTCGGGTAATTAAAAAAAAAAAAAAAAAAAAGTACTAGCCTTTTAAACCTTGCCATCAAACCAAGACCACCATCAAATCAAGAACCAGGCATTAACTATGTCACTGCTACATCGCTTCAGCATCTGCTAAATGACTCTTTAGCTTCCAGAATAAAAATTTCCTGATGATTTACTCACCCCCATGTCATCCAAGATGTTCATGTCTTTCTTACTTCAGTTGCAAGGAAATTCATTTGAGGAAAACGTTCCAGGATTTTCCCCATATAGTGGACTTCAATAGTGGCCAATGGTTTGAAGGTCCAAACTGCAGTTTCAATGCAGCTTCGAAGAGTTTTACATGATCCCAACCAAGGAATAAGCGAAACGATCAGTCATTTTCTTAAAACAATAATAATTTATATGCTTTTTAACCACAAATGCTCGTCTTGCACCAGCCCGACCTTACGCGTTACATAGCCACGTTAGAAAGGTCGTGTGTGTACTCACCCAGTCAGTACTGATGATTTTGAAGTTAAAGTTAGAGTTTTTCATCCTACCCTACCTTTTTGAACTGAAGTACACAGACAAAGACTTAACAGCATGTGACTTTCCCAACATTACGTAATATGTAGTCACACATGCACATCGCAGGGCAAGATGAGCATTTGTGGTAAAAAGTATATAAATTTTAATTTTTTTAAAATGACCAATCGTTCACTAAATAAGACCCTCATTTCACTGAAGCTGCAATGAAACTGCAATTTGGACCTTCAACCCATTGGCCACCATTGAAGTCCACTACATGGAAAAAAAAAAAAAAAAAAAAACCTGGAATGTTTTCCTCAAAAAATGTAATTCCTTCACAAAAAGGGATGTCAATTTTCAATAATTTCCATGATCGATCGTCATTTAAATTAACGATCAATTAATCGTTAACCTTAAAGGAGAAGTTCACTTCCAGAACAAATGTACAGATAATTTACTCACCCCCTTGTCATCCAAGATGCTCGTGTCTTTCTTTCTTCAGTCGTAAAGAAATTATGTTTCTTGAGGAAAACATTCCAAAATTTCTATGGTGCCCGCAAGTTTGAACTTCCAAAAGGCAGTTTCAATGCAGCTTCAAAGGGCTCTAGATGTACCGACCCAGTGTTTACAAAGTGAACGTGCAAAGATCATCAAATGCCCTTTACAAAAAGGGGTGAAACAGCGCTGTGGGATGATTTTGAAGTTGGAGGAGAAAATGAGATGGGAGTTTTTCAACCTACCCTAACTGTATTGACCCGGATTACACAGTTCGCATATGTGTCACAGAAAACAGACAAGATGAGCATTTGAGGTTAAAAAGTATATAAGCTGTACATTTTTTTGGAAAATAACCGATCGTTTTGCTAGATAAGACCTGTCGATCATCGATTAACCGTTGACATCCTTATTCCCAACTGAATAAAGAAAGACATGGACATCTTAGATGACACAGGGTTGAGTAAGGCCTTATGATTTCCGCAATGCGGAAAACGCGGACGGAATCGCAGAATCCACACATAAAAACGGAATTTACTGAATAACGCGGAATGTCTCAGAATGATGAATTCATCAAAAGTAGGTCATTACACTGCGATATGGACTAGTATCTAAATATTAAGCCACAAAAATACCACTTAAATATGAATCCTGCATGTTCTGCATGTCTCTGTGTATGTAAATGGATTGTACGTGCAGTTTTGTTTACTACACACATACTGAAGTGCGTGTGACTCTCGCGGTGATTTCAGCGTCTGTCGTCTCACTAAATGAGGACATAAATATATGTATAAGATCTACCGAGAGTCACTTCATGAGCATTTGACCGCTCCATTTGAGTAAAATTAGCGGCAACCTGTCAAAATAGAAGTCTGGTTTCACTTGAAGACATTGTTCTAGAAATATATTACTATCTTTCAGTAGAATTTACATAACCTACTACTACTGCTGCTACTACTGCTAGTACTAAAATGAAACAAACATTATTTTTTTAGAGTATAATCACACAACATTTCCATGTTTTAATTTTAATAGTAAATCCCCTTTGTTTGCCAAAAAATAAAGTTTGCTTAATTTTCAATAATTAAAAGATAAATGAAATTAATTTTAACATCTAAACATGTAATTTTTGTTAAACTTTTAATAAATTGATGTGAAATTGTATAAGTTTCATGATTTTAATTAATTAGATATGCTCTTTGATTAATACAATTTAATTTAACCATTAAAAAGGAGTCAAGAAAAATTTAAACCGAAAAAATGGAATTTGGAAAAAAATGTAATGGAAATAGGGAAAAAATAAAACTGATTTCATAGGGCCCTAGTTGAGTAAATTATCAGGAAATTTTTATTCTGGAAGTGAACTAATCCTTTAAACATCAGCAGTGAGGAGCAGTGAGAATTACGGCTGTATGACTATATTAAAGCCTAACTAAAATGCATTCAGAGACCAAATCCTTACCTTTATTCAAATCGTGTGTTATCCAGTACCTGTGGAGCACAGGACTCTCAGGCATTAGCAGCACTTGACCTTGGCATTATCATTTATTCTAATAATAAATCAAACCCTGAATAAGGAACGTCTGCATAATTCACGATTTTCCTTTTAAAGGTCAATGAAAGTCTTACAAGCAAACCCGCTGTCATCACCACCTTAATTTCAGAGATGTTTTTCTGCACTCTCACTTCATTGAGCCTGGCTATATGCATGCAAATTTAAGAGAGAAGCCTGAAGTTTCAGCGAACAAAACAGTGGCTTCTTTGTTGTGTTTCTTATTTTTTCCACCTGTAAAGAGTATAAAGTACATTGTTGAATTATCATGAATTTCCCTTCACTGTAAATCAAATCCTTCATTATGGATTATAACCACCTGCCATTGTCCACCTCATTTTGCAACACAGAAGTAAACATATTTTCTCTGAATGTGCAAGATTTATGGTTTAGTAGCCACTACACATACACTACCAGTCAAAAGTTTTTCAACAGTAAGATTTTCTATGTTTTTTAAAGGAGTCTCTTCTGCTCACCAAGTCTGCTGATCCAAAATACAGCAAAAGCAGTAATATTGTGAAATATTTGTACGATTTAATAACTGCTTTCTATTCGAATATATTTTAAAATGTAAATTATACCTGTGATCCCGTGATTTTTTTTCTGTAATTGTTTAATTACAGAAATACTTAAGTTTAAAGGTCAAATCTGATGATGAAGACATTCATAATAGTACAAAAGATTTCTACTTTAGATAAATGCTGTTCTTTATTATTCAGTAAAGAAACCTGAACAAAATTCTACTCTGCTGTAATAATACTAATAATAATAATAAAAGCTTTTTTGAGCAAACCTAGGACTGGTTCGCAAAAGTAGCTTTTTCATATCTTCACAATCATTTAAAAAAACAGTTTGACTGACAGCAGTGGTTCTAGAGGCAAAGTTGTTAGAAACAAGGTGGTCTACCATACGATGCGAATATCGTGTGTATGTGTATAAAACTGCGCAATGTACAATCATTTACGCCCTCAAAAAATGTGATACCACCCCCCAGTGCCCGATTTCTTTCAAATTTCTAACAGACCTTTGGGGCCGTGAGTCAAACAGGCCCACCGAGTATTGTTCCGAACAGCCTCTGTTAACCTTGTTTAACAGGCTCAAACTTCATCGGCCAACGGCGGCCATGTTTTTTTGAGATACACAAATGTTTCCATAGATGCTTGTGGTACTTATAGCGCCACCAAGTGGCCAATCTCATTATATCTCATTCCGTTCAGGAGTTATAGACATTTTACTAAAAGTGGCCTTGCCCCCTTCAACCGTTTTGGCGTCTCTTTGCTACACTGAGTCGACTTTTTTTGATAATTATTGATATTCACTCTCCAGAGAATATTTCTGCACTGGTTTGGTCCCGATCGGGTGAAAAAAAAAAAACAACAACCTAGGACTAGTTCGCAAAAGTAGGTTTTGCAAAAAATGTGAAATACCCTTGAGCCTGCAACTGACGGTTTAGGAGTTATGAGCGATTACGTACTTTCTTACGATTACTGTATCGCCCCCGAAAGGCCAAATGGGGCAAGCATCGGTCACGTTGTAGGCAGTGTGAGTACTACCATCCCTCCAAGTTTCAAGTTTCTACGACTTACGGTTTGGTCTGCACAATCAGTTTTACGTGGACATTTTCTAATTTTACGGTTTTTGCTATACTTTGGATCAAAAACATGCAGGCTTGGTGAGCAGACTTCTTCTTCAAAAAAAAAAAAACATTAAAAATCTTTAGTAAGAGTACAACTATTTGCACTACAAACCGGTGTTTACAATTTACGGCAATACACTAAAATAACAGAAACACCGGTTAGCAATATTAAGGATATTAAAGGAGAAGTCCACTTCCAGAGCCAATACTGACAGATGTACTCACCCCTTGTCATCCAAGATGTTCATGTCTTTCTTTCTTCAGCCATAAAGAAATTATGTTTTTTGAGAGAAACATTTCAGGATTTTTCTTCATATAATGGACTGATATGGCGCCCCGATTTTGAACTTCCAAAATGCAGTTTAAATGTGGCTTCAAATGATCCCAAATGTGGTTGTAAACGATCCCAGCCGAGGAAGAAGGGTCTTATCTAGCGAAACAATCGGTTATTTTCATAAAAATAATACAGTGTATATACTTTTTAATGTCAAACGCTAGTCTTGTCTCACTCTGCCAGTACTGTTTTTTATTCAGTTCATGACAGTTAGGGTATGTCCCATCTCATGTTCTCCCTCAACTGGTTTTGAAATGATTTTTCAGTTTTTCGACATACCCTAACTGTCTTGAGCCAGAATACACAGAGTTCAAGGAGAGCAAGGCAAGACGAGTGTTTGAGATTAAAAAGTATTTAAATTGTATTTTTTTTTTTTTTAATGAAAATAACTGATTGTTTCACTAGATAAGACCCTTCTTCCTCAGCTGGGCTGAAGAAAAAAAGACATGAACATTTTGGATGACAAGGGGGTGAGTACATTATCTGTAAATTTTTGCTCTGGAAGCAGACTTCTCCTTTCATGAGAGGTTTTGTACGGCTAATACAACAGTAAGCAGGAAAAAACACCAGTCGCCTCACACAATGAGATTAAAAATGGCCGCGCCTGCTCTTATGTAAAGATACAGTTCAGTCTGTAGTTTAACTCTGACATGCAGCATTACTGTGTCTATAAAAGTGTGTCGGTGTGTGGCGGCTCTCATGTCCGCATCAGCTAATGAAACTGAAGGGGCCTAATTAAATGAGTAACACCCTCTATTAATTTTGATCTTGCTCTTCACACTCACCTGAACAATACAAAGCACTTTAGCAGAGCTCTCATTCCCTCTGCCAAGCACTCTCACAATGTTTTACCAGAGCAAGAAAACCACCCTTCACTAAAACAATACATCCAATGACACGTCCCCACACCAACCCGAAAGCACAAATGACATGTTAGAAAAACCAAAACACTCTTGAGTGAAAGCTAACCACCATTTAGAAAAAATTGCAATAGCTACCGTTTTGTTCCCATCATTCATCATAATAACTCCACAAAACCACTAAACCTGTCGTGTGGTTTCTTTCACCAAGACATTAGCAACAGATCCATTAAAGGTAGGGTAGGTGATTTCAGGGCCAGCAATAGCCAGTTCTGTAACCTTTGTATGTGCCCATTGTAGGCGCTTTTGTAGGTAACGTAATTTACTTCGCCTGTCAGTTGTTTTAATGTTGTGGTTGATCAGTGCATAGAGTGAGGTCTTAAAGTCTGTAAACACACTCAACCTCCATCATAGTCAGCTGGCAGTTCCTGTCTTTAACCATACCTCTGCTTTCACAGACTCATATCAAAGGCTGTTTGCATTGCACCTCTGACAATTCGCTCCTATTTGACCCAGCAGGGCTCATGAGTGGGCCATGCAATTACGCAGCAGGGAAAGACATCATAAATAGCTGAAAGACATAGAGCCAATAAGAAAAGGAAAAGAAAAAAAAAAAAAAAAAAAAAAAAGAAAAGAAAAAATCCCCTTTTCATTTCAGTCAGCTCCAGACCAAACTGCTGTTGCATGCTCTGTCTTTATCCGTGCCTCAGGAAGCCAAGCAAAGCCTGGGAACCACCGGCAACAATGAGACGGATTCAGATCCAGGGATTGGAAAAACGCGCTGGTGAGGAGAGGGAAAGAGAAATGTACCAAATCACTGAGCTGATACTTGCTTGTCTCTGAAAGACAAGAAAAACTGTGCGCGTATGTGTGTGACGCCTTCAATTTGACGTCTGCGGCACTAACACCGACTCCACGAGCCTCTGGTGTCATTTCAAGTCAAGTGTTGAGACTTCATAAACGGTGAAAGTAAAACACTGCTCAGTTCATCAACTCCAGCTCCTTAACTCACACTGACATCTCACATCTAAAAGTGAGCTTTTTGTTATTCTTTTTTTTTTTTTTTTTTTACTCCAAGGGGAGCAGAGAAAATGATGAAGAGAAAAAAATAGGATGGGGAAATGTTCAGTTGCATTAAAACTCAGGCCAGCGTGATGACCACAACTCAATGACCAAAAGTCAGTTGCGGAAGGACAACTTAAGCATTTAAATCAATTAATTATTACTACACTTTATACTTAATTGATTTAATAATTAACTAATATATGTACTAAACATGAATAACACTACCAGTCTGTTCTGCTCACCAAGCCTGCATTTTTTTGATCCAAAGCACAGCAAAAAAAAAAAAAAAACAGAAAAAAAGTGAAATATTTTTTACCATTTAAAAATAACTGTTTTCT
This sequence comes from Cirrhinus mrigala, assembly GCA_036247105.1. Taxonomy (NCBI): domain Eukaryota; kingdom Metazoa; phylum Chordata; class Actinopteri; order Cypriniformes; family Cyprinidae; genus Cirrhinus; species Cirrhinus mrigala. The sequence continues at coordinate 6,670,430 of CM070019.1, read as the reverse complement.
CATTAGAATATATTTTGCAATGTAATTTATTCCTGTGATTTCAAAAGCTGAATTTTTAGCATCATTACTCCAGTCACATGATCCTTCAGAAATCATTCTAATATTCTGTTCAAGAAACATTATTATTATTTTTATTAATAATAATAATAATAATAATAATAATAATAATATTTAAAACACTTGACTACATTTTTTTCAGGATCAGCATTTATCTAAAATAAAAAACTTTTGTAACATTATACATTATATACTTTTTTGGGGAAAGAAATTGTAGAAATTAATACTTTTATTTAGCAAGGATGCTTTAAATTGATTAAAAGTGATGATAAAGACATTTATAACGTTACATAAGATTCTTATCTTAAAAAATACTACTGTACTGTTTTCAACATAATAATACCAACAATAATAATAATAATAATAATAATAATAATAATAATAATAATAATAATAATAATAGTTTTTGAGCAGCAAATCAGAATATTAGAATGATTTCTGAAGGATCATGTGACTGGAGTAATGATGCTAAAAATTCAGCTTTGAATTAACAGGAATAAATTACATTTTAAAATACATTCAAATAGAAAACAGTTACTTTAAATAGTAAAAATATTTCTACATTTTACTGTTTTTGCTGAACTTTGGATCAAATAAATGCAGGCTTGGTGAGCAGAAGAGACAGAAGAGAAAAAAAAAAACATTAAATACAGTTCAAAAACTTCTGACTTGCAGTGTATGGCATTTATTAATCTAGGTTATGTTAATTTCTGCATATATTAATACATTTTTTACCATTTCAAGCTGTATAAATTAACAGTGATGTATTATGAATGAACATTAACAATGAACATAAGGATATTTATAATTTAATTTAGTCAATGTTAGTTCATGATGTTAATGAATTCCCTATTGTTGCAACTTTTCATATTAGGACATGCATGACAAGTCATTTTTAAATCGCTGACTAATCACCAGGACAAATGTAAATGATTCAGGATATGCCAACTGATATGCACTCAACACATGTACTAGCTGTCCTTGACTTAATCCACGTAAAACAAAAAACAGGCAGAAATGTGGTGTCTATTCTGTTTGAAAAGAACCGTGTGAGTAATCCATCACGAAGTCAACTTGCTCTGCAGTCAGCACAGGAACAATATAGAGCTCTTAAATGTCAGAACTTTGTCTAATTACCATAACCCACCTGTAATTACAGGAGAGTGACTTTAAAGCCCTGCTGACATGAAAATGCCCAGAAAGCCAATACATTTATTTAGAAGAAAAATCTGAGAGACATTTGACTATACAACAGCAGCTGACATTCTACATCCCAGCATGGCCTGATTAACCGGTCTGCTCTTAATTATTGCGCTATATTGTGGTCTGCTAATACATTATAAAATGTCAGTGTTGATACTGGACCTCACTGAGTCAAGGAGTCAAATGATTTCAAATTGAATATCAAGAATTTTTCAGATTCAGTGTGCTCAAATGACCTCAACTCACCTTAATGAGTGGATAATGGGATCACACATAAATGCTACATTCATACTGCAGGCAAATGTGGCCCAAATCCAATTATTTTTTTGCACACGTGACTCAGATCTGTTTTTCTCATGACAGTGTGAACAGCACAATCCGCATAGAATCTGATCTTTTCTATTCGGATTTGTGCCGCTTCCATACGTGATACTAAATCCAACACAGGTTAGATGTTTTGCAACGCGACCGCAGTGTGAACAGTCATGTCAGAATTAATGTGACTTTTACATCACTCTAAATCAACATTCGTCAGGATTCTGCACTCACGGGATTCCTTCAAAGATTTTACATACCTAAAGGTATCATGACAGTGGTAAAAGGTAGTCAGTGAAAGTACAGTGATGTGTCAGAACTCATAAGTATTTCAGTGACAACTCTATATACAAGCAAAATGAGGGCTCCTATTATAAAAGTTTCAAAACTCTGCTCTGTCACATCCCTGCCTTTTCGTTTTTCATACTGCCTGCTAGGGATGTCACAATTCTCAATATAATATCGAACCGTTCAGTACGACATCCACGTGCTTGTGAATTGCGTTTTTCCGGTTTTGCATTTAAATAACTTCCTTGTTTCATATCCCTCGGAATTTGCTGTATGTGTGCCCGCGATTTCACGTGCTGAAATGAGGAAACGCTTCCCAGCTTATATTTGAAAAAACAACACACGAAGAGCATCTTCCATTCTAATGACATGCAATGGTAAGCCTTTTTAAACCTATTGTCAAACAAAAGAGTTATAAAAACAAAAGAAATAAAAAAACATTATAGCTTGTTTTTAATTCACAACATCAGTCGAGTGCTTGAAATAACTTCCTTATGTGATCTCATATGGATTCTTATCACAGAATGAGGCAGACAATAAATTCTATACTCATATTCTATGTATGTCGATTAGCAATGGCTTATGAAAATACACGAGTTAATGTTATAATTGTTAATGTTCTAATTAGTTATTAACGGCAAAAAAATTAGTTAATTTGTGGCAAAAAAAAAAAAAAAAAAAAACACACACACTGAGGTGGCAAGATATCAGAACCAAACCGAACCGAAAACCGTGGTTTTAAAAAACGAGGTATGTGTTAAACCGTGGACTAACTGTATTGTAGCATCTCTATTGCCTGTACATAATTTCACTGGCTTTTGCTGCAGATCACATGATAAATAAGCACATAATCGCTTACTTTATATCCTCTGCATTTACTTCCGTATGACAGCGCACTGCACGTGTTGCCAAGTCCACAGTTTTCCCGCAGAACTGAATTCAATCTGAGGGTTGAAGCGACCCCGATAACGCGATATTGATCCCTCGGAACGTGATTGGGCTAGTTTTGAGAAGCACTTGGGTAGATTTTGTTGTGGAAACCTGGCAACCCTGTTTGTATTGTTCTTTTGAGCATGCGGGTCAGGTCAGAACCATTATCTGTTCACACTGGAAATCTGATATTGGCAACATTTCAAACAACAATGTGAACACCTATACAAAAAAAAAAATAAATAAATAAAATAAAAAATCAAATCTGAGCAAAAATCAGAATTGGAATCTTTTCAAAAAAAAAAGTCAGCCCTAAAAGGCAAATACACCAGAAATGATTAGAAACACTCACAGCAAAGTAATGTGAAAATCTGAATCCCAAACAAGTCAGAATGAACTTGATATTAATTAAATGGTGTTGGGTTAGTTGTTTGATTACTTGGGTGGTAATTGTTAAGTAATTAGTCATTGTATAGTCAATTAACTACCCAGCTGACAGGCAATCATCTTGTGTCTCATTAGTGGCTAGACTTGTATAAATGTTGTCGACTAATGTTCAAGTTTTTAGCACTGAAGATAGTCCAAGACTAACTGAAATGTTTGTTTTGTTTCCTTTTCTTTTCTTTGTGCAGAGTCACATTTTTGTTAGTACACTTCTATCCTTTCTCACTTTCAAAATGAATCTTTAGTAAAAAATTTTCATTGGTATTTTCATAATTTGCATTGAATGCATCCATGAATACATCCATGAATTAATGCATGCATCTGTGCATGAATGAATGAATGAATGAAAGAAAGGATGGATGGATGGATGGATGAATGAATCAATGAATGAATGAATGCATGAATGATTGATTGATTGAATGATTGAATGAATGCATGCATGCAATGAATCCATAAATACATGAATAAATCCATGCATGAATGCATAAATGCATACAATGAATGAATGCATGAATAAATGAATGCATGAATGAATCCATAAATATATGAATGCATGAATGAATGAATGAGTGAATTAATGCATAAATGCATGAATGCATGCACAAATTAATGAATGTATGAATGAATACATGAAAATAAATCTTACCATTAGTACAACATAAAAAAAACTCCCAACACTGTAATATATATAATATAATAACCGTATCAATATATCATACACTGCAACGTTGAGCAGCTATCAACCAAGATGCACTCATTTTCAAATTCCATCCAATCTTGACAAAAACAATAACTATTTTCATGTTATAGCTGATAACAACATTAAGACTATAATATTTTGTTCAAATATATGAAAAAACACAAAAAAACATCATTTTATGATTTTTTGCTAATCTTGATTTAGATAAAACATTATAATGTGCAGTATGTAAATGTATTTTGATATTTGCTAAAGATTACAGTGTTACTCAATTATTAGTGCTCTTAAAGATAAAAATAAATTAATGAATTAAATATCTAATATCAGCTGATAACTGGCATGGTACCAAGACATCATCCATTCCTAGCTAAGCCAAATTCTCATGCTAATGAGCAAAGCACTGAATTAAGTGTGAACAACATGAAACATGGAATAAAATAACCCAGGATTATGTTAACCCAAATTTTTACGAAAAAAAAAAAAAGACACTGGATTAACAATTTAAAGTTTTTAAAGCCCATAGGTCTGCAATTCATAGTCTGAAACCAGAGAGAGCGCTCATTACAGCATACGTTTTGTACAGGGCAATTCCAGGGAGTATGGAGCATTGGGAACGTGTGCGGCGAGGTCCCGCCAGGGAGAACGCAAGAGAGAATGAACTGTGCTGCCATGCAAGAGTTGAATAGTGAAGCTGATATATCTGCGTGAAGTGCAGAGACAAGCCAAGATCGACGACAGATGGAGACTCCCATGTAAGTGTGAAGTCACGTCTCTCCTATATTAGCATGCCTAACTTACAAACCTACTTAACAAGCCTCAGTGCTTTCCCTCTTCATCTGTCTCTCTGCACCACTGGGCTCTTCGGAGGAGAAACTAGGAGGAAGAGGCAATCAGTTTCCAGTAGCTATTCAACAGATGTTCCCACAGTCTGCATCTCAAAGACACTGCGAGCAACGAGAGGCAACACAGGACAAGCAACACACAGCATTAGCTTACTCGTTTAATTAGAAAGAGCTCTCAGTGAGCTCAAACCAAGACACGGACATATTGAGAATTATGACTGCGCTGAAAATATAAAAGTAGAGAAGCAAGAGCGTGAAGAAAAGGGGAGGGAGCAGGGAAGTGGAGATATGGAATAAACAGAAAACAAATAAACTGTTTTCTGAGTTTACGCACCAGCAGGCAGGAACAAGACAGCTGCAGTATGGTTTGTTAAGAGAGTTTCAGGAAAAATCCACTGTGAGACCACAGAAGCTAGAGCCACTGAGGTATGTGAAGCAAAGCGGCAAAGAGACAAGCTCCACTGAAAGGTCGGTTCTAGTTTATCAACTTCTGCTCTCCTCAAGCTAGAAGCCGAATTTCAGATTTTTCCACAGTTTTTTCTTTTAACCGTTCACTTCATTTATTTAAATATCTAAAAAACAAAAGGGAACATAAAAACAGTGAACATTAGCAGTTCATTAGCAGTTATTTATGTACACTGTAATGGATTTTAAGTAATGGATTTCCCCATGAAATCACAATTGAAGTTTTTGGCTATTAATATAAATATGTTTGCTTTAAAGGAGAAGTCCACTTCCAGAACTACAATTTACAAATAATTTACTTCCCCTTTTCATCCAAGATGTTCATCTTTCGGTCTTCAGTCATAAAGAAATTATGCTTTCTGAGGAATTTTTTTTCCCCATATAATGGACTTCATTGGTGCCCCGATTTTCAACTTCGAAAATGTAGTTTAAAAGCAGCTTCAAAGGGCTCTAAACGATCCCAGCCAAGGAAGAAGGGTCTTATCTAAGAAAGCAAGCAGAATAATGTAAGTGGATTTTTTTTTTTGTTTTTGTTTTTTTGTAATTGTGCCTTTGAATGATTACATAATTGTTGCATCTGTAATTGTAAACACAATTACAAATTTGTAAAACCCATAAAAGCTTTGTTGTCTTTGGAACACAAATTAAGATATTTCTGATGCATTCTGACAGCTCTCTGACCCTCCCATAGACAGCAATGTAATTAACACAATCAACGTCCAGAAATTTGTTTTGTGGTGATGAGGAGACGACGAATTGTTGCATAAAGTCCTTTTTTTTGTTTTTTTGGAGTACAAAAAGTATTCTTGTTGCTTCGAAAAATTACGGTTGAACCCCTGATGTCACATGGATTATTTTAGCAATCTTCTTGATATGTTTCTGGATGTTGATTGTGTTAATTACATTGCTGTCTATGGGAAGGTCAGAGAGCTGTCAGAATGCATCAAAAATATATTAATTTGTGTCCAGAAGACAAACAAAGCTTTTACAGGTTTGGAACGACATGGGGGTAAGCGATTGAAGACAAAATTTTCATTTTGGGGTAGAGTAACCCTCTAATTATTAAAATATTTATTTTAAAATCTCAGCAGACTTCAAGTAAATACATTAAGCAAAAGAGGATCAGATGACAAAAAAAGCTTGTGAATTTGTGCATTTTCTTGTGTATGAAAGACAAAAGCCTTCCAAAGACATCCAAATACATAGTTAAATAACCCACAGAGTGATAATTCAAATAAAAATCAATGTGTTCATCAACAGGTGAAGTAATGTTAAAACTGTTCTTAAACCTCAAATGATTTTTGTAAATCAGTGGTCAAATGCTGTGTCGCCACCTGACAAATGACTGATCTCTGTGTGAATGTCTACAAAACTGTAAGACTAAGCAGTAGGCTATTTTACAAAGGAAAATTGAAAAGATGAAAAAGCAGAATTAGGGAGAATCAATACATCATGAATAATTTATTGCTAATTATTGTGGCATCACACCGACAGAGGCCGCTCCCACAACAGTTGATTGACATAAGCGTCTTACCTCTGACCCACCCTAAATCAGCTGTAACAGTCCAACTTCCATTGTTTCGATGCCGGAGCAGGGATGTAAGTTAGACAAGAATATCTCAGATTGAGCTTTTGAGGTGTTGTGTTGCTGGATGTAATAATGAATGTAGTGGTCGTCATTTACTCCCGACATCTGAGCCGCTGAAGATGCAGTAGATTGTGTTTGTTTGTGAAGGGAATTCACCTCCCAATCTACATAAATGCATCTATGTTTGCGCAAATCATTCGTGATCCAGCTTCACCTACAGCAAAAGTAAGTATAAGGTTTTTTTTTTAATTTTTTATTAATCTCTGCAATCACCTTTCCTAAACATGCTAGTTAGCAAGTTTCACGGCTAAAGTAAACAGGCTCGTCACTCCACAGAGAGAAGTGAGGGGCGGGGCGAGCAGAGCTCATTTGCATTTAAAGGAACAATCCCTCAGAATAGAATGCATTTTGCAGAGCTCATTTGAGAATTTGAGAATTTTTAACCAAAGTATATCATAGACTTTTCATTAAGACCCTAAAGAATCATATCAACTTGTAGAAAATGGGCATCCGATGACCCCTTTAATGGACAGACACACACAATGTACTCTGATTATTACGGTGGTTATCATTTTAAGGTAAAAAGCAGATTTTGCTGATATTTTAACATTTTATCAATACAGTTATACACAAGCTCCAATACGCATTCCTGTAATACTCCATTTTTACTATAAACTTAACCAGTTTTTTTTTTTTTTTTTTTTTTTCTTGACAAAGTAAAAGATTTAGGTCATTGTTCATGCAAAATCCTCCCCAAAATGGGGCGAGATTTCCTGTCAATTCTTAATCCTCTGCTGTTTTCAGACAGTTCTCCTCTCTTAAATCTAAGGTACTCAATGTTTATTTGACAAAATAAGGTGTTTTAATGTGACAGCAAATCAGTAAACAATTAGTACTTCCTTTTTAAGCGTTTAAACCTCAACAAATTGCTGTTTTATAAGAGACCAATCTAAAATGATGAAAAAAATTAGCCAATAGGCCATCAATTTATTAAATGATGACCTGTTACCCACAAAAGCAGTTTATTCAGCATAGTGACACAAATATTGGATAATAGTCTATTTTAATTACATATTCCATCTTGGATAGACTAAGCATGTCAAATTGCATTCTGGGATCGCTTTCTCTGGCAATTACAGTTTCAGTGCTGAGAACTGGGTTACCTTAGAAGTGAGCTTCCTTCGTGAATGAACAACATGTCTGCATTTCCCAGAAGGTTTATTGATTTATACACACGTCTATTTATACAAAGCCTTTCAGTGCGTGCGATCGCTACAGAACACGTGCTTCAAGGATGATGGAAAGTGCTTTGCGATGAAAAACGTTTCATGACAGACATCGATCTCTCCGCTAGATTAGAGTGGTTGAACTCGGCTGGCCTTTCTTATGAAAGTCTTGACTATGGGAGTTGTTAGAGCCGAGGGCAGGGCTGCTTGTCGCTGATGTTTTCCTGTGGCAGCAAGCCCCTCCTGCAAACGCCTTAGTCCTGAAGTGACAAATGAACACCCACTCTACGATATCCAAAACATCTTCTTATGGAAGGAAGCAGATGAAGTGTGTAATTTATGTGCCTCTCACAAACACAAGCGGAAATGCAATCTGTTTGTTTGAGTGGCCCAAATGTGCTGGACGTAATAACATTAGCAAACTACATTAACAGTTACAGCTAAAGATTACTATAAAAAGTCGATTATGAAAACGTAGCTTTTCACACGCCAACCCCTGAAAATCAATTCAAACATACTTTCTTCTCCTAGAGTCTTGTACATGTTGTTTCTTTCATCAATCACTGTCAGTGCTGTGATTCTTCATGATGGAAAACAGCAGTGGAAGAGGGACACTGGCAAATCTGGCAAGTCTCAGTCCATGTCATGTCGGAGATGAATGCCACTAAGTCCCAGAAGAGCTCCATGTATGAATGCAGACGAAGCTCGAGGGCAAGTGTGAGTGGTTTCCTGTGTCTGAATCAAGCTTCTTCCGAAGTGGGAGGGAGATTCAGTCTTAAAGCAACTCTATCACACTCTGGGAGGCTCAGCGGGCTTCTGTGCGAAGGCATGTAAATACAAATCCCATGCCGGGAGCTGCAGTTCTGACTACACTGACCCCCTTTCATCAGCGCTACAATATCGCCAGCCGACCCCACGAGTCATGGGGGAAATTTACCATCGCTTCATATAGGAATCACCTCTGAAAACACCTAAGAGACTACCGAGAATATTGAGACATGGACACTTCTAATCCTGAATGGGGCTCTTTCATTTATTGCTTTTAGACCGCTTCGCTTATTTCCGTACCTGCAGGCCAAAGTCAGCGTATAACCTCCTCAATATTCGGATTTCGAATGCTCAAAGCATAGCGAAAATGGAAAGAAATCTCACTTAAGTCATATATTTTATTGATGCAGATGCTGACTCCATAACAAGGGATTGTGAGAAATCCAGCTTTAAGAGGCAGGAAGGTCTCATCCTCTTCTATGCACAAAACTGTATGATCCTGCAAAGTTTCTGAACTCAAAGTTTTATTGAAACCTCTATCTGACAACTCTGAGCAAACCGAAAACTTGCTCAAAAGCGATTCAGCGACTCCGAACCGGAAAGAAACCAACAAAACATGTAAAAGCACAAACACTTGAATTGAATTCAGGCATCAGGTTGAGAATAGCAATCGGTGCTAACCTCAAATGCCAAGATGTAATGGACAGGCCGAACGTCTGCTGTGTAGACTGTAAATGAAGACTAAACAAATAGAGCTGCTATAGACTGAGAACTTTTTCCTACAAAAGGTAGAATAGAGGACATTCATTCCTAAAGGCCACAAGCAAATTAAGTACATGTGAGTTCGTACATGTCTGCACAAAACTTACCAAACCAATGCAAAGGTATAAAGGATGGTGGCCAAGGGTGGTTCTGGGTGGTTGCTTTTTGAACGGTGGTTTGTTTTGACTTGGCCAAATCTCTAGGTCTGGCTCAGAACCTCCTTCAATGTAAGTATGGGAATTTTAAGCTTGTTTTACTGTGAAACACTTTTGGGAAATACCGATTTTAACTATACTAAAAGCAGATAACTGGCGATTTACCAATGAACTATTTTGTCTAAATAAATAAATAAACTAAAAATAAAACACTAAAAACTAAAAGTTGTACAGTATGAAACATGCATGTTTGTTTTGGAATTTGATAAAGTTAACATAGTTGGATAGATAGCAGTTTTATTCTATAAGTGTAGGGGTTGACCAATTATCGGCCCAATATTAAGTTGCCATTTTCAACACCCATTTGCCAATAAAATAATTAATTTCGACATTAATTTTTTTTTTACACCAGGCATATCGGTTCAAAATATTGGTTATCAGTAGGGCTGGTGGATTAATCGAAAAGAAAACGAAACAGTTAATTCATTTTTAATCATGTTAATACTTTCCCATTAAAAACATACTATGACGTGTGCAGTCAGCATTATATGGACGTGTATGACCATTGCACCTGCGTCTTTTGAAGCATATCAAATGTGAGAGGCGCTTTTAAGACACCATGTCAAGTGAACAGAATTTAAACTTTTACACACAGCACTCAATGTCAGTTCCAAAACAGTGGACCAATCAGAAGACCATTGTTTTGACGCTTGAGCAGGGGTAGACAAGAATGCCTACAATGACCCCTTTAAAAGCCTAAACTTAAAGTCCAAATCAGACAAATCATGCAACGTGACTGACATAAAATGCAGTCAACTGTGGGACATGCTATATTTTAGAAAGCAGTATAAAAGCGCATTAAACTGTGACTGTTCCCTAAGCTCGGTCCACGCGCTGCAAGCAGAACACAGATGAGAAAAGTATATAAATATACACAAAAATGTGTCAAAATGTCAGTCTTTTGCATAACTGAATACTGAATATAGCAATTTAGTGGTTTGCAGATGTGTGTAATAAGATCATGATATGATATTTTTGGGAAGATCGCCCACCCCTAGTCTGAAGATGAAACCGTCCATCATACACTACTCAATTTTCAGCAAAAAATGTGTTACCTTCAACTTCCCGAAATCTGCAGACTGCAAATCAGGGGGAAAATATGTGGACAAAAGTATTCCAGACTTCAGATGACAAAAGTATTCTAAATGTAAAAAGAAGAGAAATGAGAATAACAATTAAAGGAGAAGTCAACTTCCAGAACAAAAATTGACAAATAATGTACTCACCCCTTGTCATCCAAGATGTTCATGTCTTTCTTTCTTCAGCCATAAAGAAATTATGTTTTTTGAGGGAAACATTTCAGGAATCTTCTCCATATAATGGACTGATATGGTGCCCCGATTTTGAACTTCCAAAATGCAGTTTAAATGCGGCTAAATGATTCCAAATGCAGTTGTAAACGATCCCAGTCGAGGAAGAAGGGTCTTATCTAGCGTAACGATCGGTGATGTAAGATGATTTTGAAATGTTTTTTGAAGTTGAGGGAGAAAATATGATTGGAGTTTTTTGACATACCCTAACTGTCTTGAACCAGAATACACAGAGTTCACGGAGAGCAAGACAAGACGAGCTTTTGAGATTAAAAAGTATTTAAACTGTATTTTTTTTAATGAAAATAACCAATTGTTTCACTAGATAAGACCCTTCTTCTTTGGCTGGGATCATTTACAACCACTTTGGGATCATTTGAAGCCGTATTTAAACTGCATTTTGGAAGTTCAAAATCGGGGCACCATATCAGTCCATTATATGGAGAAAAATCCTGAAATCTTTCCCTCAAAAAACAATTTCTTTACAGCTAAAGAAAGAAAGACATGAACACCTTGGATGACAAGGGGGTGAGTACATTATCTGTAAATTCTTGTTCTGGAAGTGGACTTCTTTAAGTATCCAATATCCTCCAATAAAAAAAAATTCTTATATCGGCCAAAATGGTACCAATGTATTATGCATCCCAACAAAACCCCAAAGCTCAATTACAAACACACGCCTCCTTAACAAGCAGGAGAATAAAACTAGACAAGTAACACACTGTTTAAAACATAGGGTTAGAGTTTTTTTTGTTTGCTTAGTTTTCTTAAAAGGGCAATAGTAATGCATGTTTCTTGTCTTAAAACCCACCTATGCATTGTAGTAAAAGGGACCTCCAGCTGCGAGCGCTGGGTTTGTAGGAGGTCAGATTATAGCTGAGGTGGCTCTTTCAGTTCCTCTGAGTGATTTCATTTCTACTGCTCCGGGATGGGGGTGTGTCCACACAAGAATAATATCCAATCAGCGCAACTGCCAGGAATCACTCAAGCCTGAATCAACCTTGAAAATGCTCCTAATAATCTTAAGACTACAGGCAAAGCAAGTGAAAGGAGTCATTTACTCACTCCTGTGTAGTCCTACATCTAAAATGATTAATTTTGCTTTTGTGGATAGCAATTGTTTATGGTCAAGCTCTAAAATAAGCATTCTATATTTCTTCAGTGTTTGAATATGCAGAATTTTAGGAGTTTGGCAGCAAAATTATCTGCATTCACTTTAAATGGATAAAAAAAACATGACTTGAACACTCTTCAAAACATCTATTTCTGCGGTCCACAAAAAAGGAGGACGGTCACGTAGGTTTGGAAAGGAGTGAGGGTAAGCACATGATGAAAATATTCATATTTGGGTGAAGTCTTCCTTGAAAGAACAGTGTTTTGACACAAGTCTGAACTCTATCCACTGCCACAACTCCAAATTTAGACTGTATTTAGTGTAGGTGTCAACTTCACACGTTTCTTCATAAGGAGAGAGAATGGAAGACTGTCATGCTAATGGAATTGCCAATACTCAACTGTGTCAACAGGATAACTTAAGACGTCTTCTGCACCTGTAACATAAGCTCCAGGGCAACACTGACAGAAATAGGCCATTCTGTCCATGTGAACTAAATACGATCTCATATAAAGTTATCGAAACCGCTATGACCTTTCAGTGAATGACAGGGCTTACAAAACCCAACACCGAAAGGGTAATCTGTAGTTCTCAAGAGATATTAATTATATCTCCATGAAAATGTCCACTGGGGACAAAAATAGTAGAAGTGCTGACGTCAGGAGGAAAAACAGAGAGATACTGAGGAAGGGACAGGAAGAGAAAGGCAGGGATATGAGTCAATGAACAGCCTGCTGTGAGCTGGCAGCTTATAGAGGTGACGTTCCGCAATGGCACAAAAGCAACCGGCACACGTCACGCTTTTTGGTCCTACGGATGAAATTTTCCTTTATTTTCTATTAAAGCATCACTTCCCCCCAAAATGTAAATCCTGTCATCACCCTCATGCCACTTCAAACCCATCAGACTTCTTTTTTATGCTGTTTTAGCAGTGGAAGTAGACTGGGGTTGTCAAGATAAGGTAAGATAAAATAAAATAAAATAAAAAAAAAAATAAAATAAAATAAAATAAAATAAAATAAGTGTTATGGACAACATTAAGAATATTTTACCCCAGCTGATTTAGTCTAAAGCACCTTTAGCATTTCACAGAAGAAAATTGTGCTGGCTTATATTGTCTTAAAGCTGAGTAAATGATAGGGTTGGGTTAAAAATATTGATTAATCAATTTTAATCAATCTTCATTAAGATTAGCCAATGTCTATTCTGAATTCCCTGCTGAATGTTGATGCTTTCAGTTGATGTATTTATTTTGGTTTTTTTTTGGGGGGGGGGGGGGGGGGGGGGTTTGGTAGCGTGCCTGCCATCTAATAATCTCAAAATTCTTTGTAATTTTTATATGAAACAAAACTGAAAGAATTTAGAAGCTGGGACTTCGTTGTTGTTGTTTTTCCTTCTCAAATTTAGTTTCATTTTTACTAAATTCTTTGATTCCATTAATTTTCTGGATTCCAATTTAATGGTTTTATAAAATGTTATTATTTAAAAGCATTTTATAATTAATTGATAATTATTTAAAAAAAGGAGTTTATAATTGTTTTATTTTATTTACATTGTATTATTTACTTTACTACTACATTTATTATTTTTTCTGATCAATAAATTATGTTGAATAATTTTTGTGGTAAATATTTCTTAAAACAAAACAATGTTTTAATAATATTTTTTAGTAGTAGTAGTAGTAGTAGTAATTTAATTAATTTATTTCTTTCAAAGTTTCTTTAAGTTAAACCAAACTTTTATTTTGAAGGGTTGCTATGAAGACCTTTAAGTTTCTGTTTGTATGATATGGCAATAGTTTTTCTCAAATTAAACCGTAAGATGCTTAAGAAGTGGCTCTCAGAGTAGTTCTAGAGATTACGTGCATGTGTTCATGTACTCATATTGTGGAGGCAGAGGCTAAAAAATACTGTGAGCATCACACGTGCTTCAGTATGTATGTAGTAAACAAAACCACGCATCTGTGCCATTCATTCACACAGACAGGCAGAACATGCAGGATTCACATTTAAATATTTTTGCTGCTTAATACTCACAGACACTAGTCCATATTGCTTTTGATTTAAGTGTACTGAACATCTGCATTTTCCACATTGTGAAAATCACATGGGCCTATATGTTTAAATTAATCACCCATAAATCTATCATAGCCACGATTTAAATGTTTAGATTTTAACAAACTGGAAAACAAACATAATTATTTCATCAAAAAGATTATAAAAACTGCCTTACTTGCCACTTAAATGTCTGCATACAACTCAGTTTTGTTAGCAAGTTGATTATATCAAGCAAAAGAAACTGAATTTGTTGTCAATTTTAACCTTTAATATTATAGTAATGTACCATCTGACAGAGACATCTGACATTAGTTGACTTTTAGATGACTTTTTCAAATGAATCAGTATCAGATCAAGAGCTTGTGAATCAGAATCAATTCGTGAAATCTGCGTGACTAACCAGCCCTAGTAAATGATGACAGATTGTTAATTTTATTGGTGAACTGTCCCTTTCATTGCATAATCATCAAGCTGGACGACATGTAATGCAGTACACAAGTAAACAGAACTGCTGAAATATGGAGCGTTATGAAATGTCCTTGATGACCAGCAGCACTCTTCAGATGAAACGTCAAGATGTGCCAAAGGAAGTAGATAAGCTCGGACCTGATGTTGTCTGAAAACCTGAGGTCTGCGGGACTCTTTACGACTCTAGTGGCAGAGCAGTGGGCTACAGCCACCTGCCATTGTGAAATCTCGAGCGCTAAGCTCTTTCTAGCAGCTGGTGTGTGTGGAGTCAGGCCTAATGTGCGCTGAGGATTACCACTCCCGGTTTCTCTTAACACCGCAGGCAAAAACAACTGCAGGTAAAAGAGGAAACAAGCAAGGAAGAAGAGAAACATGGTGGAGATTTGAGCTCCCTGGAAAGCCAGTCAGACATCCACGTGGCTTCTGAGAGCTGCAGGAATGGAAGGTGATGTAGTTTGATGCCAAAGAAATATGTTTTATTCCTAATATGAAAATGCTGTTCTCTTTTGGACCAACAGTGCTCCTAATGACTTCATAATACAGAGAAGTAGGGCTGTAAACACTTAGGTCACTATGATTTTCGTAATGCAGAACACACAAACAGAATCACAGAACCCTAGCGTCTGAGAATATTAAGCAGCAAAAAGACTATTTAAACATGATTCCTGAATTTTGGCGTGTCTCTGTATAAATAAATGGCACAGATGTGCGGTTTTATATACTACACACATACTGAAGTGCACGTGTAACTCGCTGTGTTTTCAGCCTCTGCCGCCACAATATATGAGTACATGAACACATAAACATAACTAAACATAACCAGAACTGCTCTGAGTGTCACTTCATGAGCATTTTACTTAAAGGTCTTCACAGTAATCCGTCAAAATAAAAGTTCAGTTTAACCTGAAGAAACTGTAATGATAGTTCTTCTACTAACAATAAAATTATTAGTAAAACTTCATACTTTAAGGACTAATTACCTGAAAAATTATTAACCAGAATTTATTTACCAGAGAAATGTAAATACACAACATAGCATTTATTTAAAAAGAAAGAAATTTTATATATATATATGAAAATTAATGGAAAACACAGAATTTTGCAAAAAATAAATAAATAAATAAATAAATAAATAAATAAAAAGAACTGAACTTGAGGGAAAAAAAACATCTTTCATAGGGCCTTCATGTTATTATTGTTGAACTTTCAACAAATTGAATTTTATTGTGATTCTTTAAAAAATTATGCAATACATCATGAAATAAAGTCACAATTTTGTTAAATTAAATTTGAATCATTACAAAATAAAAAATGCTTCTAAAACACTTTTCAAAAACAATGTTAAATCTTATCATGTGTATTTTAATATTATATTTTCATAAATATCTATTAAAAATATATTATAGGAAAAAGTATGTTTATAATACGTGACCCTGGACCACAAAACCAGTCATAAGGGTTAATTTTTCCAAATTGAGATTTATACATCATCTGAAAGCTGATGTATAAATAGGCTTTCTATTGATATATGGTTTGCTATGAGAGAACAATATTTGGCCGAGATACAACTATTTGAAAATCTGGAATCTGAGGCTGCAAAAAAAAAAAAAAAAATAAAAAAAAAAAAAAATCAAATTCACCTTTAACGTTGGCCAAATAAAGTTCTTAACAATGCATTTTACTAATCTTTTCAATGTCAGACTCTTTTTACACCCCTAGAAATGTATGTTGGCTTTGACATCAAAAACACACCATCTGTAAATCAAAGTCGCCTTTAAAGTTGTCCAAATAAAGTTCTTAACAATGCATATTACTAATCAAAACTTACGTTTTGATATATTTACAGTAGGAATTTTACAAAATATCTTCATGGAACATGATCTTTACTTAATACCCCAATGATTTTTGGCATAAAACAAAAATCAATCATTTTGACCCATACAATGTATTTTTGGCTATTGCTACAATATACACCCCAGCGACTTAAGACTGGTTTTGTGGTCCAGGGTCACATATATACTTTGGATCATGAAAAGTAACACTTCATATATTGTTACTGTAATTAATATCATAATATTCTATAATCTAATTTTGTTTTGTTTTTAATTGTCAGATGCATTTTTTCACCACTAGAAATGTATGCTGGCTTATATTATAAAGTAATAATCAGCACATTTTAATTACCAGATACTTTTTTTAAACTCCTAGAAATATATGTTGGCTTTGACATCAAAAACTGTGTTTATATTTTCAAAAATAAAGTATTTATCAAAACGTATTTTACATAAAGTACAAGGGTTTAAAAAAAAAATACATACAAATGTAACATTTTACTTTTACTATTGTTAATATCGGTTAAACTCTGTAATCAGTGTCTTTTCATCGTCAGACTCTTTTTACACCCTTAGAAATGTATGTTGGCTTTGACATCAAAAACACACCATCTGTGAAGCAAAAATCTTCTTTTAAAGTTCACCTGGTACAGAAAAAGCAAAGTTAAGGCAGAGGACTTTAATTTCAGGGTAAATTTCGGAAATGAACAAATGCACACGTTCTCCCTCCTCTGAAGTCCTGACCTTTATGAGACATTTCAACTGCTTATTTGGTCATTATGGGCAAACGGGTGATTTCATTACCTTTAAGTGAGAATCTCCAAGCGCTGCTTGAAAACTGATGAAGGTAGAGAACAGAAAGTGCTATGAAAGAGACGGATGGAGGAAAGAATCAGTAACCTGTGTCTGTATAGCGCTGAGAAAAGGTGCAGGCTATGTTGCAGGTCATGGATAATTGGATTCAAGCAACAAACATAAAAACAGACTTGACAGGCTGACAATGGGAGCAAGCTAGCGGAGGGCAAATTTGCACAAGAACTGAATGCTGGTTACTAAGGAGCGTTTCACCAGCATAGGAGCCCGGCCAAGCAAAGGAATGTTTCCACACAATCCTCACGACTCTCGCTCCCGCCCGTTCAAAAAAAGATTTGAGCGAATTCCAGAGGAGCTTCCAAAACACTGCAACATGTAGGTCACACAAAAAGTCTGTGCAGTCTATTCACTGTTAGCAATAAGCCTGAAAATATTACAAACATTTCAAAGAAAAACTTGCTTTGGATCTTCACACTTGGTGCTAACCGATAACCATAGTACTCCAAAGCAATACAAAGAATAACATGCTACTACCGTGATTTCTGTTTGTGAAATAGCTTGAAAAAGAATCATTCATGCAGCTTTGAATGTGATTACTGTGAAAACCAAATCACTAGAAGCACAGAAGCCTTGGCATTTCTTAGGAAAATCACAGGTGCATCTTTCCAGCACCATCCCATACAGTCAAAACAACTGTTGAGTTCATCTTAATAAAACCATTCAAATGGCTGCATTAAAAAAGGCCGTCTGACAGCTCTTCTGAGTGAAAGGTCATGCAGTGTGTGGGCAAACGCTGATGAATAGAGTGTATCCGAAATTCTAAACCAATTTCGACTGCCAAGGTCATCTTCAACAGCCCTTCTTTGTGCTGTGTTTAAAGCAAAAAAAAAAAAAAAAAAGAAGATAATTCCTGCACGGAACTGAGTATGTGTGTTGAAGGTGACAATCTGGAATAGGGATGCATGATTCGGACAAAAACAAAGAAATGTTTCAACAAATATTGGTGATTTGAACAGCAATGTGAAAATCATTTTAAATCTCATACTGCTGCTGGTTCGATATAAGAGCAAAACAATAAAATAAAATCACTGGACTCCACAATAATATACAGTCGTTTTTAGAACTGAGTTTAACTGAAATTTAAAATGAAATTACTATTACAATTACCAAAATAATATTATGCATTATTAGTGTTAATAATATAATAAAATAACAGAATAAATAGAATAAAATAATAGAATAAAATAATAAAATGTTAAGGGCTCCACAGTTTGGTCATAATTGTGAGATTATATACTGATATGGCTATAAAATAATAATAATAATAATAATAATTATTATTATTATTATTATTATTATTATTATTATTATTATTATTAAACAGGTGTATTTAAGAAAACAAAATTACACATTACAACTGGAAAATTGCAATTCTTATATTCATACAATTTCATCAATTATTAATTCATCACTTTTATTTTGAATTTATTTTTTGACATTAAAGCTTCTCTTTGGCTAAGTGCTTCTCATTTGCACACTGCATTCCCAAATATAATATAATATAATATATTATTACTAATATTATTATTATTATTAATATTATTATTAAATAGGGCTGTCAAGCAATTAATCGCGTACAAAATAAGTTTGCCTAATATATGTGTGTGTACTTTGTGTAATTATTTTATATATATATATATATATATATATATATATATATATATACACACACACACACACACACACATACATACAAACATTCATGTATATATTTAAGAAATATTTACAAGTATATATATTTATTATACTTTTTATATAATTTATGTTATATATAAATGAAAATATTTTGTACATAACATTATTGCTCTTAAATATATACATTAATTTGTGTGCATTTATATATGCATAATAATTACACACAGTACAAACACATTAGGCAAACTCAAACTATTATTTTGTATGTGATTAATCGCAATTAATCATTTGACGGCCCTATTATTAAATAAACATTTCACTAAAATACAAACTTGTGTATCTGTACAATTACAATAATTTTTTTTTTTTTTTTTTACAATTTAATTCAACACACTTTTATTGTGAATTTATTTTTGGACATTAAAGCTTCTGTTTGGCCGATAAGTACTTCTCATTTGCACCAAATGCACGTTAAAATGACCCAAACTCTGACCAGACGTGAAGATGAAGTTCATGTTCAGTAGCATTTACTGTGAACCAAACCATTTAATTAAATCTCAGATTTCACCAAATTGCAATTTGTTTTTTTTTTTGTTTGTTTTTTCCATTAATCAAGCAGCCCAATCTGTAATTATCTGCAAACTGTCTTCAGCATATCTGACAAAAGACAAATTATGAATTGTATCACCAACCCCATTTGTGACCAAATCTGAACTTGATGCATTTTAGTAAAGAACTGCAATCAAAGCTGTATAACCAATAATGATAGTCACTAACTCTACACTTTTCACCAAAACAGTACTAACAAAATCTCACCGGAACAGCATAAAGCTTCAGATCATTACACCTTAATTAATGGAAGAAGACTTAACAGCATCAATCGTCCAACAATTATCCGACTCTCAACCACCTTTTCCCAATTAAACACTCAGGCTGCACACAAGCCCCATCTCTTCAGCTAAGCCGAGCTACACGCAGCGGCACTTGACAGAGTAATCTTTCAACAAATCCCTCCCCAAACATTTTCACACTGGCTGTTTCCTAATTGATAAACCTCCACGGGGGGCTGCGCTATCATTCGACACCGCCTAGCAGAAGTACACCAGTCACCGGCAGCTAGTAAAGCAGCGTTATGTGAGCGAGGTGCTAACAGAGACCATACATTGAGCGTCTGGAGCCGGATGAGAGAGAATGCAGAATGCTGCCAAGACCCAGAGGATGTTTTTAAGTGAACCAACAAGAGGTCACTGACCTTACACCTCTGTATTTACTGCATCAGCACAGTTGAGTTTATGGAACAGCCAATCATAGTCCAATCAGTCATGAGTAAGCATTCGCTATTCAACATCGGGACTGAAATTCGCAATAAAGTTAATCTCTTTGCATGAAATGAATTATTCATATTGAATTAGTTAGTTGTACAACCCAATAAAGACCAAACGCTAATCAGCAGCAACATGTTCAGCTCTTAACAAACTGCACTTTACTAATTGTTTATTGACATTACCCATCTGTAAGTAATGGCTGAGACATGCATGACTTATCAACTCCCTTTAAGTGCACCCATAAAAAGGGAGGAGGAATGGGAGCAGCTAGGCTGTCATATCAAGCAAGCACTACGCAATGAAATGCTGCGGTTTATTTCACCTCCCCTGAGAGGCATTTAACACGGTCTTCGTCTCAAACTAGTGAGCTGCCTACACTAACAAAAGAGGACCAAAAACTACCATGGTATTCTCTGAAGTACTTTAAAGGAAGTGTCCTGCCCATTCACTTGGGCTCAATGTACAATCACAGATACCCAAATATGCTGTCTAGGTAGGCAGCTCACAAGGTTTTAAAACCGAGCCAGAGAAGTCAATGACATCAGGATGCTGATCTACTTTACACAGAGCTGGATTAGTGATGCAGTGGCCTTACATCAACAATACAGATACTGAAATAAGTCTGTGCATTATGCTGCAAGCTGCCGGTGGTTTAAAGCGGAAATTAAACATTATTATTAAGTCTCCATTTATTGAAAATCCACTTATGAGTTCATTGCAAGTGCATATAAATGTTACATTTCATGCAACTTGATTATTTAACAATTTGTGTTACTTTTCCTACTTTTAATAAATATAAATAATAGTATTTTTCCTACAGGTTATCTTAAGGGTTTTTTTCCTCCATTGTTCTAATTTTCCAATTTTTAATTTTTTTTTTATATTTAAAGAAGAAACTATATATAAAAATGTGGCATGCAGTTGCTTCAAACAATGGTATAAAGCTATTCAAAACATCACTCAATGTAAATTGTGATAATCATAATAATAATCGCAATTACAATTTCAAGGTATTAATCAACAATTATGATTTTTGTCATAATCCTGCAGCTCTAATCTATATTTAATTTAGTATTTAGTGTTGGATAACTTTGTTCGATTTCTGTATATTTCCAACTTGCTGAAAGGCACAGGTAAATAGGTTTAGGTGAAGATTGTTTTAAGTTCACTCAAATTAGTTGTTATTTTTTTTTTTTTTTGTCTAATAATATGTTACAACTGATAGCTCTTAATTATACTGTAATGTTGAACGGCTATAGTCAATGGTTAAATAATAGGAAAAAACAATTTCCTAGAGACATCAATAATATTGGTATCAGTGAAACCATGAAAAAATTAAATAAAAAAAAAATAATAATATTTAACAAATATTGAAAATTTACCGTCTTTGTGTTGTTTCTACATTAATTTAAAGATTGTAAGTGGAATTTTTGTGATATAAAAAGTATATTTAAAAACTTTAATGTTAGCTGGAATTAATTAGGATTCATTTCTGAAGAAAAAAACCCACACTGGATTAATATATATATATATATACATTGATGAAAAGCTTATTTATTTATTTCAGATGTCAGCTGATGTGTAAATCTAAATTTTCAAAAATTGACCCTTATTACTGGTTTTGTGGTCAGGGTCACAAACGTCACCTATTTTTATAACTACTTTAACAATTATGATATTTAAAGACATTTATTAAAAATCAACAGTCTGACATTAGGTTTTTGTGATAACGATTGTGATTTTTGCGATATTTGTGCACTTAAAACTCCATTCACATATTGTCATTTGTCTGAATTGTGCTTTCATGTAAATATGCTATTACGTACATCTACCATGACAAAATAAAATAAAATAAAATAATACAGCGTTTGTTCCATTTCGTGTCGCCGTCTCTGTTAGTCGATAACGTGCAATGAAACAAAAAATTCCCGTACGCAACTTTTGCGGCGCATATAAAAGTACTCATGCGAACGCACCACACCCTGGTTTCACTTTATATGACGTTTGAGTAATGGAAGAGATTTGTAGGTCAGACTACCTGGCACGTCAAAGTGAGGAAAATGAGGCAGAAATACGTTTATATTGCATAATAAAATATAAAATTTAGGTTGGCTGTGTTCCAAAAGAATCAACGTGAATTACACCCAAGTGGACGCAAACATAAATATTTTAACTGTGTTACACCTTACTAGAGCAATATTTGTTTATAATACCTTAAAAGAAGTCATTGAGTGTATAGGGAGTAAATGCTCAATGTAAATAAACGACTTCTTCCTAAGCTTTTGTGTATCAAGCTTACGCTGCATGTGGCACTAAAACAAGACAAATAAATCTCAATCGCAATTATCTGCATGACAATTAATCGTCAACCAACATTTCACGATCGTGACAGCCGGAGTGTTGATTCATAGCCGCAGGTTTCTCAAGCGTTCGTTACCTGTGCTGTGTCCATGATGGACTCCACGAGTTATTTCAGCATTAACTGAGAGTATTCGTCGAAATATCGCATCGTTTTTTCTTCCCAGTAGCATTCAGCAAAGTTATACTAACCTATTCCGTGTTAGGACACGTGAATAAAATGCTAATCCCCATCGCTTTAGGACATCATCATGATCATCATCATAATCATCATCTAGATCAACCCGCTGAACAGTCGAGTATTAAAGAAGACCGTGTAACGTTAACAGGATCGGTTGCACAACCGGATCTAGTTGGTAAGCGTTAATATGAGTGTATCTCCGATCAGGAGAACAAAAAGACATTAAAGAATTATTAAATACATGTATTTTAATCACGAACATTGAAAACACATTACACAGACTACGCTGCCGAAGGGTTTATTTCCACTGCCCATGGCCATGACTGACTCGACCGAATAAATGCGCGTTAAACACCTGACATCGACACTTTTAAGATTAGTCACCTTCTCTAATCTGCTATCTGATCATTGCCTCGAGGATATGACAATCAAGAAGCATTTCACACGTCTGATTACACAGATATGATGTTTAGATTCAATACAGCAGTGCTGGGTGTGTTTATCAGTTCATCTGAACGGTGACTGGTCGCGTATATCAACAATATATGAAAATAGATTTGATAGTGCACTCTTAAAATAGACTAATGTTTCAAAGGAATACATTTATGAACTTCTTACCTGGCTCGAGCCTCTTTTCCGCAGTTAAACCCAGAGTTTGGTGTAGATCAGTCTTGACTCTTGCTCAAACTGGATAAACTTTGCCCGCTTTTCCTTCTTCTTCTTCTTCTTCTCCTCGCTGGCTAACACTCTTGCTAACGGCCGCTAAAAATCTCTCCGCTCGTGGTGTTAAGAGCGATCGCCGATCCCGCGTCCTCTCGCCGGTATCTGTCCGTGAGGAGTTGACGTGTTACCACAGATCACAGGTGTCGATAACCGCTGTTCCCGATTTCAGATAAAGTTTATCTCCATCTTCTCCCGTCCAGCGCCATCTTTCCCGCGGGGCACGCCGGGTAAATCCTCAGGAATCCCGATGCGACGCGACGCGTTCGCTGCTCGCCCTGGAGTGCTGGAATGCTGAGATGAGAAAGACAGCGCAGGAGGAGAGCGATGAAACTTACTTATAGCAGCAGGGAACATATGCGTCGGGTCTATATGATGATCTAGTTTAAAAGTGCACACAATTATGCTCATTTTTAAAACTTGAGAGTGAAGGTTTGCATATAAAGATCCAGCAAAAACACGCCACGTAAAACGTCTATGGGGTATATACAGTAATGATCAGATGGGAATACCATATGCTTTGTTAATATAAAGTAGGCCTATACCACATTAATACTTTTAGTAGCTACTCCAGTGCATAGGTGTTAAAGTTCAAATTTAAGTTAAAATACAAACAATAACTTTACAAATAAATCACAAAACCTCTTATAAATAGCATATTGGTTTCATTTAGACAGGATTCCCATGTTCGTGAAATACCTAGAAGCCTTAAAAATGTAAATGTCCAAGAAAGTTTAGTCCATAATACACTACCAGTCAAAAGTCTCTTCTGCTCACCAAGCCTGCAGTTATTTGACCCAAAATACAGCAAAAACAGTATAATTGTGAAATATTTTTACTATTTAAAAGAACAGCTTTCTATTTGAATATATTTTAAAATGTAATTTATTATTGTGATCAAAGCTAAATTTTCAGCATCATTACTCCAGTTCTCAGTGTCACATGATCCTTCAGAAATCATGCTAATATGCTGATTTGCTGTTCAAGAAACATTTTTTATTATTATCAATATTTAAAACAGATGAGTACTTTTTTTTTTTTTTTCAGGAGTCTTTGATGAATAGAAAGATCCAAAGATCAGCATTTATCTGTAATAAAAAGCTTTTGTAACATTACAACACTATACCATTCAAAAGCTTGGAGTAAGTATTATTTATTTATTTATTGGATGGGGGATTATCCATTAAGTGTTTTTATTTACTTTTAATTAATACTTTTATACTTTTTATTTTAAGTGATGATGAAGACATGTATAATGTTATAAAATATTTCTATTTTAGATAAATGCTGCTCTTCTGAACTTTCTATTCATCAAAGACACCTGAAAAAATATGTTAGCTGTTTTAAATATAATAATAATAATAATAAATGTTTTTTGAGCAGCAAATCGTAATATTAGAATGATTTGTGAAGGATCGTGTGACTGTGTGAAAAATCAGCTTTGAAATCACAAGAATAAATTATATTTTAAAATATATTAAAATAGAAAACATTTTAAATAGTAAAAATGTTTAACATTTTTACAGTTTTTGCTGTATTTTGGATCAAATAAATACAGGCTTGGTGAGCAGAAGAGACTTCATTAAAAAAACATTAAAAATGTTGCTGTTCAAAAACTGTTGACTGGTAGTGTATAAAATAATATAATGTCCCCTGTGATCATGGAAAACTTGGAAATATCAGAACTTTAATTAACTATTATACTTACTGAATATATTGTAATTAGTGCTGTAAAATTATATCACTGACTGCATGCTGTTTGCGAGTGCTTGAGAAAAGTAAAACTTGTTAGCATGTGAGTGTAATAACATCAGTTTATCAAATGAAGGTTGATAAGTAATATTGTGAAATATTACATTTAAAAGAACTGTTTTCTGTTTGAATATATTTGAAAATTTAATTTATTTATTCTTCAGTGTCACACAATCTTTCAGAAATAATTTCAATACGCTGCTTCAATGCCTAAGAAACATTTCTTATTATTACATAATATTTTGGGAAAACCATGATACACTACTATTCAAAAGTACTTATGAGAAGAACGAATAAAGAAATTAATACTTTTATTTAGCAAGAATGCATTCAAGTGATTAAAAGTGACAGTAAAGACATTCATAATGTCACAAAATATTTATATTTCAATTAAATACTGTTCATTTAAATATTTAATTAATTAAAGAATGCTTTAAAATGTATGGTTGTCAAAACATTAAGCAAAAAAATAATAAGCAAATCAGCATATTAGAATGATTTCTGAAGGATCATGTGACACTGATGACTGGAGTAATGATGCTGAAAATTTGGCTTTGCATCACAGGAATAAATTACATTTTCAAGTATATTAAAAAAGAAAACAGTCATTTTAAACTGTAATAATATTTCACAATGCTATTGATTTTAATGTATTTTTAATCAAATACATTAATGCATTACTGTACATTTTAGTGCATAATTGCATTAAGATGATAACTGATATTAAATATGAATCTACACTCTTAAAAATAAAGGTTCCAAAAGAGTGTTTTGCAGTGATGCCATAGAAGAACCATTTTTGGTTTACCAAAGAACCTTTCAGTGAAGAACCATTTTGAAGAACATTTTAAGAATCGAAAGAACTTTTTTCGATTATATAGAACCTTTTCCGCATTTGAAAGGTTCCATGGATGTTCAAGGTTCTTTACAGAGCCATTGATGCCATAAAGAACCTTTACTTTTAAGAGTGTACTCTCACTCACCCACTGCCAGCATAAACAAACAGTTTAACCAGCAGCACTCAAAAGGATACTTGAAGTGAAATACATTTTAAAATATATTCAAATAGAAAACTTGTAACAATATTTCATATTAACCAAATAAATCAGATTTGGTAGTGTATATCCTTATCCAAATGGAAAGGGAAAAATGATTCAAAAAGGGGTCTCAATACAATATGTCATGTAGAGAAAACTCAGCACCAGATGGCAGTCAAGGGTGCAAGTACGCCTCATTGCCAAGGGGGCCTCTGCATGCCGAATGTTTGTGTAGTTAATTGTGTCATCAATGAGAGTGTACTGAGACCTGGCCAGAAGTCATTGAGAAACACTGACTCATTGGTTCCTGTGTGCAGATTTTGTTGACAGTTAATAAACAGAAAACAAAGTGTTTAATTTCTCTTCCCCATTACGCTCCCATTTTAGTCTCACATCTGTAATCAGACCGTGTCACCTCAATCCTCTTTCTCACATCTTAGAAGTGTGGTGAACTTAGCAGATAAATAAAAAAAAAAACTTTTTCCCACACTGTTTGGGTCTAACAGAGCATTTAAAGGTAAAATCGATTCGCTGAGAAAACACATCCGTCCGCGAGGTGCGGTTGTCTTAGCTGTCTTCCCCAGATGTGAGGCCCTTCATCTGACAGGTAGCGTCAGCGCTAGAGCGAATACTAATGCAGAACCGGTCCGTCACCGAGGCAGACAGCTGACCTCAGAACAGCCGGCACAAAGCATGTGCTTTTAAAGAGGTCATGGTCTGCTTGCCCCAGACCTCCTGCTGGCTTGTATCGAAGAGCTGGGGAGGCAAACATTTGCATTTCAAGCAAAGAGGAGAGACTTCAATGACTTCAAACCACCAACCCTGCATGATTCATTTTCAGAACACCTGCGGACTTGTGTGGTCATGAAGCTGTCAGAGAGAGCCTACACAAATGCAAGCAAATCCCTCCAAACCCACACCAGCAGAGGACTAGCATGCATACACGCCTGCGTTTAGACAAAGAAAGGTGACTGAAATATGAATCTAATCTCATTGATGTCTCCAGCAGGATTTCATATGAAAGCAGGCAGAATCTGAGGAGGCAAATGATTGTGAGTAGATTACGAGGCTTACCAGTAGGAAATAAATTTCCCTGGTGGTGGGAGTGTAGTGATTAAGTCATATAAACATCTCAGGTTTGATCTCATGAAGTGGAGAGTTACTCACTTGAGCACTTGAACACTTAACCCCAGATTGCTACATGCAGATTACCGTGTCATAAGGCGCTTCGGTTGAAACTAGGAAAAATTACCTTTTCTGCTCTTTATTGCAAGTTGTTTAGGTAAGCACTGTCTACTCTTTATGGAAGCAGTAAGGTACAAGAGACTGCGCTCTATTGTTGTTAACCCTTTAAGTATACTTCACCATTTTACAAATAAATCCTAACCTAATCATGACAAACTATATATCGTTGGGAAGGTCTAAGACTCCTAAATAGATATTTTACCACTCTTTTGTGTTACATATTATGTGGGAAAAGTAATGGATTAATTTATGACAAGAGTGCACCTCAAAAATCTACATCATAACAGGAGTTCTGACCTTTGTCACAAAAAGACTTTCTTTGTTGCCTTTTTACCTATCATGCAATAGAAATCTTAAGAAATTATATATCACCTGAAAACTTAAAATCTCAAAATTCATCCTTTAAAAACCATTTTAAAATTAGACATTGCATTACCATGGAAATTGTACATCAAAATCATATTACAAAATGTTTTCATTCATGAATTATAAAAATTTAACTCTGGATAGTGCATTTTCATGTCTATGGTCAAGATAGGGTGTGACGGTTAAAGGATTAATATAGTCACTGCTAAAAGATGTGTTATGCACAACCCACAGCCATGACTATATTCACAGTATACGGCCTTGAGTATAGTAATAGTAGCACAGTAAAAATATCCTAAAATTAAAAGAAAGATATAAACATGCATGTACACCCCCACCACAAAACCGCATTAATGTAAGGTTTTTAAAAAAAAAAAAAAATCACTTTTTGCAGTGATGCAAATAAAGTTATATGTGCACTCTAAAAAATGTAAAAAAGAAAAAATCTAAAAAGAAAACAAATCCATATTCATTTTTCCATACTGATATTTTAATGATTTTTTTTAACCTTTTACCTTTACAAAATTATATGTACACTAAAAAAATCTAAAAAAATAAATAAATAAATAAAAATATTTTTCCCATACTGATATTTAGATTTTTTTTTACCTTTTACCTTTACAAAATTATGTACACTCCAAAATCGAATTTTTTTCCATATTGATATTTTTTAAAAAGAAAACAAATCCATATTCATTTTTCCATACTGATATTTTAATGATTTTCTCTACCTTTTACCTTCACAAAATTATATGTACACTAAAATAAATTACTAAAATTAACTAAAATTCCAGATTTTTCTCATATTGATATTTTAATGTTTTTGTACCTTTTACCTTTACAAAATTATATGTACACTCTAAAAAAAATCATATTTTTCCATATTGATATTTTAATGTTTTTGTACCTTTTACCTTTACAAAATTATATGTACAATAAAAAAAGAAAAAAAAAATCATATTTTCCCATATTGATATTTAAATTATTTTTTTTTACCTTTACAAAAGTATATGTACACTCTAAAACAAATTAATATTTTTTCCATATTGATATTTTAATGTTTCTTTTTTTTTTTTTCTTTTACCTTTACAAAATTATATGTACATGCTAACATTTTTTTTAAAAATCCATATTTTATTGATATTTTCATCATTATTATTTTATTTACCTTTACAAAATGTATATATTATATAAATTGATCAGAAGTGATATTTACTGAAGATTTTCTTTAAAACTTTCGGCACGTCATGAGGATGTATCATGATTTTCACAAAATTTTAAGCAGCAAAAACTGTATTATTAATAACAATAATAAATTTTTCTTGAGCAGCAAATCAGCATATTAGAATGATTTCTAAAGGATCATGTGACACTGAAGATGTTATGATCACAGGAATACATTTTAATATACATTAAAGTAAAAAAAAAAAAATAAATAAAAAACAGTCATTTTAAATTGTAACAATATTTCACAATGCTATGTTTTTAATGTATCTTTGATCAAATAAATGCATGCATTTTTGATGTATATAGTACACATTTTGTGTGGGTAATTGCACTGAGATGATAATCTACTATCTCGCTCACCTACTGTCAGCATAAACAAACAGTTGAACCAGCAGCAGCCAAAAGGATACTTTGAGAGTCTGGTTTGTTTAGGGTGAAAAGTGAATACATGCATAAATAGCGGTTGATCTCACCCTGTTTGTTTCTAGTGTAACCACTTGTGTTTTGCAAAACACGAAACAATGCTGGTGATGATGAATTATGTCAACAGTTATTCTGACAGTACATAATGAACATGTCAGAAGTCACACTGAAGAATGTAATTATACATTCACACTGTCTGATGTTTTGTTATACAAGACAAACCATGAGGTTTCACAGAGGGCCAGCGATTCAAACACGCAGGCCCGTCTCTTTCTCTTTGGGTGCTTTTGGCTGTTTGTTTTCCACAGTTGGATTGGGTTCTGGGCTGTTGGAAAACCCATTTGTGGCACAGCGGGAAAACCTGCCACTCCTACTAATGCATGGAGAAGCACAGTCAAGCTCTCAGCCACCAGTGTGAATCAGGAAGGATGATGCAGTCAGACTGTTTGTCTTCAGGCCTGCAATAGACTGTCATACAACTTTCTTGCAAAAAAATATCCTTTGTTACTGGTGAGCTCTCTACCACAGAGCAGATATTTTACTACCTACTTTGCTTGAAAACTTATATCTGTTCTAGTATACTCACAGGACTGTGAAAGATCTGGGATTTCAGGGGTTTAAATAATGCTTTCAACTGGGCTAAGTGGCTAGCAGCAAGAAGAGAGATCTTTCTAGAATAGTGGTTCCCAACTGGATTTGCTTCAGGACACAGATATTTTTCAAAGCACAGTACCGAAATGGCTTAGTATACACAAAAATGCCCTTATTTAACTTCTAAATAAATACATAAATAAATAAATGTATTAGTATTACAATTAACTGCACTCTAAAAAAAGTGCTGGGTTAAAAACAGCCCATGGTTGGATGAAATATGGACAAATCCAGCAATTGGGTTGTTTTGACCCAGCAGCTGGTTATTTAACTCAGCTATTACTTAACAATTTCTATATTTCTTGCTACAAAATGAACCCAAAATAAGCTCTAAATAGGAAATTAACAATTATCAATATGTTAAATAAATGCACATTTATTAATAAATTGATGGCTCTAGTATTTATGTGTCTGATTTTTCAATAAAATAAAATGAAATAAACTAAAATAAAATAAAATAAAATGAAATGAAATAAAATAAAACAAAACAAAACAAAACAAAACAAAACAAAACAAAACAAAACAAAACAAAATAAAATAAAATAATAAAACTTAGGCAATAATTATAATTTTATTCATACATTTAATTTTATAACACAGTCTCTGAGTTTGTCCATATTTCACCCAGTATTGGGTTGTATTTAACCCAGCATTTTCAGAATGTGCAGGTCCAAACTAAAAATAAAATAAAATAAAATAAAATAAAATAAAATAAAATAAAATAAAATAAAATAAAATAAAATAAAATAAAATAAAATAAAACTTTCATGTTCCAAACAGGCAATAATTAACAAAGTTATTAAAACTAACTGTAGTTGGCATGAGCACATTTTTATTCATACATTTAATTTTATAACACAGTCACTGAGTTTGTCCATATTTCACCTAGCACTGGGCTGTATTTCACCCAGCATTTTTTGAATAGGAAATTAACAATTATGAATATGTTAAATAAATGCACATTTATTAATAAATTGATGCCTCTAGTATTTATGTGTCTGATTTTTCATTTACAAACTGGGTTCATTTTAAGCCAGCCATACTTTTGAATTTTTAAACAATAGTCGAGTTAAATAAAAGTACCCAAAAGTTTGGGTTAAACATTTAACCGGGGGTCAAAACAATCCAGTCACAAGGTTTGTCCATATTTCACCCAGTGCTGGGTTGTATTTCACCCAGCATTTTTTAGAGTGTGCAGGTCCAAATAAAATAAAACAAAATAAAACAAAATAAAATAAAATAAAATAAAATAAAATAAAATAAAATAAAATAAAATAAAATAAAATAAAATTTTCATGTTCTAAGCAGGCAACCTTAAAACTAACTGTAGTTGGCATGAGCACATTTTTATTCATACATTTAATTTTATAACCCAGTCACTGAGTTTGTCTATATTTCAGCCAGTACTGGGTTGTATTTCACCCAACATTTTATAGAATGTGCTGAACTAATAAAATAAAATAAAATAAAATAAAATAATTTATGTTATAAACAGGCAATAATTAACAAAGTTATTAAAACTAACTGTACTTGGCATAAGCACATTTGTATCCTTACTGTACCTGCAAAGTGTAGAACTTTATAGTTCAATTTTACACATACCCATTTTCAGCAACAAAATATATGGGAGATAATTTAACCTTTATATTAAAATAATATATTTGATTAGTTTTTTGTTATCCCAGCTATGCATGATTAAATGATTCGCTCCTGTCTTCATAGGACATGAATCATAAATGATTCATAACAAATCTGCAATCCATTTTTGTGCTTGGATCCACCAGTTAAAAAGGAGACAGTATGGTTAAATACATTTATACCAAAGTGTTTGGCTTCAAATACTAACACTTTCTTTTTATTGCTTGACAGTACCAAGAGTAGCCACAAGGGGAGGATATGTGCCAGTGATTTAGGACAGAACCAAACTCATGCAGAATTGATCTACTCTCAATATTTATGATTCTTAGAGTAGTTCATGTTCTGTAATAATAAACTGATGGGGAAAAGTGCTTGTATTAAATATACTACATGCATGGTTTACATGCACTATAGGCTTAAACAGTGATTAAGGATAAGAAAACTCTCATCAGAGGAGCCGTTCCTGGACTACCCTCACATGTATATAAAAGGAAGCATTACAGAACAAGAAGATGAACCTGGTCTTACAAAATGACCCTATCCAATCTTATAACTCCCACCATATACAGTACAGAAGCTGCCCACACTGTAATGGATTCCCTTCAGTTGGCACAGTTTCTTCAGGCTGCAGGCATCAGTGCAAGCACAGCTTGCAATAGGTTATTGTCGTGCTTTAGCCTTGAATACAGGCAGTTTCCAAACAGCAGTAGTGTCATAAATTCCAGCTTGGTGTAACTCATAACTTACTGTCTTTGGTGAAACAGGGAAGAGATGTGCTGATTGTGTCCCTGAGGTATCCCTGTCAGTGAGCTTCAACTAACAAACACTGTTTCTATTTGCAGAGGCAGTTTGACCATATTTAGCATACGCTGTTATTATAGGAATAGATCACCCCAAAGTGAAAATAATAAAAAATATATATATAATAATTTTCTCATCCTCATGTCATTTCAAACCTGTATGACTTTCTTTCTTCAGTCAGTGAAGCATAAAAGAAGATATTTTAAAGATTGTTGGTAACCAAACAGTTTTAATGACCATTAGCCCCCACTGTATGAACAAAAAACAAAAACACTGAAACATTTCTCAAAACATCTTTGCAGGTCATGCAGGTTTAGACACAACACAGGGGTGAGTAAACAATGAATAAATTTCATTTCTGGGCAACTGATATTTGATTATCTGCTAAAGTAAAGACCATCTGACTGATATTAAAAGCAATCAGTTACAGTTAATGTTTTCATGTGCCCTTTAAAGGGCAGGTTTATCTAAAATAGTTGTGGTGTGTAGACTGTGGGTGTATCTGAAATCGCCCCCTATACCCTTATTTACTATTCCCTCCATAAATATAAATATGCACTGAATAAGTGAATGAAAACAAATGAGTAAATTCAAAAATCAAGCAAGAAGTAGGATTGGTGTGATGCTCACAGTGCATGAGTGTTCTCTAGTGGTTCAGTATACAGAAGTTGTACATTAGTCATTGAAGTGTATTACTGTATGGGATTGAATGAACACACTTGATAATATCCCAAATGGCTGCACTTCCTCAAATACACTCTTTAAAATAATGATTCCAGAAGGGTGTTTTTCCAGTGATGCCATAGAAGAACCATTTTTGGTTCCCCAAAGAACCTTTCAGTGAACATTTCCTAAAAGAACCATTTTGAAGAAAATTTAAAAAAATCTAAAGAACCTTTTTCGACTGTAAAGAACCTTTTTTGCATTTGAAAGGTTCCGTGGATGTTCAAGGTTCTTTATGGAACCACTGATGCCAATAAAGAACCTTTATTTTAAAGAGTGTAGTGCAACATATGAAGAGTTCAGATGCAAAAGCCCCTAAATCCATCTGACATCTTTCTTTAAAAAATGCATTTTTATCAGGCTCAGATGTATAGGTTTCTATGTAAGTACCGGTAATTCTGATTGGGTTGAGGCTGGGATTTTAGCAAGTTTGAGGTAAAATTATTTGATGGACGTATAACATGTGTCGAGAGCATTCACTCAGTATCATTATCTCATTTTTGACTGAGATGGCTTTTAGCTGGTTTTGCATCTGAACTCTTCATATACAGGGCAAGGGTTCTCAAGTCTGGCTTATACCACACAGCCACTTTTCTGCAGACTTTATCTCCATCTGTAATCAATCATGCCTGAACAAGCTAATCAAGGTCTTCAGGATTACTAGAAAATCACAGACAGGCGAATCTGAAGGTTGGAGCTAAACTCTGCAAGAAAGTGGACCTTGAGGGACAGAATTAAGAAACTCACGTATAGAGGGGCGATTTTGATCAGTTTTTCTGTCTATCCAAAAATAAAAAGCACTATTTTTTCACAAAGCTCAAAAATAAGACTAAAATAGCTATATGAAATTCTGCTCATTGATACGGAATGACAGTAGCTGCACGACTTCACAAATCTCATTGTGTTAACCACACAACCTTGTAAATAAACATGATTTTGGAACTTTCATTGGCTTTTATATTTTTAATTTGCAGAAATTATTGCTCTTTTGATGCATATTTAAGCAATTTTATTTAGGTCACCCTGGAGAGCACACATTTTTACCTCTTCTGTCTGAGTAAGCAAGCCTTTGATTATTATTCCAAACCTATTCAACTTGACGGAAGAACAAAGATTTCCTAATGGTTTGGCCCTTGAGCTTGATAATACCTTGAGTACTATAAGTAGTTCACTTCAAAGACTCCGTCTGCTATGGAAGATCAACACCTACAGATAAACTTTGAGCCCCACATGAGGTCACACATACCGGCTCTTTCAAAATATAATAACTGCTAATGGAATCACAGGCAACTCCATTTATCTTTTTTACTCATGCTTTTGGTACACTTCATATAGTAATATAGCATGACATCAATTGAACTTGATCAGGTTTATCAGATGGTTACACCAAATTAATATTCCAAAAGTCTGAGATCATTTTGTACCTTTTGTAGATGGGCAACAGTCTGAGAAAACGTTTTGTACCTTTTGTAGCAGTGAAATATGGCTGTGGTACAAAAATATTACTGATAAATTGTCAGACAAGGGAGATGAATTAATAATAACTTTCCCTGATAATATTTCAGCAGTCATTTGTGTGTTTTTTATCAGCTGTTTAGAATCAGAACTAGCGATGCTAGATTCGCGAATGAATCACTCATTTGATCCGTTCGGTCAAACATGTGCAAAACGGATTCGAGATTCAGTTTGATTCACTTACGCACTGAAGCGCGGTTTCACAATCTGAAATAGTAACGATATAAAAGAGACAAAAAAAAAATAAAAGCATTGGATTAGCTGTAAATTTACCTAAATTCATTGTAGGAAACAAAACTTGCAAATGTATTTTATCGATTGTCAGCAATGAAGCAACTCTGTTTATGTGTGCAGCTTGTGAACGACTCTGTGCTGCAGGTAAATGCGATTTACACTGTATCTATTTATCCATAACAGCCCTAGTGAAAAAATAAATATACTAAAATGTATTTAAAATACATTTATTTCATGCTAAGTATGCTACAAATACATTTACATATTATATATATTTAAAGTCTGCTAAATTGGAACAACTAATTTTGTACTTAATGCACTTTAATTGTGCAGAAGTAGTGCTGAAGTCCAACTAAAGATATAACGTTATTTAAGTATATTTGATTGTGCTAAAGTGGAACTATTGTAAGTATATGTTAGGTATTATTTAAAGATCATACAATCCTCATCAGTACTGACATTAAAACATATTTTAGGCCTAATACTAAGAAATGTGCATTGTGCACAAGTAGTACTCCAAATAAAGTTTAATTACAATTTTTATATCAGTACGTCTCAAGCAACGTCAGTAAATATGTCAATAGGCTTAAAATCTATTACTTCTTTACTAGGGAGTATCAAAAGTTTTTCTTTTAGTATATGTTAGCATGGTATATAACTAGTATAGGTTCTTTAAAGAATACTATTTTTTGGCATAGTTTTATATTTTTAAAAAATACTTTTTTGTGTCTGAAGATTCATCTCAAACAAGGTGCAGCAGGGAAAAAGAAGCTAAGAAGTCTTTAGCCTTCAGATGCTTAATTTCTCTTGACTCATTCCACATTAGTAGCTTATTATCTCTGTTTCCTCTTATAACTCCTCATTTTGCCATACAAATAATCAGTGCAATGGCTCTTTGTAGTACTTACAGGGCCTATTGATTAGGCTACAAGATGGCAGACGCTCATTAACACTCATTACGCAGAGCTGCCTGTTATCAGACAGCAGCCATCAGTAATCAGGGCGCTGCTCCATTTTGTTCCTCCTTGTCCTGGATGATTGTCGCCCTGCAGTCGTGTAGGCAGCTGCTTTCTGAAGAATGATGTGGTTATTTTTACAAGCAACAATGACAGACAGGTCGATTTTGACGGGGACCTTAGAGAGCATCAGCGTTCTCGCATTCCGACGGGTTGTAGCACAAGTGCAGCTTAACTCGTCACAGGGAAAGACAATACCCACATGAACCATTTTGTTCAGAACAATGCACTGAAGAACGTCAATGGCGAGCATGGCCATCACTTTCAGGGGACTCTGGACCCTTGCAGCTGCCGTTGTTGCTCTGACCCCGGTCCCTCTGTTAGAGCAATGGGTGTTATTTTAGAAGGCCTGAGATATTGGTCTGTCCAAATGTCCCATCTCTAATGGAAAACGCTGTTAGATTGTGCAGGTCAGCAAGACTGAGAGATACACTGCTCATCTTTCAATATATGGTTGTTGACAGATGACAGCATTGGTATAAAAGTAATCTTCTTGTACTTCAGACTTCAAAGGCCAAGAGCCTCATGTCAAACTTGAAATAGGAGCTCATTTCACCACCTTCACTGCCACTGAGCAGCACACAAAGACCAGTTGCATTATGGGAACTCCTAAGGGAACATAACAGCTTAAAGAAGAAATAAAGAAGAAGAAACTTGCTTATAATGTGTAAATGCTGATTTTTACAGAAATGTGGGGGGGCTAGATATTACCTTAGAATAGCACAAATGCTTAAAGGGGTCCTATTTTACTTTTTCACTTTTTGATTTTTAGTCAGTGTGTTGGGTGTATGTTTGGGCATAAAAAAGATATACAAAGTTACAAATCTCAAAGTCCACTCCAAAGGGAGATATTTTGTTTTTAAAAAACGAGACTACAGCGTTTGTTTTCCGGATGTTACGATGTCACAACGCGGCCCATTAGAATATCATTAAAATAAATCCCGCCTACTGAAATTCGAATGGTTGGGGGGTGGGTAGGGACGAGGTGAGGGATTAGCCTAACTTTAGTGATGTAGTGCAGAGAGCCATTTCTGGGATGCTTCAACGAGCCGCGGCGCGGCGGGTATAAACACAAGCATTGACTAGAGTGGCCACGTTCAGCTCTGGTGTCTTAGCCTCGCTGCAGACATATGCAGTATAGGGGGTCGAAACACATGCGGAGGTGCGGCTGATGTAAACACAAGCATTGACTAGAGTGGCCGTGATCAACTCTGGTGGCCATGTCGGAGCTGCGCCGTAGATGTGTGCATTGTGTGGTAAGAGATTCATTCATCATACAATGTAGGTAGCTTCACTTATAACGCAAGTGTTTTTTTTAAATGCATGAACTTGCACTAGACTAGGCTGGGCTAATCGGTGATGATGTTCTTTGATAATGTTATTGTTCTTTGCTTGTTTTCTGTAGCTGTTTTCTGAATAACTAAGGAAATTAACGCATTATAATTAGTAACTTACAATGTTTTCATTCAATTGTTGTCATGTTAAATACAAATTAAGTCATATTAAAAAAACATTAGGCTGCTTTTAGCCTTATGCTGGAGCTGGTTAAAACTAAGTATGTAAATAATTAAATAAATTAGCACGAAAATATCATGTATCGGCGATCTCGCAGACTGACGATAGGACCTGTAGCATATTATGTACTCACCCTCCATGCATCCTAGATGTATATGACTTCCTTCTTTCAGATTAATGCAATCGGAGTTCTATTAAAATTTATGGCACTTCCAAGCTTTAGAACGATTTAGACAAGTGTTTTTCTTCATCAGTCCAAAACAAGTCCAATAAAGTGAATCCATCCATAATAAAAAGTGCCTCACACGGCTCCGGCTCAATAAAGGCCGCCTGTAGCAAATTGATGCATTTTTGTACAAAAATATCCATATTTAAAATGTAAGAATCACTTTAATCTAGCTTGCGCTTACAGTTGTACACAGAACTTGCTGCTCTGGCAAGGGGCGTGGCAGTACTGAAACACCGTCTAAGCTGTTCGCCAATCACAACACAGTGGAACAGCTAACCAATCACAACACATTTTGCTTTTCGGAAGGCGGACCTTCATCAAACCCGGAACTAATCAAGCCATTTGTGCCAGGCTGGGGAGAAAGGTATTGTAATAATGTAAATTATGTGAAAAATAATGCGTTTTTCGAACCACCAAGCATGAGATCATGTTCTAGTACACCCACAAAACAAACAAAGACTTTGTAAAAGAGCAAAATAGGACCCCTTTAAATACCTTTCACATGGTCACTTATTATATGTACTGAAATTATGAACAGTTTTCTGATATTATAGGTTAAAATTTCAGCTTTGACTTAGAATGCTATAAATAAATAAATTACAGATTTGAAATATGGCAAAGACGTTCACTTACATTTCTGTGGGTCACCTGTCTCTGATAATCAAGCAATCCTGAAGACCTTGATTACATTGTAATTTGTTTAATTAGGGTTGGAACTGAACTCTTTAGGTCATGGCCCTGCAGGAAGGTTAAAAGAAAGGGTAACACTTTAGATTAGGTGACACTATTTACTAAGTACTAGTTGCTTATTACTGTGCTTATTACTAGCATATTGGCTTTTTATTACTTAAAGGGGTTATCGGATGGAAAACTCACTTTTACATGTTGTTTGAACATAAATGTGTGTTGGCAGTGTGTGTACACAATCACCCTATAATGATAAAAACCCACCCAGTGGTATTTTTGTAATCTAAGCAATATAAGAAATATCCCCTTTTTCAAATCAAGCAATTCTCAGCTTCTTGTCAAAGGCCAAAGACCACTCCCACAATAGTCAATTGACATGAGCGTCTTACCTTAGACCTGCCTGAGTGAGCTGTGAACAGTCCAACTCCGACCACCATTGTGTCGACTCCGGGGCCGGGGAAGACAAGAATGTCTCCGATTGAGCGACTGAGGTATTCTGTTGGATGGAATAATGATCATAGCAGACATCTGAGCCAGTGAAGTCGTAGAAGATTAACATTACTTTCAGTTTTTGAAGGGAATGCGCCCGGCGATCTACATAAATGCGTTTATGTTCACGTGAATCATTCATGATGCAGCTTCACCTACAGCAGAAATGTATATAAGGTGTTTTTATGTATCTTTGCAAATCACCTTACTTAATAACGTGCTAGTTAGCAAGTTTCACGGCTAAATGCAGCTAAAGTAAATAGACTAGCTCATCACCCCACAGAAGAGAGTGGTGGGGTGAGCAGAGCTCATTATCATTTAAAGTAACACGCAACAGAACAGCTCGTTCTGAACAGGGCTGATTTTGACAAGGTAAAAAGGGTGTTTTTCCACTTCCACTGATAAATTTTAACCAATGTACATTATAGACTTCTCATTAAGACCCTAAAGAATCATATCAGCTGGTGGAAAATGAGCATCCGATGACCTCTTTAAAAACATATTAATACCTTACTCTGCATGACCATATTCTAGATGCTTTTACCCTACCTAATACCTAAACATAACTACCACAACAACTACCTTACTTACCATCAATAAACAGCAAACCAGGAGTTTATTGAGGGAAAACTATTAATTAATAGTGACTACAGTTTCTCTAATCTAAAGTGTTACCAAAAATACATATGATAACGTAAAAGGTTAGTTCAATTAAAAATTCTGTCATCATTTATTCACCCATGTGTTGTTTCAAAAGCAAAGTCTTTAATTCATGTTCATAACACAAATGAAGGTATATTTGAATGAAATCTGAGATTTCTGTCCCTTCATTGAAAGTCCATTTACCTAAAACATTAATGCTTTATGAAGTTCCTGACATCATAAAAACTCAAATGTGCTTGCCTGGTGCACAAGAACCAATGAGATTTGTTCTTGCGTGTCATGCAAGCATATCTGAGTCTCCGTAAAAACTTAGCGATGTTGATCGATGCTTATATATGAATAAAAGCCTAATTGAAATGTTCTTATTGTAATTATTTGAAAATCTGCAATCTGAGAAAATCGCCTTTAAAGTTGTCCAAATGTTCTTAGCAATGCATATTACTAATCAAAAATAAGTTTTGATACATTTACAGTAAGATATTTACGAAAAATATTGAGTTACTCCCTAAAAAAGTAACTAATTACATTACTTGGTTACTTTTTATGGAAAGTAATGCATTACTTTACTTTTGCATTACTTTTTAAATCTGGGTAGGGCTTGCTTGTTTGTTTTTAATATAAAAAGTTCTGCCTTTGGCAAATGTAAAAGCCTTTTCACATCAAAAGCCTCAGGCTTTGACAAAGTAAATTCACGTCTGTACAGTAGACCGCAGAAGAAAAAAAGTCAACTCTTCAGCAATAAAAAAAGGGAAAACAAATGTTAGATTATCTTGAGTAATTTTTGCTTATTAGTATGGTTGAATTGGATCATCGAAGGCCGGCAGAAAAGACATCGGTTAATAAAATAGGATTAAATGCATAAAGGATATTTGTATTATTTATGCAGAGTTGAATTTCACTGTTTTTATTCATTTTGAGGAATACTGAATCTGTTTTTTGTGAGTGAGATGAATTAATGCATGTTCACATTTCTTCTAGAACTAACATCTTACTCCTAATATCTCTCAACATGGGGACAGGAGTAACTGGTGTTACTTATTTGAAAAAAAGTAATCCGTTACTATACTAGTTACTTAGAAAAAGTAATAATATTACGTAACTTGCGTTACTGGTAATGCGTTACCCCCAACACTATCCAGGGTCACATTTATCAGGTGCTTTGAAACCATCTTTATTGTAGAAAATGCTATAGAAATTAAATTGACATGACTCATTACATCAGTATTACTGTGCCACTATGTCTATTTGTTGCTGCATCTGTGTATTCTGCTAAACATTCCTAAAAAACTAAATTGCTTGGTGAAAGAATCTTTTTTTTTTTTTTTTAATCAAGAAATTGTTGTTGTACCTTTCCAGGTATATGTAGTAACCATTTAATAAAAGCAAAAAGATTATTGAAGCCTTTAGCTTTTCTAAAATCACTGTAAACCATTGTAAATTTACTGCTTTAATTTATAATGCATATGGATATTAATTTCATGGAAGTTCTGAACATTTTCTGCACAATTCTTATTACATTAAAGGGGTCATCGGATGCAAAGTTCACTTTTACATGTTGTTAGAACATTAATGTGTGTTGTCAGTGTATGTACACATCTACCCTATAATGATAAAAATAAATGCAGTGGTTTTTAATTCATCTGTAAAAACAATTTCCCCTTTTTCAAAACGATTTCCCCTGTTGCATCACACCGACAGAGGCCGCTCCCACGATAGTTG
The DNA here is from genome assembly GCA_036247105.1 of Cirrhinus mrigala. Classification (NCBI taxonomy): domain Eukaryota; kingdom Metazoa; phylum Chordata; class Actinopteri; order Cypriniformes; family Cyprinidae; genus Cirrhinus; species Cirrhinus mrigala. The sequence continues at coordinate 6,628,824 of CM070019.1, read as the reverse complement.
ATTGACATTAACGTTTTACCTCAGACCCGCCCTAAATCAGCTGTAACAGTCCAACCTCCATTGTTTCCATGCCGGAGCAGAGATGTAAAGAATATCTCTGATTGAGCAATTGAGGTGTTGTGTCGCTGGATGTAATAATGAACATAGTGGTCGTCATTTACTCCCGACATCTGACCTGCTGAAGATGCAGTGGATTACATTTGTTTATGAAGGGAATTCGCCTCCCGATCTACAAAAATGCGTCTATGTTTACACAAATCATTCATGATCCAGCTTTACCTGCAGCAGAAATGAGTATAAGGTTTTTTTATTTATGAATCTCTGCAATCACCTTTCCTAATAACATGCTAGTTAGCAAGTTTCGTGGCTAAACACGCTAAATGCGGCTTAAGTAAACAGGCTCGTCACTCCACAGAGAGAAGAGAGGGGCAGGGTGAGCAGAGCTCATTTGCATTTAAAGGAATAATCCATCAGAATGGGTTGATTTTTGCAGAGCTGATTTTGACAAGGTAAAAATGGTGTTTTACACTACCATTGAGAATTTTTAACCAAAGTATATTATAGACTTTTTATTAAGACCCTAAAGAATCATATCAACTTGTGGAAAATGGGCATCCGATGACCCCTTTAATATTTACTATATTGCGGCAATGAGAACAGCATTACGGTAGTAAGTATTGTTTACTATAGTAAATCTTGGTGGGGAAATCTATACATTAAACTGCATATTTTCTAAATGTAAAATTTTATACATGCTTTTGAGTCCTTTTGTGTCACGTTCTTAGCAGCATTTGTCTTCCCATGACAATCTCCTTCCTTTCTGCCCTTGCTTGTCACCTTTTCTGTCTGTATGATTGATTCACAATGTCTTACGAGGCGTCTTCACCCCCACCTTCAGCAGTCAGGGGATCAGGTGTCCAGTTATTATAAGCGTCTAATGGTGACGCAGACTGCTTTGAGCGGCACTGGGGGAAACACACATGTAAGACTTTCCTCCAAATCTTGCACTTTTCCAAAATAGCTTGAGGGTGAGGGGGTATTTATACCAGGGTACATCAGAGGCCTGGACGTGTGAACTGGCTGACAACTGCATCTCTGTGAAAAATGGTATGAGACGGAGGTATGAGGTAATAGTCAGGGCTTGTAAATGATGGTGGTGCTCAGTATCTACTCCTCTACATGCTGAAGACTCCTTCTCAGAATTAGACTATAAATGATTTAAAGCAGACAGATGGTGTGTGCATACATTATGTGTACTTATATCAACAGTTTCATTTAACACTCTAACACTAAATCAATTTAAGCTGTCTCCATTCACTGCCAAACATGGAAAATAACTGTGGGAAACTACCAGTGGGGAGTCAAAAAATTGCTCAAACAGACCTAAAAAAAAAAAACTGGAAGTAAAGGGAATGACAAATAACTTGATAAAAATTGTAGATGGATAAGAAAAATAAATTTTTTAAAAAATCAGGTAACATTTTACAATGAGGTGTCATTTGTTGACATGAGAGAACAATGAACAATACATTTATTGCATTATATATTAATCTTAGTTAATGTTAGTTAAAATAGTCATTCTTTGTTTGTTCACGCTGGTTCACAGTGCATTAACTAATGTTAACAAATACAACTTGTGATTTTAATAATGCATTAGTAAATGCTTAAATTAACATTAAGATTAATAAATGCTGTAGAAGTACTGTTCATTCTTAGTTCATGTTAACTAATGAACCTTATTGTTAAGTGTTACCAAAGATTGTTTGCTTTAATGTAACAATACTTTAAAGTCATGGCATTCAAACTAATTGCCTTCAGTAAACTAATTTATTTGGCTCAGAAAAGTGTAAAAAAAAAAAAAAAAGAATTACTCAAAATACACTATAAAAAAATGATTTGTTGAGTCAGCTTAAAATAATCTGTTACCTGGCTGCCTTTAAAATTGTAATTTCAGTCAACTCAAAAAAGTTTAGTCAAAATGTTAAGATATGCTAAGTGACAACTTATATATTTGAATTCATTCAACTTAAAATTGTTGTGGCAGCTGGGTAACAAGCCCAGCTTTTAAGTTTAACAAACCAAACTTTTAGTTTAGTCAACTCAAATATCTAAGTTGTGACTTAGCACAACTTAACATTTCAAGTTGACTAAACTTATTTGAGCTGACTGAACTTAAAATTTTAAGGCAGCAAGGTAACAAATTATTTTAAGTTGACTCAACAAACTGTGTGTGTGTGTTTTTTGTTTTTTTTTCTCACAGTGTAGGCAAATTAAAGCTGTCATATGAACCACTGTTAGGTAAATCCTAATTCACTGGTGAAATTTAGTCATTTTTAAAGTGATAGTTCACCCAAAAATGAAAATTCAGTCAGTAATTACTCACCCTCATGTCGTTCCAAACCCATAAGACCTTCGTTCATCTTCAGAACACAAATTAAGATATTTTTGATGAAATCTGAGAGCTTTCTGACCCTGCATAGACAGCAACGTAACTGACACGTTCAAGGCCCAGAGAGGTAGTAAGGACATCGATAAAATAGTCCATGTGACATCAGTGGTTCAACCGTAATTTTATGAATCTATGAGAATACTTTTTGTGTGCAAAGAAAGCAAGAATAACGACTTCATTCAACAATTTGTACATTCATGTGGTGCTGCTGACGCAGGAGCTGACATTCTGAATTATTAACTCTAGCCTGGTTTTATCACTCCTTGATTTCATGCATCTCAGATCTAGAGCTCCCCCTTCATCTACAGTGGCTGTCACTTAATAGCGTGTGAAATCAGAGATCGGATGGCCTATATATCTCCTTACACTTTCCCTTATGTGATGATAAACTGTGTAAAACGCGAGTGCGTTCGTGTGTGACTGTACCTACGACTAATATTGTTAAGCTCTAAGCGCTTTTATCATGCACTCTGGGATCTAATAATGTTTAGTTGGCCTTTATGTCACATCTGCATTATCATTTAATATCAGTGTGACGCTTGGAAGAGGATCGTCCAACAGACAGGTGGCTCTGAGCATACAGTTGCACTCGAGGGCTGAGTGAATAAGCTGATATATTGCAGTAGGCAATAAACAGCCTCTGAGAGTTTGTGTAGCCGTCTTAGAAGAGTGTGATGGTGATCTGGAGGAAAAAGAAGAAAAAGGGGATTATTTGGGACTGTCGGTTTAAGGTTTCCCTCATTTTACACTTGAGCGCAGGTAAATGTTTTCGCTTTTTTGAGCTTGTGGCATTTAAACATAATTGAACGCTTTAAAGCAAGAGCAGACACGTGTGCTGGAGGGAAAGCTGAACTGTTTGGCATATGATGAGAAGAAAGCGAAGGCTTTCTTCATCGTGCACTTTCAACAATGGTTTCACCAGATATTTTCATCATGATCAAATGCGATTAAGCTATACTAATTTTATGACTCATTGACCAAAAATTATTTTAATAAGCTAGAAAACATGAGGTCCAGGTAAACAATATGAACATGTGCAGAGCATTACGGTTCCCTTAATAAGCTTCACATTAACAATCAGTAAAAACAGGTCCAGATTGAGAAATTAAACCATGTGACATCAAAAAACAACCAATTAGAGTTCATTTTGCTTTGATGTGCTGTTTAATAGCGGGTTTATCTGGTATAGTCGATACAAAGGTTCAGACTTTGACTGGTTAGCATGTTCTAGTTAGTAAGCCCTGACTTGTTTACTGCAATTACACTATTATGGGGGCTATTTTTTTTTTTTTTTTTTTTTTTTTTACTTCTGAGACTGTATGTGTCAGCCAAGCGACTATCATCGAGATAAACAGAAATGTGAATGAATAGATGTATCCATGTGACACAAGACAACCCTTCATCTCAATCTTTTTTGATGATTCAAATAATTTTTATTTATTTATTTATTTATTTATTTATTTTATTTTTTGCTATATATATTATATGTGACCCTGGACCATAAAACCAGTTGTAAGTAGCACAGGTATTTTTGTAGCAATAGCCAACAATACATTGTATGGGTCAAAATGATCTATTTTTCTTTTGTGCCAAAAATCATTAGGAAATTAAGTAAAGATCATGTTCCATGAAGACATTTTGTAAATTACCTACTGTAAATATATTAAAATGTAATTTTTGATAAGTAATATGCATTGCCAAGAACTTCATTTGGATAACTTTAAAGGTGATTTTCTCAATATTTTCTCTCTATTTTTTTTTTTTTTTGTTTGTTTTTTTTGCACCCTCAGATTCCAGATTTTCAAATAGTTGTATCTCGGCCAAATGTTGTCCTATCCCAACAAACCATACACCAATGGAAAGCTTATTTATTTAGCTAAAAATGTAACCTTATGACCCTTATGTGGTCCATTGTCACATATATTCGCATTTTATTCATAAACCCACATTTTCTTGGATTTCAAGTGGTGCCACAATATTCAATAAAAGCTGATAGGACTAGCAGAATAGCAGCTCCCAGTTTTGAGATGAGGTGTCATATGAAAAATGAATGATAAAATAATAAATATGTATAGGTTTTATAATAGTTTGCAGAATTGTGTAAGATCTTTCTGATGCAGTATGAAACGCCATATGATCCTGCTGTACAAGAATACATAAAGTAGTTAATCATCTTTCAGCACTGTGGTGGTAAAGATCAGATGTCAAATAGATGTAGGCAGTCTTACTGTATATGCGGTACTTAGTCAGAATGCTATGTGCCTTCCAGACACACGGTGTTCATTCATATTTGATAGTGACTCAAGCCTTGACAGCCTTTCTTATTCACTCTTCAGTATCGTTTAGCCTAGGAAGAGAAGAGGACATCGGTCAATACACTTAAATGTTCACATGGTCAGGGAGGATTGGTCAATGTCTCCTCATTAAATTGCTTCTGAAAGGATGCCATTGATCTTTTAAAGAGCACTCTTGATGATTATATTAAAACTGATGTGCAGGCTTTAATCACCCACCACTATCTTGGGAAAGAGTACTCATCCAAAATGAAAAAAAAATCTATAAAGCTGCTTTTTTTCCTTTATGCAGATTTATTTTATGCTCTACTGAACCTCTACAGTTTGATATGGTGAAATTACATTAATCTGTTATGAACGGATTATGCCTAATGTCAACATTATCATACACTCACATAGGGTTTGTTAGTTCAACTGTCGAAGTTCATGCACTGCATCATGCAACTGTTTGTCCTCTGAGATTCTAAGAGCTGGTTGGGGTGGAAAGGTCAAGTACTAAAACACTGATGTTTCCAAGGAAAGAGCGCTCAGGTTACAGAGTAGGCTGCTTTGCTTGTCACTGTATCCAAGTGCACATTATCACTCAAACCAGGAAATTAACCCTTAAATGCATGACTGTTTCACCAATCATTATTACATATTCGGGTCTTTAGCGACCCGGACATATATATCCAGCATGGATGGATCTCTAACTTTTGTAATAGCCAAAAAACTCTCTTGATATTTTAAGAACAATTACAGAAGAATAAAATAAAGCCTATTTTGTTACATTTGGGTTCAATTTGAGCAGATGATTGTACCATTGCTCTCATTGTAAGAGCGAACTTCCACAGTACATTCAGCATCTGGCTCATATTCGCCATTTCAACCATATTCACAAAACTATCGTTTTCACTGACTTCAAAATCAATAGTTTGATCACGGGCAGCTTATTCACCACATCCACCATCAAATAACAGTAATATTTATATTTTATTGCATACAGTAATTGCTCTGCAGGAAAGTTATTCAAACTAATTAAATTTCTGCCGATGATGTTATTTTGTTTTATGCCTGCGACAATTACGAGTGAAACATCACAGCGTTATTGTCTATCAAACAGTGCCGCCTCGAGGAATAAAGGTGAATTGCATGTATTTAGTCATCAGATATTTACATATTTTTGCGCACAAAAAATATACTTACACTATTACACGCCTCAGGTCTCTAGCGACCCTATACACTTTATACAAAAAAATTAATCAGAAAACAGACATTCTTATATATAATAATATTTCTTGTTTTATTGTTTGTAATGAGCAGATTGAAAAATACTAAGAAAGCTGATGTCAATCTTACAAACTTACTATTAACTAGTTGCTCATTAGCATACCTATTTTTAACATATTGGCTGTATATCCAATATATTTGTATCCCTATACCCAATACCTAAACTTAACAACTACTTTACTAACTAGTAATGAGGAGTATATTGGTAGTTTATTGAGGCAAAAGTCATTGTTTGTTAATAGCGAGAACTGGACTTTAAAGTGTGAGCGACTAATTTTAGTTTTCATAAATTTAAGAGAAAATAGTGATGTAACTTTGCAAAATACACAAATAAATGAAATAACTAATAATATAACTAATAAAAGCTAGGATATACATAAAGTATGCGTGATGTACATTTCATCATCTGCATAGTGTATGTGCACAGTACGATTTTTTCTAAAGCCCAAGTATATAAGTACAGATTTGTCTAACAGTGTAAAAATTGGTATTCTCAGCTTGCATATGCTCCTTGAAATTTTTTGCACTAATCAGTTGGTCCACAAGGTGGCAACAGTGGCTGGGGCCTAAGAATAAAAATTCTGTCGTTCATTACTCACCCTCATGTCGTTCCAAACATGTAAGACCTTCGTTCATCTTCAGAACACAAATTAAGATATTTTTGATGACATTTGAGAGCTTTCTGACCCTGCATAGACAGCAACGCAACTGACACGTTCAAGATTCAGAAAGGCCATACAGACATCATTAAAATAATCCGGACAAAGATGTTTTTAGTGCACGTGTCGAGCACCTATGTTTACACACAGTATCAACCGGAGTGTACTTTAAAAGTTTGTATGTTTGGCGCTATGCATTCCCTAAGCATTTGTGTCAAAACAGATGTATACATTAGGATAAAAAGGGGAGGGTCTAAATGAAATTCGATTACAAGTGGTCACACTTAAAACGCATGTTAACTTCAGGTGGAAACAGTGCTGTGTCATGTCTGAAAATTTGTAATCAGGTCAACAAAAACACACCTTAAAGGGGTGATCGGATGCCCATTTCCCACAAGCTGATATGATTATTTAGGGTCTTAATGAAAAGTCTGTAACATGCTATGGTTAAAATTTCTCAATGGTAGTGTAAAACACCTTTTTTTACCTTGTCAGAAACAGCTCCGTTCACAGCCAACCGTTTCGGTGCATGTCCCTTTAAATGCTAATGAGCTCTGCACACACCACTCCTCTCTTCCGTGTGGTAACGAGCAGTTCTCTGAGACTGTTAACTTTAGCCGCATTCGTTGCGGAACTTGCTAGCAAGCACATTATTAGGAAAGGCGATTTGCAAAGATTTATTTAACAAAAAAAACGTATACTCACTTCTTCTGTAGGTGATGCTGGATCATGAATGATTCACACAAACATAGATGCATTTAGGTAGATCGGGGGGCACATACACTTCACAAAAAACGTAATCCTCTGTGTCTTCAGCGGCTCAGATATCGGGAATAAATGACGACTGCTATGTACATTATTAGGGTACAACAGGGCTAAAGGCGCCCCAGGGTAATAGGCACCTTTGATTTTACTTCCTCTAAACCCCTAGATGGCAGAAAAACGTGGTGCTTTTCATGATGAATGTACAAATTTAGCTGATGGTTGACGTGATCACGGGCAGCAGAGCAAAGTCGATTCTGTGCTTACTTGATCTAAAATTTGATGTTTTTAAAAATGTTGTAGACTTTAGTAGCAAATGAGAATCGCTAAAATTCTTGAGTATATCTTGAGACAAAGGTCTTCTTAATGATTGAGTTTTGTTTAAGATAATTAAAGCAGCGGTTTTTAAATAACGAATGAATATGTAAAAGTATGGTGTTTGGGGTAAAAAGTGCCCCTACTGTTGGCACAATAATTAACATGATAATTGATAGAAGGCTGACTTATTCATTTGTCATCATGACATGGTTAGATTCAGATGGTAAATATCATATATTATGTTAGGTGTCCATCTTAGAGATAATCACCATGTTTAGAATGGAACTATCATATTTAAAAACATAATATTAATCATATCTTATAATAAAATATAATTTGTTGTCACTGTATTCAATTACTATTATTACTACTTTTATTCAATGTAGTAATTCAATGTATTCAATGTACTGTATTCAATTACTACTATTACTATAGGATCTCTTTCAATGCTTTCAGAATCTTTACATTTTAGAATGACTTTGTTTCTATATTTTAATATATATGTTTTATATTTACATTTTAATGACAGTAAATTTATTGAACAATAATTAATTCTTATATTAAAATAATCAGAAAATAGTACAAACTTTGCTAAAGTGCTTGTTTTAGAAGTATTAGACATTATTTAAAAAAAAAAACAAACAAACAAAAAAAACATTATTTTAGCTGAAGTATTTGTATCAATACTGTGTGCCTTTTTTATTTTTCTGCAATCAGACACTTTGGGCACAGTGGAAAGCACATTTTTTCCTAGGGTGTGCCTTTAGCCCGTTGTACCCTACAACAAAACACCTCAATCACTTAGGAGACATTCTTGTCTACTCCTGCTCCGGCGTCAAAACAATGACGAACTGTTTACAGCTCACTCAGGCCGGGTCTAAGGTAAAACACCTGTGTCAATCGACAGTTGTGGGTGCGGCCTGGGCCCTTGTGATGTCACACAGCCAAGAATCAAAAAATGGCTTGAACTTAGAAAGGGGTTATGATTAAAGGTTTTAAAAGAAATAAACACTGAGTGGATTTATTTTTATTTATAGGGTGGTTGTGTACATACACTGCCAACACACATTTAAGTTCAAACAACATGTAAAAGTGGATTTTGCATCCGATGACTCCTAATACAAGGTGGAAATAGGACCTAACACATTTTGTGATCGGGTCACTAAAACCACATATGGAGGTGGTCAAAAATGCATGTAACCACATCACGTGTAGTGTAAACACTCATTTGTCCTGAATGTCTTCAGTCGTAAAGAAATTATGGTTTTTGAAGAAAGCATTTCAGGATTTTTTTACATATAATGGACTTCATTGGTGCCCCGATTTTAAACTTCCAAAATGTAGTTTAAATGCAGCTTCAAAGGGCTCTAAACCCAGAGCCCAGCCGAGGAAGAAGGGTCTTATCTAGTGAAACGATCTGTAATTTTTTTCGGAAAATAAAAATTTGTATACTTTTTAAGCACAAAAGCTTGCATAGCACAGGCTCTGGGATGTGCGTCCAATGATGCTACAAATTAGTCATGGGTCATTTGAATGAACCTTTAATGTGACTTGGGAAGAATGAGTCGTCTCGGGGAGTGATTCGCTCAGTCGTACGTGCGCAACATCCTATTAGGTTCTGTACTGGAATTAGTTCACCTGTTTCGAGTCTTCGGGTTTTTTGAGTCATTCGTTCATCTTATGGGGCTGTCACGTGATGAACGAACGACTCAAACTTGAAAACTTGTCAGATAAGAGGTGAAGTGAGCTAATCATAGACTAAAGACAAAAGGTAAACAATGAATTAATCTTTTGTGTTTCTTATAGCATTATAGTTTTATCTTGTTTGTAGTGTGAATGTTTGTGTAAGCAGTAGATGTTTTAGGGAAGTAACACGTAACATATTATATTTTGCTAAAATGAACAAAATGAGTCGAAAAAAGATTTGTTAATTTTGCTAAACGAGACTCAAAGGTCCGAGTCGGTAAAATGATCCAATCGTCTGTGTATTCTGGCTCAAAAAGGTAGAGGATGGCGAAAAACTCCATCTTATTTTCTCCTACAACTTCAGAATTGCCTGACATCATTGTACCTTTTTGTTTGTAAACAGCGTTTGACTTACTTGCACTTTCTTAGTCTTTGCATGTTTGCTTTGTAAACACTGAGTCTGTAGTTCCACCTACGTTCCGCGTGACCTTTCAACGTGATTCAATAGTATGTAGCATTGTGAACGCGCATCCCAGAGCTTGTGCTACGCAAGCTTTTGTGCTTAAAAAGTATACAAATGTTTATTTTTCAAAAAAAAAAGAGCGATCGTTTCACTAGATAAGACCCTTCTTCCTCGGCCGGGATCGTTTAAAGCCCTTTAAAGCTGCATTTAAACTACATTTTGGAAGTTCAAAATCGGGGCACCAATAAAGTATATGGAGAAAAATCCTGAAATGCTTTTCTTAAAAACCGTAATTTCTTCACGGAAAGAAAGACATGAACATCTTGGATGGCAAGGTGGTGAGTAAATTATTTGTGAATCGTTGTTCTGGAAGAGGAGTTCTCCTTTAAGTAAAGAAGAAAAGACGATTGGTTCAGGTGTCATTGATCTAATAAGGCAATACACTGATCTGTCAGGACACACTGAACAGCCACAAAACCGCTGAGACCTTGTTTCATACCAGAAGTTACCTGCTCTGTCTTGTCTGCCAGCATGTTGTCAGTTTTCTCTTTGTGCCACAATGTATTTTTCACTGCGTTAGAGCATGATGTGTAGTGTAAGAGTGGCATTGTTTGCCGGACATAGCAACAATAACTAAGGAGGGTGGGTTTTTGTAAATTCAATTCAGCTTCAAGTAGAACGTCACGTGTTGTTATCTCAGAATTGCAGTAATTATGACATGGAGGCAGCAATGCCCACCAAAACAAGCACATCAAACTTTGTTGAACACAATAACACATGGATTATGAATGAAATTGCAGCTGCCTCCCTCTATTCTTCTCATTCACTCCCTTTCCTACTTGCTTGTAAGCAGAGCATGAGTTCATTCAATAGTATTTGCACGCCACACTTGGTGTTCCCGCAAAAGTGATGTACAGTGTGATGAAATAAGAGGGGAGTGTTTCAATGAAATCCAAACACAAGTAGTCACTTGAGACGTATTTAAAATGCATGTTAACTGCAGGTGGAAACTCTAATGCATTTAGGCTGACCACTTGTGATCCAATCACTAAATACGCATCTCAATACAAGGTGTAAACAGGTTCTATGTTTATCTTGCTCTTTATTTACCAATGGTTAACTTTTAGGAGAGCATCACGCTAAACTACAATGTGTTGCATGTTTGGAGGCCATCTGAATTCAGGACAAGCAGCATGAAAGGGCTGAGCTCATACATAACAGGACGCAAAAAAGGGTGTGTGTATTCTTGTCATCCATGGACTTCAAGGTTTCAAATGCCCACTGGCCTTTGTTTTCTTCTCTAGCCTCAGCTGCTCGGGGTCAAGGCTGCCACTGGTGTGGAATGCGTGTTGTTCTTTGTGCAGGCCGTTTATCTCCATTCTCATCCCAGCATAAACAGGCATGCATTTAGTGCCAGGTGGCTGGAGAAGCACCTCGGTACCATTTCTGAGAGTCATTCAATACTAAAGCCATCAAGGTCTTAGCCTCCTGATGGATCACTCTCAACCGTGCATCGTGTACAGATTACTAGCAGTTAGAGAAGAAGGCATCCCACAGCTGCACTACACATCTAAATGTGCAACCTCTCAACCCCTCAACTGCCAGCTATTTCAGAGTCACCACCCATCCTGGTCAAAATTAGCCCAGGCCACCCCTCTTTCCAGGCCACACAATCTTACCTCTCAGCCACCGGTTAATGTACTATAACAATGAGCTCCAAGATTAGCTTACAACAATGGGGCCACGTCCCTTGGGCCATGGTCCTATCACGATGCAGACATGAGAAGAAGAAGTCTGACCGTGGCACAATAAGTGCACCAATCCCCATTCAGAAATGAGTGACAGGAGCGGAGCATCCCAACTATGGAACGATAATTCTCACCGCAAACGTGTTGCACAGTGGAGGAGGGGTGCTAATGATCTGTGCAGGATCTTCTTACAAAACAAATATCTTTAAAGTGCGAAGGAAAACTTTAAACCTTTTCTTGCTTTAGCACAGGGTTATGCAATCCTGCTCTTTGAGGGCTACCCTCCTATTTTTTCAACACCTGCCTGGAAGTTTCTAGTCATCTTGATGACCTTGATTAGACTGGCTCAGGTGTGTCTGAATAGGGTTAAAGCTACAGTCTGCTGGATATAGCCCTCCAGGAGTAGAACTGGACAGGATCTGAACTTCCAAGATCTAGGACAGTTTATGTCAGAGGTCCTGCTCCTGAAAAGTTAACCAACCCTAATCAAACACACCTGAACCAGCCTGAACAAGGTCTTCAACAACTCTTCCCTTTCCACCTAATGCTGGTGGAATGTACCTCGATCAATATCAAACCGTGTTCATTCGCTTAGGCCAGAGAAGAACTGGTCTCCCAACTGAGCCTGGTTTATCCCAACGTTTTTTACTTTATTTCTGTCATCTGTTGGAATTTGGGTTCCTTGTCATTGTCGCCTTCTGGCTTGCCTAGTTGGGGTTTTAAAGGGCACCTATTATGCCCCTTTTTACAAGATATAATGTTGGTCTTGGGTGTCCTCAGAATGTGTCTGTGAAGTTTCAGCTCAAAATATCCCACAAATCATTTATTATAACATCTGGAAAATGTCATTTTTGGGGCGTCTAAAAAAGATCTGTTTTGGTGTGTATCTGCATATAAGTCTTCAGAAGAGTCTTATGTCTTACATCAAATGCAGAACACCGCAATTGCTTATGAAACATAAGCAATGTTCGGACGCTACTAGTTTTCTAAACTACATTTGAGTTTTGATTCTTGTCACCCAACGTCTGTGAGTGGGAGGTGGGAGGCTCTGTTTTGTACAACTGGGCTTGGAGATCACGCGCTCTGTATGGGTGCATTGCATACAGATCTGGCCTCTGAGAATGGCTCTTTTTTCATGCAGCAGCCTGCTGTTCGCCAAGCGTGATTTTATTTTATTTTTTTCTTTGGTTTTAGTTAGTTGCAGTATCTCACAAAAGTGAGTACACCCTTCACATTTCAGCGATCATTTTAGTATATCTTCTCAAAGGACAATACTATAGAAATGAAACTTGGATATATTTTAGAGTAGTCAATGTGCAGCTTGTATAGCAGTGTATATTTACTGTCCCCTAAAAATAACTCAATATACAGCCATTATTGTCAAAACAGCTGGCAACAAAAGTGAGTACACCCTAAGTGAACTTGTCAAAACTGTGTCAACTGTGTCAAAACTTGTCAAAACTGTAAACTTGACAAAGTGTCAATATTTTGTGTGAAACCATTGTTATCTAATCATTCTTGGCATGGAAGTCACCAGAGCCACAGGTTGTTGCTGGGATCCTCTTCAAATCCTCTATAATGACATCATGGAGCTGCTGGATGTTAGACACATGGTGCTTCTCCACCTTCCGCTTGAGGATGCCCCATAGGTGCTCAGTAGGGTTCAGGTCAGATCTCCTTCACCTGCACCTTCCTCAGCAAGGCAGCTGTCATATTGGTGGTGTGTTTGGAGTCATTATCTTGAGATAACTGCTATTTGGCCCAGTTCCTGAAGGGAAGGCATCATGTTCTGCTTCAGAAATGTACAGTACATAATGGAATCCATGTTTCCCTCAATGAACCGCAGCTCCCCAGTACCAGCAGCACTCATGCAGCCCCAGACCATGATGCTACCTCCACCATGCTTGACTGTAGGAGAGACAATTTTCTTGGTACTCCTCAACAGGGCATCACCACACATGCTGGACACCATCTGAGCCAAACAAGTTTATCTTAGTTTCATCAGACCATAGGACATGGTTCCAGTAATTCATGCACTTGGACAGGTTGTCTTCAGCAAACTGTTTGCAAGCTTTCTTGTAAACCAGCTTCAGAAGAGGCTTCCTTCTCAGATGACGCCAATGCAAACTGACTTGTTGCAGTGTGAAGCGTATGGTCTGAGCACTGACAAGCTGACCTTCTACTTCTGCAACCTCTAAAGCAATGCTGGCAGCACTCATGCATCTGTTTTTTGAAGCCAGGTTCTGCACCTGACGCACAGAACGAGTACTCAACTTCATTGATCAACCCTTGCCTATTCCGAATAAAATCCCGTCTTGGAAAACCTCTGTATGACCCTGGCCACAATACTGTAACTCAGTTTCAGGTTGTTACTGAACCTCTTATAGCCTTGGCCATCTTTGTGGAGAGCAACAATTCTAATTCTCAAATCTTCAGAGAGATCTTTGCCATGAGGTGCCTTGTTGAACATCCAGTGGTCAGTATGAGAGAATTGTACTCAAAGCACTAAATTTTAACTCCTCTAATACAAGATACACAACTTTGTATGGTCCTGTCAAGCAGACAAAAACATGAACATGATGAATAGGACATGTGGCTTTGCATGGTTAAATCACATAGTGCTGTTATCACTTAGGGTGTGCTCACTTTTGTTACCAGCTATTTTGACAATAATGACTGTATGCTGAGTTATTTTCAGGGGACAGTAAATATACACTGCTGTACAAGCTGCATATTGACTACTCTAAAATATATCCAAGTTTAATTTCTGTAGTATTGTCCCTTGAGAAGATATACTAAAATCATTGCTAAAATGTGAGGGGTGTCCTCACTTTTGTGAGATGTATGTGATGCTATAAAAACGGGAGTGTGACGTCATGATTGACAGCTTCTCTGAGCAAACTGAGGAGCAAACTGACTTTTTCAGGATCTTCAGAAGGAGATTGGAGTTGTATTTACCTTATTTTACGGCAATCAGCAGACAAAATTAGAGCAGTCAGGCTAATTATGTGCGTGTGCTGGCGATCGTCTCTGCGGGAGTGTGGGTGGGATGCGGCTTCACTTTGCACTCTACTGCGCAGACTTTGGTCCCAAATCAGCGCAATATGTCTGCGCCCTGTTGGGACATTGGCAGCTTCACTTTCTTCAGTAGAAGACAGTGAAGGTGCGTCGTCCATCTTTTTTTACAATCTATAAGAAGAACACAGACGTGGCAGATTCGGATGGAATTAAAATCGCAAAGTACATCTGTGAAACACAAATTTCTCTAATGACCCCCTGTAAAAATAGTCAGAATAATTATGTTATAATTATAGTTATGTCCAAAACACCATGTACAAGTGCCCTTTAAAGATATTTAATTTTTTTTTTGCATATTTTTGGGCTTTTATGCCTTTAATGGATAGGACAGTTGAGGGCAGACAGGAAAGCACTGGGTGAACAGAGGGGAGCGGGATCAGCAAAGGACCTCTAGACGGGAATCAACTTAGGTTGCCACGAGCACAGTTGTGCTATATGTCGGCACACTAACCACAAGGCTATCGGCGCTGATAACTTTCAGAAATGTATCGATATGACCACACTGATGGACACCATCGGATGAGAACAAAACTTGAACTGAATAAAGCTGGATGATGGAGCTGTCATCTTCTTGTAGAACTGCCTAAAAGCTAAATCATATCTTGCAATATCAGCTGAATAACTACATTGTTGCCTTTTATAGAAATACTTACAGCTGAATTGGCATTCAAAGTTATGAACTTCACTCTGTTATTAATCTGAACTGACTTGAATTAAATAATGACACTGTCTTTTAGAGCTGCTTTACAGCAGAGTCTGAATTGTCGAAGACTGACAGAGAAAAGGAAGAAATTGTTGAATAAAGTCTTTATTTTTTCTTTCTTTGCGCACAAAAAGTATCCTCGTAGCTTTATAATATTACGGTTGAACCAATGATGTGACATGGATTATTGTCCAATTGTCCAATGTCCAATTGTCCAATGTCCTTACTACCTTTCTGGGCCATGTCAGTTGTGTTGCTGTTTATGCAGGATCAGAAAGCTCTCGGATTTCATCAAAAATATCTTAATTTGTGTTCCGAAGATGAACTGAGGTCTTACGGGTTTGGAAAGACATCATGGTGATTAATTTGACAGAATTTTCATTTTTTGGTGAACTAACCATTTAAGTCTTTTGGTTGCATTTTGTTTTAAAATATGTGCACTTACAATGTACTTCACCAAGAAAATACTGAGTAAAATCAGTTAACTAAATGAATTTAACGTAGCTTACAATTAGGTTTAGGGTTAGTATCTACTTTTTACACAGTAATTGTAATTACTGTAGTTGAATTCATATGTACATGCAAAACCTAACCCTAGCCCTAAAATGTAGTGCTACTGTTTTATTTTCAGACTACTTCTGTACCTGGGTGTTGTGGGTCAGCTGGGTGTAGGTCCAGCTGCTCTAACAGACTGTGTCAGGTTTCGCCCAATCTAGCTTTAGTGCTTCCACTTATCAAGAAGAGCTTACAAAAGCACTGGGGCTCAGCGCACAGTCAGATGTCAAGCGGATTAAGAGGGCTCTGAGACCTTGGGTCTTCATAATAAAAAAGGATCCTGGATGTCAAGACCAGAGAACCTCTCACTGTGGACTGCCCTTGCCTCACAAAGAAGCCTTCGAATTTGAAATGAATTGCCAAGCTCGCTTCCATTTCATAAATTGAGTCTTTGAACACTCTACCTTGGAAATACCTTCCAGCGCCAATGGACTCTAGAAGATTAAGCTGGACACTGGATGGTCTAAGACAACTAGAAACACCCCTACAGAAAAAAATCAATTTTTCAACATTAAGTTGAAGGATGACAAGATGTGCTCAGTAGAGGAAAAAAGTGCTCTACATCTACAATAGTGATTAAAGACCTTATCTTTCATATTCGCATGTAACTCTCAGAGCAAAAATAGCCCTCTAGGTTGCCTAAGTGGAGCGGAGGCTATCTTATCAAGGGGTTCATTTAACACCGCTTCAATCCGACGACGGGACAACGGGCTTGGTGACAGAGTACGAGCGTGTGCCTGCCCTAAGTGAAGTTCTCAGGGGTGTGAGCAGCCCCATGAGTCAGAGCTGCAGGGCAGGGTGAGAGGCTGTGAAGTGCGTGGATGCGTGCGCCTCCTTGTTCTCCATCCGAGAGGGAGGTTTAGGGTGAAGGGAAGGTCAAGCAGCCCCTTCATCAATGCTGTCTGCAACTTAGACACATGCCGAAATAACTTCAAAGACAGACGCCAAGCATACACTAGCTGAGGACAGGGGGACACGTCTTATAGGCAGAAAACAACACCACAGTAAGATCAACACAGGGAGCCGCTCAGTGGATCTTGACTCACCCTGATTTTCACACAGGAAGGAGCAACAGGCTCAGGCTTTAAAAGAGGGGTAGGTTTCTAAATGATTTGTTTTAATACACTAAAGCCCTGAAGATAGCATATATAATTGCTCTTTTTCTAATGCCTGATTGAAATTCGTATTTTGTTTAAATAATGATTTCCTTGGTCAGTTTCTAAATTGAATACTTAACCAAGCGCCCAACGTCTGTCCAAATGCAAGTTTTGGGTTTGTTGGTTTGAATGTATTTTTCACATGTAGCCTTGTAGAGCATCTCAGGTTCACATTTGCAGGCGGATATATTACTGGTCTGTATGGTGTTGTAAATGGAGTTCATAAATGCCATCACTTCCTAATAAAACTCTGACTTCATAATCTACTTTCTCTGGCACTCACTGAGCTGTCTAGCATAAGAGCACATGGACAGAGTAGTGAGAGCAAGTCTAAGGTAGATTGATCTAGATAGATAGATAGATAGATAGATAGATAGCAACACATTCTTGCTTCATGGACTGAAACTGCCATCTGAATCGTGCCATATGCGAGCACTAAACCCCATATGTTGTAAACGATGGGAAGGAAGCTCCAGCAGGCGATCTATTGCACTAGTTAATCTCACTCTACTGTCTACATACAGAAGGCATCTTCTCTCAGTTGCTATAGAAACAGTGACCACCACGGACACACGAACCAGGATTGTACTGTGATATTCATCCACTTTGCTTGTGATAGATGCTGTGTTAAAGGGATGAGTTGTGTTTAAAGACCATCTAACGTGGTCCTTTGAAGATGCTTTTATCCTCCACTTCATGCTAGTATATTAAAGCGGATCCAATGTTCATACGAACAGCACAGATATCAAAGGTGACTGAGTGCGTGAGTCCACTTTTCTCGGAAGGATAAATATACATATCATTCAAGCTGCCCTGTTTTAAGCTCTGACTGTTAAACACCCACTTAGCTTCTATTCATGCCTTGTAGTGTATGAGTCAGAGGATGAGATTCAGTACAGTTGTTTGTTGGCACAAATACAGTGAAATACAGTTTTTCTAGGGCACATTGTTGTAGTTCCAAAAAAATGGTGTTTTGTGTAATGATGCATTGGTAATGGTTTGAATTGTGTGACGTAGTACTGCTATTACGGTGAATTAATTCAGAAAATGCTGGAATTGAGCAATTGGTTTTTATGGTTTTTGTTATTTTGCAAAACAAAAACAAAAACCATGACTATCAGAGTTCCTATCTAAGTAGTGCTAGGATTACCCTGGAAAAGCTAGAAAAAAAAAGGGGAAGCGGTAGTGTGTTTGTTTCTTGTAAATGAACAAGACAATTCAGAACAACAAGAGCACAAATCAGGAGGGGCAGATGGGGACATATTCTGGGAAATAATTGGCATGAAGAGTCCTGAAAGCTTGAACTATGATTTTGTTCTGAATGCTATTACAGTGTAAATACATATTTTTATATTTAGAAATTAACATGGTAAAAGCAAAATAAATAGATAAAAAAAGAAAAGAAAAAAGACTATCCACACAAGAAAGATAAAAAACTACACTCTAAAAAATTCTGGGTTAAAAACAACCCAGCGTTGGGTGAAATATGGACAAACCCAGCGACTGGGTTGTTTTGACCCAGCAGTTGTGTTAAATGTTTAACCCAGCCTTCTGGGTAGTTTTATTTAACTCAACTATTGCTTAAAAATTACTACATTTCTTGTTTAAAATTAACCCAAAACAGGTCGGAAATGAACATTTATTAATATTTCAATACATTCATATTTATTAATAAGTTAAATCATAATTAAATAATAAAAATTGTTTGAATAATGCTGAGGTCTTTAGTAATTATGTATCTGATTTTTAATTTACAATCTATTTTGTGTTTATTTTATATGTGACCCTGGACCACAAAACCAAGTAGCACAGGTATATTTGTAGCAATAGATTACACTGTATGGGTCAACATTATCGATTTTATTTTTCTTTCATGCCAAAAATCATTAGGATATTAAAAAACATGTTCCATGAAGATATTTTGTAAATTTCCTATCTTAAATGTATCAAAACTTATTTTTTGATTAGTAATATGCATTGCTAAGAACTTCATTTTCATTTTCATTTCATTTCAAGGCGATTTTATCAGTATTTAGATTTTTTTTTCACCCTCAGATTCCAGATTTTCAAATAGTTGTATCTCAGCCAAATATTGTCCTATCATAACAAACCATACATTCAGATTTCTAAAAATTGATCCATATGACTGGTTTTGTGGTCCAGGGTCACATATAGTAATTTTTTAAACAATAGTTAAGTTGAATACTACTAACTACCCAGAAGGCTGGTTTAAACATTTAACTGCATACAAAACACCACCTACTTGGCATTTTTAAAAAGCTGTGTCAAAATATTTATTCCACGAACGTGGAAAACAGTGATAACGGCATTTAGGTACCTGTTGTCTGGAGCGCTGTGTTCTTTTCTCAGCCTCAATGATATATAACACTGCAAGTTGTCACAGGAGATTTAGTCAGATGTTCATGCTCTTTCAATCACGTAAATTGTGCGTTTACATTCCATCTCCATTATCACAAAACCCACAACACACAACAAAACAGCTGCAATCACGGCGTCCTCCATTGACTGGTTGTTGGTGTTTGTAAATGCTGCAAATAAAGACGTCACTGTTGGCCGCAAGTTCCGTCGTTACCAATAGAGTTCAATGGAACTTGCAACTTTAGTGAGCTAACAATGCTTTTGGGAAACACTCACCTAGCTAGTTCGTAGAACTAAGTTCTTAGAACTACACGATGTGAAAGCACCTCAAAGAACCTTTTGTGCAAAGAAAAGGTTTCATGGATGTTAAAAGGAGAACAAATAATTTACTCACCCCCTTGTCATCCAGGATGTTCATGTTTTTCTGTCTTCATTCATAAAGAAATTATGTTTTTTGAGGGAAGCATTTCAGGATTTTTCTTCATATAATGGACTTCACTGGTGCCCCGATTTTGAACTTCCAAAATGTAGTTTAAATGCAGCTTCAAAGGGCTCTAAACGATCCCAGCCGAGGAAGAAGGGTCTTATCTAGTGAAACGATTGGTCATTTTTGTATACTTTTTAAGCAAAAAAGCTCGTGTAGCACAGGCTCTGGGATGCGCATCCATGACGCTATGAGTCACATATAAGTTCATCGTCTGTGTACTCTGGCTCAAAAAGGTAGAGTATGGCGAAAAACTCATTTTCTCCTATATCTTCAGAATTGTCCGACATTGTTGTACCTTTTCGTTTGTAAACAGCGTTTGACTTACTTACACTTTCTTAGTTTTTGCGCATTCGCATTGTAAACACTGGGTCTGTAGTTCCGCGTGACCTTTCGATGTGATTCAATAGGACGAATAGCGTCATGGACGTGCATCTCAGAGCTAGAGCTACACAAGCTTTTGTGCTTAAAAAGTATACAAATTTTTATTTTCCTCGGCTGGGCTCTGGGTTTAGAGCCCTTTTAAACATCATTTAAACTACATTTTGGAAGTTCAAAATCGGAGCACCAATGAAGTCCATTATATGGAGAAAAATCCTAAAATGCTTTCCTCAAAAACCATAATTTCTTCACGACTGAAGACAAAAAGACATGAACGTCTTGGATGACAAGGGGGGTGAGTAAATTATTTGTAAATTGTTGTTCTGGAAGTGAGCTTCTCCTTTAAAGGTTCTTTGTGGAACCACTGATGCCAACAAAGAACCTTTATAGAGTGTTTTTATACACGTCATCAATCAGCCATATTGGCGGCACTGAATGTTAACAATGCCACTGAACAGAACAAAACTCGCATATTTTGCTTATTACTGCTGCTGAAAATGGTCAATCATTGTCTTGTTTTGGGCTGCACTAATCGTTCAGACAGGAAAAAACATTTGGAGTCTGAGGAACAAAAGGCATTTGTGGTTGACCAAACTGAACCAGGATTTCCAGGGCAAGAATCTTGACAAAATTCATGTTTTTTCTTATAATTTCTGGTCAGGTAGGTGAAATATTAGGCTAATATCTTAATAAATACTTCTCACATATCTTTTGCAGTCCTTTTCTATGAGATTTCGTAGCTTCCACATGTTTTTCCATGGTTTAGACAGCATAAATTAGCAGAACAACGTATTCAGTAGTACATTAGCTGTGCAATCCATGCTGTTGTTTACATCTGAATATGTGGAGATAACTCCGGGTAACTGACCAAACTGCGATGTAAGTGCAAACCCTCTATTTTTAAGTATTTTGGTGGAATTTAAAAGCATTGAAATATAATTTCTTTCTCCCATTTAATTTTTAAACCACCACCTCTTTAGATGAAAGACTAAAAGATTTCAGTTTACCTGAGCAAGCCATTTTTGGAGTAGTGTGAAGGAAACTTGAATAAGTAGAAGAATCTATTTACACTATAAAGAATCTTTTGTGCAATAGAAAGTTTCCATGGAATGTTGAAGGTTCTTCATGGAACCATAAATGCCAATAAATAACCTTTTTTTTTTTTTAGAATCTAGAACCTTTCTTTTGCACAAAAGTCACATTATAGTGGTAAAAAGTTATTTTAATTATTCAAATGTTCTTCACTGTTTACTGTAAGGTTCTTCTGTGGAATCACAGAAAGCCCTTTTGAAACCTGTATTTTTTTCAAGCGTAAGATGAACACGTTAAAACAGATAACGCATGTGATATTCAAATGAAAGTCAATTTTCACAGTTGCCGTAATTGTCGGAACTACTGCGGATAATGATGTAAAGTTAGAGCAGAAAGCACCCGCGACAGAGTCGCAGATTTGAACACCCTTATTACCGTACTGCCACTTTCAGCACAAACATCATAATCAGGCCACAGCAGGACAGACATACAAATGTGCGCTTAAAATCGAGAAGCTGAATGGCTGGAATAATGGGTATGCCATTATCTCAATATAAACACGAGGCGGGCAACCAAAACAAATGAGCACTGAGTGCTTTCCTATTCATCTGTTCCTCACAGACGATCCGGATAAGCCCTCAGGAGCCCGATAAACCCGTCTACACATTCTGCTTTCGATAGTAGTAGTGATTCAGCTTTCTAAAGAGTAAACGTCAGCGGAGAGACGGTTGCTACATGTCTGTCTTTACTTACGCCCTCGTTTATAGTAATATATTTGTGCGGCAGCGAGCGAGTGTGTGCTTATATTCGTGCGGTCTCCCATCGCAGTGTGTGTGGACATGTAGATGCCTGTTTTCAAATGCTCCACAGGCCCGATATTGTTGAGATAATCTGCTGAAAACTGATCCTCTCCACACTATCGCCTGCAGAGGAACGTGTGGGCACATCAGCCCCCAACATCAGGAGCCTTGTCTGTCGCTACAGCAACAGCAAAAAAGCCTTCCATTACCGCTACAGCGTTTGCAAGGGTTTTTCTGCCAGACGGCGTTTCTGATAACAAGACGACATAATGCGTACAATGCGCTTTCAATCAGATGTGTCCGTCTGTGCAAAAGAATGTTTACACGGACGGTCTGAAACAACAAGACTTGTCATGCCTTAGTGAAACACTAAAGAGTGGATGAGGGTTTGAGAAAAGAAAAGAAAAAAACATGTGATGTCTATACTGTATCTTGTACTCACTCAACCCTGACAGATTGTTCTTTGAGCTGTGTGAGATGGTGGTACTGAGGGAAGCCTGTCTCTTTAAGAGCCAGTCCTTGGGCAGGTTGGCTTGTTGAGTGGGGAGGTGGAACCTTGTCTGCTTCTACAAACAAGCATTTCTATCAACAAAACGTGTCTCACTTGCAGGCTGATCTTGAGGGTGTGCATATACGCCAAACTGAATAGTGAAGTCCTGCTTGGTTTTCTTTTACGCTACTTCCTAACGGTGTATGTGTGATATGTGAGTCCAGCTTCATCAGCACCTGAGGTTTGCAACACTCTGCTGGAGGGGCCACCAACAGCTCAGGTGTGTCACATCTATTTGTCAGTAAGTGTGTTTCTGTTTTGTCATTAAATAGAGTTCAGTTGTTATTTGGCATTTTAAAGAGCTGGGTTGTGCATGACCTTTTAAACTCTGTAACTTTTAAAAAAATGATTATCTTGTGTAAAATGCTATAACAGATTTTCAGAAATATGCTCTGCTCAAGCTCAAGCACTTAAACTTGTGAGTTACAATCAGATTATTTCCACAAGCAGGAAAGTGTTTGTGTTCACACATCATTTGAGATGGAAATGGTGTAGGAATACAGATTCACTGTTATTCTGAGGTAGATGCTGGTAAAAAGGATCCACGTGCCAATTAAGTTTCCATGGAAGCTTCCTGGTAAATAATGGGTTTTAAATAGATATGCTTAGATTTTTGTATGTACAGTCAAACCAAAATTTATTCAGACACCTTCTACATTTCTCACTTTATCACAGCTTATTTGCTATAGTTAATTAAAATGGTAATAAAATATGACAAGACTCAGAGTTAAACTGTGTCAGAACAAATTCATCTTGATAATGTCAGATAACTTTGATAGACAGGTATGTAATGGATTACAATCAATCAAAAATTCAGACAACTGTTAATATGACAATATTTACACAGCTATCAATACTTTGTTGACCAGCCAAGCAATGATTAATTTTGTTCAGTCTGTGGTGTAAAAAGGTCACATTAGTAATTAAAGAAAAAACACTTAGGCAGGTCAAAGTGTCTGAAAAATTTTTGGTCCCAATTTTTTTTACTGGTAGTGCACTGTATGAAGAATTTTTGGGTACAATATGTCACAGTTTACTTTATTTTGCTACCCTCACTTACATAAACGAACTATAGTGTCCTACACCCACTAGTAAAAAAAAATATAAAAAAATTATATCTGGTGTCTGAATTATTTTTGGTTTGACTGTATTTTGTATGTAAGTATAATTTGTGCTCCAGCATACATCCATGTTCAAAAATCTGACATTAATTCTGTATTACCTAAAGCCTTTCAAAGAAGTGTTTAGCATAGGCAAAATCTACATTATACATTACACATTTTTTAAATGTGCTTTATTAATGTACAACATCTAAGAAGTTTTCCTCATAGTAAATATGTATGTTTTCCTAGAAGGAAAATACTGGTAAATTGCATAAAAAGCCCTGACTCTAATCTCTGATTTTATCATTTTATCAAGATTTGTAATATACAGGGTTTGCACGTACGTCACGGTTTGGTCAGTTATTCGGATGCGTGGCCATACTGATGGTACTCAGATATTAAAGCATCCGTTTTTTCAGTTTTAATTTTTCCAGATTCCATTTTTTTTTTCCATTTTAATTTTTCTAAATTACTTTTTAATGGTTAAATTAAATTTTATTAATCAAAGAGCATGTCTAATTAATTAAAATCATGGAATTTATACAATTTCACATCAATTTAATAAAGGTTTTACAAAAATGACATGTTTAAGGCACTATGGAATGTTTTATTTTTTCTCACCATTTGTTTTATTGTTATCAAATTCTGTTTTAGCATGTCTAATTATTTGAATGCATACTAAATTTATTAAAACAGTCTTATGAAAGTTTTTTTTTTTACCCTCAGAAATTCTGTGTTGTGTATTTAAAATGTTCTGGTTATCAAATGAAGGCATAAAACATTAATTTTATTTATCTTTTAATTAAAGTGAAAATTAAGCAAAACTTTTTTTTTAGCAAACAAAGGGGAATTTACTAATAAAATTAAAACAAGGAAGAAATGTTGTGAGATTATACCCTAAATTTTTTTTTTTTTTTTTTTTTTTTTTTTTTTCTTCATTTTAGTAGTAGTAGTAATAGCAGTAATATAATTCTGGCACAATGTCTTCAAGTTAAACCGGACTTTTATTTTGACGGGTTGCCGTGTCTACCTTCACATTTCTGTGTGTATATGATATGAGGCTAGTTTTCCTAAAATGGAATGGTCAAATGCTCATGAAGTGACTCTCAGCAGATTTAGTGAGCAGTGTTGGGCAGTAACGCGTTACTGTAATTTAATTATTTTTTTTAGTAACGGAGTAATTTAACGCGTTATAATTTCCAAATGAGTAATTAGAGTATAGTTACAAGCATGCGTTACCGCTGCGTTACATCATTGCCGACAGAATGCGATTTATCATGTAGATTATAAAAAGGGTGCTGGCTAGCACACGCGACGTCCTTTACCTGAGAACTACTCTGACTGGAAAGCGCCTGTGAGGCGGATACTACCCATGAAAACATAGTCAGCATGGAGAGAGGAAAGCAGGCGTTCTGTAGCTGGAAATACAATCATTATTTTTAGTTTATTTCTGTCGAAGGGAAGAACATTATTGTGCGTTATCAATTAGAGGGTAAGAAAACCTTTTCAACCGTAAAAAAAAAAAAACTACATATCGAATTTCAAACCTCTGAAAGGGCAGCACGGCACATTAAAACTTATTGAGAACGTACCGGGTGCGGAGTGCAACGCACCAGCTTCTGTTGTCGTACCGCGCCGCTCTCTGTTGCGTCGAGTCCAGCGAGAGTGGTCTCTAATCCACTGGCACTGGACTCGACGCAACAGAGAGTACAAGACTTGCGCCGGTACAAGACTTGATGGGCGAATGCGGGCGTGGGCGGGCAGCGACTCATGTTTGTGCGGGATGCGATATTATAAAATGATTTGCGGGACTCCCGCAAAATAGAACTGTCTAAACATAAAATATCTAGAACAAATTAATTGCTATTCATGTATTGCACAAAAGCTACAAGAACAACTATATAAAACAAAAAACGATTAACAGTCGTAAGCATAGGCAGAGTTTCTATTTATAACATGTGTTTGCAGCGTTGAACAATGTTGATTTCTGAAATGCAGTGGACAATCAGAGAATCCACTCACCGCTCGAAATGCCTTGCATTCTGCAACCACGCACGCAGCAGCCTACTGCTTTTAGTTAAAATAACAGCGGTTTGTGAATGTTGATGCTTTAATAACAAATATTTTATCGGAGGTTTATGCTGGGATGGTAGGCAACACACAAGTTCACTATTTTACGTAAATTTCGTGGATGTACAGGGGGAAAAAAAGTAACGTTACGAGTAATGTAACTAATTACTTTTGAAATAAAGTAATCAGAACAGTAATTTGATTACTTTCAAATGAGTAATCAGTAATCAGTAATTTAACTACATTTTCAGAGTAACTTGCCCAACACTGTTAGTTAGACGACAGACGCTGAAATCACCCCGAGGGTCATGCGCCGCTTCAGTGTGTAGTAAACAAAAACCGCTCCTCTGCTCCATTCAAACAGAGACACGCAGAACATGCAGGATTCACATTTAAATGGTATTTTTGCGGCGTAATATTTACAGATACTAGTCCATATTGCGGTTTGATTTAAGTGTAACAAACTACTTTTGATTAGTTAATTGAAACTTTGACAAATTCCGTGACATTCTGCGTTATTCAGTAAATTTCGTTTTTATAACTGGATTCCACGATTCCGTCCGCGTTTCCCGCATCGCGGAAATCATAGGGCCGTATTAATGTACTACTGAATACATTGTTCTGCCAATTTATTCTGTCTAAACCACGGAAAAATGTGGAAGCTGCTAAATAATATAGCATAGGACTTAGTAAGCAGGCAAGGGCACAAAATTTTGACAAACTAAAGTTAATAGGTGGTAAAGATACGTACGAGCAGTATTTAATAAGATATTAGGCTAATATTTGACCTACCTGACCAGAAATTATAAGAACAAACACTCTGCTCTGAAAATCCTGGTTCAGTTTCAGATTTTCCCAGTCCAACCGATTAGTGCAGTCCAAAACATGACAATAATTGACCATTTGCAGCAGCAATAACCAGCAAAATGCAAGTTTCGTTCGGTTCAGTGGCATTGTTTATGTTCAGTGCCGCCAATATGGCCGATTGATGACGTGTTGTGAAAACACTTTATTGCATACGTTTTGTATGGACAACATTAACGATTTTTTTTTTTTTTTTAATAATGATGATTATTTATTTATTTATTGGAGCTTTACGAAGAGCTACTAAAAGTTACGGAAACACTTTAGTATAGGTATTAATTCTCACTTTTAACTACTTGCTTATTAGCATGCATATTACTAGCAAACTGGCTATTTATTATTACTTACAAAACACATATTCTGCATGACCACATTCTACATTCCTAATCATACCCAATACCTAAACTTAACAACTATCTTACTAAGCAGTCATTATAAGTTTATTGAGGCAAAAGTTGTATAGTTAGTTGATTAATAGCAAGAATTGGACCTTAAAATAAAGTGTGACCAACATTTCCTTTTTTAATTCCATGAAAGGAGGAAAGTCATGAGGGTGAGTAAATAAAGACAGTTTTTTAACACATTTCTGTTGCCTCCATTTTAAAAGTAGTTTTAAATTTGCTAAAGAACACCTTTACCTTAATCACTGTAACACATGGCCTCATGTTGCTTATTGCTTTAACGTCATTCAGAAAGCAAAAACACCTTCTTATGAGAATAACACGGTTGTCACACCTCTGTTGTTGTCAGACACCTTTTTATAGTTAGTGGGTGTTATTTTAATAGACGCATGTTAATAACAGCTCCGCTGGAAAAAAACTGATTCAGTATTGCACTAAATGAATCAAAAGCACAGGGGAGTACAAACACTGAATATTATGCAAACATGTAATTAAGTCATGTATCAAATAATACAAATGCACTTTATGCATTTAACCTCACTATTTAAGTGTCTTTGCTGTTGACTTTTCATCAAATACCCACAAATGACTTTATTTTAGTTAAATGTCACATCTGTGTTCTGTTATTTTTAATGCTGAAATTTGAATGTTGAACATGCTTCTCCAAAATTGTTCTTTTTATGAGGAGACAATTTGGCTCTGAATCATCTTCATTTTTAACTTCATGTTAAGTATGAAAGGGCGTTCAGTTGAAGGACTCTAGGCTACATTTAAATCTATATCTATTATAATAAATCGCTCTGGATGATGCATCAAATTTTGATGATTTTTGAAAGATGGACCATAAAAATGCTGCCAATTTCCCTGGATAATTGCCAATGTGTCAAATGGCATAAAAGCCCTCTGACTGTATTTTTCACATCTGATGTGACACATATTAATTAAACACGGCTGGAAATAGCACCTTCGACAACCACAGAGTGAGCTGCTCGGGAAATAAAGTAATGTTCAAATATAGCCTGCTTGCTTGTTTTCACTGGCAGGTGTCTGCACATGAGACCGGCCAGAAAGCATAAGTGATAATTGACATGGCATCCCCAGCATCAAGGACTGTAGATGGAGGCTTCCTATTGTGACATGATCATGGAAATGGACCTCTTCTCAGCTTTCCTGTTCAAAGCTTTCCTCCAAATTCATTCCTATTAGCGGTTGCAAGAGTGCTCAATTAATCTACAATTGGAAACAACTAAAAAAAAAAAAAAACATGCAGAGAGATGACTGAAGCAGCCAGTTGCACCATCTACAGATATTTCCTCATCCATATGAGTGAGGAAATTTGCAAAATGAGATATTACAAAACATCTTTTTTTAGTGTAATATATTACTGTTTGTGAATGTAAACGTTGCATGGCAAAGGAAGTTAATCTCTCTAGTAGAAACCACTTGCTTTGACTAGTCCTGCTGTTATTTCCGTGCCTTAGCTACGCCATCATGTTACACATAAGGGATAATCCACAGAGGCGTCCATGTCGTGCATTAAAATCGTGTAATGCACAGCTAGCCATGCATTATCCCATTTATACAATGGTCATTTGCCAGCATTGATAAGTTAAGCTGTTAATGATGTTTGCAGCGCAATATTTGCCAGATAAGGTTAAAATAGTTATTTTCGTCAGTTAGTGCTCATTAACTCTAGCATTCTGCCTGCTTCAAATCAGATACAGAGATGAAATAGTGCAGTAAGATCACATTCATTTGAACTAATGAGTTTGAATTTATTTGAATTAATTATTAATTGATCGAGAGAGCGATGACAGCTGCATGTGTGTCTCTCTATCTTCAAACAATGAACCTGTGACTTCAAAAACAGTGAATTTACTCCCTGGTTGCTGAGAAATACAATGTAGCGATTGAAGCAATTTTATTAATAGATTTAGATTTTTATAATGCAGTAGCTTCTTGTCAATCTACCAGTTCACATTTACAACTGCATGTTTTCTGAGTATGGGTGGCTTTCGCTTTGGTCTGAACAAAAATAGCAGACAGTCTTATTGAAAATGCAAAGTCATCACTGCCAGCAGGTGGCGCTTTTGGAATGGCAGAAATAAAGCAGGTTCTTCTGTAACCGCAGTAAACAAAGCAGCACAGCACCTGACTGAAATGTTAAGCACTCATATTCAGTTGATTAAGTCATAGCCTTTCATAATCATAAAGCTATATCTCAATTCTCATCATTATGTCCCCAAATTTAGGACCTCATGGGCTTCTTGACTTTTAATGGTCTTAAATCTGATACAGAGCTCTGGGGTATCCCATAGTGATGAAGGTCAAAATGGCAGGTGTCTCCTTCAGTGCCTCCTCTGCTTGTGCCGTTGTGATTTAATGTGCCGAGTATCGTCTTTTTTCTCACCGTGTCTAATTAAAATCAGTGCGACCATCTTTTTGCAAAAGGCGTGGACAATTAAATTCTTCTGTCCAGCTGTTGGTGAATTTACATGTATATTTTGTTTTTTTTTCATCTGTGCACGACCTTTGTCTTCTCCTAATTCTACCAGTGATGCTTGATTCAACTTCCCATGTCTACTACACGCGCAGATATTAACAGCGCAGCTGGGTTGTAGGTTGCCAGGTTGAGGCCACAAATGGGTTAAAATTTGTATGATGTGTTGATTGCGTGAGTAGAATGTGTTTCATACAAGATCTGGCCTACCTTAGAATAATATATAGATGTGATTATTCATTTAATGAGGTTTAGGTCATAAAAATTAAAAAATTACGGGAGTTTCCCAAGAGAAATAACAAAACAAGAGGGGGTGGAAGATGGGTGTGAATTATGGGAGACACCCGTATGGGAGTGTTGACAGGTATAAATATGTGATTGTGTGTATGTGAGTGAGGGATGTGTGTGTATTTGTGTGCGTCAAGCAGTGCAGTATATAGAATAGTTGATGAATTAAATAGTTTTAATGCATACCTGCCAACTAATCAGAATCGAGTGTTCAAACAGACCATTGTCCTATTGGCTGCTTTGGTCCGCCCTCTAAGGACAGTTGGGTGAATGATTTCCTTATGACAAGGGCTGCATCCAAAAACCTAGGCAGCTGACTTGTTGCCTTGCTGCCTTATCCGGCAATGACTTCGCAGGCAGCGTTTGCACACAAAGGCACCTCACGAAATGGAAACTGATTTCGGGCATGCTTCTGAGACAGTGTAATGGTTTAATGATCTACAACAAAATAGAACGAGATTTGGTGATAACTATTACTTAATTAATTACTATAATACTGATTTCTCTCTAGAAATAACATCAAAAGTGCAAAACGTTGGTCAGAAACATAAATTTACACAAACTGACCACCAAAGGCAACTTTCAGATGCCAGCTTTATTTTTTTGCTGAACCATCATGGAATGGATCACACAGGATTGTGGGATATCAAAGGCAGCGAAAGATACATCTGTGCTGCCTTCAGAAATCAACCAGATGAAGATATCTCAGGAGGCAGGAAGTAAAAATAACATTGGATTCGAACGTGCCTTGATGCCTTTCTATTTTGAAAAGTGTCCTCCGAAGGCAACATTTTGCAGTTTTCAGATGTAGCCAAGGAGAGGTTAGTTTATATGACATATAATAGTATTAACAGCTGCTCATGAAGCCTCAGGAGCTGAAACCCGTTTATAGTAAGAGTGGTAACATTTCCGACACACAATTTAAGCGGTTGACCAGGCTTTAAAGAGTAGGGATCAAACGGTTTGACTAAAAAACACAATAAAAAGTCCAGACAGTTAGTTTTGCCGTCTCACACAGCGTACAGATTTCGTTTTGTGTGAAAATATGTGGAAGGCACAGTGCTGAAAGAAAATATGACATAATATATGAATGAATTGATAAAATGAATGCATAAGAGGAAACCGATTGTGAAAAGTTTTGATGGCATTTGCTTTTCATCTTCTCTCATCGCCTAATAATGCAGTGTTTATAAGCGCAGCTGCTTTGTTTACAAAGGTTACAGCTTCATTTCCGCTGTTCCACAAGCGCCACCTGCTGCCAGACAGTGGATTTACATTTTCATTCAGCCTGTCTGCCATTTCTGTTCAGACTAAATTTCTGTTGTAAATCTTAACCAGTAGATGGAAAACAAGCTAATGCATTCTAACAGTTCTAAAACACTTTGGGTAATAAGTAGGTAACTGTAGGTAGGTATTTTTTTTGTATTATGCAGTAAAAGCCTATAATTTTTCAGTTTGACTCATTCTTTTCCTAAAAGGATTTAAAGGCTGGGATTTAAGGTTTTAAACTACACTTGACCATGTAGTACATGTTAATAGATAACATGTTATGTTGTAAGTCAACCAAGCAATATACATTATATATATTTATATTAAAATCTGGTGATTTAAATGCTATTATTAATATTATATAATGTTCACAGAAAAAGTTCATAGTGCTGCTAATTTTATTTGCTGTTTGTTGGTTTTTCACATGAAACTTGGTGAAATAATTTGTGTTGTGAAAATTGATCTAAAATTTTCATACCATTTCAACTCTATTAAAGAGACAGGATCAAAAACTGAGCATTTCAAGCAGAGGGTAAAAAGAGGTGCTGCTGCAATGTATAGCATGTTTTTTTGTTTTTTTTTTACATTAAATAATGTAACTATATCCTAGTAGAACCCAGAAATAAAATTATGATGTTGTAAATGAGCATAATATGGGAATATTAAACAGTATTGCTTAGGGAGTTGTGGAACAGAGTGTAGGTTAGACACATGAGCAACAAACAGACACAACGTAATGCTTTTTCTGTCAGCGCTCACCTCAGCAAATTTGTGAGCTGTGTAAATGGACAAACAAGGTGGTGAAGGAGTGGTGTGGTCTTGTTGTAAATGTCCAACATGAAAGATTCACAGTGCTTTTAATTATTAAGTAATAGGTTGAATTATTAAGCATGTCTGTTGGCTGGTCCATGGTCGGGTGTTGCTCTGTTAGATATTAGGGGGAGAATGAAATCTTGAATGAAATTAGAGAATGAAATTAGGGGTGCTCTGAGATCTTCATGCTGGGCTGTTGTGACTAATTTTGGAGGTTATGGGTTGGCCAACAAAAAAAGTATCACTTGTTTTTAGTGCATCATTTCTTGCCTCACACTTATATTCAGTAGGTATATATTGATAATATAACAGGAAACTGTCCACAAGTTTGTGATTAAATGAATGAATGATAATTACATGAATCTTAATGTGTTATTGTCTCATTGTTTCAGATTGCCCTGCACCATGAAACTCACTATAGTTCTGCTGCTCTGTGGCTGCTGTATACTATTTCAACACAACTGTGAAGCCCAAGGTAAATATATTTCATACACTGTTTCTTTTTTTCCAAGTTCCCAATGTAAAACACATAGGTTATATATTTTAAAGTTGGAAAATGGTGAATAACAAGTTAAGAGCAAAGCACAGAGTGCTTACAAAAGATAATTATAAGAATTGGTCATACAGGCTGTTAATTTCCTCAAACAGTTTGTGCCAACTGTGCTGCAACAGGATCCTGGTGAGCAGATTACATAAAACTCAGCGTCAGAGGTCTTTGATGGTTCCGTTGCGGCTGATCCTTCTCTTGAGTATTCAGCTGTGAAATTCCTGTCTGCTTAGAGAATGTGACAAATCTGCGTCTCAGTTGTTGGGCGCAAGAGTTTGTGTCTTACACGCGTGCTGGGGGCAGAGGTCAATGCCCAAACTCCTTCCTCTGTGCGTCTAAGCAAGGCAGAAGAAATGTCAGTTGTGCCTGTTGGCCTGCAGTTGAAGATGAAGGAAAACCTGATCTGTGCATGTCTGCAAAGACAGATTGTAGTGCAGGTCAGCGGGGCCAGTATCCCTTGAAAGGGGCTTCCAGTTGATAGGTTCAAACCTGGAAAGAACCCAATGCAATGTAAAACTGATACAGACAGACAAACTTGAGTCTGTGCCAGGGACTATTGCCACAACATCAAATAAGAAATCAGAAATCATATCAGTTCCTGGCCCCTTCTCAAGACTATCAGTGCCTGCTGAACATTTTTAAAGCTGCTTTGATGGTTTATGCTAGTCATGGTACATTGGTATTAGGGATACACTCTTAAAAATAAAGATGCTTTAAAAGGTTCTTCACAGCGATGCCATAGAAGAACCATTTTTGGTTCCACAAAGAACTATTCAGTCAAAGGTTCTTTAAAGAACCATTTCTTTCTTACCTTTTTAATTATCTGAAGAACCTTCTTTCATCACAAAGAACCTTTTGTGAAACTAACTAAAATATTGCAGCTAACTAAACTGTGTTAAAATGAGTTAAAAGATTAGTTCACTTCCAGAATGAAATTTTTTATTAAATTACTCTCCCCCATGTCATCCAAGATGTTCATGTCTTTCTTTCTTCAGTCGAAAAGAAATTAAGGTTTTTGAGGAAAACATTCCAAGATTTTTTTTTTCCATATAGTGGACTTCAATGGGGATCAGCAGGTTGAAGGTCCAAATTGCAGTTTCAACGCAGCTTCAAAGGGCTCTACACAATCCCAGGCAAGGAATAAGGGTCTTATCTAGCAAAATGATTGGTCATTTTCTTAAAAAAATATATAAATTAATATACTTTTTAACCACAAATGCTCATCTTGCACTAGCTCGACCTCATGCATTTCATAATCACGCACAAGAGATGTAGACGGAAGTACCAACCCAGTGTTTACAAAGCAAATGTGCAAAGAAATTCAAACGGCCTTTACAAAAAAAGGTAAAACAACGATGACGTGTGATTTTAAAGTTGCAGGAGAAAATTATACATTTTTTAACTGAAGTATATAAACAAAGAACTAACCACGCGTGACTTTTCCAACATGATTACGCAATGTGTGCAGTTAAGGATATGCACTGCAGAGGCAAGATGAGCATTTGTGGTTAAAAAGTATATAATTTTTTTTATATATATTTTATATAATTCTTTTCATTGTGACATTACGTTTTGTTAGATAAGACCTTTGTTCCTCGGCTGGGATCGTTTAGAGCCCTTTGAAGTTGCATTGAAACTGCAGTTTGACCCTTCAACCCATTGGCCCCCACTGAAGTCCAATATATGGAGAAAAATCCTGGAATGTTTTCATAAAAAAAACTCTAATTTCTTTGCGACTGAAGAAAGAAAGACGTGAAAATCTTGGATGACATAGGGGGTGAGTAAATTATCAGGATAGTTTTATTCTGGAAGGGAACTAATAATTTTAATTTCCTCTTTTAAACACACTGGAAAGAGAATTAGATTAAATATCCAGCGAAAAGCAGGCGAACGTGAATCTGGTAACATTTTATTATCTTAGTTAATGTAAAAAGGTTATTCTATGCCTCTACTAGTTTTTGAGCTCTTTCATTGTAGCTAGTATTTCATGAGACTTGTACCTGAGCGCTCCATATCCATATAGTGCAATGCTGTACCAGGTGAGCTACTGAGCAAGTTTACCATGTAAGAAAAGCCATATGGAGCTGATTATGGGATACATAACATCAAAATATATTAGTGTAGGTATTATGGACTATAGTAAAACATGGTTTTGTGCAAGGAACTATACGAAAATAGTGTATTCATAATTTGGTTACACTTTATTTTAAAGTTGTTTTAAAGTTGTGAGCAGCGGTATACTGTTAGCGAAAATCCCAACACTGCCCACTCTGATGAAAGCAATGTCACTATAATGTATGAGTATGTAAATATTGCATAGCACTTTCCTGTCATTAACCAAATAAACACAACAAAAATAAAGAAAACAGCTAGCGTTTCTTAACAAAAAGCACTGTGTTCATGTTTTTACCTGCGGACAACTCACCTCCAAGGACTCGACAGACTAAATGAACCCAGAGAAGAGTTCTGCGTAAAAAAAGGTGGAGCCTCATCGCACACCTCTTATGACATCATCTTCACAGATCAATTGTAGTAGAAAGGTGTTTTGCAGCCGGAACAAACTTTTCTGGAAAGTTCATTTTGGCAAGATGTTTTAAACTCCCAAAATGAACACAAAACGAACTTCGTTTTGGCCGTTTTTTTTTTTTTTTTAAATGACATTGTCATTTAGTTCTTCAATTTCATTTGAAGTATAGTGGGGCCTTTACACACGAAAGTACTGCGTAGTACAAGTTAACTATATGGGTTAAGGTTAGGATTAGGGGTAGGTTAGTACCAAGTTATTACCCGGTTATCATAATTGTTATGATAACTAAGTAGTATGTACGCAAGTGCTACCCATAATTTTTGTAAAAAGTTTGAAAGGTTGGCAAGTTGTCAAAAATCTATGGCCACTAGTGTTAATTTTAACTGTAAACTACATACTGAATTGTACGTACAATGTATGTTTTTGGAGTTTAGCAAAAAGTGTACTGTATGTACAGGCATGTTTTTCCAAAGAGCCAATGCTTCAGTTGACCCTAGTTCTCTAGAGCCTCACTGGATCGTAATCCATCCTCGCTTGTCTGTCCTGGCAAAATGTTTTTCTAGCAGTGCAAACGGCTGAGTGGATACTGAGGCTGAGTGATCCTTTGGTTCACATGGATCTAGTTACCTCCTCCTCAGCTCCTTCGGACACTGTCCGGCCGGCCTTCTGTTTCGCTCCACCTGCTGTCCAGTGAGATCTTAGACACACATGCATACGCTTGAGGAGTGTATGTGGCCCGTCTGGTGTTAAAACCGAAGGGAAACCCATACCTGCATGTTTCACTGGCACCAAGGCGCTGAGCTTGGCCACAGGGGTTCTGGAGAGGGAATATAGGGTTTCATGGTAGGAATAAATTTAGATCACTCTGGTTTTCACATGCAGTGAGCCCAGCACTGTGGTGTCTGGTTGAGGACCCCCATGAGGCAAACCACAAAGACTGGAGGATGGAGACAGTGACAGCACCTGTCGCACCACCATCATAAACACAACCCTGGGAAACACAAGCTACTGTTAACAATTGAAATGATCACTATGGCCCATTGGCAGATCACACATCCTTCTTCAGCATAAATAAATGCCCATTGAAACAGAACATGACAGATCAAATCAGCAGGTGTCAGTGAATCTCATGAAACCTTTTAGCAACATGTCCAGGTCATATTTTGCATGTTTTTGCATTGTGACATTATTTTCATGACAAATGACCCTTCGTAAAACCCGCCCTCCTTAGTTACTGTTGCTATGTCCAACAAACAATGCCACTCTCACACTACACATCATGTTCTAATGCAGTGAAAAATATGTCGCAGAGAAAAGAGGAAACTGACAACAGGCCGACAGACAAGACAGAGCAGGTTACTTTAGGTATGAAACAAGGTCTCAGCTTTAAAATGTAGTAATTTTTTTAAGAAATTCAAACAATAAATGCCGTTTTGTGGCTCTTTAATGTGTCCTGAAAGATCAGTGTATTGTCTTATTAGATCACCCTGATAGCACACATACATCATGAAGACGTCTATTTGATGTCTGCATTTACATCTGGAAGACATATTTTTTTAGAGGGTTTGCTCATCTGCAACATGTCTATAGGACGTTTTCCGCACATTTGAGTGTGCGGTTAAAAACTAAGTTAGATTAGAGCACCATATGCTGTTTAAAACTAAGATTAGAATCGATTTGAGAGAGAAACACGCCAAATTGACGTCTATGAGATGTCTTTAAGATGTTTATGATTTAGAATGTATGTAAAACTGACATCTTACAGACATCTGTCAGATGTTTGTACACAGCAGATGCTTTCCAGATCAAGTGATCTTTAACAGACATCTTGCAGACGTAGGTGTGCTGGGCAATGACACTAGAACTGATCGTCTTTTCTTCTTTACTTAAAGGTCACTGAAGTGCTTTAAAACACGCAGCATTATTCTGTGTTGATGTAATTTCAACTGAAAAAAGGAAGACAAAAAACCTTTTTTAAATAACCAATAGTGTTTTGTTTATATCACAGCACATCTTATCCATATCGCATTATCTATATATAAAACAGCATTCTGTGTAGAATTCAAATGTGTCTGATATCCGCTGATCCGCTGCTGGGGTTTGTTTGACAAAGCAAAACCAGACTTCATTCGCCCAATGAAATGCATATTTACACTGTCTGAATCATTCCCTATTCCCTATATAGTGAACTACGTGCCATTCACTGTGCAGAAAATACAAATTTTGGGAACAAGTGACCGATTTCAGCAATAGCTTTAACGTCTATTTATTATATAGAAGGCGGGACGATTCAGATTCTAGAGAGCATTTGATTGTAAAGAAAGTTTGATGAGAAGCTGAAGTGCAGGGTGATGTCATCAAAATCGATGATCCATATCGGTGGAAGTTAAAGACTTTTGAATACTTTGAATTAGAATTTTGAATTTTGAAGTTTTGAATGCTAATATCTTGTAAATGCAAATCTTGTTATTGTTTTGGAGCACACTAGCTTACAGAAAACCTTATAGCTATCAAATTCATATTAAAAGCCAAAAACTTAAATTTTGGTTTCATGGGGACTTTAAAGGATGAAAAAAACATTAATTAACATCAAAACGTATTTTATTTCTACCACGGAAAGATGTCAATACACAATTTTTCAAGTTTAAGTCCACCAAAGTTAATCTACTCTCCTGTCCGATTTGTTTGTCGGACAGAATGGCAGATTCGCCGTTATGATTGGTCAGATCACCTGTCAATTAAGCTGTTAGCGAAAAATCAATTAAGCACATTCCCCCAAATGTTTTATACAATACATTTGGGGGAATGTGCTTACTTGACTGTTCACAAACAGCTTGACTGACAGGCGAAAAATACAATTCTAAACCTAATGTCAGTGGTAAAAATCCTGAAGATCTGCACATCTATAAAGTTCTTTTAAAGGAGAAGTCCACTTCCAAAACAAAGATTCACATATAATGGACTCACCCCCTTGTCATCCAAGATGTTCGTGTCTTTCTCTCTTCAGTCGTAAAGAAATTATGTTTTTTGAGGAAAACATTTCAGCATTTTTCTCCATATAATGGACTGATATGGTGCCCCGAGTTTGAACTACCAAAATGCAGTTTAAATGATGTTTCAAACAATCCCAAATGTGGTTATAAACAATCCCAGCGGAGAAAGAATGGTCTTATCCAGCGAAACGATTGGTTATTTTCATAAAAATAATACAATTTATATACTTTTTAATGTCAAACGCTCCTTTAAGTAAGACTTTTATTAATTTTCTCCTACTGTTTGTTGATTTTGGTTTCACACTGATATCTGTCTGCTTCCAATATGAGTG
Source organism: Cirrhinus mrigala (assembly GCA_036247105.1). Classification (NCBI taxonomy): domain Eukaryota; kingdom Metazoa; phylum Chordata; class Actinopteri; order Cypriniformes; family Cyprinidae; genus Cirrhinus; species Cirrhinus mrigala. The sequence goes on along the minus strand of CM070019.1, from coordinate 6,590,350 downwards.
TCTTTCTCTCTCTTTTTTTTTTTTTTCTTTTTTTTCCTTTTTATGGTTTGCTAAAATTAAATAATCAGTTCACAAAAATGAATCAGACTTTCCAGTGAGGATATTCTGGGAAATATATTCTATTTGGATATTCTGTTTATTGCCTCAGTTCACTTGGCATAGTTGTATGCATAATGTGTGTGTGACAGTGATGCAACATATTGTCAGACTGCACTATACTTATTGGGAAAAAGAAATTTAGCTACTGCCTGAGCTACTGAACAACTGAGCTACTGTCACAATAGTGGAAAATGTAAAAAAGTTAGCAGTATGGCTTCTCTTATTTAGAAATATTGGATATTTGTGTGTGTGTGTGTGTGTATTTATATATATATAAAATTAATTTTTTTTTGTGGGAACATTTTTAATTATTTTGAATCATAAAAAACTTGAACTGAACTGAAAGTTGAACTGAATCATTTTCAGTTTTCTTGCTGTATCATATTTCGAAACCATTGCGATTGTAAATATTTACACACATTACAGAATTCAGCCTGGAGGCTTTTCTAGAATCGACTCATCCTGTTTGTACAGCATGTGCAAGAAGAGGTTATTAGCACCGCATCTGTCTATCAGCACTCTGAGATCATCGGACTTCTGTTTGCTGTCACATCCGGACTCATTCTCTCTTTAAAACATGATATACTGTATATGAAGTATTCACTGTCTGCCTCCTGGATTCAAACAACTCCCAGTTTTTGTCATCCATAGCATGCTTTGAACGTGAAGTAAATGCAAAGAGCAAACGGACAACATACATAAAGGAAAGAATATAAGAAAATTGCTTCAAGCATGAATATTGAATTATGCAAGCGTTCTACTTTGCATATTGCATATATCTTTCATTTCTAAGATTACCATTCTTCACTTGCTCCCTCTCTCACAAGTGAGAGAAATCACACTCCATAGCAAAATTTGTGGCCAATTACAGATCAAATGAAAAGTTCTTTCAGTATGCTTTGTTTTTAATGTCATGAGTGTTTGGCCATAAGAAACGCTTTTTGGACAAGTATTGTGACACACCTCAACTACTGAATTCAGGTATTTCAGTCAGCCATGAAGAGGAATTCCACAAAGTCAGAGAGAAGAGTCACAGAGTGCTGAGGTGTGTAAAATTTGCCAGCGCTCTGCTGATTCCATAGCTGAACAGCTCTAAACTTCCACTGGCTTTAATATCAGCACAAAAACTGTGTGGCAGAAGCTAATGGAATGTGTTTCCATTGCTGAACAGCTGCATGCAAGCCACACATCACCAAGTATAATGGTAAGCGTTGAATGGAGTGGTGTAAAGCATGGCACCACTGGACTCTGGAGCAGTGGAAACCTGTTCTGTTGAATGACGAATCATGCTTCTTTGTTTGGCAATTTGATGGGCGAACAGTTTTGGGATTAACGGGAACGGAGATTGCGAGTCAGGCATTCCCATCCAACATCAGTGCCTGAATTCACGAATGCTCTACTGGACGAATGGGCAAAAATTCTCACAGAAACACTCAAGGGGCCTCATTTTTAAAGAGTTTGTATGCACAGATTTGATCTCCGAGTGTGCAGGTGCTTTAATCCACATCAACGTTCGTATTAGTAAAAACTGCCTTTGACGTGGAAAAGTTCTTAGCTTCACGTCAGGGTCTGAGCAGATGTACACACTTTTTCTTGAACTGCAAGTTTTTGGAAATGTAAGCTGTTCTTGCAGCTCGCTGTTCTAAATTTGGATTTGGATGATCACTGGTGATCTTTTATATGTTAATGACATTAATTAGTAATTAGGAGAGAGGCAGAGAGCTGAAACCATTCAGTTTCGCACAAGATCAAGATCATTTGCGATAGATTTCACATCTGAAAGAGACGTACAGAATGTGCGTTTTTCTGTGCATACGTTTATTCTACGCACATTCAAGAGATGATCGTGAGATCAAATTTAGGATGGTTTCTGCACAACATTTTATAAATGAGGCCCCTCAATCTTGTAGAACGCCTTCCCAGAAGAATATCATGGAGGACCAACTTCAAAATAATGTCTGTGTATTTAGAATGCAATGTTGTTAATGTTAAATGAAAACAAACACTACTTGTAAATAGGGATGTGCCAATAAATCGATGCAGAATCAATTCATCAAATTCAGTCAAATCATGGATCCTGAGATTTTCTGAATGCATCGCGATTCTCTGTCGAATCGATTCTAAGCTTAGTCAATAACAGAAGACAGCGCTGCATCCTTTAGAAACAGCCGCACTGTGCTTGCTTCCTGTTTATTACACACACTTGAACCTAAAATAATCATTCGAAAGTTCGAAAAGGTTGAAGCGAATTACAAGGGTGTTCACAGTGGGCTGTGTCATAAAAGCATTCTGAGCCGAGGTGCAAGTACTTTTAACCCCTTATATAACAAGTGCTCTTCCTTGTGAGCATTTGAGTGTGTGGTTGAAAAACTAAGTTAGATTAGAGCGCCATATGCTGTTTAAAACTAAGATTAGAATCAATTTGAGAGAGAAACACGATGCATTCTAAAAATCGATCCATGAATGGATTCTTCATTGATTTATTGTCGCATTCCTACTTCTAACATTAGCAATAACATTAGCCTTTTACATTTGTGCTACTCTCAAAAAAAAAAAACTGAGATATTACAGCAATCTAAGGGTAGGTTTATGTGAGAAAGATTGTACTAAAAATGGAAAGTTTTTTCCTTTGCATTTTTTAAGTCCACAACAGTGTCAAAACGATCTTCATTCACATGGATCTGTGAAAACAACTAAAAATGCTGTGTTATAATGCTAGACCAGTAGTTGGCAAGGTCACTTTGTAAAAAAAAAACCACTACGTGCCTGCGTACATGCGCATTCCTATAGACTGATGTCACCAGTTTCACAAAGTGTTTTTGTAGTTTACACAGAGATGATAACAGTGTCATTTTCAAAAACGTCAAAAAAAAAAAAAAATTAAGCTTTTAATTTCTCTATGCACCAGGCAAAATAATGCAAATCTGCTTCAATCCTCACTGCTGGTAAAATCTAAATTTAAATATCAGAAATTTCAGAAAAGCTCAGAAATACTATTTTTTCTGTAATACATACTATTGTAGTTTTTCATTGTTTAGAAATTAGTTTCAAATCATTTCAAATCATTCTCAAAATTCAGCTGAGGTTCTAGAAATGTTCTCTCAAAGTTAACAAACATTAATTTTCAGTATGTTAAAAAGTTTGAGAATGTTCGTTCAAAGATCTGGGCTTGAATGTTCTCAAAACATTAGCACAAAAGTATTTATTCAAAATCACACATGGTATGCTTCTTTCTGAAATATTAGTTGGATGTTCATCTAACATTTTTCTTTAAAATGAGCATTTTTTTCTGGCTACTGTGTATAGATTTCTATGTAAGTCCTGGTACTTTGAATGGGTTGAGCCTGGAATTTAGCGCATTTGAAGTGAAAGTACTTGATGAACATATACTATGTGTGGAGAGCATTCACTCAGTATCGTTAACTCATTTTTGACCAAGATGGCTTTTAGAGGATTTTGCATTGGAACTCTTCAAATGTTACTTCTGTTTCAGAATGTTTAGAGAACATTCAAAATGAACATTCTCATTTGCAAAATGATAAAATGGAATGTTCCCTTAATTTTCCTATAACCACTAAAAACACGTGGAGAACATTCAGAAATAACGTTTCTATGACATTTCATTGAACATTACCAAAAATGTTCTTAGAACATATTTTTGTTGGCTGTGAACATGGTCAATGTCACAATTTGCTAATGGCCTAGAAATGGGTCACAAGGTTTAAATAATACTAATAATAATCAATAAAAAATAGTTTTTGGACCCCGCTGTGTATATGAATTACCTTCACGCAACAGGGACAATATTTCCATTCATTAATTATTAAACTGTACAACAAGAATCATTACGAGATTCTTTTGTTTGAAATGTTAAACTAATCCTTCAGCTGTCTACGTTTAAGAGATTACGCTTCATGTTGTTGTTTGGGCTCCTCTGTGTTATCAGTTTGTACTTTTCAGCTGTTGCACTGATAGCGTAGGAAAGCCAGGCTTGCATTGTTCAAAGCTCTGTGTTTCCAGGAATACAGGTCTTACACTTGGCCCGATTACATGGAAAATGCTTCCCATTCCAGCGCCACTGAATGAATATGAGCTTACACATGTATTGTGTCTCACATGCCAGGCTTTATCCGAAATAGTCACACGATTAAGCGAGCACGTCAGATGGGGGGTAAACAAACTTCTCGTGAGCGTACGAGGGATTCACATATTGATAATTATTCATGACTTCATGGCTATAGGGAATAATTTAGCCCGTTTAGTGGAAACGCATAGAGCACATGTGATGTAAGAGGCTCGCTGGGTTCGAAGGCATGTACGGGTTGGGCCCTGGGCGATGGTGAATTCTTGTGATGTTCGGGCAAAGCTCATACGGGCGGAGACATGAGCACATTCCTCTCCTCCCACCGCACACGCTCCCCTCGTGCCCATCGCCACAGACACACGCGCTTCCTGGCCGTCCCCCAACACACACACATACACACCCTGCACTAACATCCACCGTAGCGCAAAACCCAATACTGGATAAGCGCAGCCAAGAATGCTAAATCACTCAGTCGGGATAGTGATGATGGAGATCGGGGTGAATCATTTCCTGTAACACATCATAAAACTTTTCATGTAAAAGTGCATGTAGATTATTAAGGATGGAAAAGGACGTGCATAAACTTTCCACTGACCCGGTCAGAGGTCATACTTTTATGAAAGCTACAGTTTCTCCCTAAAATAGTCTAAAAGTCTTTAATATTCTTTTTTTTTGGCATTCTGACATTCTTCCCTTCAGCATTTGTCCTCATTAGTCTCAATAATTAATGTAATGAGATTCACATTAATGTATTACTGTTAAAAGTCAGACTGACCAAGAGGGCGCACTGACAGCAAGGCAAATTAAAAATGAAAGGGATTGTTTTCCCCAAAAATGAAAAATATCTCATCATTTGCTCTCATGTGGTTCCAAACCTGTAAGAGTTTCTTTCATCTGCTGAGCACAAAAAAAATTACCAGATCTTCTTTTGTGTTTAAAATATGGGCACTCGTACAGGATTGGAACAACATGAGGGTGAATAAATGAAGACAAATATTTTATTCTGGGGGAGTTAACAGAGTTTGTCTTCCCTTGATTTTCCATTGTCTCTTACCGAAAGCTTGTCACAGTAAATTAGCTTTCCTTCAGGCAAGACCGACACGTATGTGCATCTTAGCGTGTGCTAGCTGTTGTTTACCACATTCGACATGCTACATAAGCTGTTGAAAAGTGACACTGATCGCACATGCCTTCTTCAAGTGACAAACTCTCACAGACAAGCTAGAGCTTGTTAGTAATCTGAAGGACTTGTTTACTCTAATTTGAAGAGGAATTAGCGTTGAGGATTCATTCCTGTTATGCAGTACCTTCTGAACTCTATTGTGTACAAACTGGCCAAAGAAAAAAATGTATATTCATTGCTAATGCTTACTAACGCTTGTGCTGTCATTTTTCTACAAATGATGGCATTAAGGAAATGTAAGGGATATTACGAAAGACTGGCAGGATAGAAAGTACATTTGAAGACACAAGAAAAACTGTTCAATTGATACCAATTAAAACAACATTCTTCAAAAACCTGGGGAAAAAAAACATGGAATACTGTATCTGTTTTTAAATTCACCTCATGTTCATTATCAGTTATGATTTACATGACATTAGCATGACTCTCCTACCCAAACGATGCATTAAGAGCTAAGGGGTGAAAACTTTTGAACGGAATGAAGATTTTCTTAAGTACATTTTCTTATTTTGCCTAAGTGGCTTTTTTCTTTTTTCATTTAGTACTGCCTTTCAGAAGCTACAGAAGATACATGTTTCTCAGAAGACAAAATCAGTTTAATTTACCCTGATCTTCAAATTCAAAAAGTTTTCATCCCCTAGCTCTTAATGCATTATGTTTCCTTCTGGAGCATCAGTGAGCATTTGAACCTTCTGTAATAGTTGCATACGAGTCCCTCAGTTGTCCTCAGTGTGAAAAGATGGATCTTATAATCATACTGTCATTGCTGGAAAGGGTCCAAATCCACAAAAGTGCTGAAAAATCAAAGAATTTTCGGGACCTGAAGGATTTTTCTGAATAACAGCGGGCATTTTAACTGTTCAGGACAAACAGGGACTCATGAACAACTATCACTAAACAAAAAAATAAATGAATAAATGATTTGTATGATCCCTCTTATTTTGGTAAAATTCTGCAAGGTGTATGTAAACTTTTGACCCCTTTTGACACACTGTATATATACACCAAACAGTCTATTTAATGTTCATTTCTCTTCACAGTTTCGTTTTACTCAGTAGAGACATCTCCAACACCCTCAGCCAGTAACTGCACGTGTGAACTCGGCCATGGAAAGTGTGCTGAAAACGGTGACTGCAGGTGAGTGGGTTCAGGAGGGTGAAATATGTGGCTTGTGTGTCTTTCATGTCGTTAAAGTCTATCTGACCTGTGCAAGCCTGTTCCCGTTCACTACTACTGCTAAAGAAAACTGTAAACAGATTAACAGTACAATGAACATGGCATGTAGTGTAACTCTTACCTCCATGCAGGTGTGATCCGGGATGGGGTGGACCGCGGTGTGAAGACTGTGTGCGAATGCCCGGATGTGTCCATGGCACCTGCCATCAGCCCTGGCAGTGCACCTGCATGGATGGGTGGGCGGGCCGATTCTGTGATAAAGGTAATTCATTTTTATAAAAGAACATGACAACACTGATTATTCGGATAAAAGAAATCCAATATGATTTCCATGTATTTAAACATATCATGGGCATGAAAAAGTACTGCATAGCAAGGTTAGTTGCAACCAAGGCTCATTGTAAATATGCAAGAGTGCCTACATTTCTACAAAAAACATGCACGAATGGATACAAAATGGTTGCAAAATGATATTGCATTGCTTGTAGCACATTTCACAGCAGTCAAACCAATAAAATGCATTTGCTGAATCAACAATGCTATTTTAGTTTCCTTATACAAGATGACAAGCTCTTTTGTGGAGTGTCGTGATTCATCTTTCACAAAACTCCTGTTTGCTGTACCGGGTGAGCTACCGAGCAAGTTTACTATGTTAGAAAAATCTTACTTATGGAGCTGATTATGTGGTGCAAACATTAAAGAGCAGGTCATATGGTATTTTAAAGTGTCCTAATATTGTGTTGGAGATCCCTACAACAGGTTTAAATGCATTTAAGTTCAGAAAGCATTGTAATTTTCAAAGTATATACATTTATACATAGAGTCATTTGTCAATGATTTCGAAACAGTTCGTTCGAATCAGTTCTGAGCGTACAGTCTGTAAACTCCTCCCTTCCATAAACCTACTCTGCTCTGATTGGTCAGCTGAGGAGAGGAGAGGACAGAGAGGAGAATTTGAGCAAGTTAGCGAGCGCTACCATCTGTGTTGGCAAGTCCACGGTTGTTTTTGATGTCAGCGGGTTGAAGCAACCCCAATAACGTCATATTTAGATCCTAAAATGAGAATTCACCAGGGGAACCCTGACGAAAAGCATGTATTTTACGCCCCGGACAGCAATTTTTAACAGAGGGACCCCCCTCGAAATGCGATTGGGCTTAGCAATTGGGTGGGTTTTGTTGTGAAAACCTGGCAACCCTCATTGACAAAGCATGCACCTTCACATAAAACAATAATATAGTGCTCCAATTCATTCATACAATAATGACATAAAAAAACATTTTGTTTAACACGTATGCAAGTGAATCCTGCCCACAGCTAAAGTTTAGCTACTAAACAGTAAACACTTAAAACAGTAATGGTGGATACGTTAGCCAAGTGCTAACGTGATTAACTAATGAAACAACACATTCTTTATTATACAAAGTAATTAGAACAACAGTCCACATTAACTGACACATTTTTAGGAAATAGTGGGTTCACAGGGAATTATCAGAACTATTTAAGTAATTTTGCAGTTGTGGTTCGGAGATGCTTTTAGTACAAATAAAGAAGATTAGAAGCCAAAGAAGAGAAAAGCCAAGATTACAGAAGCAGTCCTCCATAAAATGACGAGCACACAGATACGAGTGGTATTGTGGGAAAAAAAATCAGTTTTAACAACAGATTCTTCACATCATCATCTTTTGGCAAAGAAAACAAAAACTTGCTTTCATAGTATTGAACATAGCGTCATCTTGACTTGATGTAAACACACTAACTAGCGGAAGTGTTTGTGGGCAGGTCAGACTATTTGTATTTCGTGGGCAGGCGGGGATTATGCTAATGTGTTACCAAGTGATGTAGATCAGAAACAGGCAGAAGATTCGGAAATATAACGACTCGTTAAGGCAATTCAACTCCTTCTTTTGAGAGAAAATATCTTTATGTATAATGCACTTTTTTGATAAAAATGTTGCAGACTGTTTACATTGAAGGATAGCTACGTTACAAACTGCAAAAAAGACATTTTTCGAAAACCCATATGACCTGCTCTTTAAAATGTATTAGTTTACACACAACACATTGGGAAAAGTGTTTTGAGGTCATCACAAAGTATGATTTCAATAATCAATAATTTGCCCCGTAATCATAAGGAACAAAAGCTGGTGTTTTAATGCTTCACTTGAAAACTGCAGTGAAATTTATTTAAAGGTATGTTTTATTTTTATTCTTTAATTTTATTTTAGTATTTGCTTCTATACCACTATAGTATTTATTTAGTATTTATTCACTTATTTTAATTAGTTTTCAGTTTTTAAGTTTTAGTAATTTTGTTCTGTACTTTTTTTTAGTTTTTATATTTCTATTTAACTATAATTTAATTTTAGTTCAATAGAAATATATGGTTAAATATAATTTAACCATCTTTTTTTTTTTTTTTTTTCTTGCCAAGGCACAAATTTTCGTTTTCATGAATGTTTTTCATTTTCGATTCTGCAACAACAGTGACTGATTATTTATAACCTTAAGCAGCAGACGGTTTAATAGATTGATTGACTTGTTTTTGCAGATATTTACGTGTGCTCCAGAGAGCAGCCGTGTCAGAATGGGGCTACTTGCGTCTTGAATGACTCTGGGGATTACAGCTGCTTATGTCCTGAAGGCTTTCATGGGCGGGACTGTGAACTAAAAACCGGGCCTTGCCAAAAGACTAAGTCAGTGTTTTTTCTTTTCTTTTCATTTGTAAAGTAAATGCATGTTTGTGTGTTTAAATGCACTCACCTGCCTAACATCACAAAGCTGTGGAAGAACACAACAAGCCATTTTTAGTAAGACATTTTGATTGCGGTGTTACAATGAGCTCATTTTTGTAAGATCATCGAATAGTGTTGTTCATGATTTGACCTCTTTAAGTAAACATTTTGTTAAGCTGTGATCCTTAATCTATTAGCACACAAGCCCAGACGCACTGGCACAGGCAGCACAACAGCCTGGTCAATTTGCAGCCTCCAGAGTGCAATCATGTAATTCAATGGGCTCATTACAGACCCTGTAAGAGACTGCTAATACTGACACACTGCAGCTCGGCCCCTACTGTTCTTCCCATGACGACCAAAACAAACCGACTGAGAGGTTTCCAGGGAAACCATGCTGCAGGACTGGACCAGTTGCAGCGATATCTAGAGACATCAAATAGCTTCTTAAAATGAAATATTACAGTATGTGGTCAGTCTGTGCACATGATGTATTGGGAATGTGTTTTAAATGTTATATTCTCAACGTTTAACATGTAAATCTTGTGATTCTTTGGAAGAACTGTTTGCTTGAACATTCTGGGGCAGAGCTTTCTGTTCGTCCAACCAATGGCAGTAGAAAAGAAAATCATAAGGAATTTATCTGGAATTTAATTCTTGCCAAATGATGAGGTTGTTCAGATATAACAAATTAGCAAACATAAAATACAATTCTTTCAGATGGTATTTACACAGGCATATTAGCAATAATTTGCAGCTTAGCAAGTCTTTTTAAGTCTTTTTAATTTAACAACCACTCCTACTGATTCAGTGCTTTTGATCACCTAAAAATGACTCATAATTTATATTTGTACTATATATTTGGTTGAAACAACTCAGCTCAAATAAAGTCTGATGTATATGCTTAGTCGAATACATAGCATTGTGCACTACAAACTAGTTTCATCTTAGTTTTGAATGTCTGTGCTTTTGTTCCTGCGCCAGAAGTTATGGCTAATGATTTTTTGGGTCCCACTTTATATTAGGTGGCCTTAACTACTATGTACTTACATCAAAAAATAAGTACGATGTAGTTATTGTGGTCATATTGTATTGCAAAACACTTTGCTACTATTAAGGTGGAACACGGTTAAGGTTAGGGACAGGTTTGGTGGTATGGGTAGGTTTAAGGGTGGGTTAAGGTGTAAAGGATGGGTTAACACTGTAATTATAAATACATTTAGGTATGTTTAAAAATATAAGTACAATGTATAAACATGTATGTACACAATAAGTGCATTGTACCAAATGATTAATTTAAATGTAAGTATATAGTAGTTAAGGCCACCTAATATAAAGTGGGACCATTTTTTGTGTTCTTTTAAACTGGAGTTACTGGTAACTTTTAACCCCATCACAAAATTCATAAAAATCTTAACCCCTCATTTTGCTGTCACAGCCTCCAAAAGTTTGATGCTGTTCCATCTCTTCAGGCAAAGTCGCCACCTGGGGGACCAACTAGTTAGTGCAATATAAAAAAAAAAATAAATAAATAAAAAAAAAAAACCAAGGTGTACTTGTGTGCTGAGCATACAGAGTATGAATAATTAGAAAAACTGGATTTGTATGCGCACAGTATGCGTATGATAAAGTTTGTGTCATAACTCATGTATGCACACCCCAGTGTACACATAAACATCGAGGTATACGTTGGGCTTTACATTGCATTCAAGATATATAATCAATCAATTCATGCACTGCCTGGGAATTGAACATATGACATTGGTGCTCCCTTGTTCATTAATCTGACGAGTCCAAAGTATGCTTCGGTTTTGACGCAAATGTTAGGAATGCCTATAGCTGTACAGCACATAGCCTTTCAAAGTAGACTCCATTTGATAGCATGAAATACTATAGAATACAGACATATGCGTGCAAGAAACACAATGAGTGTTTTTTTAAATTTACTAAAAAAAACCCTGGCTCATAAGTGTTGTTCTTTCAGGAATTGGTCTGTACATTTGTTGCTTTTGTGTTGTGGTAGTGCTGATGAATAATACTGTAGCACAGTCTTTAAATGTTGTGTTCCATTCAGTCAGTTTTGGATGTTTACTTTTTTAAATGGAACTGGTTTTGAATACACTGCAAAATATGCTTTTCTTACTAAGATTTTTTTGTCTTGTTTATAGCCAAAATATCTAAAAATTCTTAAATCAAGAAGGATTTTCTAGACAAGTTCAAAATTAAGTGAGTTATTACTTGAAACAAGCAAAATAATCTGCCAATGGGGTAAACGAAATAATCTTGTTTTCTGTTTGAAATAAAAATTATTTTGCTTACCCCACTGGCAGATTATTTTGCTTATTATCTCACTTAATTTTGACTTGTTTTTTTTTTTTCTGAAAACAAGACAATATTTTTTACTTGTCTAGAAAATCCTTCTTGATTTAAGAATTTTTAGATATTTTGGCTGGAAACAAGACAACAAAAATCTAAGTAAGAAAAGTACTTTTTGCAGTGTAAAAATTAGTTCTCAGTTCTAAGAAAGCTTTTTTTTTTTGGAATTTGGTAAAAATAGTGGTCAAAAAATTATAATAATAAAATAATAATAATAATAAAAATCATCACATAGTTCACCTTTAAATGGATAGTTCACCCAAAAATGACAATTCTGTCATTAATTACTCACCCTCATGTCGTTCCAAACCCGTAAGACCTCCATTCATCTTCTAAACACAAATTAAGATATTTTTGAAGAAATACGAGAGCTTTCTGACCCTGCATAGACAGCAACGCAACTGGCACGTTCAAAAGGTAATAAGGACATCAATAAAATAGATGTTACATCAATGGTTCAATCGTAATGTTATGAAGCTATGAGAATATGTTTGTGCACAAAGTAAAGAAATTAATGTCTTTATTCATGTTTCTATGCTTCTTCTCTTCTGTGTCGGCCTTCGTCGTGCGTTTATGAGGGTAACACAATGCATGCGTGTGGTTCTGCTGACGCAGGAGCCAGTGTTCTGACATAGAACGACCATCTCTCTTAGTTCATTGTCTGTATATTCTGGTTCAGTTTACATACACCTTGCAGAATCTGCGTAATGAGGGATCACGCAAATTCATGTTTTTTTTTATTTAGTACTGACCTGAATAAAATATTTAACATTAACGACATTTACATATAGTCTACAAGGGACAATACTAGTTAAATTTATAAGAATTACCCCGTTCAAAAATTTACATACACTTGTTTCTTAATACTGTGTTGTTGCCTGAATGATCCACAGCTGAGTTTTTTTCAGCTTAGTGATAATTCTTCATGAGTCCCTTGTTTGTTCTGTTAAACTGCCCGCTGTTCTTCAGAAAAATCCTTCAGGTGCCACAGATTCTTTGGTTTTTCAGCATTTTTGTGTATTTGAACCCTTTCCAACAATGACTGTATGATTTTGAGATGCATCTTTTCACACTGAGGACAACTGAGGGACTCATACGCAACTTTTACAGAAGGTTCAAACACTCACTGATGCTCCAGAGGGAGAAACAATGCATTAAGAGCCGGGGGGTGAAAACATTTTTAATTTGTAGATCAGGGTAAATTTAACTTATTTTGTCTTTAAGGAAACATGTAAATATCTTCTGTAGCTTCTGAAAGGCAGTACTAACTGAAAAAAAAGGAAAAATGTACACATCTTTATTCTGTTCAAAAGTTTTCACTTCGGCTCTTAATACATCATTTTTTTTTCTGGAGTATTAGTGAGTGTTTGAACCTTCTGTAATAGTTGCATATGAGTCCCTCAGTTGTCCTCAGTGTGAAAAGATGGATCTCAAAATCATACAGTCATTGTTGGAAAGGGTTCAGATACACAAAAATGCTGAAAACCAAAGAATTTGTGGGACCTGAAGGATTTTTCCGAAGGACAGCAGGCAGTTTAACTGTTCAGGACAAACAAGGGACTCATGAACAACTATCACTAAACAAAAAAAAAAAAACAAAAAAAAAAAAAAAACAGCTGTGGATCATTCAGGTAACAGCACAGTATTAAAAATCAAGGGTATGTAAACTTTTGAACAGGGTGCACAAAATTCAACTATTATTTTCTTATGTGGACCTTATTCAGGTCAGTACTTAACTAAAAATAACATGCATTTTGTATGATCACTCTTATTTCGGTAAAATAATTAACATTTTGCAGATTCTGCAATGTGTATGTAAACTTTTGACCTCAACTGAAAGTAAAGCTGGGAAAAAAATTGTGAGTCACCCTCTGTCGAAATCTTTAGACATGTTAACAAAGACTGTTTTGTGAACAGCGTGCAAGTATTCTCGTAGCTTCATAAAATTACAGTTGAATCACTGATGACACATGGACTATTTTATCGATGTCCTTACTACCTTTCTGGGCCTTGAATGTGTCAGTTGCATTGCTGTCTATGCAGGGTCAGAAGTGTTTAGAAGATGAACGAAGGTCTTACGGGTTTGGAACGACATGAGGGTGAGTAATTAATGACAGAAATTTCATTTTTGATTGAACTAAGCCTTTAACATGCTAAACATCGCTTAGCTTGTATACCTCTCTGAAATTCTCAAATGTTTTTTATTAATCAATAAGGTAAATCAGATCTAAAGTCTTGTAGTGTGTGGGTATCATAAACGACAGATATTTTCAATTCTTATATTTACTGCTGCAGGTCCCCCTGCAAGAATGGTGGCCTGTGTGAGGATCTGGGTGGTTACGCTCCAGAACTGTCCTGTCGATGCCTGGCTGGCTTCACGGGGCCCCGCTGCGAGACCAACATGGATGACTGCCTGATGCGCCCCTGTGCCAACGGCGCCACCTGTCTGGATGGCGTGAACCGTTTTTCCTGCCTGTGCCCTGCGGGTTTCACGGGCCGTTTCTGCACCATCAACCTGGACGACTGCGCCAGCCAGCCCTGCCTCAACGGAGGACGCTGTATAGACCGAGTCTCCGCCTTCCAGTGCTTCTGCTCTCCAGGTTTCACTGGAAGAACTTGCGAGATTCCCGCCTGGGAGTCGGGACGGGAGTCTCTGTTCAGGAGCGAAGGAGACAGAGTTACTCAGAGCAAACCTGCTCCGGTCAATCGCTCCCACGGGACCACTCCTAGCGGGGACGAGAGACGCTCGTTCAAAATCTCAGTGGTGACTCAGCATGGGGCGGAAGGGCTGTCAGAGCTGCAGCTCATCATCCTGCTGGTGTTGGGCGGCATGACTTTGGCCGTGGTGGCGCTAACAGCTGGTCTGGTGCTGCGCGGACATTGCCAGGACCGATCGGCTCGCTGTCAGTGCAGACCAGCCCCCGCTCACCATCGGCCATTCCACCGATGTCGGACAAACTCCGTGCCCGCGCAACAGGAATGCAAGATCAGCTTCCTCCAGACTCCGGCTCCTGCTGAGCTTGAGAAGAAGAGGCTGAACACCGACATCATTTAGCCGCGGAGATCATGCAGCTGCTCTCGTTGAAGTAAAAGGCCACTTCTGACCTCTCAAAAGATAAAGACGGTACTGATGAATCTGAGAGTTGGTCGCTGAAAGCAGGTGGTTGTTGTCCAGAGCGATTACACAGAAATAAAGAACCAATTCGTAGTTTTTTATTTTATTAAAGATGCCACAAGTGAGGCATGTACTGCTGAGGGAACATTAGGTCAGTTAGAGTCAACATGAAATCAATAATGCTAGTACTGGGTCTTGGAACATTATTCCAAAGATAAGAAATCCTTGTCTGTGTAATATTTCATCAGAGATGTTTTTGCTTTGCCTCTGAAGAACGTTTTGCTCTCAGCAAGCAATATTTTTGATGGAAACCCTGAACCACAGAGTGTCTTAGTGCCTTCCTCAGTCTGTTTCCTCCTCCCATTTTTTTTAACCTTAAAACATTTTTTGTTCTTTAAGTGATAGTTCACCCAAAAATGAAAATTACTCGCCCTCAAGCCATCCTAAGTGCACAGTTGAAGTCAAATGTTTACAAAACAATAGTTGAAATTTATAAAAATTACCCCATTTAAAAGTTTACATACACTTGATTCTTAATACTGTGTTGTTGCCTGAATGATTCACAGCTGTGTTTTTTTGTTTAGTGATAGTTGTTTATGAGTCCTTTGTTTATCCTGAACAGTTAAACTGCCCGCTGTTCTTCAGAAAAATCCTTCAGGTCCAACAAATTCTTTGGTTTTTCAGTCTTTTTGTGTATTTAAACCCTTTCCAACAATGACTGTATGCTTTTGAGATCCATCTTTTCACACTGAGGACAACTGAGGGACTCATATGCAACTATTACAGAAGGTTCAAATGCTCACTGATGCTCCAGAAGGTAAAGCCATGCATTAAAAGTTGGAGGTGAAAACTTTTGAACAGAAAGATGTGTACGTTTTTCTTACTTTGCCTAAATATCTTTTTTTTTTTTTTTTATTTAGTACTTACATGTTTCTTAAAAGACAAAATTAGTTAAATTTACCCTAATCTTAATAAAAAAAGTTTTCACCCCTGGCTCCTAATGCACTGTGTTTCCTTCTGAAGCATATAAAGCATATAAATAACATGCATCCCTCTTTTTATTTTGGTAAAATAATTAACATTTTGCAGATTCTGAAGGTGTATGTAAACTTTTGACCTCAACTGTAAATGACTTTCTTCTTTCAGATGTAAACAATCACAGTTATATTACAAAATGTCCTGGGTCTTCCAAGCTTCATAATGGCAGTGAATGGATGTTGAGATTTTGAAGTCCAATAAAGTGCATCAATTCATCATAAAAAGAGCTCCACGCAGCTCCAGGGGGTTGATCAGAATCAGAATCAGAAAGAGCTTATATTGCCAAGTATGCTTGTGCATACTAGGAATTTATTTTAGTGTCATTAGCTTCCAGTACACAGAGACAGCAACAACATACAGACAACAAACATAAGATGAGAATAAAATACACATATGTAAATATAAATAGACAAAAATTAGAAAAATAAATTGAGAAATAAATAAATAAGTGGTATGTACAGTTGTGCTATAGATGACATTAGAATAGAATAGAGTAGAATAGAATATGGACTTTAAAAAAAAAAAAAAATGCATCAATTTGCTTCAGAAGGCCTTTATTGAACGGCAGCAGCTGTGTGGAGCACTTTTTATGATAGATTTATGCACTTTATTGGACTTCAAATTCTCAACACCCATTCACCGCCATTATAAAGCTTGAAAGAGCCAGGACTTTTTTTTAACATAACTCTAATTATATTCGTCTGAAAGAAGAAACTCATATACACCTAGGATGGCTTGAGGGAGAGTAAATCATGGGGTAATTTTCATTTTAAGGTGATGCATCCCTTTAATTTTTTCCTTTAATAAAAGCAACGTATGAGAAAAAAAAAATGCATGCTAGCTAACGGTAATCATGCGATTCTAACCTTAGCCAACAGATGGCAAAAGCTTTACAGTAAGGTCCGTCAACATCAACTAACAATGAAAAATTCTTTGAAAGCATTTATAAATGTTCATTTCAACATTAGTAATTAAATTCAAAAGTATCTGTTAATGTTATTCAATGTGCCCAAGATAATCTGAATGAACAACAAACAGTTGTATTTTTACTAACATTAACAAAGATTAATAAATACTAATATAACAAATGTATTGCTAATTGATAGTCATTTTTAGTAAATGCATTAACCATTAAATGCGTTTTACCCACCAAAAAGTTATTAAAAAAAAAAACAAAAACAAACAAACAATAAATACATGAATTAGAAAATTATTTTAGAGGAAACAGACTCAGGAATTTGTTTACCTTGTGTTTCAGGGATTTTGTAATTTTTATATAGAGAGCACTTTTCAATATTCAGTCAGTTAAAATAAAAATAGATTGAATCGAAATGGTTCACACCTTACCCTTTTTCTCATTTTAACATACTGTATCACCTGTAAATACAGTATGTCACATTATGAAGGTAAGGTGGGTTGCAGATGCTGTTTCATGTTGACTTCAAGGTACGCACAGCCTGGGAACTACTGTATTTGTTGATATGTTTGTATTCAAAGAGTAAACAGTAGCACTGATGGGCTGCATGTAAAATAACGGGAAGCACTAAACCACCCATATATATATATATATATATATCAAAACTTCCATTGTGTGTTACATTAGTACTGTATGTATATAATCAAGCCACATTACTAAAAGCGCTTTTAATTTCAGATGTATGTGCAGCCATTTTCACCAAGTGTTAAAATCGTAAAATATTTCAATGTGACTAAGTATATGCCAAGTAAGTTTTATTCTTTGAATATATGCTTTATGAACTTTTTAAAATGACTATGTAATGTTCCCTTTAACATTATAGTGATGCTCTTTTAAGCAGTTTAGTTAATATAAATTTCACGGGAACGATTTTTGTGATACATGATACATTAACAACAGTATTCTGAAGTGTAAATATAATTTATTTATGTAATTTATTGGTGAAATGTATATTTGTTTTTTATTGTTATGTGTATTTTTATACAGAACTGTGCATATTAAAGTTTTTAACTGTGTAATAGTTGAACTTCATGTCTAAATCACTCTTTGTATAGCAGTTGCCATGATTAAATGAACTTTTCTATGCAACACACTCCAATTCATAATGCATGACATAAACACTTTTTTGAGCTTAAAAAAAAAACCTTTTTTGTTCATATTGTGACATTCTAAAGTTGTGAATTTAATTAACCTACTTCATGTGCACTTTGAATGCTTTAGAAAAAAGACATCAAGTGACCCCTGGTGGACAATTCAAAACAATGACCGTTTGTGGATATCCCTGTGTGATATTAATGAAACAGATTTATTCACATGCAAGTAACAATACACCTCCAAATTCACATTTTCACTAAATCTGTAATGTAAAATGATCATGCCCACCAAAGGAAGACTGTCCTACTGACTTAAAATGAGAGGATTAGCATACGGAAGTTGTGTTTATTTGTAACGATTTGCTGAAATGTGCTCATCATTTGTTGATACTATTAAAAAATTTCTCCAAGATGCTGTCGACTTCATCCTCTGTGTAGTCCTGGACTTGGAACAGCGAGTTTGTGGAAGCTCCTCTGATCATGGCAGACAGCACTGGAGGGTGGGAGATGAAAAATATTTTTGTGGATATCTATTTAAACATCTGGGTGAGTCTCATAAAACCTGTTAAAACCAGGGTCACATTTAATCTGGGAGAAAGTCTAATACCTTTTCCAGAAGAAGGTCTGAAAAGACAGAAAACCCTCTTGTTCGCTGCCACGGCTCGGCCGAGCTCATAACCGACTCCTAGAGATGGCTGTGTCACCTCAGCTACTATCACTACAACAGAGACAGAAAACTGCACTGAATCACTGAAACTGTGATGGAGCCTGATACAACATCACAGAATTAAGACAGTTAGGAGCAACAGAGAGCATGGTTAATGATAAAGGCCTAAAGTAATATACAGTTGAGGTCAAGTTTACATACACCTTGCAGAATCTGCAAAATATTAATTATTTTACCAAAAAAAGAGGGATCATACAAATGCAGTTGTTTTTTGTTTTTAATTACTGACCTGAATAAGATTTTTTCACATAAAAGACATGTAGATACATTTACATGTAGTCCATAAGAGAAAATTGTTGAATTTATAAAAAATTAGACCGTTCAAAAGTTTACATACGATTCTTAATACTGTGTTGTTACCTGAATGATCCACAGTTCATGAGTCCCTAGGTTTGTCCTGAACAGTTAAACTGCCTGCTGTTCTTCAGAAAAATCCTTCAGGTCCCACAAATTATTTGGTTTTCCAGCGTTTTTGTATGTTTGAACCCTTTCCAACAATGACTGTATGATTTTGAGAACCATCTTTTTACGCTGAGGACAACTGAGGGACTCATATGCAACTATCACAGAAGGTTCAAACGCTCACTGAAGGAAAAAAAAAAACAACGCATTGAAAGCCGGGGGTGAAAACTTTTGAACAGAATGAAGATGTGTTTAGAATGCATCGTGTTTCCTTCTGAATCATCAGTGAGCATTTGAACCCTCTGTAATAGTTGCATATGAGTCCCTCAGTTGTCTTCGGTGTGAAAGATTGATCTCAAAAATCATCCAGTCGCTGTTGGAAAGGGTTCAAATACACCGAAATCTGAATCATGGCATGAACAAAGGAGATCTCCGAGGACCTCAGAAAAAGAGTTGTTGTTGCTCATCAGGCTAGAAAAGCTTACAAAACCATCTATAAAGAGCCTCCACAAATCCACAGAATCAGATTGTGAACAAATGGAGGACATTCAAGACTACTGTTACCCTCCTCAGGAGTGGTCGACCAACAAAGATCACTCCAAAAGCAAGACCTGTAATAGTCTGCGAGGTCGCAAAGGAACCCAGGGTAACTTCTAAGCAACTAAAGGCCTTTATCACATTGGGTAATGTTAATGTTCATGAGTCCATCATCAGGAGAACACTGGACTACCATTGCACTGGACTGCTCTCCAAAAAGAACACTGCTGCCCGTCTTAAGATCATGTGGACAAGCCAGAGGGCTACTGGAGAAATTTTTTATGGACAGATGAGCTTTTTGGTTTAAATGAGAAGCATTATGTTTGTAGAAAGGAAAACACTGAATTCCAGCATAACAGCCTTATCCCATCTGTGAAACATTTTGGTGGTATTTCATGGTTTTGGCCTGTTTTGCCACATCTGGGTTAGGATGGCTTGCCATCAATGATGGAACAATGAATTCTGAATTATACCAGCAAATTCTAAAGGAAAATGTCAGGACATCTGTCCATCAACTAAAATCTAAAGAAAAGGCAGGTCATGCACAAGTCATTCTACTAAAGAATGGTTAAAGAAGAACAAAGTTAATGTTTTGGAATGGCCGAGTCATAGTCCAGACTAAAGCCCAATTGAAATGCTGTGGAAGGACCTGAAGCAAACAATTCATAAGAGGAAACCCACCAAATTGACAGAGCGGAAGTGGTTCTGCACTGAGGAATTCCTACAAGCTGTTGTGCAGTTATGAAAAAAAAAAAACATTTTGGTTGCAGTTATTGCTGCAAAAGGGGGTCACACCATATACTTAAAGCAAAGATTCACATACTTTTGCCACTCACATTTTTCTCAAATAATAAATGACTAAGTATATATTTTTGTCTCCTTTGTTTGATTGGATTCTCTTTGTCTACTTTTAGGGCTTGTGTGAAAGTCTGATGATGTTTTGGGTTATATTTATACAGAAATACATAAAACTCTAAAGACAAACAAATAAATAAATTAGTACTACTTCGTGCCAGGCTTTATTTTTAATGCACTTTGCTTCTTTAAATTAATAAAATATTTATATCACGATGTTTAATATGCTACAGTGGCCCCATAAATTACTTAGACACTGAAGTCACAATTAAACATTAATATTACAACAATGGATAACAAAATATCAGTTATTAAGTTTTCATATGGCATTTCGGTGACTTTAGTGGATGTATGAAGTCAGTTTTTCTCAAGTTCACAGAGGTGTCCAGCAGAATAACCACAGGTGCAGAGAATCACATTATTTAGTTTTATCACTTGAAACTTTTGTAAAACGTTTAAATGCAATGTAGTATGAACGTGTCATATGATCACTCACCATCAGACATCATCAGCCACTCCATATCTCGATCATGAATGGCTTTATCTCCACCCAAACCAGCATCTTCACCTGGACCAAGAACACATGTTTAGTGCTGACCTGCAATCACCTGTTAGCAGGGTTGCTAACTCTCACGCATTTGGCGTGAGACACGCGCTTTCAGGCTCTGTCTCTCACTCTGCCCATGTAAATCTCGCCAAACTGGCAACCCTGCTTGCGATTTTAAACAAAGTTTCAGCTTTCAAATGTTGTAAGTTTTAAAGCTAAATTCAAACGATAATTACCGCCACGCGGTCACGTGATTCACGAAAATCTCATAACAAACCAGCGTTGTCAGTATATTTGAATGTGTTTAAGTAGGATAGAGACGACAGCTTCATTATACAGGTATTTGCAGCAATTTTTGGTAAACATTACAGCATATTATATATTGATTTTTACGTCGATGACATTTACAGTATAAATTTATTCTGGAGAGTGATGGAGAGGCAACCCTTACGACATTTAAATATGGTTTTACTACAAATAAAACTTAGATTACAAACACAAATTACAGTCATTTTGTGGTCGAAAAAATTTAAATGTAAAAAGTTAATAACTTACATCCTTTTTTAATGATACTTGTATAAGTAGACAATGAATGCAAGCAAATACTGAATTTAAATCAAGTTTAAAATGGTGCTAAAAAAGGCATTCAGCTGCATTTTTATCCCCTTATATGTACAGTATATACCCATAAATAGATGTGGAATCGAGATCGCCACACCCTCGCCCAAACCCCCCGACTCCCCACTCTCAATCTCACTCCAAGCTGAACTTAAAAGTTGGCAACCCTGCTATTAGTACTATGTGATTATTTGCAGTTGTTCACACACCAAACAATGCTAGATGGACACACAGATACCAGAAATAGAAGTTCTATAGTAAGAGGTTGCGCAAATTTGAGAGAAAGAGAGAAAAAAATGAATCACCCTTTGCAGACAGACTGTCATAGCTGACATGCTCTGTCAAAACCTTGCCATACTGCTGTAATTTCTTCACTATTCTCTGGTAAATATCCAGGTCCTGTCTCCCTCCGCGGATGCTTCCACAAAAATATATGTTCATACTTTGCAAATGTCCTCGTACTTTGACAATAAAACAAGTGTGATTTTCCTAGACAGGAACTCACAGCTTTCACCAGAAAAACAATAAGACAATCTGCAGGTCATTTCCGGTTTAGGCTAGAAGGAATACAGCTCTAGCTACTGGGCATGTGCGCATCAATCTAACGTTATTTTTGTCACACTGTACAACAATAAAACTGTTTTTGTATTATAGTAAGGGCTAAGTTTAGGGTTGGGGTAGGTGTAGACGTTAAAAAAAAACACACAATCCAATAGGTAGGACAAATACTTTCATTGTTAGTTTCCGGTCGGAGCTGTATCCCTTCTGCCACAACCGTCATTTCCCGCGCGAACACACGTGGAGAAACGCCACCGTGTGGCGATATTCACAACACTTCATACTAATGTTACATTACTGACGAAAATGTTTTCATTTGTTTTTATAATTTACCCAAAATTCTTCGACCACGCAGATTTATTTGTTTACTTGTTTACTCATTAAAGAATAAGAAACATGCCTATAGGTTACAGTTATAATAGGCTAAATAAATAAATAGACCTTATATTTGCTAAATGAAAACAAACAAATATATTAGTAATTTTGCAAATTCGCTGTAATACACACTACCAGTCAAAAGGTTTGTAATGTTTTTTAAAGACATCTCTTCTGCTCACCAAGCATGCATTTATTTGATGCAAATTACAGCAAAAACAGTAAAATTATTATTGTTTAAAATAACTGTTTTCTGTTTGAATATATTTGAAAATGTAATTTATTCCTGTGGTTTCAACGCTGAATTTTCAGCATCATTACTCCAGCCTTCAGTGTCACATGACATGATCCTTCAGAAATCATTATATGTTAATTTGCTGATCAAGAAACATTGTTATTTTATACCATTCAACAGTTTGTGAGTGAGTATTTATTTATTTATTTACTTATTTAGAAAAGAAATTGTAGAAATGTATACTTAAATTGATCAAACGTGATTATAAAGACATTTATAATGTTACAAAATATTTCTATTTCAGATAAATGCTGTTCATCTGAACTTTCTATTCATCAAAGAAACCTAAAAAACTACTCAGTTGTTTTCAACATAATAATAATAATAAATGTTTTTTTGAGCAGCAAATCAGAATATTAGAATGATTTCTGAAGGATCATGTGACTGGAGTAATGATGAATATAATTCAGCTTTGAAATCACAAAAATAAATTATATTTTAAAATATATTCAGAAAGAAAATAGTTCTTTCCAATAATAAAAATATTTCCAAATGTTACATTTTTGCTGTACTTTGGATCAAATAAATACAGGCTTGGCGAGCAGAAGAAGTAAAAAAAAAACATTAAAAATCTTACTGTTCAAAAGCTTTTGAGTGGTAGTGTATATTCAGTTTACGTAAAAAAAAAAAATATATATATGAAGTTTGAAAGAATGAAATACACATAAACGACTTCTAAAACAAATGCCTACATATCTGAACTTTGTGGCATTTATTTATTTATAAGGATCCAAGCATAACAAACAAACAGCACTGGATGGCTATAATAGAGAGAGAGAGAAAGAGAGAGAGAGAGACATTAAAAGCTACACAAGAAAAATAACCACGAATCTTTTACTAACTCCTCATAAAACTGACGTTTTTTTTTACTTAAAAGATTTTATTTTTTGTTACTTTATAAATGTATTTATTAAAGTACATACATGAACAGAGAAAAGATTCATATCTCATGACACAAAAACAACAACAGTAGAACAAAATAAAATAAACTCCTTTATTTACGTACACAAACATAAAAAGCACAATATTAAGTTAAATCAATTTTTAAATAAACTCAGTTTTGTTTTTTAACAACATTTAATCGCTTAGCGCGTCCACGTATCGTGACGCAATCAATGCGCAGTTGTGTTTATGCGCAGCACCGGAAGCAAATAATAGCTCTCCAGATACACATATATCTGCTAAAAACATTTGGATAAAAGAGTTCGACAGAAGGAACAGGTAGGAGAAAAATAAACCAGACATCATTTTCAGCATGTTTCTTTGTATGGTAAACAGTCGTATTCCTTAGTAAATACCCTGGAATTGTAAGTGTATTTGACCAAACAGCATTTTGTATCTTAAGCTTACTTTGACAGGTGGATGTTTTATGTTTATACAACAAACATATAAACATGTACATATTTGTTAACATGTCAAGAGGCGGGCAGTGTCTTAACTGCTGTCTGCCGAAATGAAAGAGTCTTGCTCGTTGTGTCTGATAGCAGCTCTTGGATGGAAGTGGCGAGGGCCCGAGAGATGGGTCCAGAGCGAATCTTACCGAACTCCGAGGATGATGTGGTGCAGGACCGGCCTTTAGACACCGGTGTGCCGGAGGAGTGGAGCGGAGAGGACATGGAGGAGGAGGATGAAGGAGGCGCTGGAGACGAAGACGAGGGCAATGCTGGATATTACTATCAGCCTCTGAATCAAGACCCAGACGGGATGAACGGCTCACACACAGAGCCTGCGGATGAAGGAACCACCTCAGAGCAGCTTCAGGACGTCCAGGACAGAATAGAGGTACAGGGAGGCTTCTTTCTGACTGTTGCATACACCCTTATGTTTTTGGTTAGCCAGTGTGGAGTAGTGCTGTTTTACTCAGTAACTGCTTTCATCATTTGAATGTCATTTTTATCAATATTTTGCAGGCCATGGGTCTGTTTCTGCCCCAGCCTCCTCCTCCAGACAGTGATGAAGAGGAGGATCCTGAAGGAGCTGCTGCCCGTAGAAGTCATGCGTCTATTCCCATGGATGCAGGTGAGAAAAAAACCCAAAACAAAACAAACAAAAAAAACATTTGAGTTGTCTCACAAATTGTTGCATTAGTTCTCCAAAGTATATGGGCCATTCTACAGAATTGGTGCAAACTGCTGTCCCACAATCAGTTGTATTTTCAAATGGGAGGCTGTTCCAAACCCTGACCCCATAAATTTCAACATATGAAATTATATTTATTAATAATTTTTAGATATGAACATTATACTTATGAAAAATCTGTGTAACTTTAAAGAACGTCACTACCAAACACCTTTTTTCTGCAATTAAGCACACTTTTTTGGGAGGTATTCCACAACATTTAGTTTTTATGTGTGTACAACTGTTCAGAACTGTGCTAGTTATCTATGTGCTAATTAGCATCTTTAAGCTAGGTTCAAAAGCATCTAAAATTGTCACAACCAAAACATTTGGTGACGTTTTGGTAGTGGCATATTTATTTTTATTTTTTTGGGTGTTATTTCATAAAATTGTCACTACTGCAACAGTCACTACCGAAACGTCATCATTGTTTCAGTAGTGACAAAAGGGAACACATAATCCTTTATTTAGGAAAAATATAAAAATTTTAGTACAGTTATGTTTTAGTATGCAGGTTAAAATAATGTAATGTGATGTGGTTGCTACCAAAACATTGCTGTCACTACAGAAACATGGGATGTTTTATCAAAAATAAAGTATACTGAATTAACAACTAAGATGTTTTTGCCTTTTGCAAAGAAAAATGGATTCAAAATACAACAAATCTCATAAATCACACTTGAAATATTGTTAAAATTGTAATTGTTATTGTTACCTCTGAAAACATTTTAATAAAAAAGAAAAATCTTTATAGGCCAATATAGCCGTTATTATTAAATTATATATTGCTGTGTATATATTTGGTAGTGACAAATTTGGGTAGAGGAAAAATATCCAAATTTTCCAAAACTTTCTGAAAATACAATATGAGAATTAATTGCACAATTACTAGAAATGTGTACCTTGGATATTATACAATTTTAATACATACAAAATTAATGGACACTTTTTTTCAACTCTGACTTTGAACCAGTTGTGTAGAATGGCCCATATGTGACCCTTGACCACAAAACCAGTCTTAAGTTGCTGGTGTATATTTGTAGCAGTAGCCAAAAATATATTGTATGGGTCAAAATGATTGATTTTTGTTTTATGCCAAAAATCATTAGGCAATTCAGTAAAAATCATGTTCCATAAAGATATTTTGTAAAATTCCTACTGTAAATATATCAAAACTTGATTTCTGATTAGTAATATGCATTATTAAGAACTTAAATTGGACAACTTTAAAGGCGATTTTCTCAATATTTTGATTTTTGCACCCTCAGATTCCAGATGTTCAAATATCTTGACCAAATATTGTCCTATACTAACACACCATACATTAATAAAAAGCTTATTTATTCAGCTTTTATGTGATATATAAATCTCAATTTAAAAAAATGGACCCTTATGATTGGTTTTGTGGTCCAGGGTCACAAATAGCAAAACAATATTCAAATCTGCTATAAAAAAAAAAAAAAAAAAAAAAAAAAAAAAAAAACCTGCTTGATTGTTTTTATCATTGCAAAAATTAAACCACACCATCACCCAGGTTTAATCTGCTAATTGTGACTATAATGCTTGATTTTAAGATATCAAACATTAATATTACCTTGTGTTGTGAAAAACGATATATGTATAAATTTGACTTGATTTAGATGACTGATAAATGGCTGTGATAAAGAGTACAGTTTAATACTAGAAAATAGGAAAGTACACAAAATTGTTGAATTTAGTTCGAGTAATATGTGACCCTGGACCACCAAACTATATTTGTATCAATAGCCAACAATACATTGAACGAGTCAAAATGATTTGCTCTGATTTCCTTTGATGCCAAAAATCATTAGGATATTAAGTAAAGATCATGTTCCATGAAGATATTTTGTAAATTTCCTACCATGCAAATGTCAAAGCTTAATTGTAGATTAGTAATATGCTTTGCTAAAAACTTCATTTGGACAACTTTAAAGGTGACTTTCTCAATATTTAGATTTTTTTTTTTTTTTTATACCCTCAGATTCCAGATTTTCAAATAGTTGCATCTCAGCCAAATATTGTCCTGAAAAACAATGGAAAGCAGATTTCTTCAGCTTTCAGATGATGTATAAATCTCACTTTCCAAAAATTGACCCTTATGACTGGTTTTGTGGCCAAGGGTCACATATTTAAAACAGTAAATTTGCACGATTGGAATCAACAGGTGGAATGATGGAAGAACACAAAATTGTAATAATAATATTATAATAATATTAGTAATATTTTAAAACAGAAAATTGGAATTTTGGAATAAACAGGTGAATTGATAATGTAATCATTTTACTAATCAGAAATACAAATTATAGTTTCATGTTATGGTCTAAATATCCAGTAGTAAAACTCGATAATATAAAATCAATTATTTTAAAAGCTTCAAGTGAATTTAAGCATCACAATATTTCAAGACAAAAAAACCCCACATTATTTAAACTTTTTTTAAACTGACAGTGAAGGTAAATGAAGTGCAAAATTGAGTATGAACTAAATATCTATTAACTTCTAACAAAAAGTAAAAAAAAGTGCTAATATCAATATATTTTATATAATATATTTTCTATTTTCTTTTTCGTGTTCACAGACCACGTCGAGCTGGTGAAAAGGACCATGGCAGCTGTAAATTTGCCAACACTAGGAATCCCCGCCTGGGCCCAGGAAATCTCTGATGACCAATGGAAGGACATGGTCCAGCAGACGCTTCAGTCCAGACAAAGCTCTGCAGGCCTGAGACTGGAACGCAAGTGAAACCGTTTCAAGAGCTTCATCTCACCTACTGCACATCTCACACTGCAGAAACACGAAACAGAGCTTCTGACGTTCGCTCATCTCAAACAAACCGAAAGGCGCGTTGATCACTTAGCAGTGGTTTATATAAATATGGACTGGAATTCTTGAAATGGAAATCTAACAGTATCCAGTTGATGTAGTTACAGAGGCAAAACTGTCCTTAAAACACCCCAGACATTTTTCAACCCAGTTGTATTAATGCAGTGTGTTTGTTTGTTTTTTTTGTTTTTTTTGTAAAGACTTAGTGGTTGCTTTTGTATGACAGTGTAGATGTAATGATGCATCTCAAGTAATACTCACACCTCCATTAATCTGACTGTTGATACCCGTGCAATGACTTGACCGATCCTTTACGTATCTCACACGGCTCGAGCAACACAACTGGCCGTCGCATCTTTTGTGTTTCTTTATTTTTGTTCTGTACATACATGAACATCTGTACAAAATATGACTTTCATACTATGTAATGCTCAACCTAATTAAAGTACAACATATGTACATATGACCTGGAAAGCAGCTTAAGATTAGTGTCAGACTTGGGAAGGAGGGCTGGGAGAGGAGGGAACGGGAAGGGTGAGTGTGGAGAGACCCATACTTTCTCAGTTTCCCTCGGTTTCGTGTCACTGCCGGACAAGCTGAACGCTGGCCCCCCATCAAGTTGCATTGAGAAAGCAAGCATGCTGCGTTCAAGAGTGAAGTTGCCTCTGATTGTTTCTGGAATGTTTTGGTCTATGTAGAGGCAGCTAGGTTGGCAATTCATGCTCTCGATTGCACGGACAAGTCATTCCCGTACGCTGATAGGCAGAGGTGACGGTACAACACTTCAAACGGCTAATGATTTCAAGACTTCACCTCTGCACTGCATACTAATAGGCTGTAATAGCACGAGTCGAAACGGACGCACACGGTGGAAGAAGTGTAGCAGCTCGAATGCACAGCGAGAGGACGTCAGGGCGAGATAACAGTAACGCGTTGCGTTGTCCAGCAGCCTGTAGGAGGAGTAAATGTTCCCTCACTATTGGAATGATCAAAGTGACAGTTCACGAGACAGACCTTTACAACAGAGAGGGGACATCATGCATCAGAATGGAATCATACGAGCAAACAAAATGAACGAAAAGGGGCAGAAAGAGGGAATACTGGGTGGGCAAAGGCGCAATCGTAAGCAATATACATGACAATATACAGTACACAAGTATTTGCAACAGCAACCACAGGCTGTCGGATTTCCATATATTAAGCCTGGACAGATAAGCGAGTATCTTTTCTCTGTAAGTATATAGTCCTATAAGGAGGATTGTATAGCGCGCTTGGATCGGTCCCATACGGTTCTAATTCCTGAAAACAATATTGCTTAGGCGCTTTAAAGTAAAAAAACAACGACGACAAAATAAGACGTACGATCTCGGACAGGACGGTAGTTCCCGATCTTCAGCGGTTTGCTTTTTAAAGGCTCGACGGGAGTGTTTTCGTTCTTTTCTAGTTTTTATACAATCACAGAAACCTAAAGAGCAAAAACAAGACGCGAGGCGGTGAAAACAAAGGATGGGTATCTGTTCAAGAGGTATAAATCTTAAAACGATAATAAAACACGGATGCATATGAACGTAAGTGCCATTGGTGCATGCGTTTAGAGCACATTCTTGTCTTTTCCGCTACTTCTACAGCATTTATCAAGCGCTCTGCTGGTGGTGTTATATAGAGATGATTGCTTCCACAAATCTCCCTTAATATTTTTTCATTTTTGACGATCATTAACACAATCACTGGAAAAACAGCAAACGGATTCAGACTCTGCTTCTTAATATGTGGCCGTGACTTCTTCAGATAACTACCTGAAGCATTTACAGCACCAGGCCACTATGGAGAAACATTTTTTTACACCCTCTCAGGTGTACGTCTAGGAAAGCATCTGAAATCTGATGTCTAATTCATAAAGCTTCTTTAGTAAAAAAAAAAAACAAGTTTCTCCATTTTTTTTTTTTTTTTTTTTGTATGACATCAAGAATAACTGATCGTTCCCATCCCCATTGAGGTCTTGAGTAACATGATTCATTTAGTTAAATGTGGCCCAGAAAGAACAGATTTAAACAAAAGAGAAGCTCTCAAGCAGTGGTTAAAAACGGGAAAGGGAACATGCGGACGAATGGAGATGGAGAAAAATAAAGGAGTGTGGAGAATAAAAAAAACCACGACAAGACCATACTTTGATTATTTGTAACCCACACTGCTTTCTAACAGCTTCTGTTCGATGTGAGGATCAGCAGCGATGGATTTGTGAAGACTTTGGAAAGTGTTTGGGGTGGGACGGGGTTCATGGGAGCTCTCCACTGCTCTGTGGGCTGGATTTTTCGCAGACGGGGCTCTCCAACAGCGAGGGGGGCAGAGAGTATGGATAGAGGCAGAGGAATAGAGAGGTGGGTTACAGCAGGCGACAATTTTGGACCAAGACGAGAGGGACAGTTTAGGCGCGGTGGAGGGTGGCGGTGCTCCCCGGTCAGAGGGCTTCCTGGTTGGCCGTCAGGTACTCCTCCGCTCGCTTGTGAGCTTCCAGGGCTTTTATAGTATACACGTCCTGCGGCAGCTCAGACTTTCGCCTCATCAAAACCTTATCTTTCTTGATGTCTTTCAACCCCTGTAAAGAAAACGGTTTTAGTAAAGACAGTGCACCTTACAGCTAGTCAAATACATTACCAGTCATAAGTTTTTGAACAGTAAGATTTTTAATGTTTTTTAAATAAGTCTCTTCTGCTCACCAAGCCTGCATTCATTTGATCCAAAGTACAGCAAAAAGAGTAAAATTTTTGAATTATTTCAAATAACTGTTTACTATTTCAATATATTTTATAACGTAATTTATTTCAGTGAAGAAAACCACATTTTCAGCATCATTACTTCAGTGTCACATGATCCTTCAGAAATCAGGAAGCATTTCTTAGTATTATCATCAATATTTAAAAAAGTTGTGTATTTTTTTTTTCATGATTCTTTGATGATCCAAAGATCAGCATTTATCTGAAATTATAAGCTTTTGTAACATTATACACTATACCATTTAAAACCTTGGAGTCAGTATAATTACAATTATAAAAATTAAATTAATACTTTTATTTAGCAAGGATGCTTTAGATTGCTCAAAAGTGATGATAAAGACATAATGTTGCAAAAGATTTTTATTTCAGATAAATGCTATTCTTCTGAACTTTCTATTCAGAGAAACCTGAAAAGTTATTGTATACTTAACTGTTTTCAACATTTTTTTTTTTAAAAAAAAAAGCAAATCAGAATATTAGAATGATTTCTGAAGGATCATGTGACTGGAGTAATGATGCTAAAAATTCAGCTTTGAAATCACAGAAATAAATTCTATTTTAAAATATATTTGAAATAGTAAAAATATCTCAAAATTTGACTGCTTTTGCTGTACTTTGGAACAAATAAATGCAGGCTTAAGCAGAAGAGACATTAAGAAAAACATTAAAAATCTTACTGTTCAAAAACTTTTGACTGGTAGTGTACGTGTACAACTGAATACATAGGCCAAGTATGCTCCGTTTGATATATACACAATTCACAAGAGGAAATATGTCAATTTTGGATTATCGGCTCTAATTGTGGTTACACTCCCATGTTGCATCATCACAAAGGTTTATCATTTGCGTACATTTAAAAGAGAAGTCCACTTCCAGAACAGAAACTGACAGATAATGTACTCACCCTGGTCATCCAAGATGTTCATGTATTTCTTTCTTCAGCCATAAAGAAATTATGTTTTTTGAGGGAAACATTTCAGGATTTTTCTCCATATAATGGACTGATATGGTGCCCCGAGTTTGAACTTCCAAAATGCAGTTTAAATGCGGCTTCAAACGATCCCAAATGCGGTTGTAAACGATCCCAACCGAGGAAGAAGGGTCTTATCTAGCGAAACGATCGGTTATTTTCATAAAAATAATACAATTTATATACGTTTTAGTGTCAAACACTCGTCTTGTCCTACTCTGCCTGAACTGTTGTGTTCTTTGCAATGACTGTGTCAGTACTTCTGCAGCGATGTAGGATGATTTTGAAATGATTTTTGAAGTTGAGGGAGAAAATACAGTCTGAGTTTTTCAACATACCCCAACTGTCTTGAGTCAGAATACACAGAGTTCAGTGAGAGTAAGAGAGTAAGCGTTTGAGAATAAAAAGTATTTAAATTGTATTATTTTTATGAAAATAACTGATTGTTTTGCTAGATAAGAGCCTTCTTTCTCGGCAGGGATTGTTTGAAGCCGCATTTAAACTGCATTTTGGAAGTTCAAACTCGGGGCACCATATCAGTCCATTATATGGAGAAAAATCCTGAAATATTTTCCTCAAAAAACAATTTCTTTATGGCTGAAGAAAAAAAAGACAAGAGGGTGAGTTCATTATCTGTAAATTTTTGTTCTGGAAATGGACTTCTCCTTTAAGTGATTTCAGTCTCTTAAATGGTTTTTTGTACAAAACACATGGCCTGTGTGTCCAATTTGGCACACAGATTGATTTGAGAGGGGGAAAAATGCTAAAAAGTATTTACATTCATATACTGTGCATATTACTATTACTTTTATTGGTACGCTAAATTGCTAGTGATTTATTCATAATTTCTTTTTCAGATACAGCAGGACTGTAAAACAACAGCTTGATGTAGTTCACGTATTAAAGTGAAAGTAAATGTCTCTCATTTATCCACCTTTATTTTTGCCATAATAGCGTGCACAGCCATTTGCACATTTTATGAGTCTGGCTTCTGGTCTCATCCATGTCCAGTTATTTTTGGCTACAAAATGGCTTGTTTTACTGCTTGATATTGCAAATTGGTGTGTCTTACCATATTAATGTATTATCTTAATTTTAAACACACTGGTTTGTAGTGCAAATAGTTTTACTGTTTACTGCGCGTTGTTATTCTCGTTATTTCCCTATAGCAGATAATGAACCGCATGTCTTGCTCAGAGGCTTTACTTCTGCGTTGAAGAATAAGGTGCATATGTAGATTTCAGCACTAAGCTTTTCAGCTGAAAATGAATCTATGAGTAAAAAAGTTCCCAGAGCAACCCAGCTCATTTTGACAAGTTTCTAAGAGTCTCTCAGAGCAATAACAACAACCCGGTACAAGAAAAAATATGAAAGAGGAATTAAAAAAAAAAAAAAAAAACAGTAAATGATTATTAGGTATAATAAATTAACACTGATTTGATGCTGTTGGACTGAACAGCAAACCTATAATTACAATTAGCTGTTGCTTATTTCATTTGGGCAGTAACATTAACACAAATGTTTGGTTTCTTATGTTAGGTGGCTTATTACAGCAGATGTTATCTAACCCAAAGGATATAGTGGGCCAGGTTTTGTTTTTACTCACTGTAAGATATTAAAGCAGCATTTTTTACCACCTTATTAGCTCCAGAAAAGGATGTATTGCGCTAGGTAAGTTTTAAGAAATGAGTGGCACCCATGCTCTAAAAGCGAAAACTTTAAGGCTGTCAAACAATTAATCGCGATTTATCACATCAAAAATTAAAGTTTGTGTTTCACATAAACACAGTCAAAAGTCAAAGTTTTAGGAGCACCTTCTAATCAATAATCAAAATAACAGATCAAAAATCAGCCTTCCCATTACGAGGTGATATTTGACTCCTTAAAGTGATTTACAAGGGAATTTTGTTTTTACATTTGTAGTGGCATTTTTCTAACTTTATTAAAAGTATGTCATCTTTTATGTCAAATGTTTTTTAAATTATATTTTATAAGCTTTTTAAAATTTCTAATTAAAACAACAGAATAAGAACAAGTTACCAATTAAATGAAATCAGTATTAATTAATTTGTACTACAGAGGTGCACAGAACACAAAAGTGGTTTGTAGGTGTATTTTCATATATATTTAATGAGACTGCGTGCAATCAAATTCATAAATTCATGTTGAGATTAATGTTTTAAATATAAAATTGTGAATATAGAAATATTAAATGATTTAAATAACTGAAAAGATACTTTAAAAAATGAAACTAAATCTGCCAGTAGGTGGTGGCAAGTCACTAATTTAATTACTGAATCATTCATTCATTATATTAATTTGAGCGGCTGATTCATTCAGGAATAAAGCAAGTTACTCTTTAAGAATCAGAAATTGAATCACTGACTCACTAGATTTGTTTAAAAACGCACGTTCATTCATAAACTAAACACCGCTGTGTTTGAATGGAGAAGTGCAGCGGCTCAGTTGTGACTTGTTTATAGCTATTTTTGATGATGAAATAGAGTAAAATCAGGCAACAGTGTTAAAGTCAGATAAAATATGTCACTTAATATTAACTTCTTGTTTATTCAACTGTTGTAATAAATCAATATCTCATTTACAAACTACCTTAAAAATCATTAAAAGTTGTAGTTCATCATGATCTCACAAAGTTCCACTATAATCAATGAAGCTCTCTACACTGCACAGTGAATCTCTTATTTACACTCTCTCTACACTTTGTTTATGAAAGATTCGTGAAATATGTCTGTGATACATTACTCAACGTTGCAAATACACGTAGAAACCTTTGAAGCTCCTCTCAGCACAAACACAAATATGCTGTTCGGGTCACTCGAACATGGTGCTCCTAAATATTTTTTCATAGTCGCACACAGTAGATTTGGTTGCACTGTAGAGCCCTGTGTACTAAATATACTTTATATATATATATTAGGGCTGTCAAACGATTAATCGCATACAAAATAAAAGTTTGAGTTTGCTTAATATATGCGTATGTACTGTGTGTAATTATTATGTATATATAAATACACTCGAATTAATGTATATATTTAAGAGAAATATGTTATCTATGTAAAAAATAGTTGTATTTATATATAATATAAATATTATAAAAATTATAATAAATCCATATACTTGTAAATATTTCTTATACATGTACCTGAATGTTTGTATTTATATATACATAATAATTGCACACAGTACACACACTCAAACTTTTATTTTGTATGCGATTAATCGTTTGACAGCCCTAACACATATACATATATATATATATATATATTTATTTATTTATTTATTTATAAAATCTAACATTTTTCCTTAATATATACATGTATGTGTGTGTATTTATATATACACATAATAAATATACACAGCACACACACATAGTATATAAACAAACTTTCTGATGCAATTAATCGCGATTCATCATTTGACAGCCATAAAAAATTGCATGTTAATGCACATAAGTCCACTGTTCAGGCATCTTTTGTTTCTGTGAAGATCCTGTGAAGTATTTGACTGTACCTGTGAGGCTTCTGATTCCACAGTCTTCTTCAGCAGCTGGATGTCCTCTGCTGTAGGGGTCTCAGTCTCCATTGAGTACAGGGGCATCCCTCCTTCATTATACATCATATACTGCACATACACACAAACATGTCATAAATTCACACCTGAACACACATCTGCTGCTTTGTTTTGTTAACAGCAACTTGTGCCATTAATTCAGAATTCAAAAGATGTGTGGTCAAAGGTGTGTATATATTAGCTATTTTATGAAGGCTTTGGCCTTCAATGTGGCTCATCCAAAAATAATGTAGATCCAGACTTATTCATTATAAACACACTTTATCTTTGCATCCATAATGTTACAAATATATATCATGAGGAAAAAAAAAAGATCAGATGAGATGAAGCACCTTTCAAAGCACTTCATTTACTGGACTATGCAAAAAATAGGCATAACTGTATAGTTATTCAAATATAAACCATTTATGTCAAGCTCCCAGCAAGAACTGTGATACTGAATTACTCATATAGGATTCTGTTCATGCCGCCCACCCTACACCTCAACAGAACTTTGTAGGAAAGATGAAAGTAACCCAAACAGTAAGATGAATGCATAATAACTGTTACATTTACAGAAATAAATGACTCACCTCCTCTTGAGGCAGACCAGGCCGCAGCTGAATCTTTGTACTCTGTGAAAATCCAAAACTTAAGTTGACAAACACACATTCACAGGATCTCTCATCACATCTGAATAAACTCTGGGCTCTTATTGTGTTTGCCCTCATAGCACAATGGTGACTCAAGAGAGATGAGTTGTGATAATTACACTCGTCAGGAGTAGTTTGGAGTTAATTAATTCTAATTATGTTTAAAAAAAAAAAAGAAGGGAAAGAAACAAAACAAGCTCCCCCTTATACTTATCAGTAATTAAGGGAGCCAGGCTGTTTTAGTTACACACAAAGCTTTGAAAATAAACGTAAATATAACTATACCACTAGCAACACCGAAGCATCTGATAAAATTACTCTTAAAATCATCCATTTTCAATTATTTGGGGTTAATACGATTTTTTAAGTGTATTTCAAAAAAATCTCATGTTCACCGAGGCTGCATTAGTTTGATAAAAAATATAGTAAAAACAGTAATATTGTGAAATATTATTATTATTATTATTATTATTAAAGTAACATTTTTCTATTTTAACAGGGTTCGTACAGATACTGTAAAATGAAATTCCAGGACTTTCCAAGTACTATTTTTTTGATTTTCAAGGACTTCAGAGATCTCACTTATCAAACAACATCACCTCTTTCAAATTCTAATTAAAGTTAAATATGTAAATAAAAAAAATACTAATATAACAAGATGGCAAAAATAAAGCATATACAAAGAATTACTACTTAATAATAATTACTAGTATTACAAAGTACACTACACTTTTACCATAGTAAAATCATGGTTCAATTTCTTTAGGTATAAGTATGTGTATACTTTTTTCTTTATTTTGTTTATATAACTGTTCTGCCTTAATTGTTTGATGTTTTCTACTGTTTATTAAAAAAAAAAAAAAAAAAAAAAAAATCAGAAAAAACATTTGCGAAACCGCTCCAAAGTCTCGATCTGAATCGAATAATTCACTATCCACACTCCGAAGTCCCGATCTGAATAATGATTCATGAACCATCATTTCAGATCAGAACCTGGAGTGCGGATCGCGGATCATTTAACTTAGATCAGAACTTCATGTATCGTGAATCATTTGATTTAGATTGGGACTTTAAAACACATATCACAAATTATTTGATTTGAATAATTCAATTCGTGAAATGATTCACAAACCTGTTCCGATCTAAATCAAATGATTTGCGATACACGGTTTGAAGTCTCGATCTGAATCAAATGATTCTTGATACGCGATCCATTGGAACGCTTCAAAATAGTGAATCATTTTGTGACGCATTGGTTTAACTCAGGGGTGTCAAACTGTTTAGATTTAACCCTAATTAAATACACCTGATCCAACTAATCAAGTATCACATGATCCTTCAGAAATCATTCTAATATGCTGATTCAATTAACATTTCTTGTCAATGTTGAAAAACAGTTGTGCTTCTTAATATTTTTGTGAAAATGTCTACTTTTTTTTCATTTGATGAATATAAAAAAAAAAAAAAAAAAAAAAAAAAAATCAACATTTATTTGACTTAGAAATCATTTGCAATGTTACACAGTCAAAGTCTTTTGATCAGTTTGAATAAAAGTATTTCCTAAAAAAAAAAAAAGAAAAACTTTTAATTGCTAGTGTCAGTGTATAGCAGTGGGTGTTTACCTGAGGGTTCTGTTTTGCTAGCTCCTCTATTTTATGCCACATTTCTTCCCGCTCCTTAAGTTTGTACTTCTCTCTAATGAGAACAGAAAACAACAGTTCAGGATATGCCTGACAAAACCACTCGTAAACGTATATGTCGATACATATATGACCCTGGACCACAAAACCAGTCATAAGTAGCACAGGTATATTGGTAGCAAAAGCCAACAATACATTGTATGGGTCAAAATTATTGATTTTTATTTTTGTGCCAAAAATCCTTAGGATATTCATGTACCATGAAGATATTTTATAAATTTCCTACTGTAAATTAGGGGTGGGAATCTTCAGGCACTTCACAATCTGATCCGATTCTGATTCTGGGAGTCACGATCTAATTCCAAAACTATTCTTGACCTACACTTTTTTTTCCCCAATTAATTCTTCTGCTGTGCAAATACATTGTTACAACCTTACATTTTAACCAAAATTGCAGTTTCTATGGTTTTTGTTTATAGTTTGAATCTCTGTATGTCAGTATTGCCATCTTAAAAGTAGGAGTATGAATCTTTACTGGTTTCACGATTCGATTCAATTACAATTTTCATTATCAGCTCAATATCACGATGCGTCACATTCTTGGTTTTTAATATTACTGCACATGGCTACATTTTCATATAAATTTGATATCAAATTTGTTTTGTGTAGAATTTACTTAATTTTTTTTTTTTATATATTAGCAGGCTACTTTTTAAAACAATTACTTATTTAAAATAAGTGTTTTTTAAGTATCCGAAAGTTTACAGACAATAGTTATGGGTTTTTCTTTTTTCCTCAGCATTATTGCAGTTTGATTATTACTGATGAGATCATAGACGGTGGCAGCTTAGACTGCATTCACAGTAATGCACAAATCTATTTCGATATATCAGATGTTTTGTCCTGCTCTGAAAACATAACTGTGTGAACATCAATTTCGTATAAAAGTATTCGAAAATGCAAGTGCATTTAACCGCAGCTGCAATCGATCTTCAGGACAACAAACACAAAAGCGCACATGAAAGTCTGTCTTTTTGCGAGTTTCGTGCATCTAATAGTACTGCAATCCAAACGGCGTTAATGAAAGCATATCTAAAGTAAAACACGGTGGGTGGAAGCACACACTGTCAAGCAATGCACACGTGTCTCACAGCACAAATTCTGTGCAATGAAGCCCGCCATGTCTCTAGCACACACACGTGCCATATGCTGGAAAAAAAAATAAGCTCAGAATCGATTCTGAAATATTCACAATCATTGAAGAGAGAATCACGATGCATCAGAGAATCAATTTTTCCCCCCTACCCCTAGTAAATATCAAAACTTAATTTTTGATTAGTAATATGCATTGCTAAGAACTTCTTTTGGACAACTTTAAAGGCGATTTTCTCAATTTTTAGATTCCAGATTTTCAAATACTTGTATTTCAGCCAAATATTGTCCTAACAAACCATACATCAATGGAAAGCTTATTTATTCAGCTTTCAGATGATGTATAAATCTGTTGGTTTTGTGGCCCAGGGTCACATATGGTTACCACAACAAAGACAGTCATTGGGTTCCAAAATCTAGAGAACTGCTTATCTAGACGTCGTCTCTGGGCACGTGTGAAATAAATGATAACAGCTGACAAGATCTTCCCAGACCATATGATCAATCGTACAATCTTCAAATCTCCACCATATTCTCTTTCTCCCCTCATTCACTTACTTCTGCTTCTCAGCCTTGTACTGCTGAGTGCAGTCATCAAACAGCTTCTGGTTCATCTCCATAAAGAGTTTCAGAGCATTGTAGATAAGCCCGTGGATTGTCCTGCAGGAGGAAACACAGCTCTATTAGTCTAGACAATTAAACAGAACGCTTTTCTTCTGGTGTTTTGAACGCAATATGTCTTAATGGGAAATCAGGTTGTTGCAATTCCAAAAGTAAAGTTTGATTAGTAAGTGTGGCTGTACTTGTTCCAGTGGCTCTTGGAGTTCTTGTAGAGAGCGGGAAACATGATGGGGAGGATCTTGGCGGCATTGTCACTGATCAGGCTCATGATGTACTCATTGTTCCAGTAATACAATGCTCTTTCAGCAACCTGCACATGAGCATTACAAATTACTGTTAGAAAACTCCACACGTATATATGCTAGTATAATCTTATTATCTTATCGCATATGGAAAGAGAAGTCTTCCAGAAAAGCATTTCGGTATGAGATCAATACTACTATTCTGCCGTAATACCTGGAAGTGTGGACTTGATACACACTTGGCCAGCTGTCTAAAGAGAGGCTCCATGACTTTAACAAATTCTGAGGGTTCAATGACATCCAAGATTTCCTCCAGCTCATTGAGAAACATCACCTCCTTAGGACTGTGAGTCTTGGGCCAGAACTTCAGCAGGCCCATAATCACCTAATGCAGATGAAAACAGAAGGCGGCAATAGCTGTGAGAAAGTCATCTTTGCTCTCTATGCTCAAGTTCACCATGAAAACAGAAAAACTAGAAAGAAAATGTTATTATTAGTGACGGGAAACAGCAAAGGTGCAGTTGCTTAGGCTGTAAATCTTACAGGTTCAGTGAGGCTGCTGTCCTTTTCCAAAAACTGCACCACACAGTAGGCCAGCTGAAAGCACAGGAAATTACTTTTTTCCAAAAAGACATTACAAAGAACACAATAGGATGACTAATACTGAGCCATTGCTGTTCTTCATGCTATTAATACATAGTGCAAAACATCATAACCTATAAGACTTAATCATAAAGTAAGGATACAGAGGAAGGGGTGGGCGATATGCCAGCAAAAAGTATTCTTTTTAATGTGGTTATGCAAACTTCACATGACCACCTTTAAATATCACTGTCAATGAGAAAATGTGAAACTATAACTAGTTAACTGTCGCTAATGCTGTAAAACTTCACTTGTGCTTGCTCTGACACTTTAAATCATGAAGAGAGGAATGATTGAACATGTTACCTCAAATTAAATAATATCTGGAATAACTAGTGTTGCAAGATATACAGGAACTAAAAAGGTATTGCGATACCCTGCTTTTCAAAGCGGTATGATTCCACATTTTACTAGTACTCGTACTTTAGTGGATGCATTTTGATAAGAGCCGTATTAACACTGTTTATTTGGGGCTCTATGATTACCACAAAGCAGAAAATGTAGACGGAATCCCAGGATCCAGTCATAAAAACTGAATTTACTATATTACGCGGAATATCATAGAATTTAAATAAGAATCCTTTTCTTTCTTTTTTTTTTTTTAATGGGCCTTTTTCATGCTTTTTAGATGATAGGACAGTGGAGATTGAAAAGAAAGTGTTGGGTGGAGAGCAGGGGAGCAGGATTGGCAAAGGACCCTGGGTCGGGATTCGAACCCAGGTCAAACGGAGGCGCAGTTGCACTATATGTCAGTGCGCTAACCACACGGCACAGTAGGTACTGACTTAAATATGAATCCTGCACGTTCTGCGCGTCTCTGTATGAATGAATGGTGCAGATGCGCAGTTTCCGCCTCATATATAAGTACATTAATACATAAACATACCTCTAGAACTGCTGTGAGAGTCAGTTCATGAGCTTTTTACCATTAGTTTTGAGAAAAATAAAAAAAAATCATATCCTATACAAACAGAAAGGTAAAGACAGCAACCCATCACAATAAAGTTTGGTTTAAATTTGATAGAAATGTTACTTAATATAATGATAGTACTACAACAAATAATAAAATATTATTAAAACAATATTTAAAGAATATTTAACAGAGAAATTATTTACCAGAATTTTTTATAAAATCTAATTAATCTTTATAAATTAATTAGATATTCTTTTGATTATTAAAATTTAATGAAACTATTAAAATGTAATCTGAATTAATGGAAAATGGATTCACATAATTTGATCAAAATAAAACCAAATTTGAGAAAAATAATAAAACGCATTTCATAGGGCCTTAAAGATTTAATTTTTGTTAACCTTTTACGAAACTGCTGTTAAATTGTGTGAGTTTCATGATTTCAAATAATTAGACATGCTTTTTGATTAATATTTTTTAAATGTAACTAGGCTGACCAAAATGTACACAAAAGGCCTATTTCTCTGAAATATTGTTCACAAATCTGTCTAAATCTGTGTTATTGAGCACTTCTCCTTTGCCGAGATAATCCATCCACCTCACAGGTGTGGCATATCAAGATGCTGATTAGACAGCATGATTATTGCACTGGTGTGCCTTAGGCTGGCCACAATAAAAGTTTTATCACACAGCACAATGCCACAGATGTCGCAAGTTTTGAGGGAGCGTGCAACTGGCATGCTGACAAACATTTCTGCACAAACTGTCAGAAACCGTTTCAGGGAAGCTCATCTGCATGCTTATCATCCTCATCGGGGTCTCGACCTGACTGCAGTTCGTCGTTGTAACCGACCTGAGTGGGCAAATGCTCACATTCGATGCCGTCTGGCACTTTGGAGAGGTGTTCTCTTCACGGATGATTCCCATTTTCCACTGTACAGGGCAGATGGCAGACAGCGTGTATGGCGTCCTGTGGGTGAGCGGTTTGCTGATGTCAACTTTGTGGATCGAGTGGCCCATGGCGGCGGTGGGGTTATGGTATGGGCAGGCGTATGGTATGGACAACAAACACAGGTGCATTTTATTGATGGCATTTTGAATGCACAGAGACTCCATGATGAGATCCTGAGGACCATTGTTGTGCCATTCATCCACGACCATCACCTCATGTTGCAGCATGATAATGCACGGCCCCACGTTGCAAGGATCTGTACACAATTCCTGGAAGCTGAAAACATCCCAGTTCTTGCATGGCCAGCATACTCACCGGACATGTCACTCATTGAGCATGTTTGGGATGCTCTGGATCGGTGTATACGACAGCGTGTTCCAGTTCCTGCCAATATCCAGCAACTTCGCACAGCCATTGAAGAGGAGTGGACCAACATTCCACAGGCCACAATCAACAACCTGATCAACTCTATGCGAAGGAGATGTGTTGTACTGGGTGAGGTAAACGGTGGTCACACCAGATACTTAGAGTGGTTTTCTGGCCACAATAAAAGTAGCCTTTTATTGTGGCCAGCCTAAGGCACACCTGTGCAATAATCATGCTGTCTAATCAGCATCTTGATATGCCACACCTGTGAGGTGGATGGATTATCTCGGCAAAGGAGAAGGGCTCACTAACACAGATTTAGATAAATTTGTGAACAATATTTGAGAGAAATAGGCCATTTGTGTACATAGAAAAAGTCTTAGATCTTTGAGTTCAGCTCATGAAAAATGGGGGCAAAAACAAAAGTGTTGCGTTTATAATTTTGGTCAGTGTATTAAAATGGAGTCTATACATTTTTAAACAGAAAAACAGAATCCAGAAAAATTATAATGAAAAAAAAGAATTTGGAAAAAAATAAAAATTTGGGAATAAAACATTTTATTTGTGTCTTTGTTTTATTGTATTTGCCCTTTTGTTACTTGTTATTATTATTAAATAAGATAAAATAACAAAAATGACTACATCATGATATAAATTGTTATCGTGAAATAAAACTACTATATCATGAATTAAGATTTGGCTTTATCCTTTTAGCTGACTCACCAAAGTTGCAAAGATCTCTACCAATGTTGGGCATGTTACTTTAAAAAAAGTTATTACTTATAGTTACTAGTTACTTTTCACAAATAGTAATTGAGTTACATCATTATAAAAGTAACTAATTACCAGGAAAAGTGTTACTTTCTAAAATAAAAAAAATAAATAAATTAAAAAAAAAATCAAATATGTCAAATAACTTGGATGTCCCCAATATTACAATGTTTGTCAACAAGTAAATTTCATTAAAAATAAATAAATGTTTAATGCCTTAATTTGATTATCAGAAAAATTAAAACAAGAATTTCTATTGTTCAAAATGTTGAAATTGAGATTTTGACTTATTTTTTCACTGAAATAAATGTTTTTGTTATTACACAGAGTAATGTACCGGGGGGGAAAAAAAAAAAAAAAAAAAAAGAAAAAAAAGGGCCGTAACATTGGTAACCCCCCCTCACCCTCCTCCCAAAACCGGAATCTTAGGGGAAACACTGCAGTGGTGTACTAAATGATTAGTGCTTTTGGAACACCACTCAGCCAATCAGATCTCAGAACTAACTGTGGTTTAATATAATTATTGACTGTTCTGAGAATACTGTAATTTTCACAGCATAGTGTTTTGCTTATAATCACCCACCCCTATAAAAAGCAATAATTTCTACATAAAAGTCCTCAACAAAAGAGTGTTCTCTTTAAGCGTACCTGCGGGTGATAGACGCTGAGAGACTTGACTTTGTGTAAAG
The DNA here is from genome assembly GCA_036247105.1 of Cirrhinus mrigala. Lineage (NCBI taxonomy): Eukaryota > Metazoa > Chordata > Actinopteri > Cypriniformes > Cyprinidae > Cirrhinus > Cirrhinus mrigala. The sequence goes on along the minus strand of CM070019.1, from coordinate 6,546,645 downwards.
GCAGTAGCACTCTGATGAGGAACATTTTGTGCTCCTCTTTCAGCGGCAGGGCAAAGCCATTAATTATGCTGTGGGAAGAACGTGAGACCGGTCATGTGACGGACAGGTTCTTTCACTTCAGCAATAAGAGAAAGACCTCCTCTCAGGTTTGTCATGGCAACACTGATAGTGGTCACACTCACCTTCCTAAGATTTCTAAGAGCTCCGCAATCCCATTGTGATGCTCCGTCTCGTATATAAACCTACAGTGTGAGATCAAGGACATCGACTCAATGGATGAATTCTGGAAGAGCTACTCGTCTCACCTTTCTCACATATGCCAAACTCAGCTGATTCAAAGACAGACTTGCTTGTAAGAGCTCAGAGTTTCTATCTGCTGTTACGAAGTTTATGAATGAGAACATTTTTAGAGCAAAATGCAGAGGTGGATTAGTTCGACGGAGAGCTTGCCTGTAAAATATATTGTTGATCTGCCGGCGAATGTAGGCTCTCAGCCCCAGGAACTTTCCATAGATACGGTGCAGGATGGTTTTCAGGAAGTCCCGCTCTCGAGGGTCTTCACTGTCGAAAAGCTCCAGAAGCTGAAAAGGAATAAGTGGAATAAGATAAAAATCCCAGTAGTTATGTTTACATGCCTCCAAATAATCCGTTTCTAAACTGATAGATGGCTCAATCGGACTGAAAGCCTTTATGTAAACATCTCAATCGATCCGACTGAGCTCGAGCAGAATAAAACTTAGATTGGATTAAAAGGAGTAGTGTTGGCCTGAAATAATCAGAAAACATTAAGCATGTAAAAGGCTTGACTCCAACTATTTTCTCAGTCGGTTTAAAAAATGCCTTGTGAACATAAGTTTTACGTTGTAAGAATGTGTATATGTTAATTGACGTCTCGTCTTATGAACTGCTTAGTAGATGAGACTAAATATTTACTAAATATTCACTTAAAAGCCCTTCTGACAAATGTCAGCTGTCTTCCTAGGGCTTGTTTACACCTGATCACTTCACACTTTTTTTTCCACCCCTCCTTATTGGACAGCTATCACCATCTCCTTTTGCAGTCTTTGATCTTGAGCTTAGCTGATGATGAAAAATAATGCAGCTAGGACCCTACAATTTTCGTGATGAGGAAAACGTAAACAGAATAACGGAATCCACTCTTAAATGGAATTTACTGTATAATGTCATGGAATTTGCCAAACTTGGGATGAATAAATAAAAAGTAGGTAAGTACATTTAAATCAAAATGCGATACGGACTAGTGTCTGTGAATATTAAGGCTGCAAAAAGAATAAATATGAGAGGAGCCAGTCATAAAAACTGAATTCCACTAACGTGGAATATCACAGAATTTGAATATGAATCCTGCACGTTCTGCGTGTCTGTGTGCGAATGAATGATGTAGATGCACAACTTTGTTTACTACACACACAGCAACCCATCAAAATAAAAGTTTGGTTTAAGAAACTGTGACAGAAATATATTACTTAATTTAATCATGGTACTACTACTAATAATACAACATTATTTTAAGGAACAAAAAAAAAAAAAAAAAACTACATATACCAGTGTTTATTTAGCAGAAATATGTACACAACAGTATTTCTGAAAAAAAATGAATGAATATCTGAATAAAATCTTAATTAATTACAGTTACTTTTGATTATTTAATGAAACCATTAAAATCATCAAAATATAATCCAGAAAATTAATGGAAAACACAGAATTTGATAAAAATAAAACTAATTTAGATTAAAAAAGGGCCTTAAAAATGTAATTTTTGTTAAATGATTTATGTTTTATGATTTCAAATAATTAGACATGCTTTCTGATTAACATTTTTAAATATAACCATTAAAACAGAGTCTAGAAAAATTCGAATGGAAAAACAGAATTCAGACAAATTAAAACCGAAAAAAAAAATGAATTTGGGAAAAAAAAAAAATGAATTTTGGAAAAAACAAAACAGATTTCTTTTGCTTTCTGTAGCTGTGTTTCCATCCACCTATTTTTATGCACATTTTGAAAATCACATAAAAAAACAACAAAAAAAAACAAAAACAAAAACAAAAAAACAAAAAAAAAAAAAACACGCTCGATGGAAATGGCAAGATGCACATAAATTCTAAAAATGACTTTACATGATAGGACGGGATAACTTGATTAACCAGCAGACCGATCTCGCTGCACAGCATCTGAAATGTCGTTTTGGTCGTTCTGATATGCCCAAGCAATGTCTGTCAAAGTATAACTGTCTGTATAACTGCGTTCCCAAACAGCAGGCATCCACCTCCGAAAGCAATGACCGCATTTATTGCGTTTGATCTGCTCACTCTGAGGCGCAAGTAATATGAAAATTATTATATTCAGTGGCTTTTGCTACTTTTATAGAGATATTTAGTGCCAGTTTATCAGGAAGTGACAAATTTGTTCTCTCCGGATGGAAACGGTGCTTTATTCGCAAATGTTTTTTGCGATATTCCAGTTTTGTGCACAAGTTAAATTCGCATCTTTGGATGGAAACGTGACAAACTTAAATTTGCATATAGTGCAAGATCAGAGCCCATATTCACAAAACTTCTTAAGGCTAAAAGTAGCTCATAACTTGCCAATTTAGGAAAAAAAAAGTCATAAAAAATAATAGGCGTGTCAATCCTAAATTTAGGACTTCTAAATTTTTGTGCTGAGTATTTCAAAAAGCGTTTTTAGAGCTAAAACTAGCTCCTAAATCTGTGAAATGTCAGGAGTAGTGAAGAGGACTCCTAAGTCACTAAGACCAAATCACGAAATACCCTCCATGCTGAAAAAAATAATCTATCACATTCTAATGGTTTCTACTACAAATAGCATTACAAACATTACACACCACCAACTTTTAACCATTGAAACCATTAAAAAATGGTTTCTTGTAGTGTTTTGGAAAATGTTCTATTAGGATTTAGTGGTTTTAACAAGCCAACAATAGAAGGCAACCAATTACCAGTAGAGACCAACAGGCACCATTACAGTTACCATTAAACCAGTACAATTCCCATTATGACCAGTAATGTGATGGTTTCTAAAATGGCTGTTGCTGGCAGTCTGCCTTGGAATGTAAACATTTTAGAAACACTCTGCACTTATTTGCACACGTATGTTCTCCCACGCATCTTTTTTGGTTTTGGAGGATATCCCAGCTCCAAATTTTCCTTTGATTATTAACAAGTTGTGCAAGAAGCTGTTCTTGCACCCAGCTTGGTTTTCTTTTTCATTTTCATGTCTGACTATCAGTCATGATTATTTTACTCTGTTAATTAAAAGGTTGTTTATATGCATGTACGCTGATTGTTTACAAGAAGCGCACATGTAAAAAAAAGTCTGTCAATTATCTGAACATGTACTTGTTTAATTAGTGACACTTAGGCTGCATTTTAAAATCTTTATTTGATTGTGGTAACATTTTTATTTTAAACCTTTATGGCAACATGATATGATGCTCTACAGTATTTCTATGAATAAATCTCTGATAGAGACCCCTCCCCTATCAGCCAATCACTGTGTGCATAGTAAGTATGCTGACAACATCCATTGCAATAAGGTCAACCCCGCCCTTACTCTTAGCTTAAGACTTCTCTCTGTTCCTTAGTGAAAGTTTGTCTCAGCAGGTTCGTAAATAGGTTTTAAGAGAAAACTCTTAGCTAAAAACGTACTGCTATTTAGGAGAACTCATAGTGGTAAGATAAAATGTTTTAAAAATCAGATTGCAATGTTTAAGGTTCATATAAACAGAACTTTCAGAATCTGGAACTGGATTGGATTCATCCCAAAACTAACTGTATGTAAACACACCTAGGGAGTTGTACTCTTGGAACGCTTCTAGGACAATAAAGATTTAGGGCCAAATCCTGCTTTCTAGATATCAGTCTCACCATCAGTCCATGAAAATAAAAATAAAAAATGATCCACCTATAATTCAAAGTGCACAAAGCGATGTTGGCATGGTGATTATGCCCTTGCTTTAAACTTGACTTGGTATTCTACACAGGCAAGTGCTGATCTCTGCACTGCTACATGCTTGTAAAACCTGTAACAGCATCTGGCATCAGTTTCCTCACTGACACTCACAGCAGAGGGAGTGTGTATCCTCCTCTGATGGTGTGCTGGTGAGGACAAACTATGATCCAGCTATAGGACAGAAGAAAGGACACTCACCGACAGTACAAACTTTTGGTCGATGTATTTTTTGGCAATGTTGGGCTGAAAGTCAGGTGACTCCAGGAATCTTAAGAAGAATTCATACACCAGCTGAGGAAAGGAGAAAGAGGGGGTGAAGAGGAGAGATAGTCATAAAGCTCAATACTAATACATGATTAATGTATCTGTCTGGTCCCTCTTTGCCACCAAAACAATAAAAGCTGTCAGTTCCTGAACAAATGGGCTTTTTAATCATTTGAGACAGATGCTTTGTTCCAAAAAATAGTGAACTGCTTCTCTGCAACCTCATAAGTGACTGGGCTGCAACACTCTACATAAGCAGCAACTCTGTGACCTTAACAAATACCACTCTTTTTGACTATGACTGTTGCATAGTGCTAAAGCTAACAACAAACATAGAAAAGTCACATTTGAATTTGAACTTTTTTTTAAATCTCCAAAATTTCAATATTAAATATTTGCCTTTAATATTTGGATTTATTTTTCTCTGAGCTCAGTGCTATGCATGAGATTCAGCACAAAAGGCACAAGCAATGCTGCCTTGAATTCGACCAAATTCAAAGTTTTAAACTTGTGCCGACGAAGGCTGTAGAACAGAGTGATATAATTTTGGGTTCACATGGCTTGGGAAGCAGTTCAAGCCCACAGACATATGAAAGGGAAAAAGCCAAGAACGACCAGCAACATTCGCTGAAGATTTTGATAAATATGACAGTGTTAAAAACAAAACCGCACACACACCTGCAGATGAGGCCAAGCTGCCTCTAGAGTTGGTTCGTCCTCTTCAGGGTCAAACTCTGCTCCCGTGGGGTTGGAAGAGGGCGGCAGAGTCCTGAACAAGTTTACAGAAAACTGGAAAGAAACATACATTATCTGTCATTATGTGAACAGAGAAATTACCTGATCTAGTAATACATTAAAAGTACTGTAATATACGTTTTTCAGTCTGGTTCTCCTGGAGAACCTGATCATTTGGTCTGGTGCTCACACTGTACATGACCCACTAAATATAACTATAAAAATAAAATAATAACAAAATGGTAATATTATTGTTTTAATATTGTAGTTTTTAAAAATGTAAATAATAAAGTGCAATATTGCCATTATATCTTAAAATAAAACGTGAGTATTAAACAAAGATACCATTATTTCACAACTAAAAAAATATTTTAAAAATTATTATTTTCAAATCTAAAATCAGAAAGCTTTTATATTCAAGTATATGAGCTGCCGGTTTTAGTGCTGCCAGGTGAGGCACGTCAGTGAATGAATGAAATGTCACAGTTTTGCGTTTTGCTTTGAAACCAGCAGCATATAGCCTATATTTATGCATTCAGTTTGAATGGAAATCTTATGCAGTATTATAGTCAGTCGAAAATGGTGATTGTGCTGTCAACCATTTCGAAATGAGTGGTCTGAAATTGTTTACACAGTGCATTTTTTACTTTCTTTGTGCAGGTGCACCACTTATGTGCACCCCTGGTTATATACCTGTATACTGTAATGTTTCTGTTTGGTATATCAAAGCAATAGGCATTAGAGACCTTAGAGAAAAGGGAAAAAAAAGTAAAGGTAATATAACCAACACATAGTAGAGTTCTCACATTACCTTTTTTGTATCATGAAATGTTACTAATGACCAAGTATGTGTAGTAGCTTTACTGCGTACTTTTTAATCTCAAATTATCATCTTGTCTTGGTCTCCCTGAACTCTGTGTATTCTGGCTCAAAACTATAAATCGTATTTTCTCCCTCAAATTCAAAAATCATTTCAAAGTCATCCTACATCACTGCAGAAGTACCGACCCAGTCTTTGCAAAGTGAACATGCAAAGATGATCAAACACCCTTAACAAAAAAGGTAAGACAGCGATATAGGACGATTTCGAAGTTGAGGGAGAACATGAGATGGGAGTTTTTCGACATACCCTAACTGTCATGAACCGGAACAAAAACAGTTCAGGCAGAGTAAGACGAGACGAGCGTTTAGCATTAAAAAGTATATAAATTATATTATTTTTATTAAAATAACCAATCGTTTCGCTAGACAAGACCCTTCTTTCTCAGCTGGGATCGTTTACAACCGCATTTGGGTTCGTTTGAAGCCGCATTTAAACTGCATTTTGGAAGTTCAAACTCGGGGCACCATATCAGTCCATTATACTGTATGAAGAAAAATGCTGAAATGTTTTCTTAAAAAAACTATTTCTTTACAACTGAAGAAAGAAAGACATGAACATCTTGGATGACAAGGGGGTGAGTACATTATTTGTGAATGTTTGTTTTGGAAGTGGACTTCTCCTTTAACTATTTTAGTAGCAATATTATGTACAATTTCTGCCACAATGTTTCAAGTTAAACGAGTTAAACGTGGCTGCTCAATGCAGCGTGCCAAAGGACAGTCGCCTCACAGATCAGATTTTATTTATCACGTGAGGAGTGTGAGTTGAGCTGACTGACAAGAAGTGAGAGGTAAGAAAGACCAGACAATAGCAGATGATTTAGTTTCAAAACAAAGTGCAAAAGTGCCTGTTTGGCAATATTTTGGATTTTGAAAAGCCTGTTGCCTGTTTCTTATTTAATTGGTTCCACAGTGTTGGCTGATTTTTACTTTTATTTAAACTTTGTGTAATTTATTTATTTTATTTGACATCAAGGTGTATGCTGCGTCTCTAAGCTTTCCTATTCGTTTTGCAAATAAACGTTCTATGTTTCTTATTTATTTGGTTCCACAGTATTTAGCCTATTTATTTCCAGTTTTGTATGGGCCTATTTAAAATGTGCAAGTTATTTGTTATTTTATATTAGGCATAGCCTACAGCATGGTGTATTTTTATTCACTTTGTTAATAAAAGTTATATGTTTATATAGGCTAAGTGAGTTTGACGTAGCATTTTGTTGTTGCTTGAATTGCACTGAATTGTGCACAGCGTTTTCAAGCTATTTAAAAGCAAAGGCAGGCGAGGAAAAGAGGGAAAATTCAAACCAACTAAAAAAAAAAATGGACAATTGCTTTACGCCAAATTGCCGCTAATTTGAAAGTGAAAGTAAAATGCGCACAGCACTTTTAAGTCATTTAAAAGCAATGGAAAGTAAGGAAAAGAGGGAACCGGGCTCCTATAAGAAAAAACACAGGTGCCAAATTATTATTTTTTTTTAGGTGACACAGAATAAACGGGTTTTATTTATTTTTTACATTTTAACATTTCAATCACTCATTTATGTCTCTTAATTTCTTGCCTTTATCAGCATTTTAATCCATCTTGTATTGATGACCTGGGAAATAAGGTTCACTTAAACTAGGAACTAAACATCTTTTCCAAATTGAAATATACAGTCACAAAGAACTGTTTATTCCACAGAATCTGTACCAATATCATGGACCATAAACATCACTTGGCCACTGAGTGTAGTTTGGTTTCTCCTCAATGCTTCCTATAAATGTTGTTGTGTCTTGCATATATCCAGTTAGTTTTTCTTCATTAGTAACATGCAATTTTATAGGTGTTAAATTTTATCTTTAGCTTGCATTCTTGCATTTTTTTTATCATGTAAACAGCAGGTCTCCTCTTTATAGTTGTTATTCTAACTGACTGATGATCTTATGGACACCGAATGGTTATTCTGAGGTAAATCCATTGTTACGTGACAATGTTTACACAGTAGTGTACACCTTTACACGTTTTCCACATGAGACATTTCAGTAAGTTGTACTGCAGGCTCTCTTATAAAAATGCCTACCTTTGATGTTTATTCATGTTTATTTTGTACTATAGTAGTAAAGAGAAAGATATAATGGGTTCAAGCTGAGACGCTAAAGCGATCGCACCTTCCGCATTAAAAAGTACCAAAACCGTTCATTAAAAAGCAACACCAGTGACCTCAGCAAAAACTTCACTCGCAAGTCGCAGTCTGGAGCCCTGCATATATAGTATTTTTAATCTTTTTAATGTTTTAATTTCTCAGTTTTCACAGAAAAATTAAGACAGACTTTGCTGAGCCAAAATGTCGCTTGAAAATTGTGTTTAATTAGCATTACAAATCACAAACCTCTTTAAAGTCCACCAAACTCATCATTAAAGGCACTCATGCTGCTGCTTTTGCTTTTATATTCCACATGCACTATTTTTAATGGCTGGCTTATGCAAAGAAGTGTCAGATGTACTTCCTTTGCCATCAAATGTTTTTTTCTGCTTTATAGGATGTCAAACGAGTTCATCCTTGAATTCCCGCGTTGCGTCTGCTTTTTGATGCATTCCGTGTTATGTTCTATGTGAACGGCACCAGAAATAAAATCTGAGCCATGAGCAGTAGAATATACCACTGTGCATCACGGTACAACCATTTGGAAAATACTGTGGCACCGCTGGTATTTTGAGGCCCGCAGTACTATGTAAAACCAACACATAATGCAACCCTACTATACAGGCTCTTATGTATGTCTCTCAACATGTTTAATACGCTGTCAAAGTTTAGAGTCAGAAGTAGTTAGAATTATCCATCTAATAAGAACATTAGAACATAAGAACATTTTTTTTTTTTTTTTTAAATACACATCTCTGGAAACATCTGTGACCTTCACCATAATGTTTGCACATTGAAAATTCAGCTCTAAAAGCATCACTTCACACAATTATGAACAAGCTCCACAGAAAGACAACACTGAAATGTCATCCTTCTTTAGCTCTCATTATGAATCCAAGGCATTAAATATGTATGGCCTCAAATATCAACTCCGAAGTGACAAGTGGTAAGATACTGCTTATTACTTGTGTGCCAAAATGGCTGAGAGGAAGGACAGGAGTGTTACTACTGCAGAGGGGCGGCACTGCTCTCTCTGTCAAGATGACGCAATGTTTCGACCACAGCCTCAAACAAGAGTCGACTCAGACCTCCAGACAGGAGAGGGAGGGGCCAGACATTCTCTCTAACACCTCGCACTGAGACGAGAGAGCAGGACATGAGTGTCTAATGAGTACATGAGAGTACGTGGGACGTGAGGGGACAATGTGCATCTGAAAGCCAAGAGGTTTGAGATTTATGATGGCAATTGTCTTGAAATACAGTCGCAAGATTTATGACTGGGAATAGGGCTCACATATATTAAATGTTGACAATATATACTAGATCATTTTGTATCACAATGACTTTAAATGCACTTTCATTTGGCCATTAAGTTTCTTAAAATCTGTATTAATAGCATTTCCCTACATCATGTCCATGTATGTAAATATTGCTGTGTATTAATATGTATCTTTGTCACAGTGCATATTAAAGAAAGTGCATAATAACTGTCTTGCTTTACTTGCATTTAGCAAAAAAAAAAAAAAAAAAAAAATTATTTGATCAAAGATACATAAAACAATAATTATTAAATATTAAATATTATTGCAATTTGAAAAAACAGCTTTCTATTTGAACAAACCTTAAAATAAAATTTATTTCTGTGATGCAAAGCTCAATTTTCAGCAGCTATTACCCCAGTCCTCAGTGTCACATGATCCTTCAGAAATCATAATAATATGCTGATTTATTATCAGTGTTGGAAACAGTTGTGCTACTTAATTTATTTTTTTTTTTTTGGAAACCGAGATACTTTTTTCAGGATACTTTGATGAATATAAAGTTAAAAAGAGCAGTATTTATTCAAAATAGAAATATTTTCTAACAAATGTAAGTCTTTACCATCACTTTTTATCAATTTAACATCCTTGCTGAATAAATGTATTAATTTCTTTTAAAGAAAGAAAAAAAAATTTAATGACCCCAAACTTGGATCAGTAGTGTATATTAGTGTATATACAGGTTCCAAAAATATTAAGCATTGATAAAAAAAAAAAAATAATAATCAACATATTAGAATGATTTCAGAAGGATCATGAGACACTGAAGACTGGAGTAATACTGCTGAAAATTCAGCTTGGTATCACAGGAATAAATTATGTTTTAAAGTATATTAAAATTTTAAAACCAGTAATTAAAATTTAAATAATATTTCACAATATTGCTGTTTTCTAAATTTTTAAATCAAATAAATGCAGCCTTAATGAGCAAAAACATTAAAAGTCTTACTAATGCCAAACTTTTGAACAGCAGTGTGTTTATTAATTAATTAATTTATTTATTTGAAAATATAAATCACTAAGAAATATTACTTTTTTTTTTTTTTTTTTAGCTTAGCCCTGGGACACAGCAGATCTCTCCTCCAAATTATGAACGACTGAAAGGAAAACGCAGGTGTCTAGGCCTTGATTTATGATGGCTAATTACCCATAATTCCCTGGTGTGCATTTACACTTGAGCAGATTTTATCCTGGGTCTGGCTAGTAATCGCCTCTGCATCGGTCAGGCCATTACCGTCAATTGGTCACAGAGGATGCGTCATGATAGCAGGACTGTGTACTTGCCACATTTTGTCTTATTAACTTCTGACCAGATGAGAATCAGCTAACATATATGAGGGTCAAAAAAAAAAGAAATAATAGTTGATGCCAATATTTGCAATACATACAACTGCACAAAAGATGTGTGTGCAGTACAGGAAGCAAAGTGACTCTGTCAGTAACTTGTGACAACTTCACAAGTGTCAAATGAAGAATCATGAAATGTTTACAATTTTTTTTTTTTTTTTTTTTTAAATTATAGGTTGCATTGCGGATTTAATGTATTATAACTCTGAATCATCTATGCCACTTGTCACTTTGAATGAGTTCTTGTGATTCACGTGAAAGGTGAGTCACAATGCAGTGCAGCTGAGGCATCACCTAGTGTGTTTGCAATTGAGGGATCTCAAGATGGCAGGAGAGGATTAATGTTGCCATGGAAACTGAATTAAAGGGGAAAATTTCCATTTAAAAAAAACGATTATTACATTTGAGAAAACTGACAAGTGATTTCTGAAATGTGGCACTTTATTTAGAATCAGCGTTGACCACTCAAGAATGATAGGGTGCTGTTCTGCACAGGCACCATGTATAAAAAGCAATAGGGATGAGTTGTTGTATGTGCTTAGGAGATGTTTGTGCCCCCTCACCATGATAACAGCTTCAGGGTAGATGGACTCTGTGACCACATCGCGGTTGTGTGTGATGTACTCCACCATTTCATTGAGGCCGGCTCGCTTCACCTCTTTGTACTTGAGATCACTTAGTGGATCAGTCACAAAGTCGAAAAGCACGCAGCACTGCCGCAGTTTCTGGACGAATAGTTCTTCCCGATCTATGGGTGGGGCATCTGGAATGGGAAACACAACAAACAAAACCGTCTGAGTGACACCTGTCGGGCAGAAGATGGGCGGCAGGCAAAACAGTCAATCAAAACAAGCTGCAAACCTCCCAGGGAAGATTTCCAGACCTCTTACTGTGCTATTTCACACCAACGCACCGTTTAAACACAGCTCCTATTTGAGAGTCTCTCTGGTCCACCACAGTTTCATTTACACCTTCCTCTCACCTTGACCGTGAGCCTCATATGTCTGTCTGTGTGTTGTGAACTGTGTGTCCCTGCATGAGCTTGTGGAAAATAACACTGTTCTGCCAAGGCAACACACTGCTGCAATTATAAACAAGGCATAATGGCTAAACTGGACCATGTACTGGGGATTGATGATATACTGAATATTCATGATAAAATGACAATGCTTTTAGTGACTAGGGCTAGGTTTTGACTCGAATTTCAGTTTGATTAAATTCTGATTCACAAGCTTGTGATTCAATTTGATTTTCAATTCGATATTGATTATTTTGGATATATATGTGGTACGGTACATCCCAGTACATCCCAAAAATAAATTAAAACCTCAAGTAATGCTGTAAAATATACATGAGAGTCAGTTGGTCCTACATCACCATAATACTGAATGTAGGGCACTATAAAAATCCGTTTTATTTTTTCCCAAATTCCTTTTCTCCATTTTAATTTTTCTGGATTCTGTTTTTTCCCCGTTTTAAATTTTTCTCAACTCCTTTTTAATGGTTAAATTAAATTTTATTAATCAAAAAGCATGTCTAATTAATTAAAATCATGCAACTACAATTTCACATTAATTTAATAAAGGTTTAACAAAAATGACATGTTTAGGGCTCTATGAAATGTTTTATTTTTCTCATACTGTTATCAAATTCTGTGTTTTAGCATGTCTAATTATTTGAATGCATACTTAATTTATTCAAATTACACAGTTTTCAAGTTAAAGCAGACTTTTATTCAGAGCATCTCAGAGCGGCTTTATGCACAGTAAATGCATCACCTTTCTCAATTTGCTGACTGTTTATCATGATTTCAAGATAAAAGTTTAAACCCTCACTTTGAGTTTACATGTTGCACCATTGGCGCCCTTTGCAGGCATTTGTTATAATATGTAATGTACATTAGCTCTGATGTTTATAACAGGGATGTAATGGTACGAAAATTTTCTATCATGATTATAGTGACCAAATTTATCACGGTTATCAGTATTATCACAATATTGTTAAAATGTGCTGAAAATGTTCAAAAAGTACTGACACATAAATCACTTCAAGTTTTACATTTAAAGTCAACAAATAACAAATAAAATGACTTTTTGTTTGCCTAATCAGTAAAACAATAACAGTATCAATGATGTCAATGACTGACAACTTATATGGCATGTTCAAATACCTAATATTAATGGTCAAATGAAGCTTTGAAAACGTTTCATAAAAGGTAAACCTTACATTTCAGCCTTTACATAAAGAAAAGGGTTAAGTCAAAATAATAATTGATTAATAAATGATTATATGCATTTTATCTGCCCCATAAATCTAGATAACTTATCTGAATTGTTTAAATGTGTAGAATCCACAGAAGCTTGTTTTTCATCAACTGGTCAAAATTTTGGCTACAGCAGAGCATGCAAATTTGGTCTGTTTTTTGGCCAGACAAACACTGCACACAAGCTGAATGTAAATGTGAGTCTCTGTAAATCCACTGGATGACACTAGATGGTGGAACAATCAACTGATTACTCGATTACCAAAATAATCATTAGTGACAGCCCTGACAACAAACTTTTTAACATTAACAGCTAAATTAGTGACTTTGCGAATATTAATATCAGAAATGATTCCTAAAAAAATGAATCATTAGACTACTTTTGCAATTTTTAAATTAAATGTAAATTAGACAGTTCAATTCACTTCTATACATTCATGATTTCACTATTAGAGCAAGCAAATAAATAAATAAAAAAAAATAAAAATAAAAATAAAAAAATAATATAATAATAATAATAATAATAATAATAATAATAATTATATATATATATATATATATATATATATATATATATATATATATATATATATATATATATATATATATATAAAATAGTTATTGTTGTTATTATTGTTATTATTGTTATTATTATTATTATAATTATTATTAAGTCATCAAATGTTATGCAACTTGCACATGCATCAGGCTAACTCAAACTCCAACAAGTGGTCCTGAAATATTTGAATCAGTAAAATAGCTGTGATTTCTAATTTTAAAAATCACACAGAAGAGGCATTCGGTCTGACAGTGGATTTTGTCTATCGAGATGGACGGCACAGGGTAACGAGAAAAGGATGGGGGATTGATCCACTTTTGAGCAGCGCTGGGGACAGAGTGAAAACGCATGACTAAAATCTGGGGCACAGATGACAGCTTCAATGAATCTATATTAAACGGGATCCACAGAGAGCTGCACTGCAGCAGCTCCATCACAACATTATAACTTCCCTTTCACATGTCACCAAACACAAACGGCACAATGACTGAAATGACAATGTAATTGCAGCAGCTACCTCTAACAAATAACTTCTACTGTCAGATGTTTTCATTATCAATTTCTTTGAGAGATGGTGTCCTGTGTTCAAGTATGAAACACATGTGTCATTTCTTTAACCCCGCTGACTCGAGTGAATTCTTTCCACAATGCTTTAAGCTGGCGGCGGATAGCAGGATTTCCAGAATAGCTGCAGGCCATGAACCTCGACATCCTGCACCAGGCCTGCAGTCTGAAGTGGGAGTGTGTGATTCGGAGATCTTATGCAATGCCAGAGGAGAAGCTCTGAGAGTGATGAGAGGAGGAGGAGGACAGTAATGGAGGTAGAGGATGGCATGCAGCCCGCAGGTTTTTTGCTGATGAATGCACAGGATGGCTTTCATATTGATCTAATCAAATCAAATATGCACTAGTATATACAGATAAAAGCATGAAACTAAATAATCAGAGTCAGAAGACAATCATAAATGGTGGGGGTGCATGCATCAGGAAATTTGAGGGAGATACCCATAGCTAATATTTTATTTGCAATTAGGGGTTGGCAATACAACAGTCAAAACAACAGAGGTGTGCAATATAAACTAATTTAAACAATTCATTGGTATAAATTTGTCAAGTCTTATAAAGGCACTGAAATGTATAATAAATTACAGTCTTAAGGCTTTAAGTTTAATTTCTTCATAAGTTTGTTAAAATGTGCATATTGTTATTTATGCAGCAGTTTGTTCTGTTTTTTTTTTTAATCTGATTGGATGAGAGCCTTTTCCAGCAATGTGATATTCCAGTAGTATCAGCACTATAACCATTTCACCGTTTGTATCACTCCACATGTTGTCCGATCTATTCTGGCAGCATTTGCCTCAGTGAGCGTCAACGGCGGAACAGCGAACCCATTATAATTTTACAATATTATTACAGTTATTGTGTCATGGAATGTAGTTTTAAGAGATTTTTAGGCAGGAATGTAGTTGTTTAGACCTCAAATATGCAATTTATATATTAAGACAGCACCTTTTTGACACTTTGTTTAGACGTTTTTGGAGATATGAGCTCCAGGCCGGAATCTCAACTCAATGCTCACACACCCACCAAGAACAGCTTTATCTCAGCCAATTTGTCACTGGCTCTTATGTAGATGGTGTTATATGAGGTAACAATCTTTGGTCCCATTAATGTATTATTTTTTTTTCAGAGCAAATCAATTCGGCTTTAGGGTAAAGTTAAGTTTCATATCTTTTTATTTTTATGTAATTAAATCCTATAGATACTAAAGCACTGCTTTTCTACTTCTCACTGAATTGTTTGCTTATGTTTATTTCCTATTGTACACGCTTATTATACTTTTATTATGGTTATTGTTGTTCATTCACATATTATTGGTGACCCTGGACCACAAAACCGGTCGTAAGTAGAACGGGTATATTTGTAGCAATACCCAAAAATACATTGTATTGGTCAAAATTATCGATTTTTCTGCTTATGCCAAAAATCATTAGGATATTAAGTAAAGGTCATGCTCCATGAAGATATTTTGTACATTTCTTACCGTAAACGTATCAAAACTTAAATTTTTGTTTAGTAATATGCATTGCTAAGAACTTCATGCAGACAACTTCAAAGGTGATTTTCTCAATATGCAGATTTTCAAATAGCTGTATCTTGGCCAAATATTGTCCTATCATAATAAACCATACATCAATGGAAACCTTATTTAAACAGCTTTCAGATAATGGATTAAACGACCCCTATGACTGGTTGTGTGTTCCAGGATCACATTGTTTAATGAGTAATATTTTATATAACTAATATGCCATATTAGGAATTGAGAATCACTCGTTAGTGATCTTTCATCTTCAGAGAAACTTTATTATGAAACATTATTATGATAGTCTTTATGAGTGAGTCGCAAAGGCTTTTATATTCAAAGAAACTGAAACAAAGACGTTATTATTTCTTTAAACAGCTTTATAAGATAACCACAGGGATGCAACCGACAAATGCATTACGAGAAATGAACTGTTAAAAGGACAAAGACAAAGATATTGCTTTCCTCAGTGGACATTCAACCTTTTATGATTTTGGATACTAGATCGACCTGAAGAATGAATGTTGGTATCTGATGCAGGTAAATCACACTCATTCAGGCGATCTCTCACTCATATTATTGTACTCTACATAATACAGTGAGCTTAAATGAATCGACTCAACGTTCCTTCGTTACTAGTTCTAAAGTGACGTTTCCGAGTTAGTAATGGAGGCTCGGGCTCAGCTATTAAACTGTCGAAATTGGATTTAAATCCAAGGCAGAAGGAAGTAGCTCTGCACAAAAGAGGCAGGGCTCCAGACAAAAAAAAAAAAAAAATAAAAATTAAGCAAGGAGCCATTGGCTCCTATAAGAAACAAACTTTTTTTAGGTGCCACAAAATACATGTTTTATTTATTTATTTTTTGAACACTTTAACATTTCAATCATACTGTCATGTGTTTACGTCTCATCTTTTCTTGAATTTATCAGCATTTTAATCCAGTAAACCATGTAGATGTCCTGTGAACTAAGCTTCACTTAAAGTGAAAACTAAACATCTTTTCCAACTTGAAAACTATATACAGTCACAAAGAATTGTTATTACACAGAATCTGTGCCAATATCATGGACCTTAAGCATCACTTGGCCACTATGTGTAGTTTCTTAACGCATCCTATGAATGTTGTCATATGTCTTTCACACATCCAGTGCTTTTTTTTTTTTTTTAATTAGTAAAATGCAACAGGAGGTGTTTAATTTTATCTTTAGTTTCTTGCATTCTTTCTTTTTATGTAGACAACAGGTTAAGTAAAAATATTAATATGCAATAGTGCATAAATATAGCAAAAGGCACGCTTTGTAAATATTTTCCTAGCTGATGAGCTTATGGACGCTGAATGGTTATTCTGAGGTAAATCTATTGTTACGTGGCATTGTTTACAAGCTTTACACGTTTTCTGCAGTTTGAAACACTGAATAAGTGATTACAGGAAACATTTTAATACATTGTACTTTAGGCTCTCTTATAATATAGACAAATTTTTGATGTTAATTCATGTTCATTTTATACTATAGTAGTAAAGAGAAAGATACAATGGGTTCATTTGCCAATTGAACCGAGGCGCTAAAGCGATCGTGCCTGCTGCACCAAAACTGTATTTATTGTTTCAATTTTGTTAAGAATTTGGCATAATTTTAAAGCTGAT
Organism: Cirrhinus mrigala; assembly: GCA_036247105.1. Taxonomy (NCBI): domain Eukaryota; kingdom Metazoa; phylum Chordata; class Actinopteri; order Cypriniformes; family Cyprinidae; genus Cirrhinus; species Cirrhinus mrigala. Next base: position 6,529,431 of record CM070019.1, on the reverse strand, counting down.
ACTTTGTTTATTAAAAGGTAACAAAGCTTTTTTTGATTACTGGACGGCAAGTGCGCTACAAATAATATGAAGTTCATGCATTAACAGAACACAGCACGTAGACAAAGATCTTCATAACAAGAAGCCATAGTATCGATTATAAACGAGAACTGTCAACGATATTGCCAATATCCACACAGCTGACAACTTTACCGGTTGTAGTTTGTTCAAGTTGTGCACGAAATGGACACTACTGGTCTCCGTCATTTTCTATCTCTCTCATGCGGTACAAATGGAGGTGCGTCAGCGCTGCCATTCGGCAGAGATTGTTTGAAAGTCTTTTTTCCACTAAGACTTTCATGCGCATCGTCTCAGTTTAGTATGTGAACATAGCAAAAGATGTGACTGCAAAACAATCAGGAAAAAAGGCATTACATGTGATTTTTTTAAAGTCCATAAAGTCCATAAAATTCACCAGTGGCGACCTCAGCAAAAACTTCACTCGCAAATTAATATTTTTGGTCGTAAATGCGACTGTTTTAGTCGCAGTCTCAAGCCCTGGTAGATAAAAATTATGAATATCTTTTTAGCAGCAAATCAGCATATTAGAAAGATTTCTAAAGGATCATCTGATACTAAAGACTGGAATAATGATGCTGAAAATTCAACTTTGAAATTACAGGAATTGATTTTTACATTTTAAAATAATAAAACAGAAACATTTTTGTAATATTTGTAATATTTTTTTTACTGTTTTTACTGTATTTTTGGACAAATAAATCCAACCTTGGTGAACCCACTAGTTGCACCAAAACTGCTCCAGTGTGATCTAAGATGACTCACCTCAGGGTTGTGTTTAGGTTAAGTAAGGTAAATCACTAATAACTATTTGCGAGGAGACATCTCAGTGCCATTAAGATAATTGCAAGATAAACTGTTATTGTTGTTATCACAGGGAACACATATCTCTGGTGAGTGCTTAAACTGGATTTGTCACAGACTAGCGCTGTGACGAGTGACACCTGTGAGACTGAGAGCGTGCATGTGCACACAAACCATTTTTACTGATGTATGAGCAGACTGCCAGCATTCACGTTAAGTCAAGCATACTCAGTCACCATTTCTTTTGTCAAACACTTCTGCAAATCAGCAGAATTACTGTAAAATGATGTTTAAAAAAAATCCTATATATAGATTTTTCAAAACAACCAAGCATGAGCATCTACATTATTGCATGTCACATCTGAATTCTTTATAAAAAATGTTTGTTTCATTTACACTGCTTATTTTATTTCTATTGATAAGTCAGAACAGACATATTCAAGTAAAGCTTTTATGCAGAATCTTTGCACTAATCTAGCAAGAAGCCAAAGACTACAATGTCTCTCTTTCCTCCTTTATCAGTGCTTTCTGAATGTGCGCAGAAATTTGTATATATCTGCCCTGATTTAGACCTGAAGCATGATTGGCAAGTTAGCCATTGCAGGCTTAAAACAAGTATCATCCGAGAACGACGGGTGGACAATCAATTATAAAAACTGAACAAATAGTATAAAACATGTGAACCGCATAAAAAGGCCTGGGAAAAGGCACTGCCTCAGCCCACACAATGCAGGCACTTTAGCAGCACATGGACAAATGTCTCACAGAGGACCTATTCGATTATCTCAAAGTTGTCACAACTCCAGCAAATCAAATCGGTATGCGACTGCAACCCTGGAGCTGCACAACCCGCAGGGACCCATTTATCTCTCTCTCTGTCTCTTATACACATACACACACAAATGACACGGAACACACAGCTTCGGCTTGCCATTTAGTCCGCAGTGATTATTGCTTAATGAGCCTTGCGTTTCCTTGAGTCCTGCAGATGGAAAACAGGGCTGAGCACTGGGAGGGAAGCCCTTATGAATGTAGGATTGACTTCCTGTCTGTTGTTATGCCTCCGCCAGAAACATAAGCTGCCTACTGCTAGAAGCAGAGAAAAAGGTTCAGTATTTTTAGGGCTGGCGAAAGTAATTTCTAAAATCAATATTTGCCGTTGAACACATTACATAAAAAACGTCATTGAACACACTATATAAAAGGCACAGCGAAATGTGACATAACAGGTTTATGTAAACATTGTTTTAAGTTCACTTAAATTAAAAGTTATATTTTTAATGTTCCGGAATAGTTCATAAATTAAATAAGTTGGCGGCAATAGCCTCATGGTTAGTGCACCGACATATATTGCAACTGTGCTTGTGGCGACCCGAGTTTGATTCCCGTCTCGAGGTCCTTTGCTGACCCGGCTTCCCTCTCTCCACCCAATGCTTTCCTGTCTGCTCTCTACTGTCCTGTCCATTGAAGGCATAAAAGCCCATAAACATATCTTTAAAAAATTTAAAATAAATAAATCTAATAATTTGCAATTTTATTGGCTTTCAATTCTATCCCCACACAATGGGGATTTAAAATATTGTTCATTGTTACCACATTAATCCAGAGATTTAATAGAAGAATATATTTATGATTACAAATTGTTAGATGTGATATTTTATGATTAATTACATAAACCTGTATGATTTAATTAGTACATCGACAGGCCTAGAGTTTTGCTTTTTTTTTTTTGCAATTTTGCAGGGCTCCAGACAAAAAAAAAATGAGTAAGGAGCCATTGGCTCCTATTAGAAGCAAACCTAGGCGCCAAATAATTTTTTTTAGGTGCCACAAAATAAATGTTTTATTTATTTGCTTATTTTTAACACTTTACTATTTCAGTCATATTGTCATGTGTTTACGTCCCATTTTTTCTTGAATTAATCAGCATTTAAATGTAAACCATGTAGACGTCCTGGAAACTAAGGTTCATTTACAGTGGGAACTAAACGTATTTTCCAACTTGAAAACTATAAAACTAACATTGTTTATTACACAGAATCTGTGCCAGTTAGGGATGGGTATCATTAAGGTTTTAAAGGTATTACTACTCCGTTACTTGCTTATCGATCCGGTACTGCAATTTATCAAATGTAAAGATTGCATTTTACAACAATCAGTGCTGATTCTATAAGTTTGGGTTTTACGGAGGAACGAATGCACACCTCTATGAAGGTAAAGAAGTTGAAAGATTTTACCTTGTAACATCCTTTTTATGATTCTTGGAAGCTAACATCGAAACCATCAATAAAATTAGCATAATATCACAGCCACAGGCCTAAGGTGTAAGAAGACATTTGACTGTTTAGTTCTGTCCTCTATCACAGCTCAACAGGGCATTCCTATTGTGCACTCTCCTTTGCGCGAGCGCAATCTCTCTTCTGAATTAGTGTTGTCATGATACCAAAATTTTGACTTCAATACGATACCTATACGAAACTACTATTGAACCGATACTATTTTAATCGTTACAATTGTTTAATGGCTACAATGGTTAAATATTTATCAAAAAGCATGTCTAAATAACTGAAATCATGAAACTTGGAAAATTTAACAGCAATTTATTAAAAGTTAAACAGAAATCACATTTTTTTAGGCCCTATGAAATACATTTTATTTTTCTCAAATTCAGTTAGTGAATCTCTGTTTTCCATTAATTTTCTTTATTCTATTTTAATTGTTTCATTACATTTTAATAAATCAAAAGCATGTCTAATGAATTTATAAATGATAATTAAAGAATGAATTTATTATATGCCATTTATTTATTTATTTTTTTTCAGAAATACTGTGTTGTGTATTTACAATTTTCTGGTAAATATTTTTTCTGGTAGATATTCCTTAAACATTGTTTTAATAATATTTTTATTAGTAGTAGTACTATCTTTACATTAAGTAATGTATTAATATATTTCTAGCAGTCAAGTTAAACCGAACTTTTATTTTGACAGGTTGCTGTGAAGACCTTTAGGATCTTCATTATATGACAGTTACATTATATGATAGTTTTCCACAAACAGTAAAATGCTCATGAAGTGACTCTCAGAGCAGTTCTAGAGATGATGTTCATGCATTCATGTACTTGTATATTGAGGTGGCAGAGGCTGACAACAGCGCAAGCGTTACACGTATGTGTGTAGTAAACAAAACTTGCGCGTCTGCGCCATTCACCAACACAGACACGCAGAAATACGGTTCTTATTAAAATGCATTTTTAAAATGTACCGGTACTAGTAAAATGGGGAATCGTACCATTTTTAAAAGCAGGGTATCGGGATTCTTTTTAAGTATCAGTATATCGAGCAACACTATTCTGAATTGCAAAAATGCATCAAACGTCCTAATATTACTGCATATAAAAACAGCTGGTGACTCTGGAGAGATAGAATTGGCAAAATACTGTATATATAGCAATAATAAATGCATGTGAATTTTCTTAAACTCTCCAGTACCGATAGCAGAACCGTTAACGTCAGAGCTTGTCGAAACTTCATAATTTAGCACCGGGGCAGATTTAATACCGGGTTTCGGTACCCATCCCTAGTGCCAGTCTCATGGACCATAAGCATCACTTGTCCACTAAGTGTAGTTTGGATTGCATTTTTTCTTATCATGTAACAGGTTAAGTAAAAATATTTCTAGCTGACTGATGAGCTTATGGACACTGAATGGTTATTCTGAGGTAAATGTATTGTTACGTGGCATTGTTTACAAGCTTTGCACATTTTTCACAGTTTGAAACACTGAATGAGCGATTACATGAGATATTTCAGTACATTGTACTTTAGGCTCTCTTATAATATAGCCAATTTTTTTTATGTTAATTCATGTTCATTTTGTACTATAGCAGTAAAGAGAAAGATATGGGTTCACTTGCCGTTTGAACTGAGGAGCTAAAGCGATTGCACATGCCACATTAAAGAGCGCCAAAACTGTATTTATTGTTTGAATTGCGTTATGAATTTGGCATAAATTTAAAGCTGATACTTTGTTTATTAAAAGGTAACAAAGCTTTTTTCGATTACTGGACGGCAAGTGCACTACAAATAAATGAAGTCCGCGCATTAACAGAACACAGCATATAGACTAGGATCTTCATAACAAAAAGCCATAGTATTGTTATAAATGAGAATTGTTAACGATTTAGCCAGTATCCGCACAGCTGACAGCTTTACCCTTTGCAGTTGTGCACGAAATTACTACATCACACGTCTCCGTCATTGTCTGTTCTCTCTCATGCTGCACAGCTGGAGCTGTGTTTAGCAGGTGCGTCAGTGCTGCTATTCGGCAGAGATGAGGACTGTTTGAAAGTCTTTTTTCCACTAAAACTTTGGGCATCATCTGATTTTAGTATGTGAACATAGCAACAGATATGATCGCAAAACAATCAGGAAAAAAGGCATTACATTTGTTTTTTTTGTTTTTGTTTTTTTTCCTCATAAGTCCATATTTAAATTTATATAGTCGCCAGTGGCGACCTCAGCAAAAATTTCATTCGCAAATTAATATTTTTGGTCACAAATGCGACCGTTTTAGTCACAGTCTGGAGCCCTGTTTTGTAATTATGTATTTTCTATTTCTTGTTAAGTGTATCATTGTGTGCACTATCCATCTGGCTATTGCTTCACACTTTCCCACTACCCATGTCCATATGCTTGAGCTGTGTTGCATTGCTATTGCATAATCTGACGAATCCATGAATTTGCTTGGCTCGTTTTAATGAATCAATGTCGAATCAAATCATATTGAATCAATCACTGCAGTCACGAAAAAGAAAAGAAACAATAATAATTTTAGCAATCCACAGCATTTGTATTGCTATTTTTGTTTTTCCTTCCTTTTTTTGTAGTTTTGTAATATAAACACTAAAGAGACTTTAACACATGACCAAACAGTTATGTTAACATAACTCATTTGCTAACATTAAACAGATGAACAAGGTCAACAAGTACAAACAACAAATAATATCCAGAAATAACAACAAATGTCTCCAGAGGCATATCCATAGCAAGATTATAATGTGACTATTGTGGGCCAATTCAAAGAAAACACCCCGAGCTTTTGAAGAGCACATGCAATAACCTCGGGGCTCCCAGACAGATGACAAGAACGAGGGAGGAGCAGTTGTGCATGGTTCTTAGAGCAAGCAGATTAAAATAGACTTTTTAAAATGATAAGTGGTCACATAGTTGTGCACTGTGATGCCAGCTATTAATGCTAACATATGACCTCTTGCCCCACACAACCAATGCAAACTATGTCCTCTCACATGCTCTATAACTGCGCCTACAGCAACCACTACACAATGCTCCAACAAGACACCGAGCCGGGTTCAGTGCAATAGCTTGAGTGTTTAGGGTCATACGAGATTGTTTTCACAGTGGATCTTGAGCTAAACATAACCCAGACTAATCATCCAAATTACGGTCCAATGACCCGTGTGCTTGCAAACCAAACAGGAGTGACTGAACTTTCTTTAAAGTCAGGTGGTAAAGCTCCTATTGCACATGATATTGTGAAAAGATTTTATCAGGAATGTCAACCATACGTGTAGGTATAACCCCAACCTCAGTGGAAAAATCATCACTTCATGATGTGGTTACCTTGCCCTTCAGCAGCACAGCACAAACAGGCAGTCATAAGACTGAGGATTAACCTCCACAGGCAAATCACTGACCCCAGTGCAGGACGTCTTTATCTCAATGTTCTTTCACACTAAGTTAGATGAGCTGAATTTGAAGCCATTGTACAATGATTTTCAATAATACAATATTAAAGGGATCATGACATGGATTTTTAAAATTATTTTAATACATTCCTTGATGTTTACTTATAATGTTAATAACGTCTTTTGCACAAAAAAAACGTGGAAAAATGATTATTTTTAACACTCTGTCTGAAACTACCTGTTTTTAAGAGGCGGGTCATTTAAGGCTTCTCAGTAATCGGCCACTGTTATGATTGGCTAACATCATTGCATAGGAAACAGTCCTCTCACTATTGCATGTGAGTGTTTTGAAAACATCATAAAAAAGGCGTCATTTACAGACAAAGCAAATCATTTACTTACTCTTTGTGATGCAGCTGCAGGTTTACGCTCACTGATGCTCCAAAAGAAAAAAAAAAAAAAAAAAAACATGCATTAAGAGCTGGTGGGGTGAACACTTTTTGAATTTGAAGATCAGGGTAAATTTAACTTATTTTGTCTTCTGGGAAACATGTAAGTATCCTCTGTAGCTTCTGAAGGGCAGTAATAAATTTAAAAAAATATGATATTTAGGCAAAATAAGAAAATGTACACATCTCCATTCTGTTCAAATATTTTCACCCCCCCGATTCTTAATGCATGGTTTTCCTTCTGGAGCATCAATGAGTGTCTGAACCTTCTGTAATAGTTGCATACGAGTCCCTCAGTTGTCCTCAGTGTGAGAAGATGGATCTCAAAATCATACAGTCATTGCTGAAAAGGTATCAAATAAACAAAAATGCTGAAAAACCAAAGAATTTGTGGGACCTGAGAATGAATAACTATCACTTAACAAAAAAAAAAAAAAAAAAACCACAGCTGTGGATCATTCAGGTAACAACACAGTATTAAGAATCAAGAGGATGTAAACGTTTGAACCATGTAATTTGTATAAATTCAACTATTATTTTTTTCTTGCGGACTATATGTAAGCATCTTTTATATGAAATATCATATTCAGGTCAGTACTAAATACTAACGTACCAAATAAACAATAACATGCATTTTGTATGATCCCTATGTATGATCTCTTATTTTGGTAAAACAATTAACATTTTGCAGATTCTGGAAGGGGGATGTAAACTTTTGACCTCAACTGTAGTACCACTTAATATTTCAACAAATGTTTCTCTGTGAACTCAACATGACACTGTGCCTAGTTTACGAAACAAAACGCTCCGATCAATCCTCAGACACGAGCCAGGATGCCATTAAAAATAAACTATCCACTTGTTCCTTACGCTGGGATCCTTCTGATATCTGTATAAAGATGCGAACGAGCTGTTTAAACCTTCAAACCAACGTTCTTTCACTCTATTTGTCCTATTGACGACAGACTCAAGTGCGTGGACTGTTTTAGAAAGTGAACGCGCATCTGTATACAGTATCCAGCATATTCAGTGTGTCAGTCATTAGGCTACTGAACTTCAGTGGGCGGGGCCTATAGTGAGAAGATGACTATTCAGTGTTTATGCAATTATTTGCATAAACGATCGGTTATTTTTATTAAAAAAAAAAAAATAAATACAATTGAAATACTTTTTAATCTCAAATGCTCATCTTGTCTTGCTCTGCCTGAACTCTGTGTATTCTGGCTCAAGACAGTTAGGGTATGTCAAAAAACTCCAATCGTATTTTCTCCCTCAACTTCAAAAATCATTTCAAAATCATCCTGCATCACTGCAGAAGTACCGACCCAGTCTTTGCAAAGTGAACATGCAAAGAAGATCAAACACCCTCAACAAAAAAGGTAAAACAGCGATATAGGACGATTTTGAAGTTAAGGGAGAAAATACGATCAGAGTTTTTCGACATACCCTAACTGTCTTAAGCCAGAATACACAGAGTTCAAGGAGAGCAAGACAAGACGAACGTTTGACATTAAAAAGTATATAAATTATTATTTTTATGAAAATAACCGATTGTTTCGCTATATGAGACCCTTCTTCCTTGGCTGGGATCGTTTACAACGGCATTTGGGATCGTTTGAAGCCGCATTTAAACTGCATTTTGAAAGTTCAAACTTTGGGCACCATATCAGTCCATTATATGGAGAAAAATCTTGAAATGTTTTCCCTCAAAAAACAATTTCTTTACACTGAAGAAAGAAAGACATGAACATCTTGGATGAAAAGGGGGTGAGTGGACTTCTCCTTTAAGCTATGAAACTTGCAGGATGTTTTAATGGTACAAAGACCTCTTATATGCCAAACAATCAAGGCAAATTTGATTTCTAATGTCATTACCACTTTAACTAATAAAGCTGTTTGTTTATTAAACACATATTTTATCATCGTGCAGCCATCACATCAAAAAGCAAAAAGCCACACAAGGCTATACATAAAAGTAATTCTACCAAGGGTCTTAAGCACTAAAGACTCACCCAAAAATGAAAATTCAAAAACTAAGTAAAACAAAAGTAAATATTTTTTATGCTCCGGTTATCCTAGGTATACATTTCCTCTGCAAAAATTCTTCAGCAGCCAGAGTGACGGTTTGGTGACAGTCTTTTATGCCTCACACAACGAGCTGTTTTTCTACTGCACGAACGTCTGTATGGTATACTGAGATCATGCTGCTGCAGGCAACCACCACATGATACACAATGTTCTTCACAAAACTGTGAAAATATAAGCAAGCACTCATTCGAAAGCCTGTTGAAATATGTTATCTCGAAACTTACGTAACCCACTTATGTTGGAAAACAGAGAGCAGATCTCACCGGGAATTGATCTACTTGCGCACACAGCCAAAATACATGCATAAATAAATTATACATGCTGTCGTCTGCATTCTGTCTCTACCTGTATCAACTTTTAGTCCACTGATGTATTTTAAATCATTAAATCTTCATTTATAATGAATATTACTTCTTCCTGCATCCCTATTGAAAACACACTAGTAACATTAAAAGTACTTCAGGTACAAACTCGATACTAAAAAATGTTGTAGACTGTCAAAATGTCACTGATATATACATTTGCCATCCAAACTGGCATCATGGCATATACCGAAACAAAATCTCTCATTTCAATGGAATTCCTAGACAAACACTGAGCTAGTTTGGCTTAGTTCTCACACAAAGACAGGAAAGGGGAGATCTCCATGTTTCCTCTGTTTGTTTGCCATGTGGACATCCAGAGACAGTGCCAGACCACTAGAAACAGCGTTGCCTGGGCCAGAAACAAACACACAGAGACATTGTTCTGATGCATACATCTGTTTGGCACCCCGCATAGAAAGGTGAATACGTGTAATGGTCAAGGCTCCACAAGAATGACGCATTATGCAACCCAGAGTATTTTAAGACAATGTGTGGCTAATCGGGACCATTGTTGTAGCATGAACATGCACAACAGAGCTAAAGCACAGAGCTAAAACACATTGCAACAGTGACTGCAGCAATTACTTCTACCACAAGGGAAAACATTTCAAACCAAACTGGTGTTTCACATCATAGTAATAATAGAAACTGTAAACTGAAGCGCTTTCAAGAGCAACTCTTCTTGAAAAGGGAGCATCATTTTTCTAGTTACGAAACTATGGGGACTGACATTAAACTGCCTTTCTTAGGGTACTGCTACTTGGCAAGAGTGGAGGTCAAGAGACATATTGCAAAAACCGTGCTTTAACTCACAAAACTTTATATAAACGTAACTCTGCTTTCCATTTATTTGTTAAAGCACACTTTAAGTACTCCAATGCCACAGCAAAAACTGCTAATCTAACTAAGAAAGTTCAATAATGGATAAAGGCAAACGAACAGGGAAAAAAATAAATAAATAAATAATACAAATATACAACTTAAACACATTGATAAATACAAGTTATAAGGTGTAACAGTAGTATTCTAGCACTGAAGTATAAAATAACACTGCATAGTGTTCACTGTATAAATTAAATATAGATTCATCTTTGTTAAAGCGGTGTTTTGTTGTTTAATTAACATTAATGACACAGACAGCAGCAGGTATTTATAGGATGCTGTCTCTTTAAGACCCGATGCACAGGTCTAATATAATGAATATAATGAAACGCATCCAATGTGCTCGATTTTAAACAATCCTTGATAGCATTTTGCTTGTGTCGAGTAACTGGTAAAATACCAAAAGTGGCGCATTCCATGGATGAGAATCCATGAAATGCATTATTAGACTGTTTCCCAGGGCTGCTCGATATATTGAACTCATTTAAAAATCATGATAAAGCATAATGCTATTGTGAATTCACAAAGGCTACAGTTCAATTAAATGCGATGCAGGTTTAATATATGTGCTTTTAATGATTTACAAACATGTAGGTTACGTCCGTCCGTCACAGAGTGGCTCTTTTCACAGTAAATACTGCTTCACACAAACTGTAATCATGTGCATGTGTGGAGTGTCTCAAACTCTCTGAATATTGCTGTGAATTTGGGCTTATTATAATGTTCAAACAGGTATGTTTTTAAAAAAGTTTATGTTTTTATGTCCACATATTCAAGACATTACAGTGGCTGTAACATTTCTGTCATAAAGAAATGGTCAAATATTAAAGATTATTTGGACATTTGACTAAAACGTTATTTAGTCGATATAAAACAAGGATTCTATAGCACAGGAAAGTGTAAAAATCATCTGGCCGTTTGTTACATTTGTGACATTTGTTACAGGTCATTTGTGATGTGTAATATACGTTAGCTCTATTGTTAAAAATACATTATGTATGTTAACAGTTTTGTTCAATAAAACCATACAATACTTGCTTTTGATACTTTATTTGAACTAATAATTAAGTAATTTTTTGAAGGCTATTATTCACTTAGGTCTATTTTTTTTACTACAAAAAAAAAAAATACATACATATACATATTATATATATATATATATATATATATATATATATATATATACACACACACACACACACACACACACACACATTTTTTTTTTTAATCAGTGACGGAAAAATCTGAAGGCTGTCCATCATTTTGACAGATTACAATAAGGGTGATCTATTGTAAATTGTAGCAAAAACGAAACTGTCACGAATGTTTTACTACGTGTTTAATTACGCACAGGTGAGTACACAGAAGCTACAACGCACTATCATGCCACAATAAAGAGCACCAAAAAGGTATTCATTGCTTGAATTACATAATGAAATGGACAGAATTTGAAATCTGAGATTTTGTTTCATATCAACACAAAGCCTAACCTTTTGCTATTTATTGGAAGGAAGACGCACTATACAGCATATACCAAATGATCGACTGGGATTTAAGAATCGATACTGGTTCATTAAAATGAGAATGTATTAAAAAAAAAAAAAAAAAAAAAAAAAAAAAAAAGAGAAACCGATTTTTTTTTTTAATTATTTATTTTATTTTTATTTATTTATTTTGTTTACCCAGCCCTAGCGTATTTTGTTGTTTTTAAACACTGTGCTGTCATCCTGTAGGTTCAGGATTAAAAATTAAAATGTGAACAAAAATAAAAGCAATTAAATGTGTTATTCTCATTAAAATATGAAAATTATAATGACGGGAAATAATATAGTATGACAGAATTATATATATACGATTACTCAATTAATTGTCAGAATAATTGACTGATTACTCAATTACCAACATAATCATTAGTAACAGCCCTTATGTGTATGTGTCTCTTCAAGCGCAAGGAGATGCACAGGAAGAATCAACTTTCTAAAACGCATGGTTGTGCGCACAGAAAACAATGTGCGAGCACCAAAATGAGTTCTCTTTTGCTTCTTCTTGGTGTGAAATGGTTTTAAATCATTACAAAGTGCAAATTGGCAAGACAAAACACCTGCTAATGATAACCTTTGACTCTATGATAGTTATATTTTGCAATTAATCTGCGATAACTCGATTGTCACATGCATGCCAAACTGTGGGACCTGATCAGTTCGGATTACTGGTGAACTGCGATCCGTTTAAACCCTAGAGACGATCTCTCTAAATGTGCTGATCATGTGTGGAAAATGACTGGTTCAGCTCTAGGGCCTCAGAGTGCTGTCACCACAGCTCAAAACCACTGATGTGCATCAGAGATAGCCTGTTCTACACTTAGTCCATGGAAAAAAAAAAAAAAAATGACTGAAAATACATCACCTTCATGTGACCACAACATCTGCAACTAAAAATAAATATGCAAACTAAAATGTATTCAGGAGCACATGTGCAAAAATCTTAAATATCGTTTATGGTATAACAAACATCTTAATTATTATTATAAGAGGTCTTAATTTTGGCGAGATGCACGTTGCATGTTCAGGACGTGTATGTACATACGAGCTCATGTCTGTCAATCAATCGTTCTACCACAACAGCAGTTTTCAGCTATATTTGCAAGTGTTGAAGTGTCAACTATTTTGGGCTACCAACATGTGTAACACAATGATGCACTAAATGATGTATGCCAGGGGTGTCCAAAGTTGGAGCTAAACTCTGCAGGACAGTGAGCAACTCTGCACACAAAGTCACAAAAATCAGAGACCCTCCCCTTGGTAAATTTTGATCACAAATGGTCAAAGGAAGCATTTGAGACACATTTTAAATTCTCATTCCCAACAGCCACCTGAGATGGTATTAATTTCAGATACAAACAGGAGCTAATAAAATGAGATGACATGGTGCTGAATACATTAATCAAACCCTATGCATTCTAGGAATAATCCACATCAGATTCTTAGAAATGTACGGCAAGTAACAGGCTTGATTAGACTGGAGATTAGACTGTAACTCTCTAAATTGTGAGCTGCGGCAAGGTTTCACTGTCCTACTTAGTGCAGACACTTGCACTGCTGATCCAATTACCGTCTATGAGTTGTCATGTGCTCAAACTCCCTGCGTGGCCAGACAGGAAGGACTCTCCCTGACTGAGACTATGTCAGTACACCATGACCATGGGAACAAAAGAGAGAAAGACTAAGAAAGAACATCCAATGATGAGAAATACCAAGAAAGCTCTCAATATTTATTTCTAACGTATATATAATTAGTAGGCCTATAAATAATTCCATAATTTTTAAAATACGGTTGATATTTTAAGACCAAGTGTACTATTCCTAGTGCATCTATTCTGAAAAATACTTGACATGCCTTTCTTTTAAAAAAAGCTCCATCTGCTACAGTAACAGGCTGGAGAAAATAATTCAGGGGTCATGTGAGGCTGCCCTCCAACGGTTAACACAATTAGCACCATTCACTGTGATATGTACACAACAACAGACCACTTGATCACTTCCAAGAAATCATCAACAAAGTAAGACAAACTGTGAGCGATGACTGTTCGGGCTATGTTCTGTTTAAAGTCATTTCTACCTTTGAGGGCGGGAAGCTTCTGCAGTTCCCGGTTCTTGCTGAGGTTGAATCGTGACGAACTCTGTCGACGCTCCTTCTTTACAATCTGAGGCCCACCTGAGTACTTAATTTTGTTGAGCTGAGTGGGAGGTGGAGTGCTGTTGCTCGGACGCTTGCTGGCTGTCTGCTGGGCCTGGGAGGAAAAAAAAACACAAATGTTCAGAATCAAAATGTGCATATTTTGCCATAGCACCACTTTTGGCCACAGAAGGTGAGACGCCAGTGTCTTTCTGATGGCAAACACAATAGATAAGACAAAATACTGCAGCAAAGAGGAAAAAGGCAATCCTGCTAGTCAGAGGCAAGGGAAAAATTCTCATTCTGGAAAGCATTTTGTTGGAGAAAAATTTGGTTATACCCATCAGTGCTAGATGAGTCATCAATATTTTTTGTCTGCTTTCTCAGAAGAGAAGGACTATGAATTTTAAATGTGTGTATCTACTAAAAGCAAATGGTCAACTTTAGAAGTACAATAGCATATAAACAGCCTTAAAGATAATACATTATTGGGTCTTTAAAACAGCTTCACTGTCTATAAAGTGCACCAGTTAAGTTTCTACATCTCTCCCGGTATTTCTCTAGATCAACAGGTATCTTCTATGCTTTGAATTTCAGTCGATTTGTTTTGTTTGCTCTTTGACATGGGCCATTCTACAGAACGGGTTCAAAGTCAAAGCTGGAAACATCTTGAAAAATGTTTTGTCTTTTTCCATGCAATTTTGTATGTACACATTTCTAGTAATTGTACAGTTAATTCTCTTATTGTATTTACAGAAAGTTTTGGCGTACTTGTCATGACCAAAACATTAATATATAATTTAATAAGAAGGGTTATATTGACCTATTAAGATTTTGCTTCCATCTGCCTTGTAAATATATTTTTTGCTATTTAATTACAAATTTTTATTTAGAGGTAAATCAATAACAATTTTAACAATATTTCAAGTGAGATTTATTTGATTTGTTCTATTCAAAGGTAAAAAGTTGATCATTCTGATTTCAAAGTTAAGGATTCATTAGTTTAAATATACATTGAACCAAACACTATCATAACACCTTAGTTGATAATTCAATATATTTTATTTTTGACAAAACATCCCAATGTTTTTGGTCGTGACAGTAATGTTCTGGTAGCGAGCACATCACATTACAGAATTTAAACTCAAATACTATCACACCACTAAAACACACCAAAAAATATAAAAAAATTGCATGAATGTACCAAAATTGTATTTCCACCAAATTAGAGAGTATGTGTTCCCTTTTGTCCCTACTGAAACAATGATGACATGGTTTGGTTGTGACTGTTACATTAGGGAATAACACCCAAAAAAATAAGGATGCCACTATCGAAACGTCACCAAATGTTTCGGTAGTGACAATTTTATATACTTTTGAAGCTAGCTCAAAGATACTATTCAATACATGGTTAGCTAGCACAGAACAGTTGTACACATATAAAGGCTAAATGTTATGCAATAACTCACAAATAAAGTGTGTTTAATTATAGAAAAATGGTGCTGGGTAGTGATATTCTTTAGTTACACACAGATTTTTCAAACTTTTGAACATTTAGCTCAAAATGATGGCCCTATCTACTCACCATATAACTATGAGAGAGTGACATGAATATTTCCTGATCATAAATCTAGGGGTGTAGCTGAAATCAGTCTCAGCCAATGGACTAAAACATACACTGTTTCATAGTGACATGAAAATGCAATAATTTATTATTATTATTTTTTTTTTTTTACTTTTTTAAAATAATTTTTTTAAAAACAGCAATGGAATAAATTCCAAATATGTTTTAAATGTCATTTTCATAAGTTGAAATTTAGGAGTTGGGTTGAGGACAGCCACCTCCCAATTAAAGGTACCCACTAAATGATGATTTTATTTATATCAAGCTTAACTGATATTTTAAATATTATTTTGGGTTTCAATGGATAATATAAGGATCTTAGTAAACATCTAATTTTTGAATACCTAAATGCTTTTGGCTGTGGGACAGCTGACAGCAGTTTGCACCAATTCTGTAGAATGGCCAATAAACATGTGAAAACTTGTTCTTACGTATCTTCATTACACATCATAACTGATTTACAATGTTATTAGAAAGTAACTACCAAACAACAACATAAATTTAAGCAAGCTAACTGCATTACGCCTCACTTGGAAGCAGATGACTGCAATATAATATTGAGCTCAAGTTGAACATATATACAGAAATAATTGAGATAAACAGCTTCATGTGAGATCTATGCTGGACAGTCATTATATCGCATGTACTATTCCCACCCAGTAGGCATTTAAGCGGGGAGAAAAAAAAAAAAAAAAAATAATAACCTTCCATTTTGAGCAATTAATTTTAGGCTCTGTCTGTAATGAGGAAAACGGACTAATCAGTACGGTCTAATCAAGTCAATAAGAAAAAAAAAGAAGAAAAAAAAAAAAGAACAAATGAGAGCAGAAAGATGGTCATTAAAAATTCAAGTAGTAGTCCACTTCCAGAACAAAAATTTACAGCTGATTTTCTCACCCCCTTGTCATCCAAGATGTTCATGTCTTTCTTTCTTCAGACGTAAAGAAATTATGTTTCTTGAGGAAAACGTTTCAGGAATGTTCTCCATATAGTGGACTTCTATGGTGCTTGCGAGTTTTAACTTCCAAAATGCAGTTTAAATGCAGCTTCAAAGGGCTCTACACAATCCCAGCCTAGGAATAAGGGTATTATCTAGCCCAACGATTGGTTATTCTCTAAAAAAAAAAAAAAAAATTACAATTTATAAACTTTTAAACCTCAAATGCTAATCTTGTCTAGCTTCGCTTTGTAATCTGAATCAATACAGTTAGGGTAAGTTGAAAAACTCATCTTATTTTCTCCTCCAACTTAAAAATCGTCCTACATTTCTGTTTTCCCTTTTTTTGGTAAAGGCGTTCAGTTTGTAAACACTGGGTCGGTACTTTTGCAGCGATATTGGATGATTTTGAAGCTGGAGAAAATGAGATGGGAGTTTTGAGACATGCCCAAACTGTATTGAACCGGAGTGCACAGAGTACGCATGCGCATCACAAAGCACAAGACATGCATTTAAGGATGAAAAGTATATAAATTGTATTTTTTTTTTTTTTTAGAAAATAACCAATCGTTTTGCTAGATAAGACCCTTCTTCCTTGGCTGGGATCGTTTAGAGCATTTTGAAGCTTCATTTAAACTGCATTTGGGAAGTTCAAACTCGCAGGCACCATAGAAGCCCATAAATTCTTGCTCTGGAAGTGTTCTGCATAATTCCATTTTCTCATATTTTCTCACATTACTCATGAAATCCATAAGATCTTGATGTTTACAATAAATTACATTTTGACATTTCTGTTGAGGTCTAGTACAGATGCTATGATTAACTTAAGTTGCCTTTATATCAACATTTACACTGACTCACACTGAACAAAAGTTTAAGTCGTATCGAATGCTAAAACATTGTATGAAACTATCATAAAGCAACATACCACATCAGTCAACAATCTGCAAGCAAGCTGCCTCCCTAACCCGTGAGGGTTGAAGTCCACAACTAACCTAACCTACATACCTCCTTATTACCATATCTAGATTCAGCCCACATTAAACATTCATGAGTAGCCTGAGCTACACTATCAAATAAATATGTGTCTCCCATATAAGACAAGCGTCACAGAAACCTTTTCAATCATAGGTGAGAAATACACTACGACCACTGTGGGACTGTCCTTTTGTCAAATTGTGTGATATAACCCCAGTGTGTAAAACCCAAGGCAGATTATGCAACAAACACCATCTTTTATGACCATGCTATATACATTGCAGCTAATATAATATTGCAGACACTGCCTGAGCTTCGTGTGAGGCTAAGATTAATTGAAAAAGGCAATTAATCGGCCGCCACTGAGAATGTCACACCAAGCTATCCGAGACTGCCAATTTTGCCCTACGACAAAATAAATATTTCACAATCCCTGAAATTAGTCTCAGGCATCAAAATTAAGGCAAAAATCACAGTGCGCACATGGCTTTAGAAGCATATTGATTAAAAAACAAAGCTGATCTCTGGTTTATAGGAACAAGGAATCAATGCCCAACCACAATGCAGTAGAAATTGCTAAATGATCAACATGTACGCTTGTGGCGTTTTCAAAATGACTATAAGCACCCTCACGGAAAAAGCTTTTATGCACTGAAGGTTTTTAATAAAGAAAGAGCGACACTGTCCAAGCAACAAATGGTATGTGTGTGTGTGTATGTATGTGTGAACAGACTGGCGCTGTGAAACACATGTTGAGGCCTGCCCGTAGCATTGCAAAGCTGGCCTCAGTCACAGGGGTTGCATGACTGAGCCCGACTTAAAAATAGACCAAATCAATAAACTTCACCCGCTGCTACGTCACACGCTCTGCCCGTTGATTCCAGCCGTCAGTAACACTTTGATGAACACCGAGATATTTCAGTCCCAACAGGGTTCAAGAAGGCAAGCAATTACGTCAGTGCAACCGCACACTTAGAGGGATACACACTTATAAGTCAATACGTAAATGCATCCAAATTTCATTATCTCGCAAATCACTACTGACGCAAAAAGAAAACAACAAAAAAATGCAGCATAGATTTCCTTCATCGCACTGAATGCTTCTTCAAAAGGGTCTAAAAAAACAAGTCTGACTGGATGCGGATGCCACAGCAACTATTACAAAACAGAGCATTTTCTACTTTTTATGAACAGGCAAACTGTGTAAAAATAGTAGTGTAGTCACTGTATTTATATAATTTAATAAATAAAAATTCAAAACATTACATTAAGAAAGGACAAAAATATTGTATTTGGGGCAGCTGTGATTGATTGCGCAACTTTTTGTGCAATGCCTGAAGCAATATTTTGAAGAAATACAGTATATTGTTATTCACCTGATCCGTAATTCTGTTACAGACAGAAAAATATATTTTAAGCAGACGCTATTCGATTTAATAACACACAGATGGACCTACAGTCTAGGCTCATTTTGAGAGCGGATTTGCATTGCTTTATGTAAAAGAATAAAGAACAGCTTTAAGAGCCACTTCAACCTAACTTCTTATTTAATAAAGCAGAAATAGAAATGAGGGTTTGTCTGGAAGCAAGGCAGATATCAAGAGCTTTAACCATCCTCTGAATGAAAGCACACACTTAAGACTTGTGCAAGAGTAAACTATATGCAACATACAGAATAAAAAAAATCATCAGCAGAATCAACAGGAAGTGCAGTGATTGCTTTGTATATTACTATGCATAATGCACGATGCCTTGCAAAAAGGCTCTGAAATTGAATTTTAGCCTTCTTGTGCCCTGAGGTAAAGAAAAAAAAGCCTGGCTACAACACTTAGCAAGCAAGTATTTGTGCCAAGTCCACTAGTCAGCCCTACGGTCAAACACAGTATGAGTGTTTTTAAAACGGTCTTCTTTACCTCTTCTGAATTTTCAGTTCCAGCATCCTTTCCGCCACCGGCGTTACTGTTTTTCGTGCTGCTTTTCGCAGATTTGGTTGGTTCCTGTAATGACCACAAAAGAAAATCTGAGTCATAAATCAAAGGAAGCTCTTATTATTTTGATCACTCCTACAGCAGCCTTTTATCTTGGGGATGCTCTGCATACAAGTGAAATCATGGGCAGGTCATGCTGCAGGGCTGGTATGACAGGTGGTGGCCATCAGCAGCCCAACTGCAACTAGATTTTGAATCATGCTCAAAAACATTGACTGCTTTTTGGTAATGATGAACGATCTCAGTTCACACCGTCCAGCATCACATACAGAGTGACAAACTTGTCCACTTATATATCGAGCGTTTATATAACGATGCCCACAGCTCATCCACAGCTGAAACATTGACTCATGCAGGGACAGAAGAACATGTTTGCGTGTCCAGCTTATGCTGCAATCTGTCAACTAATACGCCTCTATTCACATATTAACGGCCGATCATAATCTTACTATAGAAAACTGATCTGTAAAGCAAACACCGGGTAAAACAGCTATCAAAGAGCATTCTCTCAAACACATGAGATTCATATTTTAAATACACGTCGCGTTGAGCGAAAGAAAACGCTTTCTTGTTATTCAAAAATTCTTGTCAGCACGTAACTGTCAGTATTTTGACTTGAGACGCACAGGCACAAATGCGCCCTTAGCGGGCTAGCGGCTAGCGCGGCCTTCACTCACAAAAAACAACGCCAGCAAATGCTGTAGAATAATTGTTTTACAAACTGAATTCCTGGACGCATTATTTACACAAGTGTTATAATTGTAATCTGTACTTTACCTTCTCTTTTTTAGTTTTATTCGGCATTTTGCAAATGTTGTCTTTAGCCGTGCCTCCGTGATAAGGCTTCCCTTGCACTCGGGCTCTCGCTCACACTGTTACCTCCAGCTCTCCGCGCCCTCCCTTCACCAGCAACGATCTGATTGGTCACCAAGGTACGAATCTATCTAGCAACAGCACGGCGGAATTTTTCTATTGGCTGCTTCTGGAACCAGACGGTCTTGAGTTTGCCAAACGGGGTCCTGGCTGCGACGAGGAAGGGGACTACAGCTGTTGTTGACGGCTTATCTATCTCCTGTGAAGGTACAGATTGTCACAAGAGGAATTGATTGTGGGAGGGAGACTTGTGTTGGTGACATTGACCGTTGACATGTTAGAATAGGGTCATCCAGAGGTGGTTGTGGGTGTATGAAGCAAAAGAGTTGGACCTTTTACATACTTTACATACATATTTATGAACACTGATGCAGTTCAGGTCATTTGTGGTCCAGACTCAGAATAACTGTCATGAGATTGTACTATATTCAATGTATTAAGGGGATTATTCATTATGATAGTAATTTAAAAATCCTTTAGCAGCATAGAGGACGTTTCACTGCAATCTTCTTATAAACATATGGTTAAAATCATAGTTCTCCAACGTGGGTCTTCTTTTAAAAAAAATAAAAATAAATTCTTTAACGCTACACATGAACCTTCTTTTTGTAGACATCTAAACACCTTTTTATATTTAGACATATAATAGTATTTATAATGCATGTGTAAAATCTATATTTTAAATTCAAAATAATATTTCATATATTTTCTAAAGATTCTGTCATAAAAACGTCCATACAGAAACATCTACTGCCATCTATTGGTGTATTTTTCTCAGAACCAGTTCGACAAAGAGAAATACATTTAATTTGGATTGAAACTACCAAAAAAAAAAAAAAAAAAAAAAAAGACAAAAAACAGAAACATGATTGCATTCACAAGCATTTATTTGAAACACATAAAATATAACTTTCATTATTTTTATTTACCTGTCATTAACTTCCGAATTCAAATACTAGCCTGCTATTTTACAAATTCACTAGTGAATAAATATGGCCTCAAAAGAATAATTCACACCCAAAATGAAAATCAGGTCATTATTGCTTGGACAATTCGTTTGAACACAGAATAAAATATTATGAAAGTCTGATCCATGGACTTTAATTTTATGGAGATAAAAAAAAAAACCGAACAAAAAACATCATATTTAATAAATAAATAGGCCTATCTTACGTATTATACATAAGTTACTGATTCGGCTTTGCACATGATGGTGAATAAAATAGTTTTCATATTGGGGTGAACTATGCTTTTTACAAAGCTATTTTTTTAAAACTTACTCATAGAGTAAGTTTCTCCAGTGTATATGAATTATATTGATTAATTCACCATAAATTACGAAAACCAGTCAAGGCAAACACTTACCTTCATAGGCAGCAGCTTCATTTTTGCTGATGGTTTTTACGTCCCCCCTGGATACAGATGTCAGCTGTAATATTACCGTCAGTAAATTACAATATAAACCAATAAAGCATATCTCCAGCAAACGACTGTCTAAACAGTGGAATTCCTAAATACATTATTAATCTTAAGGGTTAATTTATATAAGGATTCACTCACACATGGAAAAGTATTTGTATGTGAATAATGCACAATTATATACAAGTAATACAAGTTCAGTAATCTCACATTCAAGATGCTTACCAAAAGCAGATACAGCACATTAGTTTTAAATTTGTAATTAAAACTAGCAATTACACCTACATCCATATTTGACGTCCATGCAAATAAATACAAAGCGCAATGGGCCTCATTCATAAAACACCAACATAATGGATTTGCATACGTTCATAAAACCATGCTTCAGCAAACCATTTCACTCAATGTGGCAAAGTACCTTATAGAAGAGTTTTACAAATGATTTATTTAAAAATCCATTCTGCTCGTTTCATGAATGAGGTGCAATGTGTGTAAAACATTTTTAAAAAATGCACAATTCTAATAGCAGTAATATATCAGTAAGAGGCAAAGACAGGAAGGGTTGCTGTGATTTATTTGAGCTAGCACAAAACTTGTGCAATTACACCATCTATCTGTAGATGCTGAAGTAGCATGGTAGCAATCTGAACATTATAACAATAACAAAAACTGAAACTGGAAAGAAAAGCCATCAATACAGAGTACAGTGTAATAGAAACTACAGAGGCCAAGCGTGACATTTTCTGGCCAGAGATGTGAAAGCATATGTCCTTGAAGCATGAACTCCGCACCATTTCTCTTCTCTGAGCCTGGATCTTTCTGGCTCCTGCATTAAAATATCCTCATTTATTTAAATGGAACGAACAGAGCAAATGGCTTTACAGACGTAAATGTTTGATACACATCATATTCATTGTATGTTTTTTACGTTACCTTTGGGAAAAAGGAATGGTTTTCTGCTGGAAACAAAATAAGGAAACAAGTAGCTCAACAACCAGGTGCTTCTGACAAGACACATATTTTACACATATTAAGGGTTCATTACTTGATGAAAGTTTTCATTCTCTTAGAGGGATTCCTTCCCCAGCACCCACTTCAGAATGAATGCTTTTCAGTCCACGTTTTCACTGGCATTACCTGCCAAAAGGTTAAGAATAGACATGAAACATTCTAACTGGATAAAGCAAATACAAAGAATACTTCAAAATCACTTATTTACATTCAGAGGTAACATGTACATCCCTAAACCTACTCTTGGAAGGTCCTTTACAAAGGCTCAAAATTGAATTCAAATGTGTCCAAGTTCAGTTGCTCAGTGAAAGAACCAGGAATGGGGGAGAATGACATTGGCTCCTCAGATTCCAGAGGGTTTTCAACTTCATTATTTGTCTGCACTGCACCCTGACTATCAACTTCCATCACAGTTATATCCCCCACAGAGATCTCAATAGATTTAAGAACTTGTTGATCAACAAAACCTTCCTCTTTTGCGTTATCTTCATTTTGAAGGTCAGGTTTTAAGATGGCATCTTCAAAGGCTTGTTCAAATTCTGATTCCTCGTTCTTGGGAGACTCTTCTCTCTGGGCAACATTCGAGACCTCATTCTTGGGGGGTTCTTCTGTCTGGGAAACTTCTGAGTCCTCATTTCTGTGGGGTTCTTCACTCTGAGCAAATTCTGAGTCCTCATTCTTGGGAGAGTCTTCTATCTGGGCAACATTTGAGTCCTCATTCATGGGGGAGTCTTCTATCTGGGCAACATCTGAGTCCTCATTTTTGGGAGAGTCTTCTATCTGGGCAACGTTTGAATCCTCATTCTTAGGGGAGTCTTTTACCTGGGTAACATCTGAGTCCTCATTTTTGGGAGAGTCTTCTATCTGGGCAACTTCTGAGTCCTCGCTCCTGGGAGACTTATCTCTCTGGACAACATTTGAGTCCTCACTGTTCAGGGGTTCTTCACTCTGGGCAACTTCCAAGTCCTCGTTCTTGGGGAGTACTTTTTGGGCAACTCCCGACTCCTCGTTCTTGAGAGGTTCTTCTCTCAGGGCAACTCCTGACTCCTCATTCTTCAGAGGTTTTTCTCTCAAGACAACATTTGAGTCCTTGTTCTTGAGAGGTTGTTCTATCAGGGCAACTTTTGCGTCCTCGTTCTTTAGAGGTTCTTTGCTCGGACAAACATCACTGCCATTGCCTTTACTGTTGGACTCTTTGCAGGTTGAGCCACTGTCTCGATGAGCAAATCTAGAGTCTTGTTTGTTGCCAACACTGGCACTGACTGCTGTTTTAACTGCAGCACTGCCACTGTAGAAAATGTCAAACAAATCTTTTGCTTTTCCTGTTGCAAGAGTTGTCTTTGGCTTTACAGTTTTGAGGGGTGGTTCTCTGGCATTAGAAGAAAGCTGAGGAGGAGGACGAAGAAATACAGTGAGCTTCTGCTCCTCCTCAGGCACTCCAGGAGCAGCCACATCAGACTCGAGAGTAATAACACATGGACTGGGAGTAACAGGTTTCACCTGGCCGGAATCTGCCATTTTTGGCGCTGCAGTTGGAGATTGAAGTGGTGCAGATATGTTGAAGATATCTACAGGGTTTGCCGGGGTGTCCTTAGTTTGTTTCAACTGCACCTCTTCTCCACTAAATGCCTTAGAGATGAGGTCTGCTGATAACGCTGGGCCCTTCAGAGCTCCTGTCACAGGTGCAGGAGATTTGTCAGCAGATGGTGTTGGTTTATTCTGCACACCTGTGAAAGACTTCCTAATAACCATGGGAGATGTGGGAGGAGGTAAATTAGGATTCGTTTTATTTTCGTTGTATGCTAGCCATTCACCTGAGGGGGGCAGCACAGCCTTTCCTGTCAATTTGATAGCAATGGATTTTGCAGCAGCTATAGACTTGGTAAAAGGATCTAGCTCAGCATCATCAGCAGGCATACTCTCCTCCTCTTCCTTTAAGAATTGTGCCGCCATCCTCTCTGCCTCCTTCTCCAGTGCTGTTTTCTGTGGCTTTTTCAAACCAAACTTTCCAAAGCCAGGCCGACCAGCAGCTTCCTCATTCTTCTTGCGAAGTTTAGCAAGCAAGGCAGGACTTGGGCCGCATAAGATTTTAGGAGGTTCACTGGGTTTCTCTGGTTCTGATTTGCCATCTTTAGCACTGGACTTCCCTGTGCTCTCCTTATCATCTTTGGAAAAGCCAGCCTTGCCCTTCTGGTGCTGAGCTTTATCTTCCTTTTTATCATACTTGCCGTTACTCTCTTGGTCATCATCCCACTTTGATTTCGGCCACTTCCCCCAGTCCTCATCTTTGTATTTTGACTTCTTCTCTTCAGCCTCCCGAGTGTATTTGTATTTTTTATCATCTTCTCTGCCATACTTGGGCTTCTCCTCTTCTCTACCATATCGGCCTCTATCATCATCCTTTCTAAATCTATATTTGTCGTCCTCTTCTCTATATCGATAGTGTTCATCATCATCTCTGTTTCTATATTTGTCCTCTTCATACCTGGATCTCTCCCCTTCCTCCTTCCTGTACTTATATGTGTATTCCTCTTCTTTTCTGAAACGGTTTCGCTCATCATCGTCTTTTTTGTACCTAGCTCTCTCATCCTCTTCCTTCTTTATTTTGGCTCTCTCATCATCCTCCTTCTTGTATTTCTGTTTATCTATATCCTCTTTCTTGTATTTCTCCTTGAGTTTATTATCACTCTCTTTGATATTCTTATACTCCTCTTCCTTGCTGTACTGCGGTTTTGTCTCCGCTTCATTACTTGACATTTTTCCTTTGCTGTGTTTGGATTTCTTCGTATCATCCTGTTCGTCGTCTTCACGTTTTCGTTTGTGATCTGAACTCTTTTGGCTCTCTAAGCCAGCTTGACGGTCCAGGTTCCTCCTTTGCTCATAGAGGGGATTTTCATACATTTTTGCCTGTTGACAAAATTAAATGCATATGAGACAATTACATCTGGTCAAAAAAATTGCAGTCATATCCTAACTCTAATAAATTTATAATGAATATCATGTGTGATATTTACCTTGTATTTCTCATTGTGATTATGGCAGGTGACATGGGCCTCAGCACAAATGGGATCACCAAAAAACTCTTCACATAACTGGCAGAAGAATCCCCGTATAGGGATCAAGAACTCAGAACCTAAAGGAGGAAATACAGTGCAAAATTAAATTCTTTTACCAATAGTGTGTAATGTTTTGATGGCTGGTAATTTACCCTTGCACTGCTCCAAAAATAAGCCACACTGTAAGAAAACCAGAGTTTCAGACAATGCAATTAACATGTCACCAATTAGGGAAGGGAATCATAAAGAACTGAATGATTCTGATTCTCTAATTCTCAGATTACATTTAATGTTTCCAAATCCTTTATGGTGCACGTGTTGAAACAAATATATCACTCTTGCTTAAAATCAACACGTTTTCTGATTAACAATCACATTTTATAAATATGTTCTTACCTTTGGCTGGCTTTGAAGTCCTCTTTCCAGCTGGGGGTTTCTTTTCACTCTCTGATTTCGCCCAAGGTCTGTCGTAAGGATCTAGAGTCTATTGGAGAGCAAAATAATTGATGACTGAAGCAGAGATGCAACTGGCAGAAATTAATGCAGCATTCAAAAACCAAAAAAAATCTGATTACATATATTGGCACACATACCTTCCTATGGGATTTGCTGTGCAAATGCATGAAATAATCAAACATTGAACCACTGGTAACATTGCAGTTTTTACACCAGTGGTTTCCTGCATCGTAGTACTCGAACTGCTCGGCAGCAGTGTCCAGGGAATGGCTGCTCAACGGAGGAGGTGACTTGGATTTTTCAGGAGACGCTCTTGATTTTGAGGAGGCTACCTAGATTAATTTAGGCAGTACAGAAAATGCATAAGTAAAAGTGACTAAGCAATCTAAATCAGGTATCAATTTATAAATTAATAAAGAAAAGTTTTTGAAAGAAACAAATATAACAATCCTAATTGCCAATCATTAAAGTTTATCATAACAGACTTACCTTTGCAAAATAGGCCATCTGTTTTCCAGTCGGGGAGAAGTTACCCAAGGGTTTATTACTTGAATTTAATTGACTACTATAAAACCAATGGTTTTAAAAAGCCATTTCAAAAATGAGATCTGAAATGGCTTTTATATGATATAACAATAATAAAACGATGAGAAAACTCATAAGACATTTCAAGATAGCAAAACACTTTTGTTGTATCACTTTTGTTCTATTGAGAAAAATAAATTAACCAACTAATATATATATATATATATATATATATATATATATATATATATATATATATATATATATATATATATATATATATATATATATGTGTGTGCGTGTGTGTGTATATATATATATTCTTATCCTATATTCTTTATCTTATATATATATATATATATATATATATATATATATATATATATATATATATATATATATATATATATATATATATATGTGTGTGCGTGTGTGTGTATATATATATATTCTTATCCTATATTCTTTATCTTATATATATATATATATATATATATATATATATATATATATATATATATATATATATATATATATAAATAAGATAAAGAATATAGGGACTAGTATATACCTTGTCATAGCTGCAAGTTTCCTGCAGCTATGATAATTAAACAAGCCTATGCTATAAAAATAATAATAATCCCTAAATACATTGCAGAAGTTTTTGATGTCCTGTATCAGAATTACAATCTTCCAGCTTAGTAAATCGTAGCCACAATTTACTACAACGAGATAAGTCAGTAAATCGTGGCCACGATTCATATAAAACAATGGAACATATTAGTAAATCGTGAACACAAACATATTGTGGGAACAAATTCTTAGTTTGTTGCCCCAATATATTAAAAATACATATCAACATATCAATCATGGTATGCTGTGATACCACCAGGGGTACACAAAGTGTCTCAGGTGGCTTGCAATTATAGAATTGTACTATACTAAAAATGCTGCGTTCTGGTCTGTGTGCATTTTATTCTATGTGCTGAAAGAGTCACAAAAGCTGATCTGCATTTTCTGATCTACAAAAAGCAGCATGTTACTCTGTTTAACCGAAGGCAAGCATATTGTAGCCCTTTCTAAAAGTTACTACTGTAGTGTTTTTAGATGTTACTCCGCAGGGTCATTCCACAGATCTGCAAAGCCATGCAGCATGATTAAACTGAACTACAGGAATATTGATCTTAATCATCAAAATGTAGCATCATTTTGCTCACAGTTACTTGGATGGCCTGATTTGATCAAAGGTGGTGCTTGTCTTAACAACTTTCAGAACCACTAGTCTAAAAAAAAGCATTAATAATCATTCAAGAGTACCAAATACGTTTTGGCACCCCATGAGACGACCCTCTATGTAAATAAAATAGGCTGCTGATATGACTGGAGTGTTAATCTCATGTGAGTGAAGTTTGTTTTAAAAACATTTCTAAGTATTATTAATTTCATTATCAGAACTTTTTAATGAGAAACAAATAACAAAGGCAGTTATTTGAAAATTACGGACTTAAGTTATTTAAATAAATATTTTATAAAAATCACTGTCAAGATTTAAATGCCACTTGATAAAGTGGCAGTCTTATACTTAACTATGAAATCAAGCGCAAGTACCTTTCCTGTAACAGAATTAGCAACTCTACCTTATTGTACGAGGTGCTGGTTTTGGCCACTGATTTCTCTGGGCTTCTGGTTGACTCCTTTTTACTCTGAAGGGGCTGCTGCCCATGGTCACCAGAGATCTTCGAGTCTTTGTAGTCTATACCGAGAATAAGCGCCACTTTGACCAGCTCTTCATGTTTTTGATCTGCCTCTCTCTGTTCAGCACGTAATTTAGAGATTTGGGCCATTGCATCCTCTTGCAGCTGACCGAGCTCAATGAGCAGAGGGTCCTTGTGTCCATCCTTTTCCCTTCGCTTCTTTCGAAGAAGCTCCCCTTAAAGGAACACATCAAACACTGTGTAATACAGTCAGCCCCTATATATTATGAAAGACAACACTTCCATTTTACACGGAGAGGAAAATACCTTGCTGCTTTCTCAGTGTCTCCACATCCTTTAAGAGATTTTCTTTCCTCTTGTGTCGCACTTCTTTCTCCTTTTTTAGCTTTTCAAGCTCTTCCATAACCTAAGACGGAAATTATTTGGTGCCAAAAATTATTTGGGGACAGAATTATTCTGTATGTTTACTGTTGCAGACAACCAGTGAGGACAATGCAAAAGAAAGATGTAAAGACTGTAGATGCTCAATGTGTTAATGGAACCAAAAGAAAAAGAAAAAAAGATTCTCAACTCCACAAATAAAATTTCAGTTTTGTAGGTGAAACAATCCTCCGATGTTCACACATTCAATAATCCCATCAAATGTTGTGCAGTTACCTTTTGCTTTTGGCTAGCAGTATTCTTATCCTCCATTTCTTTCCTCTGAATGCCACTGGTGATTGCTTTAGAGGCCACAGGATCTGATTTAGGAGGTGCTGAAAGGACAAATTAAATCATGTTGCTTAACTGTGATGAGTGAAGTCTAAATCACCCAAAAAATTTTTATCATTTACTCAAAGTTTTGTCATTCTGAAACCATGACTTACATTCTTCCATAGAACACAAAAGGATTTTAAACAAGATTTTAAACAATCTTTACATAGCTTCTTTTCATTTTTCATTGTGCCCACATCTGTAAAGCTCCAAAATAATAATAACAAAAAAAATGTATATAGCTGCAAGCAGCGATTATCAGGGTTCAAGTGCTTTAAGGCATTTAACCACATATGAAAGAAGACATTACATATTATCTTGCATGCCTGTAACCACCTAAATCAATAATTTAAAAAAGGCAAAATCCAGGTAATTAACCATAGAAATATGTTTTTAAACATTCAAGTCTGTTATATTGCCAACTGTGATCTCCCTAAAACTCTGCATGCTTGTTTAGAATCACCTGTGGAATGTGCTCATCATTTTGAGTTTATACTTTGTAGGCTTTTGGGCATATTTGGACAGGCCACTTTTCTTAAACGACCTTGTTACAGATTCCCAAAGGGTAAATTCCAACATTTCTTGATAATTATCAATTTAGAGAGTCTAGCGAATTGTACTGCAGTGTTTTTTCCAGACTGAGCAAAAAAAACCTAGGACTATTGTGCAAAAGTAGTTTTTTTTTTTTTTTTTTTTTTTTTTACATCTTTTCAATCATTTAACAAACGGTTTGATTGACAGCAGAGGTTCTAGAGGCAAAGTTGCCGAAATGAGGAGTTCTATCGTTTGATACGAATATCATGTGTGGGAAAAACTACACAATATACAATCATGTGCACCCTTGAAAAATGAGATGTTGTCCCCCAGTGGCCAATTTTGTTCACATTTCTCACAGACATTTAGGGCTGCGAGTCAAACAGGCCCACCAAGTTTCCTTCTGATCAGCCTCCGTTAACCTTGTCTAACAGGTGCTTAAAATTAATCGGCCAATGGCAGCCATGTCTTTTGAGATATGCAAATGTCCTTATAGACACTTGTGGCACTTTGGGCCAAGACCATGCATGCCAATTTTCATGTTAATAGGACAAATGGTTGCATAGTTATAGCTGTTTTTATGTATATTCCTCTTATAGCGCTATTAAGTGGCCAAGCTCCACAACTTTTTTTCATATGATCTCAGAATCAGCTCTTGCATACGTGTTTTGAGTTTAGCGAAGATATCTCATTCTATTCAAAAGTTATAGCCATTTCAGTAAAAGTTGCCCTGCCCCTTTCGAACGTTTTTTGCGTCCCTTTGCGACAGTGAGTTGAAAGTTTAACTTTTTTTGATCATTATTGATAATCACTCTCCAGAGAATGTTCCTGCACTGGTTTGGTTCCAATCGGGCGAAAAACCTAGAACTAGTTCGCAAAAGTACGTTTTTAAAAAACTAAAATACCTGAAAATGTTGAATCCAAAGTGTTCGTTTGGTCCAAGGACTCCAACGACATAAGACACTTGAGCCTGCGACGAACGGTGTAGGAATTAGGAGTGATTTCGTCCTTGACCGTTGTAGCGCCCCCGTCAGGCCGACTGGGGCGAGCTTTGGTGACATTGTATATGGTGTGAGTACTACCATCTCTCCAAGTTTCAAGTCTCTACCACTTACAGTTTGGTCTGCTCGATTAGTTTTACGCTTATTTTGCTAATCCTTGCCCTTTCTTACAATTACACCAGGGTTTCAGAACTACACACTCAGCGCTACTCTCTAATTTGCCTTGTTTAGTAAATCTGTCCCATATAGCAAGTCATATGGACTGCTTTATGGTGTTTACATTTTTTGATGGTCCTTTTAAGGAGCTTTACAGACATGGTCACTATGAACTGTCATTGCACAGAACAGACCTGTGTGAAGATTCTAAAAGAAAATTCTCCTTTGATCAACTGAAGCAACATAAGGTTCAATACATAATGATAATTTTTTAACTTTCTGTAAACCACTCCTTTAAACAAGTCCTTATAATAATATATTTTAACGGTCACTAACCTTTTGGATCTTTCTCTTTACTATCATTCGAGACGGTTTTGATGACTTTAAGAAAGGGTCGCTCAATGTTAGGGAGGTTGTAGGGATCCACTGGACTGGGAGGAGGTACCGGCATACCTGGAGGTGGGTACATCGGCCATCCCGGAGGCATATATGGAACATAATTGCCATATGGGTCGTAACCACGTGGTGGGTAGTCAGGTGGCATTACCCCACGTGGGGGTGGGTATGGGGGCATGGGAAGTGGCGGGAGGCTGGGTTGGGAGGGATACGCCTGTGTCCCAGGACCCGCAGTGGGTGTGGTAGGCCAGCTGCTTTCTGGTTGAGCAATGGCAGGTTGAGCCTCTTTCTTGTTCTCACTATGCGAGCGTGGAGATCTTTGTTCTGGGGAAACTGGCTTTTTCTTACTGCGACTTGAAGTGTGATCTAAGCTGCCGCTTCGGCTTCGACGACTTCTGCTTCTACTTCGGCTGCTACTCCGACTGCGACTGGAGCTCCTGCTGCTACTGCTGCTGTAACTCCTACTGTGGCTCCGGTGCTTTCTATCCGACTGCCGACGAGTTGGCGTCTTCACAGGGGTGCTACCGTGAAGGCGCGCTTGCGTCCTAGCGGCCATTTTACTTATCTCAGCCACACCCAAGTCCAAGCCAATCGTTTTCAGCAAATCTTGTATCTTCTCATATTCCTCTACCTCCTTCCTCACCTTGACATCCTGTGGCCCAACTCCAGGTGGGAAGTCATGTGGTTCCTCCTTAGAATGTTCCTCAGGTGTAGCCGAGGAATGACGCCTGTCCATCTGCCTATTGTCTCTTTGCAAATGGCTCATCGCATTTTCTCCAGTATGGCCAAAAGTGTAAGAATCTCTTCTCTGAATATCACAAGACTGTGGGTAACTTGTGTCTGGAAAGTTGGAATTTGTTGGTTTCACCTCATCGCCCTCGTCCTCTTCGTCTCCGTAGAGGAATTTCTCCTCATCTTCAATATCTGGATGGCTCCTTTTTACATTCTGCGGCTGGGTAACCTCTGCTATCATTCCAAGGAACTTTGTGAGATCTGCTTTCTCCTGTCTTCCCTTCTCATGAGGGAAGAGCAAGTCACTTCCACCCTCTCTGGCTGGTTGGATCTTCCCAATCAGCTCTTCGAGAACACCGCTATCAGAGCTTTTTCCCAGCATGGATGCTAACAAGTCTGGATCCATGGTTTTGGAAAGTGCACAGAGAAGCTGTTCCGCCTCATGTGAAAGACCACCATCTGGGTTTCCACGAGGGGAATCACTATTCTGAAATACATTGGTTAAACATGCTTTAGGCAAACTAGAATACTTGTTTACTTTCTAAAACTAAAGCAGCAGTTACACGACTTTGAACATGTCAGAAGGCTTTTTAATCTACTAATTGCCATCATTTACCATAGACTTGTAGTAGTAGCATTAACTGCACCATGGTATTGTGTCAGAAATGTGGGTATTCGTGTCAAATTTTATTATATTACTAATGTAGACATGTTTTAAATGTATTGAATGAAGAGTAATGGAATATAATAAAACAGTATTTTTTTTGTGATTAAGTTATAGTGTTTATGCATTTATACTAAATGTATATAGACTACTGTTTTTCCTACAAATACATTGAAACCATATTACATTTTTACCATGGTACTATATTTGTGGTTGTATCTGTGATTATCATGATCTAAATGTATGCTACTATGGAAGACCATTGGTTAATAAAAAAGCCCTCATAAAAATGAGGTTGTTTACAGATATTACTGATTTTGATAATGAACATAAATCTACATTTGCATCTTAAGTCAAACTACCATCAAGTGTGTATTTCTAAAAAACCAAAAAAAAAAAAAAAAAAAAAAAGAAATTTGATTATTGTTAATATTATGAGGTAACACAAACCGGTTTCTTGATTTGAAACAAAATTACTCAGAATATGTAAAACTAAGAAATGTTTTTTCATATTTTTAATGAATTTTGTTAAGGAAAAATGACT
The DNA here is from genome assembly GCA_036247105.1 of Cirrhinus mrigala. Lineage (NCBI taxonomy): Eukaryota > Metazoa > Chordata > Actinopteri > Cypriniformes > Cyprinidae > Cirrhinus > Cirrhinus mrigala. The sequence continues at coordinate 6,496,042 of CM070019.1, read as the reverse complement.
GGAAAAAGTGCAAATTCAAAAATGTGAAGTGTTTGTAATATTCTGACCATAAAGAATAGTTTAAAACCACAATTAACCGTCTAGTTCTTATAACGTTCACATTGGGGCAGAAATCTGCCTTTAAACTTAAAAGAAATAAAAATGTGAAATTTATTGTGATAATTACTGATATCAGCTGATTGTGAGGTTATTATTGTTGTAAAGTGTTTTTTTTCCCCCACATCACCCAGCCCTAGATGCACCACAATATATCAGCACCATATCGGTTATCAAACAATTTTTCATTGTGCATACTCGTTTTTAATTTTAACATAGATTAGATTTGACGTCATCTAATGCTTATTTAAAATGAATAATTAAAAACATTGAACAATTAAATCTTCAGTAAATCTCTAATGAATTTTCATTTTTCATACTTTATGTTATAACGATGTGATGCACAAATTGGCTTGTAGCCAGTGTTGGGGGTAATGCACTACAAGTAAAAAGTTAGATTACTTTTCAGATCATTTGCTAGTCAGATTACTGAAGTAATGCATTACTTTTAATTTTACAAGGAAATATCAAGAGTTACTATCACCTCTCCTCTCCCCATTTCAGAGAAATTAGTAGTGAGGTAAAGGCACTTCCTTCAGGCTAAGGCTTATTAATTTCACTTTTGGCATGAAAGAGCCTTTGCGGTTGCCAAAAATATAACTTTTGGGATTTTAGTTATTGAAAATGAGCAAGCACAAACAAAAAGTAACACAAGAGTAACAATCCATTAGTTTGTATAAGAAATTACTAACACAATTAGTTACTTTTTTATAGAGTTAACTCAATATTGTAATGCATTACTTTTACAAGTAACTTCCATTGTACTCCATTGTAAAACACTTGTAGCACAGCGTTTTAGTTCTAGTGTTTTATTTTCTTAAATTTATTCAGATGAAGTTTATTTATCAGCCATAACATAGAAATAATAATTAGTATCAAAAATTAAAATTTTAGTTAGGACTGGGTGATATGGACAAAAAAAATAATCACGATAATTTTTTTTTTTCACATCAGTCAATATTGATAATTATCACGATAAATGTCAAATCTTTATTTCTTTCAAGTTTAAAGAAATATTTTTGCTCCAACGTGAAAGTTGTAGAAACCAGACTATTAACTTTCCTTAACAAAATAAATATCTAAATAGAAAAATTAATTTCTGCATGTTCTAATGAGTTATATTGTTTCAAATCAAGAAACAGGGTTTGGGTTGTCTGATAATGATGATAATAATAATAATAATAATAATAATAAAGAATCACTTTTTTGTCTTTTAGAAATGCACATTTGATAGTAGCTTGAGGATGCAGGGGTAAATTTTAGTTCATTAGCAATCAGTAACATCTGTAAAAATTGTAGCAACCACTTATTTTATATGGTTAAATTTATTGACCTTTTTTTAATAAAGCATTGGTCTCCCATAGTAGCAAACATACATCATGATAAACAGTTAAAACCACACATAATGGTACCTCAATACCATGGTAAAAATATAACTACATGGATTTATAGGTAGCCTATTTGTATGAAAAACGGTAGTCTAAAAACGTTCACTATAAATGCACACATGCTATAGCTCAATCACAAATACACACATACTATAATTATATACCATTACTCCTGTAATAAAATTCAATGTGAATATCCCACATTGCTGCCACAATACCATGGTGCAGTGAGTGTTACTACAGTAAATCCATGGTAAATGATGGCGACGTGTAGATTGAAAAGCCTTCTGACTGTCTCGTTGCACACAGCTTTAAACTAGTTTGAATCACAGAGTCATTTGGGTTCGTCGCTGAATTCAAGTGTTTCACACTGGATGTCACAGCGCTGTTTAGTGCTTGTGTGACGGAGCCATTCACATGTCGCGTCTTTTGCATGCTCAAGTTCGTTATTTCAATGTAGGCACGCGGCAGCTGCGCTCATAACGGAAGCGACGCGCTCGGTTTTTCCAGGCGCGTCCGTGGCGCATCGGGATAATAAATGCATCTTTTCTAGTGAGCTCACGCAGCTTGAACTTTTATCTGAGTGGATAAACAGTCCGTGTGGCGCGATTCAAATGAGTCGCGGTGTTTTGTTTCGCTTTTGGCACATAAAAATGATATCAAACATTTATCGAACTCTTCATATCGTTTTATCGAGGAAAATTGTATCACGATTATCGAATTATCGCCCAGCCCTAATTTTAGTTCATCGCTTGTATGGTGGATTGCAAAGCATGCTTGTCTTCTTTGCTTGTGTAAAGTATTTCTGTCTTAATTTGATGATGCCATACATGAAGCTAAGCTTTTGACTTGCATTTTGAATGTCAAAAATGTTCCCAAGACATAATGAGAGGTGTTTACCTGCACGAGCATGGGAGAATCTGTCTCAGAGGAATCCATTCTTTTCTTCAAAATTGACTTTGCAGGCTGTACGAGCATATCCTGAATTTCTTTACGTCGTCTGGCCTTCTCCAGCTCAGTAAAGTCCTCCTCACCCGTCCTAAAATCACCTGATTTGACTCTCCTGTTGACGCTGCTGCGGCGACTCCTACTGGAGCCGCTGCTGCTACTGCTACCACTGCGACTGCCGCTGCGGCTCCAGCTCCTAGCGCGACTCCTTCCTCTGCTTCTTCCTCTGCTTCTCCCCCTACTACGGCTCCTTTCACGACTGCGGCTACGTGGCCGGCTTTTGCTCCGTGCCCTGCTCCTGGCCCTGCTCTGCCTGCGACTACGGCTTCCGCTTCTGCTTCGACTTCTACTGTAGCTCCTCCCACGGGTTCTGCTCTTGCTACGCGCTCGGCTCTTCGCTCGTTCGGGACTCCTGCCGCGACTGTAGCTCCGACTCCTGCTCCGGCTGCGTGGGCGACTTTTGCTGCGACCATAGCCGGGACTGCGACTCCGCCCCCTGCTCCTGCCGCGACTAACACTGCGCCTCCTCGAACCTCTATCGCTGTGTCCATCATAGCTTGACTTCCGTGGAGAGTAATAGGGCTTATTATACTGTGAATCTCCAGCTGCATAATCTCTGTCAACAGAAATTGTTACATTGTAAACCCCAAACCAAAGGACAAGGACCAAAAATTTCATATCTAGTGAATGTATGGACTCAAGAAAAAATATTTTCATCAAGCTGTATTAAATTATGTTAAAAACACTTAAAAGTGTCTTATGCTCCATCAGAGAATGGTGCCAAACTATTGATATAGAATAGGATGCAGAGGAAAAGTGCAAGTCTCAGCAAGAGCCATTCCATTATGAAAGCAAAGGTTAAGAATATATTTCACTGTTTGGAAGCAGGTTTAGTTTCTCAAATCAGTCCATAGTCCATCAAACACTCTACAGTATGTAAACACATTCAAGTATGACATACATCAAAAAAAAAAAACTTCAACTTAAAAAACTTAAACATAAAATTCTTGTTTCTTTCTTGTCTCAATACATTTTTATGACCGAATCTCAATGATGATGGCAATATCTAGAGAGTAGGGTAATGATGGCCAACATACACTACCAGTCAAACGTTTTTGAACAGTAAGAGTTATAATGTTTTTTTAAGGAATTCTCTTCTGCTCACCAAACCTGCATTTATTTAATCCAAAATACAGCAAGAGCAGTATTATTGTGAAATATTTTACTATTTAAAATAACTGTTTTCCATTTGAGTATGCCGTAAAACATAATTTATTCCTGTGCTTTCAAAGCTGAATTTTCAGCATCATTACTCCAGTCTTCAGCGTCACATGATCCTTCAGAAATCATTCTAATATGCTGATTTGCCGTTCAAGAAACATTGTTATTATTGTTATTATTATTATTATTATTATTTTTATCAATATTTGAGTTAAGTAGATTTTTTTTCAGGAAATGATACATTTTTGGGAAAGAAATGATAGAAATTAATACTTTTATTTCGCAAGATGCTTTAAATTGATCAAAAGTAAAAAAAAAAAAAAAATGATCAAGTGAAATTAAATTGATCAAAAGATGATAAAGACATGTATAATGTTAGAAAAGATTTCTATTTCACATAAATGCTGTTCTTCTGAACTTTCTATTCAAAGAAACCTGAAAAAAAAAATCTACTCAGCTGTTTTTAACATCATAATAATAATAATAAAAATGTTTTTTGAGCAGCAAATCACCATATTAAAATGATTTCTAAAGGATCATGTGACATTGAAGACTGGAGTAATGATGCAAAAAATTCAGCTTTGAAATCACAGCAATAAATTGCATTATATTCAAACAGAAAACGGTTATTTTAAATAGTAAAAATATTTCAAAGTGGTACTGTTTTGGCTGTACTTTTGATCCAATAAATGCAGGCTTGGTGAGCAGAAAAGACTTATTTAAAAAAAAAATAAATTACTGTTCAAAACTTTTGACTGGTAACATAAAGCTGATAAATATGAGATAAAATTTAATTGCTAATGATAATTTATTACAATATCATTTTAAAAAATTTAAGACACTTTTATTAATCAACAGAGTGGTCACACTTTTCAGCATCAGCCTCATTCTCAAAATGGACAAATAAAAACTGGAATACACTACACAACTTTTGCAGAGATTTTTTTTTTTAAACTCCGACTTGCAGTCTGCACATTTTGGCCAGTCAGAGTTGACAGATTTCGCAGGAAAACCACACAGTGTATGATAGACACAAACTCCAAATTTTTTAGCTTCAGGCTACTCATTCTTCTCATTCGGGGGGATATCAAACACACTTGATATTCTGAGATCATTTCAAAATCAGAACACATTGTTTTCATTAAAGGAGAAGTCCACTTCCAAAACAAAGATTCAGATATAATGTACTCACCCCCTTGTCATCCAAGATGTTCATGTCTTTCTTTTTTCAGTTGTAAAGAAATTATTTATTTTGAGGAAAACATTTCTGCATTTTTCTCCATATAATGGACTGCTACGGTGCCCCAATTTTGAACTTCCAAAATACAGTTTAAATTCGGCTTCAAACGATCCCAAATGTGGTTGTAAACAATCCCAGATGAGGAAGAAGGGTCTTATCTAGTGAAACGATCAGTTATTTTTTTTTAATTAAAAAAAAAAAATACAATTTATATACTTTTTAATGCCAAAAGCTCATCTTGTCTTATTCTGCCTGGACTGTTTTTTTCCAGTTCATGACAGTTAGGGTATGTTGAAAAACTCCCATCTCGTGTTCTTCCTCAACTTCAAAATCATCTTATATCGCTGTTTTACCTTTTTTGTTAAGGGTGTTTAATCTTCTTTGCATTTTACTTTACAAAGACTGGGTCGGTACTTCTGTAGTGATGTAGGATGACTTTGAAATAATTTTTGAATTTGAGGGAGAAAATACGACTGGAGGTTTTTTTCGACATACCTTAACTGTCTTGAGTCAGAATACACAAAGTTCAGGGAGAGCAAGACAAGACGAGCGTTTGAGATTAAAAAGTATTTAAATTGTATTTTTTTAATGAAAATAACCGATCGTTTCACTAGATAAGACCCTTCTTCCTCGGCTGGGATCGTTTACAACCGCATTTGGGATTGTTTGAAGCCGCTTTTAAACAGCATTTTGGGAGTTCAAAATGGAGGCACCATATCAGTACATTATATCGAGAAAAATGCAGAAATGTTTTCCTCAAAAAACAATTTATTTACAACTGAAGAAAGAAAAACATGAACATCTTGGATGACAATGGGGTGAGTACATTATATGTGAATCTTTGTTTTGGAAGTGGACTTCTCTTTTAATCATGCATCTCCTGGAAAGGTGCATACAACTGCATATTTGGTGTGATCATAATGATCTGAAAGCCTAGTAGTGATCCAGTTTTTCTCAACCATTTCAGTAGGTAAATCTGTTCATATTTTACACCACATAGTGTATTCGAATCTTAAAGGGATAGTTCACCCAAAAATTAAAATGCTGTCATTAAGTACACACCCTCGTGTCACTAAAAAGCCGTAAGACCATTGTTAAATCCGAAAGTTTTCTAACCCTGCATAGACAGCAACGCAACTGAAATGTTTTCTTGTAGCTTTGTAAAACTGTGGTTGAACCACTGATGTCACATGGACAGTTTTAACGTTTCTGGGCCTGAGAACATTTCAGTTGCATGCTGTCCATGCAGGGTCAGAAAGCTCCCGAATTTCATCAAAAATATCTCAAGTTGTGTTCCGAAGATGAACGAAGAGTTTGGAACAACATGAGGGTGAGTAATTAATAACAGAATTTTCATTTTTGGATGAACTATCCCTTTAATAGTCACTATACTGTTATAACACCAGGTTGCATCGCTTACCGGACATAGGGAGCTTCAGTCCCTGAGTAGCCTGATGGATGGGTCAGCTCATTGCCCACAGTTATGACCAGACTGTGATCAACAGGTAGTCCACCACGAGGAGGCGATGGACTGTACCTCTGTTAAGAAAAAAGGGTATATAACTTATACATACAATTAAAAAGAAATTACACTTAAGCTCCGACTGCTGGCAAGCAGCAATGCAAGCATTCACAATTTTACTATGGTTTAATACCATACAAATACACAATGGTGTTTACATGGCAGTTCAAAGAATATCATGGCACCAAAGTATTTTTTATTAGAGTGCATAACATTGCAAAAAGTAACGTTAGGTAACGGAATGAGAAGGTAATACCATAGTACTTCATTACCATTTTCACATGCTATAGTATTTACGTGGTAATCCCTAGAGTAACATGGTATTACCGTAATGTACGTCTGAAAAACATAGTTGCACTTTTTAATTAGAGTGTACCACGGTGGATTTCTGCAGTGCTGCATGTAGCCATGTAATGCAGTGTTTTGTTTACTTCATACCCCATAGCCTCGCTGAGGTCGCCCTGCTCTGTATTCTTCAGATGGTGAATATCTCCTCCGTGGTGACGGGCGCCGGTACGGATCTGGAGGTGCGTGATGCGCCCGTTCGGGAGGATGGCCTGGTCCAGGACGGGGCCCGAAACCACGAGACGGCGGCGGATGATAGCCGCCTCTGTGCGGCCTAGAACCGCGATACATAACGACGCTTAGTCGCTGTTTCTGCGTTGACGTGGAGTCCTTATTATCCTGGATGCAGGATAGCGATTATCCTTGCAACAGGTAAATGCGAATCCAAAAAATTCAATATGAATGAGAGCGTATTCATTACACACAAACGACTCTCGCTGTGGTCGCTTCCTGTGCCGCCATTGGCCCGTATTCACAGGACCTGACGTCACGCCCAAGAACAGCCAATCGAACGCGGCGAAACAGCCTCGTTTTGTTTATTGAGTCTCCAAAATACAAAAAGAAATCGAAAGCTATATTTATATGCTAAACATTGACTATAACTGCAAGATTAGTAGCTGTAAATGCGGTAGTTTTTATCAGTCACACTAACTGTAACGTTATATTGAGATGTAGAATTACAAATATGATTTTGAGAGTCAGGTGTGAAAGATATTGATTGTCCTGCAAAAATAAAAGCCCACCAGAACCCCACTGAACACATTTAGGATAAATTGAAACACGACTGTGAGCCCAGCTCCTTTACCCAATGTACCTGATGCATCAAAGATGCCTTGGAAAGTAGTTTAATGTGGACTCTGGAGCCACCGGGGGGCGCATTGTTTAATGGTTACAAGCAGGGAGGAAAAAATAATTTTAAAGAACGTATTCTTTCACTGACTTTCCGACAACTGTAAAACAAAACATGTTTTTAAATATGGCTTCTCCAGTACGGATAATTTTCAGAGGGGGAGAAGAATAAATAATTTCCAACATTTCAGGTTTCTCCTGTAAAATGCACTGCCGTTCTAAGGTTTGTGGTCAGTAAGACTTTGATTTAGGCCTAGTTATTTAATAAAATAATACTTTTAAGCATGGATAGACATTCATAATGTTAGAAAGCTTTCTATTGCAAATAAAAACACAGATCTGTTGAACTGTCTATTAATCAAAGATTCCTGGAAAAAATGTAAACAGTTTCAACAAAAATATTAAGAAACACAACAGTTTTCAACACTGATAATAATAATAAAAAAATGATTCTTCAGCAGCCAATCAGCGTATTACAAAGATTTGATTTTAGTGTAGATTTGATTTCTATTTGAAAGTATGAATGGCCTTTGATATAATTTTATATTAGTGTGTGTATATATATATATATATATAAAATAGAATATCATATAATAATAGAATAGAATATATCATCTTGTATTATTCTATTATTGTGGGTACATCAAGTATATTTTTATATATATTTTTATCAATATAAAGCCCCAATGCTTAATTTTGTAGTACACAATTATATTTTTCCCACTCACATTACTATATGTTGAAAGAGCCATATCTTTTGTTCAAAAATGATGTTTATATCACATACAACCCTGGTATTCAGCTGTCCGATTTTGTAAAGTTGCTCATTCTTCTCTGCATTTAAGCTTGAAAATTACCTCAAATATAAATTAATTTCATAGGCTTGCCTTCAGTTAAATTACGTTATCAAGACATTTGGGTGTGCGCTTCAAAAACGCTCCCAAAAAGTGTTTGTGATATAACTAGTTTTATTTGTGTCCAAAAAACCATTGTCAACTAAGTTACCCACTTGAAAATACTACATAAAATATGAATGAAATTATGAATGCAATTTGAATTATTTTAATTAATTAACCTATAGGTTTTAATGAAAAGTGAAAATGTCTAAAATATATGACTAATTCATGATAATACTGAATAATAACCCCTTTAATAACAATAATTATTACATTTAAAAAAAAAATATTGCACTAGCTATATGCCAGTTGGGTACAATTCTGGGTTGGGCACCTAATTTTATCTTTTTATTTAAAAATAAACATTTAAAAACCCTGATGTGTTCATACTGATCCCTCATTAACAAATAGACACTTTGGCCCAAATTCACAGACAGGGCTTAGACTAAGCCAGGATTAGGCTATAGTTCAATTAGTACATTTAAGTAATTTTTATAAACATGCCTTATGAGAGAAGAAAAAAAAAAAAAAAAAAAACATTACATGTGTGCATCTTGAGACAAAACAAAGGCACTGATATATTTTAAGATGAGTCAGTGCAAAACTGAAACTGTCAGTTCCATTTCAGTCTAGGACTAGGCTTAAGCCTTGTCTGTGAAACCGAGGGAAAAACCTTTAAAATTCACCATAATACAATCCTATAGATCACTATTTTCCAGAAAAACAAAATGATATCAATTAACCTCAAAACTGTTTTGACTGACTAAATCTCACAAATGTTGAATAAGTCTTAAAACAAAAAGGCACAAGGTACATATTTAGATGCTTTTATTTCATATTTTCATCCAACTTTTTACATTTGACGATAAAACCAAATGTTTTTTCTCTCTCTAAATAGGGGGGGGGGGGCAATACATTTGGTACCATGCTGTCATGCAGATATGAATCCAGTCACCGAGCAGAAGTCTCAAAACATAAAAGAATCCAGGTCTGGTGTAGCAGTACTTCTCATCACTCCATCAGATGTGGCACTGCAGGAGTTTCTCATCATTACTTACCTCATTTGATCCTGAAATTCCATTTTTACTGTAAGAAACCATGACAGCCTATGATAACTTGAAGGAATGAGAATCTCTAAAGACACATTCTGTATTTAAACTGGCCTACATCTGAGACACACACACACACACACGTCTATAAGGATGTGCGTTTTTTACACTGGTCAGTCCATACTGTCTCAATTACCGTAATTAGACTTTATTTTATGGCATGTCAGCAAATACTTGCCTTAATGCAGTAATTATCTGCCACCTCTGCTTCAGTTTCAATTTTTCAGATTCCTGTTTTTTTCTTATAATGAAATTGTTTAAATAAGTAGGATTCAGTGAGGAAAATACCCTAAAGATAAGGTTCTCACAAATTTTGCCTAATAATTTTTTGAATCATGATTTTTGACACACACATGCATTTATAGTACAGAAATTTGTTTTTAGCATTTCAAGGAAATCATATATATGTATATATATATACTTTTTTTTTTTTAATTTTATTATGGAGCCATATAGTTGAACTCTTAGTGATTTACAACAAAGGCCCAGGTTTTAACTGCAGTTTAAAAGCTGATGTAATTTTTGAGTGTTCTAAAAGTAAATATTCCCATTATTAATAATAATAAAATTACATGAAACATCTACCAATCTAAATGATGTTCATCAAGCAACAATACCCACTTACCTGGAGAATTTCACAGTGAGTGTTCCCTCTCACTGATTCTTGTTCATTGCAGCTTCCAGGCCTACATAAAAGCAACCACTTGACATCAAGTTGATTATATTTGCATGTAAGAAAAAACAGAGGAGACAACTGAGACATACAAAGATTAACATGCATGTAGATCACCTCAAAAATAGTACCAAATAGTACCAGACAGGAATTTGCTAGGAATTCCCACCACTCTTTCCACTCCCACAGTGATAAATAAAACTATGATTTTTCCATCACAACATCAAGAAAAAAATAAGCAGGTTGTAAAAACTTCTCTCACATAGAGTTGAGGTCTTAATGCGTGTGGATCATCTCATGCAGAGTGGGATGGACATTCATTGATGGACAGTGAACTACTGAATGTGTTTTTTTATGGGAGACGGAAATGATTACTCATTTCCTGTTTTGTTTTTAACTCTTGTGCTGTGCTGAAAATCATTCACCTAATTTGGTGTTCTCAGTCAAAAATGACTGGCCTTTTTAAAATCTCTCATTATGCAATCTCATCAGCAAAACCTGGATTCAATTTTTTTTCTTTTTTTTTTTCCAATTTAGCACAGCTTTTGTGATTCTTTTTGGAACTGACTGGTTGTAAGCTTCGTTGACCTGAGAAAACAAGTTGATAAAATGATTTAATCCAATGTTTGGACAACAATATAGCATGACGAGAAATGTATAAGCTACTTTTGTCAGCCAGTCTTTTTTTGACCAAGGACACCACAAGTGTAAAAACGAGAGGGGAAAATCCCCCCAATAAAGTACAAAAAATATCAAAGAGTTGTTAGACCCTGTGTGAGCAAAGTCAGTAAGTTTTAGTGCAATACAATAATGTTAACTTGCATTTTCAGGGAAAAGAAAATCCTCTATAGTCAAAAAGACTCTGCATGTTCTAGCATAAATGTACATCTAACAGCAGTCACAGAACGAAATGGAATAATGTTACAGCCATTTCTTATGATTAAGCAGTCTAGACTTTTGGGAAGTGATTAACAAAGGGAAATGTGATCTTGCCTAGATGAGTGTAGCCATCATGTTTAAAGGAGAAGTTTTTCAGTAAGTAATTTACTCACCCCCATATCATCCAAGATATTCATGTCTTTCTCTCTTCAGTCGCAAAGAAATTAAGTTTTTTTTTGAAGAAAACATTCTAGGATTTTTCTCCATATGATGGACTCTAATGATGGCCACGGGTTTAATGCAGTTTAAGGCAGTTTTAATGCAGCTTCAAAAGGGCTCTACGTGATCCCAGCCAAGGAATAAGGGTTTTATCTAGCCTCACCCTAACCCCAAAAATTGGTTGTTTTCTTAAACAAAAAAAAAAAAACAAAAAAAAACAAATTGATATACTGTATAACCACAAACGCCCATCTTGCACTAGCTCTGCGATACGTCTTCTCACACTGCGTAATCGCATTGAAAAAAAAAAAACAACAACACACGGTTAGTTCTTCGTCTGTGTACTCAGGGGCAGGGTAGGCCGAAAAACATCCGACATCAGTTTTACCTTTTTTTCTGTAAAGGACGTTTGACTTTCTGTGCACATTCGCTTCCACTTACGTCACATGTGTGATTACGTAATATGTGAAGTCGAGCAAGTGCAAGACGAGCATTTGTGGTTAAAAAGTATAACAATTAGATTTTTCTTAAAAAATTACCGATCATTTTGCTAGATAAGACCCTTACGGTGCATTTCCACTGACACGTAGCAAGTGCAGCGGAGCGTTTTCAATTCATTCCTATGGAAGTTGAGCTTAAACACTCGCACAGTGCATTATGGGATTGAAAGCGGTGCGAAAAATGCGTTGAAAGCATCCGAGACCATCAAAAGTTGGACATTCCTCGACTTTATGCAAATATTAAGCAAAAAACACCGACAACCAGGCACAATTTTGACAAGTATGTTTCTGAGTGTTTGCTGAACTGGTGGATTACTGAGCTGAAATCACTTATCATTGAAGTCGTGTTTTATTAAGGGCTGTCTCTATAGGCTACGTTTCATCATTTTGAATTTTAGGTTGTACTTATGCTCCCTTCACGCCATGTCGTAATTACCGTAATTCCGAGATGACAACACGTGACATTTCACTCATAGCTTTCTATGTACTTGGACTCGAAGTTAGCGCCTAAGTAGCGCCAAAATGAGCCTGGTGGCGGTCACGTGGTACAGCTGTCCCTGGTCCAAGTTGTAACTCTGAGAACATTCCAAGTTTACAAGTTGTAATTAGCACGTATGTAAGGAGCACGTGAGGGCTTTGGTGTTGATAGTGTTGCCATATAAACACATACGATTGAGATTGAGTAGAATGTCAAGTGTTTTCATCTCGGAATTACAAGATGGTGTGAATGCAGCTCTAGATGCGGCCAATAAAGCGTTTAGTTTGTAAACCACCGTTAAAAGATGAAACACAAACAGGATATAGACATTGTTTTCAGAAACGTGCTCCGCCCTAAATTTGACATGGCCCAAAGCAGTGGCATTGTAGCATTGCCAGCATCTGATGCTGTAGTGAAAACGCATTGTTATTCCTCTGCTGGGATCGTGTAGGGCCCTTTGATGCTGCACTGAAACTGCAATTTGGACCTTCAACCCATTGATCCCCATTGAAGACCACTATATGGAGAAAAATCCTGGAATTTTTCCCTCGAAAACCTTAATTTCTTTCCAACTGAAGAAAGACAGACAAGAACATCTTGGATGACATGGGGGTGAGTAAATTATCAGGAAAGTTTCATTCTCTAACTGAATTTCTGCTTATTTATAATATATTCTGCAAAGTATAAATCTGGGTGCATTAATAGATTTTAACAATACAACTAATAAATCAAAATCAAAATCTTCCCAAGTACTCCCTTTAGAAATTAGAAATAATTGTCACTATTAAAAGACTGTTAGACTGTGCTCTTTAGTGGCTCAGATTTTAAGATTTAAAAAAAAAACTCAATGAAGCTGATGCTTCAAAATACTTAAAAACCACTGTTTATATCATACACAAGACCTCAAATATAAAGAAAAGTTTATTCCGTATTAAAATGGAATAATTTTAATGTTCTTCCTTTTATAACATTAAACAGAATGTATAAAACAGAACAAGTAAAAACTAAAATCTAACACATTCTTGCAAAATACCTTTTGCGAAACATGTATAGAAAACAAATCTGCTTTTACGCTACATAGGCTGTATAACAATCCATTTTGAAGTAACAAAACAACAAAGGACATACAAGAATAAAGTGGCACTGTACAACCGCATTAGCAGAACAAAACAAATGACCGTTACAGGAATTTCCTCATCTCAAGCAGATGGGTCAGATGTCTCAGTCTCTGTCTTATTTGTCTCACTCTCCCATTTCTCCAGAAAAGCCTGCAGGTTCAGATTGAAGGTATCGATACCCTTCCCCGAGAGGTGAACCCCATCTGGTCTGTAGAGTCCAAAACTGGGTCTTATGTTGCTGTGGCTCAAACCAGAGCCACCAAGTTCTGTCATAATGTCACAAATTCTCTCATTAATGGCCATACGGAAAATGTCCATTTCTTTGCCGTCTTCCGTACCCCTCCAGGTCTGCCGCGAAAGGATGCTGGACCACACCAGTAGACATCCGGGGAATATGCTCGTCAGCGAGGTCATGTCCTTCTTCACAGTCTCAATAAAGTCCTCTGGAGCAGTTGTGCTTATGTCATTTCCACCCAAGTGGATTATAAGCACATCAGGTTTGGGCCAGTTGTCTTTGAGCTGGTGCAGCAGAGGTACAAGCTGCTGCCACGTCATGCCCTGCACGCCCTTCCACCAGATGCGCACCGAGTCTGGGTGCATGCCCAACTGCACTCCATACTCAGGGGAAGTAGCCCTCTTCTCAGCCCAAAACACAAGAGAGTGGCCACATATCCACACATTCTTTATCTCATTGGGGGTACTTTTACCTGTAAATGTGTTACAATATAGGGTGTGCATTAACCTCAACAGGCTTGGCCACATGAAAAAGTGTTTGATGGTCCATAATCTAACAATATTTCAGGACCTACCAAATGATATTTATAACAGAAGACCTGATCCTAATCCTGGCAAGCCTAAACTAATTTGGGCAAATGTGTTCATGAAGAATAAAAGAGAATTCTAGTAGGATTGATCTCATCTACCATCTAATCTGCATCTATTATTTTGTATGAATTCATGTCTACACTGGAAGCGTCTGGCGTTGAGTTGACTTTGAGATTGTTTAAACCAAAAGAGTTGAAGCTGATGCCCCAAATACACCCTAACTCAGGAGTAAATCCCAATATACTTTTAACAGAAATCAGTGGTATTTGTTTTGCTACATAGGGATAGAAATCACCAAAACACACCTTTGACGATGCGTTTCATTTAGTGAAATTCATATGAAATTTAGCAGGCAAACAAGTAGGCCTGCCCCCTACAGTCGACTAACCGTTAGTCAGCTTGGTCAACCAAAATTTTATTAGTCGCTTAGTCACAGAAAAAAATAAAAGTAAAAATCCACAGGAAGTAGCAAAGTCACTCAGTACGTGACGGACAGATCGTTAACGGCTGGTATATGTGGTAACACATCGGGCAGGACACCCAAATGCTTGTCCATCATTCATTGACCGCAAACATAGCTTATGACTTGAAATATGCAAGTAGAAGTAACTTTAGAAATCTAGAAAAATGTGCACTATTTAAGTGCTTGTGCGGAGTGTGAAAGCTGAATAGTAGCACGCTCACCGCACGACAGATGGAGGCGCCGGTGCGGTCACTTGCTCTTAAAATACTCCGTCATTTTTGGTCAAACAGATAAGAGTAATACATCTTTTGAATCTGTAAAGACTTTGTTTATTTGTGTGCAGTTACACAGAAACATTGCGCTTTTGTAGAAGAATTAAAAAGCAAGCAGGATGCGCTTTCTGCCGTTAACCTAAACTCCCTGTATACTTGCCTTACAGACATGAAAAATAACTACAGAGAGTGAAATGTCTACTTTCAAACAGAAAACAAACATTCTCATATTATGCAACGTCTTACCATATTATTTTAATGCATTATCTTGAACACACTGGTTTGTAGTGCAAAAAGTTTTACAGTTTACTGTATGTTGTTATGCTTCGCATTATTTCCCTATAGCAGCTAGAGAACCGGAAATCTTGCCGTTACAAGATTTATGAATAAGGTTCCCTACATTATTACAGGAAAACATCATGTGATTACAGTACTAAACTACTGGAGCAGTTACTGTATATTGCTAATTGAAGGCTGCTAACATGATTCATATTATTTTAGTTTAGGTACCTAATACTTAAAAAAAAAAAAAAAAAAAAAAAAAAAAAAAAATTACAAATGCAATGAATATACAAGTCTTGTTCTGGAAAAAAATGGTATCAGCGCATCCCTAAATGCCTTCCAAACGTTACACACATCCAGTGTAGACATGGCATGAGTTTTCAGTTTGCTCTCTAAATAAATGCAAAACTTTAGAACATAAAAATCACAGTTTAAAAACTATTAGGCCGTGTGCCCACCAAAGCATTTTTCCCTGCGGCTAGCGTATTTTTTTTTTAATTGTTCTCAATGGGATCGCTACGTTTTTTTAAAACGGCAGGAGCGTGTCAAGCGCGGAGCGTCTTTTTCATGCTGAGCGATGAGCATTCGGGCGTTTTTTTCTCAGTACCGAGAGCTGAAGAATGTTCAACTTTGAGTTGAACTTTGTTCAACTGTCACTTTCTAGTCAGGCAACCAATCGGAGCGGAGAAGGGGCGGGACTAATACCGATCACCCTGCTTGTACTTCAACTGAACAACAATGGAGAAGTTAATAGTGCTTGTCTCCGAGTATTTATGTCTTTACTACATGAAAATGCCATACTATTGTTATAAAAAAATATTGCTTGAAGAAACATTTATTTCGCGATGCGTCTGCCATTACTTAACCGAATAGTCTGTATCATAACCACAGCGTCTCAACTGAAAAAAAACAAAACAAAACAAAAAAAAAAAAAAAGCTGCACTCTCAAACACTCACAGTTGAGCATTTTCAGCTGCCAAAAAACGCTTTGGTGGACACGCAGCCTTACTGCTGTCTACACAAATTAAGATTCTAATTTCAAGGTCTGCCATTTAAAAATAACCCATTAATCTTCAAACCTAAAATGCTGTTTCCTCATCTTGTGACAAAGCACAGATCATGATCTGATATAGTCCCTATTATGATCTGAGAACTGCCTGAATTGCTTTTTTTTGGAAACACAGGTTGTAAAATTTTGGTAACAATCCTGTTTGCAAAGCAAAGGAATAAGCAAACTAAACAGGTAATTTCACCTGAAGCCAATAACTGCCTGAACCTAAAGACTCTGGAAATAATAATACCTGGAGCTGAATTCCGATTTTGTCCACGTGAACGCTGGGCTTCCATTTGCTGCTCTTTCTTCAGCTTCATTCTCTGGTTAAACTGTTCAAGCTGCCCAGAGCACAATTATATAAGAACAAAACTCTGACAAAATGGTGCTAAAACAATCTGCAGATTTATCACAGGTTCAGAATGTTACAGATGCACTCATAAGCTGAAGACAATAAGCGCATAGCAACATTGTCCTTGGATAGCTTCTGATATTACAGAATCACAAAGTATGACTTGAGTATAAAATATGTAAGTATAACATTGATATTAAGAATCACTGAACAAAGGATTCCACATGTGAGAAGTTTGAAGAAAGATGTCATACCCGTTTCTTCTGCTTAGCCTTGATGTCATCTTCTGTTATGGTAGCAACCTGCGTATTCTTGGCTTCCTCCGATGTTTGGTTTGCTTGACTGTCCTCTGTAGGCTGTATGGTAACAAGTGCCCTGGCAGGCCCTGGTTGAACTGTTGTTGGAACCGTCTTGACTGTTTCTATTGTTTTGAGGCACCTAACAGGCTTCGTTTTTAAAGATTCAGTTGAGACTTCACTAGCCGCTTGGTTAGAGTAAGCAGAGGCCATTGCGGAGAAGAGTGGAGGACCATATGGATGTGGCATGGAGAGTGGAGGAGGTACACAATATGGATTAGGCATTGGTGCAGCGTACGAACTATAAGCAGACATCATATGTGGTGGCATTGCTTGGTAACCACTAGCGTAACCTAGATTAGGGGGTACAGTGCCATAAGGGTACAGACCAGGGGCCACAGAACCCCAAGAATTCTGACCGCTACTTTGATATTGCGAATACTGTGAAGCTGAATAGGTGGGAACGGTGGAACTTTGGGCATACTGGGAACTGTCAGACTGAACTGTGGTTGCAACAGTCATTGGTTGGTATGAAGCTTGAGAAACAGCGGTGGCCTCAGGTTCAAAAGGATCTTGTTCATCGGATGCCGGTTTCAAATTCACTACAGTTCTCTTAATGCTAGTTAAGTCTACATCTTCCACTTTCTGCTGGTCTTTGTATTTTACTGAGTCCTTATAACTCATGTAAACCTTACGGTTTGTGGACTGAGCTGGGGAAACAGATCTTAAGCTTTCAGAGTCTGAGGAATCTGCCCTACTACTACTACCCCTTTGCTCAGTTTGGCTCACTGATCGCTCCCTTTTTTGTTCAAAGGAGTGAGAAGGTGCACTAGGAGGTTTTCTCATCTTACCATACAATCGCTCTTGCGTCCTGTCTGCTAATTTGCTAACCTCTGCTGTGTCTAGATGAAGTCCTATTGTTTGAAGAAGACTCTGGATTTTCTCAAAGTTCTCTGACTTTCTGTCTTTATCCTCACTGCTTTCTTCAGACTCCTGACGAGCTAAGCTTTTGTCGAACTGACTATCTGGCATTTCTCTGTCCTCTACGTAAGAGTGCTGAGCACTTGAATTGACTTTCTGGTACTCAGCAGATTGACTACGCTCCTTATACAGACTGTGTTCATCGCTGTAACGTTGGTGTCCTGTTGCATACAGCTCAGTGTCCTCTTCATACTGATTCCACTGTTCAGAGAACTGATTTGGATCCTCTTTATGGGCACTCCAATTTTCTGAAACCATCGGATGCCCAGCTTTTGCAGTAGGGTCTACACCATACTTCATTCCAACAAGCCGAGAAAAGCCACTACCATCCTGAATAGCTCTTTCATGAGGCAAGAGGTCATCTTTGCTGGGGTCATTCAAACAGGTTTCAGTCTTTACTCGTTCCCGGCCAGATTGTTTACCCAAAAAGGAAGGCTGGTCATTTTCTTCATCTTCCTTAAACGGATCGTATATCTCGTCCATGAAGGGTATGTTTCTATCTAACTGCCGTTGAGTGGGTTTCTGGGTGTTTATTACAGCCAGATCCTTTCTAGCCTCTTGAAACAACGAGTTAACAACACTGGTGTCGGCCTTGTTGAGTGCACTAAGGAAACGCTCCATTTGAGTTGTAAGATTGCGCTTTGGATCTGATGGTGAGGTCTGACTTGTAGAAGGGTTACTACTAGGGGGATGGTCTTGGGACAGGCGAGATGATGCCCTGTGTTGGTCATCCAGAAAACTGCTACCTTTAGACACGCTTGGAGATTTCTGTTCAAGCAAAGACCTTGAACTGGCCACCTGCGCAAGCGACTGTGGGATAACTGGCTTGTTAAAAGGGGGTGTTTTAGTCTTTTGCAAGGCTGCTGAAGACTCATTCATGATCCGGTTGAATATTCCCAAAGTACCAGAATGAATGGGTTGTGGATTTGAGGACCTGTTAAATGGCAAAGCTGCTGTCTTCTGAGAAGGTGCTTTTGCAAAAGAAGAACCATCTGGACTTGGTTGACCATATTCATCAACTGAGGCTGACTGACTCTGCAAAGCAAAAAATACAATTTTCTCACAAATTATTGTAGTGACAGGTAGCTTTTCCTTGAAACATTGTGCACACTCTGGCTTCCAACAGCACTTTTCCACCATTGAGCTGAAAGGTTACTGTTCATGAATGAGTTCTGTGCCAACCCAGGCACGATGACATGGATCCAGTTTCCATTATGGTGTACGTGACCAATCATGAGCTGCTAAAGCATTTCCATCAACAGTGTTCTCCTATAAAGAGTTTTGCTGAAAAGTGTGGTAAATGTACCATATTGGACTGTGTTGGAAATGCTGCTGGTACCATGCTCAGAACCATTCAGCCAGATGGTGGAAAATCCCTCCTTAAGCCCTCATTTTTAAAGCCCTGCTGGGACATCCAGCTAAAAACAACTTCAGGTGGTAGTTGGTTTGATTTGGTTTTTGGATGGACCAAACTAGTGATTTTATGATCAGTCCAATGGATTGTAGATGTCTTCGTCAACCTAGTATACCATATTGGTCAAAATCAGACCTGGTAGACCACCATAGTTGGTGAGGGGCATAATCTGGACCACTACCAGCAAATACTCTGCCACCATGTTTGAAAAACCAGTTTCCACACCATAAGCTGTTTTTTTCCCACCAGGAAGAGCTAATTCAAGTAAGAACTTTTACAATGAACAAACCTGAGATGTTAGAATGTCTGAGCGTTTCTTCAGAATGGACTTTTTCGGTTGAACTTCAGGTTTTATCATTTCGGAGCTCCATAAGTTCCCTTTGGGCATTACAAATTGGTCCTCTGTGTGCGGGTCAAACTCGTATTCCGCTTCCATTTCAGGCAAATCCCGAACAACTTTGACCTTTTGTTCCATGGCGATTATTGCTCTTTTGCGTGCTATGGACTCACTGAGATCTTCTAACTGCTTCTTTTTTCTCACCAATTCTGGATCATGAATCTGAGCTAAAGAGGTCTTATCAGACCCTGCAGTGGTTCTCTCAGCAGCAATACTTTCAAATGTTGAGTAGCCAGGTGTATTTGAGCCAAAACCACAAGTTTGTTGGTGGTATCCTATTTGCATCTCTTGACTCTCACTCTTTATAAAAGGAACAGCAGTTTCCTTGCTTGCAGACGCCTTGGAGAAGATAAGACAGACAGTGAGATATGCGAGAGATAATCAAATATAAAACAAAACCTAGGAGCCGAAGTAGAAACAAACCTGAGATTGAGAATCACTGAGAGGTTCAGAGTGTTTCTTCAAGATGGACTTCACTGGTTTTAGGTCAGGCATCCAAATGTTCTCACGATGCACATGCTCATAATCAAATGTCGTAACTCCACTTTTTCCATCCTCAGGTTCAATTTTTTTAGCATTTTGCTCCATAGCAACAATAGCTTTCTTACGTGCAATCAACTCGTTGAGTTCCATTAGCTCTTTCCTTTTTCTCAACAGTTCATCATCTACATTGTCAGGGCTTTTAACTCTCTTTTTGTCACTTGGATCCCTACCACTGCTTTGTTTTGCATAGCGTTCAGGGCTGCGGCTTCTCTTCCTGGCGCTCTGGCTGCTCCTTTCTCTGCTTCTGCTGCGACTCCGTCGATATCTCTCTCCGCGCTCTTTGCTCCGACTACGGCTGCGTTTGCGTCTGTGTCGGCTGTCTCTCCTCTCACGGCTGGAACTTCTGTGTCTTCTGTAGTAGCTCCTGCTTCTGTCTCGGCTCCGGCTTCTGCTCCTGCTGCGACTGTGTCTGCGTCGACCACCTTCTCTGCTTCTGCTCCTGCTCCGACTATACCTACGTCGACTATTTTCCCTGCTTCTGCTCCGTGCTCTCTCACCTTTAGTGCTATCCTTCTTCAGATCTTTTGCAGATGACATAGATGCTTTGTCTTTTCCCTTGTTTGACTTGCTAAAGATCAAGAAATTGTCAAAACAAATTTCATAAAAAATGTATTACATATTATAACACATTGGGATAACATAATACTTTCTCCAATTTAAAAAAAAAATGTATATCCACCTTATTTCTGACGAGCCTACTGTGTTTTGAATTATGGGTGGCACTTCCATTCAAAAAGATTGAAATGAATCATTTCAAATCATAATGTTGCCCTACAAATAAAGCTTACCAATCTCTTTGACTGAATGAGCGGTCAATTTTCCTTCATGCTTTTTTTTTTTTTTCCAGACATCATGAGAATAACATAACGCTTGGTATTTTAACGTGACATGGTATAACAAAAATATCTATGGCAAAAGCTCTTTTCAGTCACTGCATTCTTTTCCTCATGATTTTCTTTTAACCTCTTGCATATACTGCACATTTGTGGTCTGTTCTCCCGATTTTATTTACAATATAGCCCATTAATAATTTACTGGAATGCACGAAGAATCTCTCGTTTCTCTTCTCAAAACTTTACTTCTCTTTGTTAGTTTGTTTGGTTTCACAGGTAAATGCAATTGAAGATTTCAGATGCAAAATCCTCTAAGTTTGTCTGATGTTTTTCTTTAAAATTACCATTTCTTTCTGGCTACTATGTATAGGTTTCTATGTAAAAGCTGGTACTTCTGAATGGATTTAGGCTGGGATTTAACGCATTTGAAGTGAAAGTACTTGATGAACATATACTAAGTGTGGAGAGCATTCACTCAGTATCGTTATCTCATTTTTAACCAAGATGGCTTTTAGTGGCTTTTGCATTGGATCTCTTCAATTTATTATCTGTCAAAATGATGAAAATCACTTTAAAATAGTATCAATGAGGAAGTTAAAGAACATAATTCACGCAGTGTCATGGGTCATAGGAATAAGGTGGATACTGAATAAATATACATTGTTTATAAATAACTAGTACAATAAATTTTAATTACAACACAAAAATACAACTATTCATACAAGTGTGATTTTTTGCAATGACAAGCCTTTTAATCAAACGTTTATACAACACATTTATAGCAAAGACTCGACAAGATGTTTTATTGAAGTAACACTATATGTATATTAAATAACTTATTATATAATTATATTTACATGATGTTTCTGTATTACCACATTGCAGGAGCTTGACAATATCAGACATAAGCCCCTTTCACACATACAGTCTTTACTTGGTAAATTACCTTGAAGTGATCACCGCATACTGATCAAATATACCCCTCCATGTTTACAAACAAAACACAGAGAGGCTCAGGGTAATTTCTCATTAATGATGTCACAGAATGGAGTAAATGGCACTTTATCTGTAAATAATGGCAATGTACTGGTAATACTGTCTGAAAGGGGCTATATATAACAATGGTTCTTATTTAAACTAATAATTTAACTACTTTTCTGTCAGCCATACTGTGTTTTATATTCATGAACCAAATTATTTAAAGGTGCTGTATGTCATTTTTTAACTGTTCTAAAGCATAAAATGCCATTATGTGTTTACAGATATTTAAGAAAAAAATGTCTAAGTTTACACACTTGTTTCTCTGTAAAACAAAGCTACAGCCAGTTATCCTACTTCGAAATGTAGCTCCGTGTCAGAAACTCTGTTTTTGTTTTGGTCTTTGATTCCGCCTACCGCCAATTTACCCAATAGTATTTCAACACCTGGGTTGCCATTTGGTGGAAAACAATGTATACTGCAGACATGGATCCCAGCAAACAAACTGGGTCAGAGGTCACAGATTCTACCTCATCTATAAAGCTTCGGAATCAAAATAGAAAGCTCTATGACCAGGGGCATATTAAAACGCGGTAAATCAACTCATCAACTTAAGTCTAAGCCTTGTTGCCTAACACTGTCAGTTGCGCTTGTTCCTTTGGAAACTGGAATTTAGACTGCAATGCTTACATACTGCACCTTTAAGTTTTACTTCCATTTTTAACATTTGCTTCAAGTACTCTCAGAGGTGGATAAAAAAATAACTATACTGTACTCTGTGTGAACAGACCAAATATCGGTTTGTAAACATTCGGGATGCGCGCGCATCATGGTTGCAGAAAACCCAGGAGAGATAGCCTTTATAGCTAGAGAATTACACGGATACAGTACAAAATAGTTCGATTTAAAAAGATTATAGGTTATATTGATTAGATGTCATTTTCAAAATGTTTTCCGCATATTGAGCTTGTCACCCAGATATAATCGCTGATATTTAACAAAACTGATGTTAGATAGTGAGACAGTCTTACAGATTCGAAACAGTGATGACGTGTTTTTGTGGCTGTTTTTTTTAAGAGACAGTCTATGGAGCCATGGAATAAAATAATAAAAAAAAAAAAAAGAAGGTACATTTGATTTTATATTTTAAAATTCTGACTTTATTCTCGCAATTTTGAGATTATACCTCACAATTCTAATAAGCAAAAACAACTTGTCATTCTCTCTTGCCCCCTCAGCTCAGAATAGGAGTTTATATCCCACACTTCTGGCTTTTTCCCCTCAGAAGTGACAAACTCACTGTTTTTGAGTTAAATCAAGTTCTAAAGTCCAAATGTTATGAAAAATGTTAAAAGAAAAAGGTTTAAATAATATTTCATGCTGTAACTGTAGGGCTAATACAATATGTCCCCTACGAATGGCTTATGTCATAGCAGTTTTCATCCATAGTATGTACGTTTAAACGTCTGCGTTTAGCTTCAAATGTCGTCTTTGATGACAGTATTCTATAAAAATGATTTGCATTCTGATTTTGACATCAAAAGGCACTCAATATATATTTTTTCTCTTATTCCATGGATTTTACCCATTTACCTCCACTTGTTACCAGTGTTTTTTTGCAAACACTATGCGCACGCAGCTGCAAGTGATGTCTACTCCAAATCGGCCTATAGTTTTGAAGCACACTTTTGCATTGTGCACAAAACATTTCAGTTCTACCTGTCAATCAGTCTCTTTTTGAAGTTTTGAAGAACATCTGCACCTTTAACTAATGGACTGACCTACTTACACATGATTTACTTACTCTAAATCCACTGATTCACTGCCTTTGTCCTCCGTTTTGACTCCGTCCTTGATTTGGTCTTTGGGGTCCTTCAGCAATTTGATAGTCATTTTCTTCTGCAGGCAGCCAAGCAAATGTGGCAGAATCCACATTTAGGGATCAACCAACCCATGAAAAATTACTAAATTGATAAACTCATTTTTTTTGTATAAACTAGGGGTTGCACTGACAAGTTGATTAGTTTTAGTTATTACTAGTTGCTATTCTGCCATGCATGCGGTGGATCTTTGCCAACTAGCAGTGGATCTCATGATCTGAATTAAATTTACATCATACATTAAATAAGCCAAACTTTCGTCCCATGTTGTTGCATATCATTTATTACCTGTCATGGATAAATATATTCATAATTAAGATGAAGGTTTATCCTAAGCGTTAATAAAATCATATTAAAGATGACCCTAACAAACTAAGCAAGTGGGACATGTTTAACCACTGATTCTGCTGTGTATTGCGTTTCAATAGTTACTGACTAACCAACTAATTTTTGGACGACTAGCGCTAGTAAAAACAAGTATCCGTGCAAGCCCTAGTATATAAATCCTACAACGAAATAAAAGTTATGTACTGCACCTTTTCTTTTACTCCGAAGGCCTCTAATTTTGGTGCAGACGTGAAGACGCTTTCATTCAGCCTTCTTATTCTAACTGCCTGTTTTCCCCCTTCAGTTGTTTCACTCTTCAAATAGTATAACAATTACATCAACAAAGAGATGGATTGACATACCAGCATCCAAAATGTATCCTCTACTTTTCCAGCAAAAGCCAGAAACTACAATAACAAAATACAGGCAGGAGAAATCTAACAATTACAAAAGGTTCAGTAACCAAATGTGTTACTGTATTAAAACGATCTTAATGTTTCAGTGGCTGAAAACTTACCGGTACTACTGTAAATTCAACCTTCTCAGACAAAGTGAGTTTGGTGTCCTCCATAACCTCACTTACGTCAAAAAATAGTTGCGGGTCCTGTTGCGTCTTGATGAACCCAAAATTATCATCCAGCTTGACAACAAGCCCCTAATAGATGGAAGCACGTCATAAGCAAAAATAAATCGTGTTTAAAGTTATTAATTACCTCCAAAAAACATTTCTACCTTTCTAAAACGTTCACTTCAACCTGATCGAACACAACTGAACCAACTAATTAAGACCCTCAGAAGCACTTGATAATTACAGACAGGTGTGTTTGATCAGGGTTGGATCTGAACTCTGCAAACAGGTAAATCTTCAGGAACAGGGGCATCTGTCTTAAAGATTAGCTGTGGCAAAACACAGCACCTCACTGGTTCTGAATCTTCTACAAATCCTAAAATGTAGGGATGCACCAAAACTTCAACCACAGAAAATGAAATAAACTTGTTACTTTTGGAAAAAAGGAACAGGCTGAATTCTTTGCAAAAATATGAATAATTCTGGAAAAAAAATGCACAAAGCAATAATCTAGGTTACATTATACATAGCGTAAACTGCAGCTGATGATGGCATATTACTGAAAAACAAAAAATCCTAAAGTGTACCTGCTCTTGTATGTGAAATTCAAAATGGACAACAAGTGTGCTTCAATCACAATGAACTCTATGGGAAATACCACACTTACTGTAAGTGAGGGCACACAAATATGCATTGGAGCATTTGAAAGCAACTATCTAAAACTATAAAGCTAGTATCACTGCATTTAGAAAAGTTCAGTATCAACTTGGTACCAATGTACAGGACATTTTGACCACAAGTCTCATGCATGAGATATTACTGCATACATAGAGAACTCTGTGGTCAGAGGGGCGTTATCCTGACCAAATCTGCCTAAGGACCTCAATTAGCAACGATGTCCTAATCATCACCATTAGCTACATGACTCTGTGCGTTCTAGTGCATTATTGCTGCGCTCCATTTGTCATTGGAAATTGGAAATTCTGAGTTTCCAGTAGGACCTTAAAACTGGAATGCCCTCCCAAGTTGGAGACCTGACAGTAAGTAATTATAAGGTTTTATAAATCATAACTTTTGAAATACAAAGGCCCCATTTCACAGACAGGGCTTAGCCTAGAATTAAACCATAGTTCAATTAAGACATTTAAGTAATTTGTATAAACATGCCTTAGAAAAAAAAAAAAAATTACTGGTGTGCATCTTGAGACAAAACAATGGCACTGATATATTTTAAGATCAGTCAGAGCAAGTTTCTTTCATTTGAAACAACTCAGACTTACACTTTAGTCTAGGATTAGGCTTAAGCCTTGTCTGTGAAACTGGGGGAAGATAATGTATTATAAACAATATGTACATTATGCAATATATCAAATGCCTGAAGAGGGCACCAACGGCCAGATGATTGTTTTCACACTTTACTGCACGTTCTAATCCTTGTTTACTGTTGATTAAACAGCATTTAATTCAAATGTCCACCTAATCTTTAATATTTGGCCATTTTTTTATGACAGAAATGCTACTGCCACTGTCATTTCTTGAATATGTGGACATCAAAACATGTAAACTTAGAGTGAGGGTTTGAGCTTTTATTTTGAAATCACGATAAACAGTTAGCATATTGTGAAAGATATTGTTGTATTCTCCTGTGTTTGCATAGGTTTCTAAATGATTTGCGTTCTGATTAAATGGTGCACGTGGCATTCTCAGATGGACGATATAATAAACCCAAACTCACAGCAACATGCAGAGATGGAGTTTGAGATGCTCCACACATGTAAATGATAACAGTTTGTCTGAAGCAGCATTTACTGTGTACTGAGCCGCTCTTAGACGCATGTATGTAAATATGCATGTAAATAATTAAAGTGCATATATTTATTTAACTGCATCATAGTGTTTATTAATTCACAATAGCATTATGCTTTATGATTTTTAAATGGGTTTAATACAGTGGTTCTCAACTCCAGTCCTCGGGGTCCAATGCTCTGCACATTTTGTATGTTTCTGAATCTGAATTACACTCAGTTCAGTTCATGGATCTTTCTCCTAATGAGCTGATGATCTAAATCAGGTGCATTAAATGAGGGAGACATACAAAATGTGCAGATCAGTGGGCCTCAAGGACTGGAGTTGAGAACCACTGGTTTAATATATCATGCAGCCTTAGAAAATGGCCTAATAATGCGTTTTATGGATTCTCCTTTGTGAAATATGCCACTTCTGGTATTTTGCCAGTTACTCGACACAGGCAAAATGCAATCAAGGGTTGTTGGTTTTTTAAATTGACCATATTACTTCCTTGTTTCAGACAAGCCAGCTCAGTGATTTTCAGTCAACTGTAGTGTGTCGTAATAGCAGTGTTCTTTGCTCGTTTTCTCTACATAATACATTCACAATTCAAAGAAAAGTTTTGTTTGTCTAAGAGGACCAAACATCCATTCCGTTTCATGAATGACAAACCCGAGTTTTTAAAAATTACATGAGTAAATCCGCTAAATATGCGCAAGTCATTTGATATGATTGACAGTAATAACAGAACGAAACACCTGACAAGCCGATGTCAAAAACAGAGCTGTGCATTAAATAATTCAGACTAAATTCAGAGTAAGAAAACTGCAGCAGTAACAAGTTTGTGTTGGTTGAATATAGGCTATTTAATAGCTTTTACAGTTCAAGAAAAACTTAAAAGATGTAATTAATAAATCTTAAATATTTCAAATTCATATTGATTCATAGTGAATGCATTATTTTATTCTTATATGATTAATATTCCACTTATTTAATTTGTAGTGAACTATATACAAGTATATAAATAATTCACCCTTATAGGCTGTTTGTGTCTGAGCTTATTTATTTCTTTATTTTAATGACTTTCTGCACTTGCTATGCTATATACTTAAGTGTGGTAAAAGTACTAAATCTTAAAGTTGTTGTTGTTGTGGTTTCCCCTCTTCCCCATCAAATAATTACTCTTGAGTCTTGGGTTTTAATGCCAAAAGATAGACTTTATTGCCGAAACAATCAAGCCGAGTTGTCTATAGAGAACTGATCTTTACTTGGTTGAGGACAGCTTTTTATACTGGTCTTCTCACGCAAGCATGTCAACCTGAGTTATTGGGGGTCTCCGGAGTAACCACTATCATGGGAAACAGATGGCTTTCTATACCATGGTCTCACTAGTGGGCCCCTAACAATAACAGTATGTGCTTGACCTTTTTCCATACTATGGCCTCACCAGTGGCCCCTACAACAACATAGGATGTGCTTGCCCAGCGAAATATAGGGTAGAACTGTAAAACTATAATGGTAAAATAATTTGGACACAATTCCTTTATATTTTAGTTAATAAAATCTTCCTCATTGTTTACCATGAAAAAACATTTTTTAGCTTGTCTTTATGAATGAAAAGTGCATCTTTGAAGTGAATTTTACTGCACAGCTGTAGAGTTGAAAAATAAAGACTTTAAAATATTACAAGATTTTAAAAATGTGTTCATGACTATGAAAGCAAGTTATTGATCATCAAGAATACTATTAAGATGTAGTTGAAGAGAAGCATCTCTAGCTTGCTAACATTAGATTAAACAGTTATGATAGTGTTTAGCTGTCAGCATTTAAAATGTACAACTAGGTGTCTATGTACTCTCCTGGGATTACCAGTCTCAGAATTTAAATTATATGTTGTTAAATAATATGAAACTCACCGTTCATGTCGCTATCATTATTTACGATGTTGCAATTATTATTTTTCCCAGTTTCTGATAAAAACGAGGCAGAAGAGCAGACTCAAGAGTCTCCACCTACATATAGCACATACAAAATGAGCTACACCGGAAATTTACGAGCTGGCTTATCATTATGCGGAAGTTCTAAAGTACGCTCCGTGCATATGGTCAATTGAATACTTGAATTGAGGAAACGTGACAGCCCTACTCGGAATCTTGGAGAAAAAAACAAAAAAAAAAACAAAAACGCAACAACTCCAACTTCAGAATCCAATATGGCTCAGTGCACCAAAAGAAGAGAAACAGTACTTGATATTTTTTATGAGCACTTATGCTTGTCTGTATCTCAAACTCTATTTGTAGACATGATACATGAAACTATTATCTGTGCCAAATACCGTTTTCAATGCGTTTTTAAATCAACTGGTATTGTTAACAATGGACGTTTCCATCTTGGTTCTCTACTGGAACACCATCCACTTGGATGTGACCTCTTTCCCAGCTCTGATAAACAAATTCCAAGTTAAACTGAATGCAGCATATGGCTGTCGTTGCATCATCCAGGCAGATGCAGTGTAATCATATCACCATTCTTTATTTTGGTGCATCCCCTACAACCTGTTTATTTGCTATAGATTAGTCCCATTACCTTCCATATAACTAATGTCTTACTATTTCCTATGTAATCTACCTGTGGAAGAACATCAAAGCTGAAGACCTACTGCACAATGGTCTGTGAGCTCATGACATGTGTGTCCTTTTGAACCACAATGACCAAAAGTGCAACTATGCAAACCCTTGGCTGTTTTCATCTTTGAAAGCTAAGGATAAGCTATGGTGCAGCTGCTAATCAACTATTATTACTGCTACTTCTAAACAACTACCTAGATGCCAAATCACCACAGATGACCACAGCACTTACTATTTTACGATGCTCTTCAGAGTCTGTCTGGAAAGTTTCAGGCAGGATCTCTACGTTGACGGCACTCTCCTCACTGGTTACACTGTTGGTGGAAATGTTGAACTGGACCTTGTCACCAATCATCATGGTAGCTTTTGTGATCACATCACCTGACTTAAAAGATAACTGCTTCTCTGTGCTCTCCACTGTGGCGACCAGAAGACCCAAAGCGGGCTCTTGATTGTCCATCTGCTCAAAAGACAAAAATAAATTACTGAAACATGACTGCTTTACAAAAAAAAAATAGTGCTATTACCAAGGGAAAAAAAAAAAGACACTAACACCTTTGGTTCTATAAATAATTACAGAACTATCCATGCATGCTTTCATTGCAACATGCAGAGCTCAAGGGGACTTCCCCCATAAAAAAAAAAAATAAAAATAATAAATTAAAAAAAAAAAAATCAGAACTACTAGTTACATGCATTTCTGGAAGCCAACAGCTATAAAAAAAAAATAAGTCTACAGATCTCTACAGATGTGAAGATTAGGGATGTAACAATTACCAGTTTGACGATATATCATGATAAAATTCCCCACGTTTAGTATTACCATTTCATATTTTAATTATCATTAAAACCGTATTCGATTACCACGATTTGAACAACTGATGATAAATAAATACTGTCCAGCATAAAGCACAGTTAAGTAACAGTCTCATCTGCGCACGGCACACAGAGTAGTTTCGTTTTGTGTGAAAAGACGACAGAAAAACTGGGATGATTTAAAAGGGTGCTAATGGCATAGGCGCTGATCCCCACGGAAATGATCGAGCACGCACGGAAAAACACGAGATAGCCTCCGTTCATTTTAAGCAATAAGAAATGGATTGCAGCTTTTACGACTCAATTCTCATTGTCATCCTTCATTTGAAGCAGTTTTTGGCGTTATTTTATTTGCAAATGCAAAGAGTGCATTATTGTAACACAAGAGGGTGCCAACACAAATCTCTCGGATTGCAGCGGGCTTGCTCTCCCAAATATATAGTGATCATGGCTCTTCACTCCCTCAGATATTACATATGCTCCCTCAAACTTTGTCCTGCGTACGCACGAATAAGTGTTTATTGTAAACAGGTATTTATTAAATCATTTTATTTAGTCAAGCGCAACCCTCACAGAAAAAATGTTTGTATTTGGTAACTAATGTATTTGCAGTCCGTGCGTTTCACTTCGTAATTGGGTGTTGCCCACCGGCAGAAACATAAATCGGAATTATACAAATAAAATGAATATATGAATGAATTAATTATACGAATGTACCTCTGATGGTTTTGATTGTCTTCAGAAAAGATTCGATGTCATTTTGTTTTCATCTTCACTCCATGTAACATCTAAAGTAGTGTTCTTGATCGCAATGCTGCTTTTTCCACAAAGTTCACAGAAACGGCTGTAATTCAGCTATTCCGTAAGCGCCATTTAGTGACATACTAGCTTGTGTGCAGTTTTTGTCTGGCCCAAAATCAGACCGAATTGTTATGCCCTTGCTGTATCCTATATTTTAACCAGTTGATGAAAAACAAGCTTAAGTGGATTCTATACATTTAAACAATTCAGATAAGTTATCTAGATTTATGGAGCAGATTAAAAACATAATCATTTGTTAATCAGTTATTATTTTGACTTAACTATTTTCTTTATTTAAAGGCTTAAATGTGAGGTTTGCCTTTTATGAAAAGTTTTTAAAGCTTTATTTGATCATTTACTTTAGATGTTTGAACATGCCATATAGGTTGTCAGTCATGTTTTCATTTAAAATCCTGACATCATTGGTACTGTTATTGTTTTACTGATTAGGTAAACAAAAAGTCATTTTATTTTAACAATACCGTGATAATACTGATAACCGTGATCATTTTGGTCACTATAATTGTGATAGGAAATTTTCACACCGTTACATCCCTAGTGAAGATCAGACGTTCTTAAAGATCTAAAGACTTAAAGTGTCAAACAACATTACAGTCTTATGCTATTCTTTATATGATTTTTTTACTCCAGGATAAGTTGACATTTTCAATAATTTGCATGTTATAAATGCACTGTAATTATTTATCAAGATTTAGTTCAGGTTGTAGAATTGTAAAAAGCCTACCACTTTTTCTTCGCTTGGGCTTTTCTTTGGAGCTATTTTGGTAATCGTCCCCTCGTATTTCTCACTGCTTATGTCGAAGGAGACCGAACCGGCCTCCCTGTTCACTGGCTTCCACTGCAGGTAAAGATGTAAATATACTTTTAGAAGAAAGTTAACATTTCCATGAGCGCAACAATATCTCCAACAGGATAGCTGAGAATAAACAAGGCCTTTTAATAGACTAAACTACCTTGTCTTTGACGGGGGTAGTGCTGGATGTATTGTCCTTTGCGCCAGAAATATTTTCATTGCCTTTTCCTTTTTGATTAAAGGTCACCGAGCCTTCGGGCAGCTTTTTGAGTCGGATGGCCTTCTTTGTGTCGTTCACCTTTAATACATAGCATGTGTATATTATGAAGCTTTGAATACAATTAAAAGTTTGAATACAAATGTGTTGCACTGGTGAAAGAAACATGCATCATTTTACTCACAGTCAAAACGGTAAGCTCTACTTCATCCATGACATTCAGCTCTTCATCTGATAAACTGTCAGTAGCAGAAGCCGTCAGGTTATCTTGTTTCTCGGTCAGTACGGTCAGGGTTCCATCGCTCTTGTTTATAATCACACCCTGGTGACAAAATAACACAGAATAAATTTTTATGTTTTAAGAAGAAAATATGAATAGTGTTTGTCTGTGTAAAAACAAGAGTTAGGGTTGTTCTGGGTGCCAATCTGAGTCTCTTTAATACTAATAACTTAAAGTAATCACACACCTTTCCTCAAGATTTACAGATCAGTTATGACACAATGGTGCAGTTACATGCAAAGTTGTGCACAATGATATACAAACTCATTTCAAAAACAGAGTCGCTGCCATTTGTAACTTGAATGTGCACGTCTTCTGGTGCCATTTGCTTCCAGTTATTTGCTGATATTGCAGGTATTTATTATCATATAATTTTAATGTTTTATTGTTACCATGTACCCACTGTTTTGTAAACAGTTTTAGCATTAAAGAAGAAGTTCACTTCCAAAATAACAATTTCCTGAAAAATTGCAGAGTATGTGAGCAGAGTGTCGTGGTTTTCACTCGCTCCAAGAGCGCTCCACTACCGCTCCATCATGTACAATTCAGGCCAACAGCCCATAATATGACTGCATATTCTGCATGTTTAACATAGTCAGCTAGCTTGATACAGATAGATCAGTCAAATCAGAAAGAATGTGAAGGTTACAAATGAGGGCAATGGACAAGAGCGGGAAGTTTAGGAGGATAGTTTTAGGACACTTTAAGGAATTTGTTCCTTCTAGATACTTAATATTTTTGCGTGAAAGCATGTTTTAAACCGGTACAACACTTATTCACACATGCAGTTGCTCTCTCAATAATGGATTCAAATGAATGTTATCTTACAGTGCTACTTCATCTGTATCTGATTTCGAATGAGCAGAAATCTGTAAGAAATGCAGCGATCCGTAGATAAAATAACTGATAAAAACATGCTGTCATTTACGTCTTTTACACTGAAAAAAGCAGTTGACAGTTGACAAATCTGTCCATGGCCCGATCGGGCCACTGCTGCATCGTCACGAAAGTTTATCATTTGCATGTGTTTTTTAACCTTGTTACGTTAAAATTTTAAGCGATCACAGAGAGACGGGTCTCTGACAGACAAATAGCCTACAAAATTATGTCAAAAATACTCGTCTTGACAATTAGCTTTGTAGCTTTAACAATGTCAATCCATACTTAATTTATACAGTGGAGTACAGATGCATCGATCTACCGGACAAATTTCAACCGATCTCTGTTCCGGGCTTGCTCACAAACTGCATGCAATCTTTTTTCAAAATGTCATGTGTGTGGAAATATTACAAACTCTTTAAACATCTGTTAGCAGAGACGCTGAAGACGAACGCAAAGAGGAAAAAATACTGTAACAGGTAGAGCAAGATCACGGTTCACAATGTGCGAAATTTTGGAAATATTATCCTAAATACTGAAACTGTGGTTTATGCGAACGTACCTCTGAGAGGAACTCACTGTTTTAAGAAAAGTTCACATGGCGTTTTCTTTTCATTTGCCCATGTATGACGTATTTAAAGTAGCGTTCATAAACACAGCGCTGCTTTGTTTACATTGGTAACCATAGAAACGTAATATCACTCTTTTTCCAAAAGCGCCACCTGCTGACAAAGACTAAGTTTGCGTTCTTTCAGTCTGTCTGCTGTTTTTCAAATATATAAAGCATATATAGAAGCATCTTTATATTTGTAATAAAATATTAATAATAATAAAGTAATTTTTGAACAAACAAATAATATTTGAACTTTAGTTAGGCTACTAGATTTAGGTGTGGTATCAAAACTGGAATCGAGAATTGTACAATTTTATTTGGTATGTAAACTTTTGTTGTCATATAAGCTTATTTATTAAAATAAAAGATAACATGAGTCAAAAACAATGATAATAGCAACTATTTAACTTTATTTGTGGTAGGGCCAGTGAACATTTTGTCCAGCCAAGTAAAAATTTGAACCACTGGCCAGTAGAAAAAATCCTTAGTGTTAAGCCCTGAGCTGGTAGAAAAAACAAAAAACAAAAACAAAAACAAAAAAAAAAATTGCACACTAGTGTTCCAATAAGCCACAAAACTACTCTCCTAGTATTTTAATTGTAATATATGTTATGTGACACTTTAAAACATACTGAAATACTTTAGCCATAAATTTCCTCGGAGCGAAGGTGGAACGGTGTTCCTGATCAGTTGAGTGAGGATAGGAACACTTAAACAACACAATGTAACGCCAAGTCAATCACACTTCTGTGAAATCAAACTGCCCACTTAAGAAGCAACACTGATTGACAATCAATTTCACATGCTGTTGTGCAAGTGGAATAGACAACAGGTGGAAATTATAGGCAATTAGCAAGACACCCCCAATAAAGGAGTGGTTCTGCAGGTTCTCAGTTCCTATGCTTTCTGGCTGATGTTTTGGTCACTTTTGAATGCTGGCGGTGCTTTCACTCTAGTGGTAGCATGAGACGGAGTCTACAACCCACACAAGTGGCTCAGGTAGTGCAGCTCATCCAGGATGGCACATCAATGCGAGCTGTGGCAAAAAGGTTTGCTGTGTCTGTCAGCGTAGTGTCCAGAGCATGGAGGCGCTACCAGGAGACAGGCCAGTACATCAGGAGACGTGGAGGAGGCCGTAGGAGGGCAACAACCCAGCAGCAGGACCGCTACCTCCACCTTTGTGCAAGGAGGAACAGGAGGAGCACTGCCAGAGCCCTGCAAAATGACCTCCAGCAGGCCACAAATGTGCATGTGTCTGCTCAAACGGTCAGAAACAGACTCCATGAGGGTGGTATGAGGGCCTGACATCCACAGGTGGGGTTGTGCTTACACCACCAACACCATGCAGGACATTTGGCATTTGCCAGAGAACACCAAGATTGGCAAATTCGCCACTGGCGCCCTGTGCTCTTCACAGATGAAAGCAGGTTCACACTGAGCACATGTGACAGACGTGACAGAGTCTGGAGACGCCGTGGAGAACGTTCTGCTGCCTGCAACATCCTCCAGCATGACCGGTTTGGCAGTGGGTCAGTAATGGTGTGGGGTGGCATTTCTTTGGAGGGCCGCACAGCCCTCCATGTGCTTGCCAGAGGTAGCCTGACTGCCATTAGGTACTGAGATGAGATCCTCAGACCCCTTGTGAGACCATATGCCAGTGCGGTTGGCCCTGGGTTCGTCCTAATGCAAGACAATGCTAGACCTCATGTGGCTGGAGTGTGTCAGCAGTTCCTGCAAGACGAAGGCATTGATGCTATGGACTGGCCGGCCCGTTCCTCAGACCTGAATCCAACTGAGCACATCTGGGACATCATGTCTCGCTCCATCCACCAACGGCACATTGCACCACAGACTGTCCAGGAGTTGGCGGATGCTTTAGTCCAGGTCTGGGAGGAGATCCCTCAGGAGACCATCCTCCACCTCATCAGGAGCATGCCCAGGCGTTGTAGGGAGGTCATACAGGCACGTGGAGGCCACACACACTACTGAGCCTCATTTTGAGCCTCTTGTTTTAAGGACATTACATCAAAGTTGGATCAGCCTGTAGTGTGTTTTTCCACTTCAATTTTGATTGTGACTCCAAATCCAGACCTCCATGGGTTAATAAATTAGATTTTCATTGATAATTTTTGTGTGATTTTGTTGTCAGCACATTCAACTATGTAAAGAACAAAGTATTTAATAAGAATATTTCATTCATTCAGATCTAGGATGTTATTTTAGTGTTCCCTTTATTTTTTTGAGCAGTGTATTAAATGCTTGGATCGCTAAGGGGAAATTGTTGCGGCTCCACTCCCGCTCACATACTCTGCTCCCACGTCATCCAAAATGTTCATATTTTTCTTTCTTCAGACGAAAAGAAATTAAGGTTTTTGAGGAAAACATTCCAGGATTTCCACTTCAATGGTGGCCAGTGGGTTGAAAGTCCAAACTGCAGTTTCAATGCAGCTTCAAAGGGCTCTAAACGATCCCAGCCGAGGAATAAGGGTCTAATCTAGCTAAATGAATGGTCACTTTCTAAGAAAAATACAACTTTATATACTTTTTAAATCACTGTTGAATGATATCATGCTCTCTACCATATATTACTGTTTGTGTTCTCTCTCCCTCCTATCTACTGTACTCCCCCTCCCTATACCTTTTGCTTTTAAGTATATAGAGTTTGAATAACAGGAGGCCTCTGGAAAGAAGCTATTCTTCTTCCAGAATCGTTTTACTTCTATATAGCACATCTTTTGTCTTGTATGACGCACATATGTAACACCATACGCTGACAATGGATCTATGAGCCAGAGACATGTCATATAAGCTTATCTATTAAAATAAAAGATAACATGGGTCAAAACAATGATAACAGCAACTATTGCTTGGTGGCAGGGCTAGTGAAAATTTTGATCGAGCAAGTAAAACTTTGAACCAAAAGAAAATATCCTTAGCGTTGAGCCCTGTCACTTCATGCATTTTCTCCAATTTGTTAAAACATTTCCATGTACACTTGGCCACATAAATGTGTCTTCGCAAAACGGATATAAATATATATATATATTAGACCCTTATTCCTCAGCTGAGATCATGTAGAGCCCTTTGAAGCTCCACTGAAACTGCAATTCGAACCTTCAACCCATTGGCCACCATTGAAGTCCACTATATGGAGAAATATCCTGGAACACTTTCCTTAAAAAACGTAATTTCTTTGCGACTGAAGAGGAAAAAAAATTAAATAAATAAAAAAATAAAATATAAAAAAAGACTTCTTGGATGACGTGGGGGTGAGTAAATATTCAGGAAATTTTCATTCTGGAAGTGAACTTCTCTTTTAACTGCATTATTTTTCTAGTTAATTACCTATAGCAGCTATTCAACCCGAAATAGCTTCTGCATTGCAAAATGAGGTGGATAAAAGCAACAACAAAAGCAAAAAAAAGGCAAACAAATATAAACATGTAGAAAAATAAAGAACTGTGAAACATTAATCTACTTATAAGTAGGGCTGGGCGATATGGCCCAAAAATTATTATGATTTTTTTTTTTTTTCATATCAGTCAATATCGATAATTACCACGACAAATGTTACATTTTTATTTATTTCAAGTTTAAAGGCAGATTTTTGCTGCAATGTGAAAGGTGGAAAAACCAATTGTGGCTTTAAACTATTCTTTATGGTCAGAACATGACAAACACTACATGTTTTTTTTAATTCTTCACACTTTTTCCAGTCACAATAATTTCTTAGGTCTGCATGTTTTAATGAGTAATATTGTTTCAAATCAAGAAACAGGTTTGTACTGCTAATAATATAAAGAAGAATATAAAGAAGAATATAAAATTTTTGTCACTTAGAAATAAACATTTGATAGTAGCTTGAGTTAGGATGCAGATGTACATTTATGTTCATTATCAAAATCAGTAAGATCTGTAAAAATTGTAGCAACCTCATTTTTATATGGTGAAATGTAATTATTCTGACTGTTTGATGAGTTTTTATTGTTGTTGTTTTTTAATTAACCATTGCTCTTCCATAGTATTATTCATAGATCATGATAGTAACAGTCAAAACCACAAATATAGCACCTCAATACCATGGTAAAAATGCAATGTGGTTTCTAGGTATTTGTATGAAAACTTACTCTAAATACATTTAGCATGAATGCATAAATGCTATAGCTTAAAATCACAAAAAAATACTGTAATTATATTCCATTACTTCTCCTTCAATACATTTAATACATGTCTACATTAATAATATAATAAAACTGTTGTGCCTTTGCTGCATAAACATTATAATCGAACATTTACCAAACTCTTGCTATTGTTTATCAAGGAAATTTATAATCGCCCAGCCCTACTTATAAGGCTTAATAAAAAAATAATAATAAGCTTAGCACATTAAAACAATCTTTCTGTATACTCAAAGCCACAATCTTATGTAAATGACATTGTTCGACTTCTGGCATTCTTTACGCAGGCATTTAAGTACAACATTTACAGACATGCTGACAATGCCCATTTTGTGCAAGACGCATTTTTCTGCATCTTGACCAAAGAATGAACAGATACAAACTTCAGGAGGAGCATATAATTAACAAGTCCTACACAGACAAATGTAGAAAAAAGGTCAGTGGAATATGACGGGACACTTACCATCACCCTGACTTCTTTGGTGAGCTGAAAAGTGTCGGGTGTTTTTGGCTTTATGTTTGTGGCTCTTTGTTCCTTGGTAATAACATTTGTCAGCAGCTGGAACTCCACACGATCATACAGCAGCAAGGTCACGTTGGTGTCCACCTTTCCAAAAGGCAGTTTAATGGGATCCTTAGAGATAATGGTCCTGATGCAGCCAGGATTAGCATCCTTGGCGTCCTTGTGAAATACATAGAGAAAGAGTTCATTGCAGAGTTCATTAAGTTCATTTACCATTACACATTAAAACTACAGATTGCATTTAACATCACCAAGATGCTTCAAAACAAATAAAAATAAAGAAAAAGAGACAAATGTTTTTTGGGGGTTTTTTTATAATCAATGCTAGACAGATTTAACCTCTCTTACAACTTCCAAGTCTGACTTCTGACTATCTGGCTTCTGCCCAATTAGAAAGGGGAGGAGGTGAGGCGTACAGATCATGCTGCAGATTATAAACTACTAAGATTTATAATTTTTTGATTAGTTGGTAAAAACTTCATTTGGACAACTTTAAAGGTGATTTTCCTCAATATTTCGATTTTTTTTTTTTTTTTACACCCTCAGATTCCAGATTTTAAAATTGTTGTATCTCTGCCAAATCAGGTTGTTACAAACTACTACCTCCTAAAAAAATAACTACAAACAGGATGCAATTGAAAACCAAAATACAAATGTGACCCTGGACCACAAAACCAGTCTCAAGTAGCACAGGTATATTTGTAGCAATAACCAACAATACATTGTATGGGTCAAAATTATCGATTTTTCTTTTATACCAAAAATCATTGGGATATTAAGTAAAGATCATGTTCCATGAAGATATTTTGTAAATTTCCTACCGTAAATATAATCAAAACTTAATTTTTTGCTTAGTAATATGCATTGCTAAGAACTTCATTTGTACAACTTTAAAGGTGATTTTCTCAATATTTTGATTTTTTTACACCCTCAGATTCCAAATCTTCAAATAGTTGTATCTTGGCCAAATATTGTCCCAGATTAACAAACCATACAATGGAAAGCTTATGTATTCAGCTTTCAGATGATGCATAAATCTCAATTAAACATTAAATTGACCCTTATGACTGGTTTTGTGGTCCAGGGTTACAAATGATAAATTAAAACCAATGAAATCTCCAAAACTTTAATAACCCTGGTGCGTACGTGACCATCCTGTACATGTGACTATCTGGCCTTGACGAGTCTCTGGGGGATGCTGCTTAATAAATTAATATCCATACACTCTCATTCCTTTCTTATCCAACTCGCCAAGGCCAGCAGTCGCCCACATACACACACATGGACAACCTGTCTGTTCGGCACATTAATTTATGAACTCATGGTTAAAACAGACAAAGAAGGTGATGACAGTTAATGAGCAATGCTTGAATATGCGAGCTGATGAATGCATTTGTAAATGTTATTTTTTCCCTAAAGTGCAGAGAATTTTTATTATTAAGAATAAGAGTTGATCAATTATTATCAATGTGAATGTAGCCAATTATAGGTTATTTGGTAACACTTCACAATAAAGCGTCATTTGTTAACATTGGCTAATGTATTAAAGAATGATGGGATAGGAGTTTTTCGACATACCCTAACTGTCATGAACCGGAACAAAAACAGTCCAGGCAGAGCAAGACAAGACAAGCTTTTGGCATTAAAAAGTATATAAATTGTATTATTTTTATATTTTTAAAATAACCGATCGTTTCGCTAGATAAGACCCTTCTTTCTCGGCTGTGATCGTTTACAACCACATTTGGGATCGATTGAAGCCGCATTTAAACTGCATTTTGGAAGTTCAAAATCGGGGCACCATATCAGTCTATTATATGGAGAAAAATCCTGAAATGTTTTCCTCAAAAAACAATTTCTTTACGACTGAAGAAATAAATGAACATCTTGGATGACAAGGGGGTGAGCACATTACATGTGAATCTTTGTTTTGGAAGTGGACTTCTCCTTTAAGATTAATAAATGCTGCGGAAGTATTGTTCATACTAATGAACCTTATTGTAAAGTGTCACCAGTTATTCTACTATTAGAACCATGTATCTAACTGTGCAAATGTGATGATCTTGTGCTGACATAAGATGAAGTGAGTCTTTGTATTGCCATCATATGAGAAAATGTAGGTTGGGGTCAAATGTTGATAAACAACATGGCCTGCATGATATGTACTCATCCTGCCTTCGGGCAGACCATATGAAAATGTGTATAAAAGAGTGTGCGAAGACAAATTCTTTTTATCACATACTCTGAAGAGTCTCTCGACTTCATTATCTCTGACAATTAGGGGTGTGACGAGACACTTATCCCACGAGACTGGGTTCACGAGGAGGCAGAAGTCACAATAGAAGTTGCAATAGTGTTAATCACTCAAGGCTGACACACACACACACACACACACACACACACACACATTTCTGCAGGATTTCTTCAATGATTAGCAGTCCAACCCTTCCTCCCCTGAGAAGATCTTTTATTTCTATTCTCAGTAAACAAGTGGATTATTATAAAATAGTAGATTAACAACCCATATCAAACATCTTGACAAGCGCAGTTTTCTTTCCCACATTAACTGGAAGCTG
This sequence comes from Cirrhinus mrigala, assembly GCA_036247105.1. Lineage (NCBI taxonomy): Eukaryota > Metazoa > Chordata > Actinopteri > Cypriniformes > Cyprinidae > Cirrhinus > Cirrhinus mrigala. The sequence goes on along the minus strand of CM070019.1, from coordinate 6,454,987 downwards.
AGGCGGGAAGATTTTATTAGATTCATCTAGATCTTTACCATGAAATGAAAGTCAGTGGTGACTCTTAGATATAATGGATAGATAACATTCATTTCTTGATTAAAAAGTAGTTAAGTGAGATCTTAAGTGTTTACTCACAATAGGAAGGGCTGTGAGAACTACGCCTTCATACACCGTATTGTCAATGTCTTCTGTTCCTCCTGGCGCCACTTTCACGTCAACCGCACATTCTTTTCCCTAAAATCACAAGCAGTCAGGGTACAAAAATTAGAATATTTTCTATCAATATGCAAAATGCCTCGTCATATAAATTGTGGGATTTTTGCACATGTACTATATAACAACTTACCAGGTTTTTCACTACCGTGAAATGCACTTTAACCCCAGGCACAAGGTGAGCTCGGCTTCCAAAAAAAGCATCAAATACAAAGGAAAATTTCTTCAAATCCTCCCGTTCAATGTAACCACAATTATTCTAAAGGGGAAATCAAAAACAGCGCTATAAAATGTTTGATATTCAAAAATATTTGAGATTTAGCCAGGAAATGTTTAGGGGTGGGTACCGAAACCCGGTACTTAATCGGTCCCGGTGCCTAATTATAATAGACCGAAGTATCGATAAGCTCTGACGTTAACGGTTCTGCAGTCGGTACTGGAGAAATTTAAAAAATAAATTTCCTATTTGTTATTGCTAAATAAACATTACCTAGCATATTACACCTGACCAGCCTTTTGTAATTTGCGATAATATTCGTTATTCGCCTGCACTACAGTTATTTGCAATCTCTTGTAGCGGCGGAATACACAAGCAATTTATCAAAACATCTAGCCAAAATGCATTATGTGCAGATAGAGAAATGCAAAGTTTTCGACTGCCTAGCTTCTACGTTAAAACCTTAACGATACCCATCACCAAAAATGTTCACTCAAATTGTAGCGCAAGAACATTTTTAAATAGTTAATTTTAAGTCAGGAAATAGTTTAAAATGAATGCAGTTTCAGCCATAGCTTCTGATTGGTCAACAAAATCAAAAAACATACTCAGATTCTTCGGTAAATTCTATATTGTTGCTTTCATGGTTTCATGGCTATTAACATCATGCACAATGATATTCAAACTAAAATTGAACCAACCAGACATTAGTTTTTGACAAGAATGAAAACTTTTCCAAAAAAAAAAAAAAAAAAAAATAATAATAATAATAATAATAATAATAATAATAATTCTAATAAACTATATTTTTAATACTTACACCAATAAATGAAATTACTCCCAATGAGCGTCCACGAGGAGTGCTGAAAAAATAAAAAATAAAAAAAGTTTACTGCAACAATCTATATTTTCTCAAAACCACTACTGATGAGGCAATAATTTTCTTTCAAGAACATAAAGACTAAACATGGTTGCAAAAAAACAAAAATAAATTAAATTAGATCAATAAAAAAAATATGACCATCAAATTACTTTGCAGAGATATTCTTGAACATTGATATTTTTGATGCCATCGATTTAGGAGGTTCAGTCTTAGTCTCTTTCGGTTCCAGCTGATCGTTTTTCATTGGAGGTTGGGGTGGAGGCACACTCTGAAACATAAAACATCAGACATTGCATTGCAGATCTACAGCCCATGACAGACTTATACAACAGCAAGCATTTAGTATGAAATTAAATAACTTACAGCAGCATTGAACACTTCAGGTGGTGGCTGTACCGGACCCGGACCCCGGAAATCAGGTGGCAGTGGTCCAGAAAACATCCCTCTGTCTCCAAACCCATGATTGCCCTTATTTAAATAACACACACAAAAAATATTTACTTAATACTATGTAAAGCTATTTTTAAATGTTAGTACATTCATATCAGTTTATTTTATCAAGCTCTAGCAATCATAACGGGCCCAAAAGCACATGGGATATTAGCCGAAACTCCCAGCCTTCTTCAAATAATGAAAAATTATTTAAATTATTCTGTCTGTCAGTTTCCATTGGGGGTGGGTGGATTATGAATATGCATGTTGATTGAGCAGACAATAAATGATTAAGAAACAAAGTTCTGAAGCAATAAAAGTATCAAAGGTTTGTCTTAAATGTTTGTGATCACTAAGGACAGAGGTAAAATCAGTATATTATATGCTGTAAACTAGGTTTGCACATTATTATAAGGTCAAGACAGAAAACTTGTTTCAAAATATGGTTTCAAAAGTCACAAAATTTATCACGTACATATAAAATCAAAGGCTAGCGTGCTCTGTAATGTTCTAGTACAAAACTTTATTTATCAAATATCACACTGCAGGTCAATTTGATATATAAAAAACAACCTCTATAATTATATAGTTCTGTTGCCAGTTAAGTCATGAAGTTACCAAAAGGTAATTCAAGCTTTCTTAAAACTTTGCATGCAAGTATTTGTTATATATAAGTCAGATTTAAAAACATGTTTCTGAAATACAGTGCTTTTCAAAATTGTCCTGTAGCAGCTCAGCACTGTCTATCTCATCTAAAACACCCGATTCATGTTCAGCAACGGCAGCTTTTAAAGTAACATCAGCTAAAATAAGCTAATAGATGTCTGATGTCTGTTAATCAAAAAACAAAAGACAAAAAGAGGAAATCAATAAATTTCATTTAGAATTTTAGAGTTTTGTAACCTGTGTTATAAAATGTTAAAAAGTGATAGCTCGCAGTTATACCATACTGTTGAATAGCTATAGTGAATGGTTAAATATTAGAATAAAGAACATTTTATAGAGACATCAGTAGTATTACTATCAGTGACACTGGCCTTCAGTTATAAAAAATATGCCATTAAACAAATATTTTAAAAATATACCGTCTTTATGTTGCTTCTACATTCAAATATACAAGTATATTTAAACACTATAATGTTAGGTGGAATTAATCACGCTTAATTTCAGAAAAAAATGTGCGAATAATTAGTTAATTGTTTTAATCGATTGACAGCACTAATAATATTAATATTAAGTCAAGAAGAAACCAAAAAGTCAGCATATTGGCTTTAGAAGACCCGAAATCTAGCAGAAGAGTGATATATGGATTAATTGTATGATGCACTGTCATATGAACCAGTCCTTAATAATGGTTCATTAATAAAACACACACACACGCACACACACAGACTTAGAGACAAAAACTACAGAAAGTTCACCAAGTTGTTAGATGCTGTTTCAATAGTCCTGATGAAATCTGAGTTCATTGAATGAAGGATTTGTCAGACTGATTCAATCAGAACTCCTGAATTGTACAGTTTTCAAACACCAAAATAATAAAAATTCTCTCATTCACTATTAGTTATTATATTTTAAAACATATACTAATTACACATTTAGTTTGTTTGGTATTTTATTTAATATACATTTTAATATACAATTTTTAATACTTATTAACTGCATTTTATCATATTATGCCTCTGCATTTTCAAAAAGTCTGAATAAAACATGCCTTTTGCAAGAATTGTTACATTAATTTATGATATACCTGTTTTGTTGACATTTGAGATGGTCAGCATTTAACTGCTGAATCAACAGAAATTGAATTTCTCCTTTGCGAAATATTTAACGAAACAAATCTTTAAGGATCTAACGTTAGAAACCGTTAACCAGAATCTAATTCAATGCCTGATCTAAACATTTATATCAAGTTATTTAAAAGTGACCGACCAACTGGCTTAATCGACAGCAGCCACATTTCGAGACAAAAAAAACATGTACTTACATGTACGTCCATTTGTGGCATGTAATGAGGGTCTCGTGGACCATAAGGGTCCATCTGGTCGAATCCAGGGTTCATCCTGTGGAAACCAGGACCATCTTCAAACTCAGGCGGGTGGAAGTTGGGAGGTCTTCCCCGAAACTCGGGCGGGCAGAAATCTGGAGGGCTATCATCAAACTCAGGCGGACAAAAGTCTGGAGGTCTGTCACAAAACCGCGGTCCGTAGTCCATCTCTGGATGGTAAAAGTGCGGTGGTGGTGGTCTGTTCCCAAACTCTGGATGATGGAAACGTGGATCAGGTCCATCAAAAGGCGGATGAAATTCATGTCTGTCGGGAAAATCCATCGGGTGAAAAGGCTCATCGTCCATCATCATCATTCTAGGGGGATGCGGTCCAAAGTCGTGATGAGGGACAGGAAACCTCTGTCCAGGTGGGCCCATCGGACGGACAGGAGCAGGACCGCGAAACCCGCCATGAGGTGGAGGAGGCGCTGGTGGACGCATGCCAGGTTGTGGTCCGGGTCCTGGAGGTTGAGCTCCTATCTTGCGCTTGCGGTTTTTCCCCATTTTCCAACAGTTTGCTACTGGTCAGTGGCCTCAAGTTGTTCAGTGAACAGCCAGCGGGCCAGAAGAACCATGCCACGACCACGTTAATGTGCGCGTACAACCATGCAGATGTAGTAGCGTTTACGTCATATCAACGCAAACAATAAAATATTAAAATTGTTATAATACATCTATATTTAAGTTGTGTGCCATTCACTTGACGCAAACTAACGCTCAGACGCGAAGGTCCTCTGTTCGAACTTAACGCTACTTCACCAAAAGCAACACAAGCATTTAAGATATACAAATGGCCAGCGGATGTGACGTAATAGATTCAAAATAAGAGTGCAGAAAAAGTAGCACGGTGCCTGTTTTTTTTATGTAATTTAGTCTGAATGAATAAATAAGAATGTAGCATTAAAAATATGTTGTTGTTGTTTTTTTTTAGAGAAAATAGATAATTCACTAACAGATAATTCATAATAGATAATTTAGTAGATAGATGTTTAATGATTGGTGGTCTTGGACTCATTCATGTCATTTTAGACTCATCCACATTAAACCTGTTTGTGATGGTCACCGTTTGAGTGAATGACAGTTTGTAATTGCATTTTTATCTTGCAAAACACGTATGTAACCCTGGACCTTAAAACCAGTCATAAGGGTCAATTAAAAAAATAAATAAATAAAAATAAAAAATAATATATATATATATATATATATATATATATATATATATATATATATATATATATATATATATATATATATATATATATATATATATATGATTTATACATCATCTTAAAGCTGAACAAATAAACTTTCCATTGATGTATGGTTTGGTAGAACAATATTTGGCTGGGATACAACTATTTGAACATCTGGAATCTGAGGGTGCAATAAATAAATAAAAATCGCCTTTAAAGTTGTCCAAATGAAGTTCTTAGAAATGTATATTACTAATTAAAAATTAAGTTTTGATATATTTATGGTAGGAAATTTACAAAATATTTTCATGGAACATGATCTTTACTTAATATCCTTATGATTTTTGGCATAAAATCAATAATCTTGACCCATACAATGTATTTTTGGCTATTGCTACAAATATACTCGCGCTACTTAAGACTAGTTTTGTGGTCCAGGGTCACATATACAAGCAGCCTAAATATTAAATAAAGCAGGCCCTTTGAGGGTTTGCTTGTAGTACCACTCTACAGTTTTTTTTTTTTAAAAAAACTGGAATAAAGGAGTTTTTAAGTGCAGTAAAGCTTATTCTGTGTTGAATCCACAAGGCCTGTATCTTAGGTAGAGTTGATTAAGAGCCACACCCTTCTAATTTGAAGCCAATATAAATCAGGATCAGGTGAGTGTTTTGGCATAGCTGTGGAGGTGAGATGGTTTCTTTTAAAAATAAATAAATAAAAAAAAAAATAAAGTTAATATGTTAACTTTGGGAGATAAGGTTGGATTGAATGTGTTTTTTATGTTTCCAGGATTTAAAGACTCTGAATTAGCTCTTGCTTACTGTGATATTTGAGCAAAATGGTGAGATTACAGATGGTCTTTTTCACTGGATTATTAATGATACTATTTTAGCACTTAAGTGCATTTGTGATTTTTCTTTGTTTGTGTTTTATCTTGTCAAACCAGAGGGAGTGTATTTCCATACATATTGGTCAAGCTGGTATCCAGATGGGTAACTCCTGCTGGGAGCTGTACTGTTTAGAGCATGGCTTTCAGCCGGATGGAACCATTGTTGGTGATGGCAGCTCACTGGCTGATTCCTCTTTTGGCACTTTCTTCAGTGAAACTGGTGCTGGGAAGTATGTTCCTCGTGCAGTTTTCATTGATCTGGAGCCAACAGTTGTTGGTAAGACTGAACCCTATTCAGGCTTTTTATGTTTTTAAAGAATGGTATTCATATACTTCTGGTGTAGCTTTTCATATAGAGGCTTTGTGTTTGCGTCACGATTTGGTCAGTTACCCGGATGCACGGCCATATTGGCGATACTTGGCTGTAATTTTTTTTTTTTGTACATGGTTAATGTACTACTGTCTAAACCACAGACAAAATGTGTAGAAGGTGCTAAATCACATAGAGAAGGAATTGGTAACCGGGAAAGGTGCAATATTTTGACAAACTATAGTTAATGGGTGGTAAAGATGCGTACGAACAGTATTAAGATATTAGCTTAATATTTCACCTAGCTGACTGGAAATGAGAAACCTGAATGTTGTCAGATTCTTGCCCTGGAAATCCTTCCTTGTAACTTTTAGCAGCCTATAGTACTCTTTCCTTTTTTTTTTTTTTTTCTCCCCCCCTTCTGACCGATTAGTGCAGTCCAAAACATGACAATAAGTGGCATTGTTTGCGTTTAGTGGCATTTGTTTACATTCAGTGCTGCCAACATGGCCAATTGATGCATTGTGAGAAAACGCTATTCTTGTTTCTGTTGTTTGCAGATGAGATCCGGAATGGACACTATAGACAGCTGTACCACCCTGAGCAGCTCATCAGTGGCAAGGAGGACGCAGCCAATAATTATGCTCGTGGTCACTATACCATCGGCAAAGAGATTGTAGACTCTGTGCTTGACCGGATGCGCAAAATGGTGAGTTGACGCTTTTATAAAGGTTCTCAATTGGCATCTACAGCTCATTAAAGAGCAAAAGGCTCAGAGTGGAGAAAGGTTCTTCATTAAGAAATGGTCCTTTAAAAACGTTTCACTGAGTTCTTTGGGGAACACTTACTTTTAAGAGTGTAGTGACCCTTTAAAGCAGGGCTGGGCAACTGTGGTCCTGGAAGGCCAGTGTCCTGCAGGGTTTGGATCCAACCCTAATCAAACACACCTGTGTGCATCTTTCTAGTGAACTTGAAGATGCTGATTAGTATGATTAGGGTTGGAGCTAAACTCTGCAGGACAGTGGCCCTCCAGGACCGAAGTTGCCCAGCCCTGCTTTAAAGTGTCTTGCACAGGGGTGCCCAAACTTGGTCCTAGAGGGCTGGTGTCCTGCAGAGTTTGGCTCCAACCTCAATTAGGTACACCTGAGCCAGATAATTAAGCTCTTACTAGGCATCCTAGAAGCTTCCCAGCAGCCCTCCAGGACCGAGTTCGGACACTTCTGATCTTGCAGAATTCCTGGGCTGGATTTGAATTCTCCTCTCCCTTTTCTTTCTGATTTCTCTCTAGGCGGACCAGTGCACCGGTCTCCAGGGGTTCTTGATCTTTCACAGCTTTGGTGGCGGAACGGGCTCTGGTTTCACATCTCTACTGATGGAGCGACTGTCTGTCGACTATGGTAAAAAGTCGAAGTTGGAATTCTCCGTATATCCCGCACCGCAAGTCAGCACTGCTGTGGTCGAGCCCTACAACTCTATCCTTACAACCCACACTACTCTCGAGCACTCTGACTGCTCCTTCATGGTGGATAACGAAGCCATCTTTGACATCTGTAAGCGAAACCTTGATATCGAGCGTCCTTCCTACACCAACCTGAACAGGCTCATCGCCCAGATCGTATCCTCTATCACGGCATCACTGCGCTTCGACGGAGCCCTGAATGTAGACCTCACTGAGTTCCAAACCAACCTGGTCCCGTACCCACGCATCCACTTCCCGCTGGTCACCTACTCTCCGATCATTTCAGCTGAGAAGGCTTACCACGAGCAGCTCTCGGTACCGGAGATCACCAACGCCTGCTTTGAGCCGGCAAACCAGATGGTGAAGTGCGACCCTCGCCGTGGAAAATACATGGCCTGCTGTTTGCTATACCGTGGTGACGTGGTTCCAAAAGATGTGAACGCCGCCATAGCCAACATCAAGACGCGACGCTCCATCCAGTTTGTGGACTGGTGTCCCACGGGGTTCAAGGTTGGAATCAACTACCAACCGCCCACCGTTGTCCCAGGTGGGGATCTGGCCAAGGTGCAGAGGGCCGTCTGCATGCTGAGCAACACCACTGCCATTGCAGAAGCGTGGGGCCGGCTGGACCACAAGTTTGACCTGATGTATGCAAAGAGGGCTTTTGTGCACTGGTATGTGGGCGAAGGAATGGAGGAAGGAGAGTTCTCAGAGGCACGAGAAGACATGGCTGCCCTGGAGAAGGACTATGAGGAGGTTGGTGCTGATTCTACTGAGGAAGGTGTGGAGGATGAAGAGGAGTATTAAGTATGTGAAGTGTTTGTATATTGAGTAAATAAACTTGAAAGCATGTAAACCCTTTTGGTTTGGTTCTTTTGACTAGTTTTGCCTCTTCATTTCTGGTGTTTGGTCATGGTTAACTTGCAATGTGCTTGCTTGAGGAAAACCAAGGAAAAACGCACCCATTGCACCTCACTGGTTTATTTACAGCAGTAGAACAAACCTGTGGGGACTTTAAACTTGGAGGGATGGTAGTACTTGCACTGGCTACAATGTTACCAAAGCTCACCCCAATCGGTGTGACGGGGGCACTACGGTGATCAAAAGTACAAAATCGCTCATAACTCCTAAACCGTTAGTTGAAGGCTCAAGTGTCTTATGTCCTTGGCACATGCTGGGTAAAATGCACACCTCAGATTCAAAATTTTTGATATCAAGAATTATCAAAAACATTTGAAAGAGTAGTAAAAAGCCTATAACTCCTAAATGGATTGAGATGTCTTTGCCAAACTCAGAACATTTATGTAAGAGCTCAATCTGAGGTCCCAGGAAAAACATTGCAGAGCTTGGCCACTTGGTGGTGCTATAATGGGGGGAAAATATAAAAATGGCTATAACTACACAACCATTTGTCAACATGAAAATTGCTGTACACAGTCTTGCTCCAAAATGCTACAATTGTCTATAAGGATATTTGGGTGAAGGCTAGAAGGGATACAGCTCTGGTCACTGGGCATGCACACATCAATCTAACATTATTTTTGTCACACTGTACAACAATAATACTGTTTTTGTATTATAGTAAGGGCTAAGTTTAGGGTTGGGGTAGGTGTAGACGTTAATAAAACACAATCTAATAGATAGAACAATTCATTTCATTGTTAGTTTCCGGTCTGAGCTGTAACCCCTCTGGCCAAAACCAAATATCTGCATATCTAAAAAAAAAAAAAAAAAAGACATGGCTGACTTTGGCCGATGAAGTTTGAGCACATATTAGACAAGGTTAAAGGAACACTCCACCTTTTTTTTTTTTAAATGGGCTCATTTTCCAACTCCCCTATAGTTACCGTTTTTTAAATCCATTCAGCCGATCGCCGGGTCTGGCGGTAGCACTTTTAGCATAGCTTAGCATAAATCATTGAATCCGATTAGACCATTAGCATCTCGCTATAAAATGACTAAAGAGTTTCGATATTTTTCCTATTTAAAACTTGAATCTTCTGTAGTTGCATCGTGTACTAAGACTGGCGGAAAATGAAAAGTTGCGATTTTATAGACTGATATGGCTAGGAACTATACTCTCATTCCGGCGTAATAATCAAGTAATTTTGCTGCCTAGGTTTTCTGCTCAGTACGATTCTCTAGACTCTCTAGGCCAGGGGTGCCCAAACTCGGTTCTGAAGGGCCAGTGTCCTGCAGAGCTGCAACCCCAATTAGACACACCTGAACTAGCGAGTCCAGAAACTTCCAGACAGGTGTGTTGAGACAAGCTGGAGCATGTAATGTTTTAAGGTCGGACAACAGGTGGAACTATAACACATACATACATATATATATATATATATATATATAAAATTATAATTAACAGCATCATCCAGGTATTCAGAGTGTACTTCTTTTTGGAATGTTTAGTGATTTCACACTTTATACTACAATAACTGCAACAAGTATGTGGACTGGGAATCACTTGTATTCCGCAGCTCCACAGTGATTGGTGACATGACATTTACAGACTGGGTGATTGGCACAAAACAACTTTGCAGCAGAGTCCCTATGGCAAAGATGGCAGACTTCAAATCTCGTACTTCATTCTGGGGGTCCTATGACAGCAGAGCAACTGGTATTGAGAAGAATGGAAACGCTAATGAAAAGCTTTCTCCTGATATTACACACCTTGCTCAATCTAACTTTTTCAGGCTAGTACTCATGTGTTAATGCTCCCTGGTATAAAATTGACATGTTTCTGAACTACAGTACTAAGGGGACATTCACCAAGCATGCCTTCTAACGTTAAAAGCAATTCAGCAAAGCAAAATGACGTTTTTTTCCCCCTCTACTTGATTTTTGGGTGCTTTTCTTTGGCTACTGTTGCACACGGATTCAGACAACAAATAAAAAAAACCATGTACACTTCATTTGAAGAAAAGCATTTATTTTGTGAGCTGAAGTTAAGCAACTTCGTTTTTAAGTTGAACAGAGAAAACATTTCAGAAGATGGACAGTATATGAATATATAGGTATCTCAATTCAAAACTGGACTTTGGAAGATATTTTATATCTCCATCTCTATACAAGTGAACATAAACATGTCCAAAAAAAAGAATTAAAACTTTTTTTTTTTTTTTGTCTGTTTTGAGGAAGAAACTGAATGAAGCGATTAAGGTATGTTTTGCTTAGCAAATAATGCGACGAGCTACAATACTTTTAAATATTTATTGCCATTACATCTTAATGAGACAGGCTAAAGTAAAATATTTGAGTTTGTAGGATTGGGGTGCCTGACACAACCAGCAGGTCATTGAAGCACCGTCTTCGTCACGGACTGAAGTCATTTTTCATGCAGCCCTTAAACATGGACGCTGATGTTTTTCTCTTTTCACAATCTTTGCAAATATTTCCAAATGCTTACAATCATTCAAATGGTGATCCACCAACTTAACGGCATATACGAAGGCATTTAAAGGAATTTAAAATGGAATAAAGGCAAGTGCTTTTGGTATTCGAACTAAATACACAATGCAGACACCTTTGACCAGATAAAAAAAAAAAAAAAAAAGAAAAGAAGAAAATCAGCTTTCTTAATGTTTACACATCCCTTCTTTTTCAATGTTTCACCAAAAAAAGTAATTTGTTAATAACAAAACTAGGAACAGTTTCAAAAACATAATACCTCTACAATATAACATCAATAATTAAGATCCTTCATTGAACTTAAAGTACCCTCATCAGCCATGAACCAAGTTACAATTTCGATAGTTAATGAAACTGCAGCATAAACCTAAATAAACGTGAAATACCACTTTTGGTGTAACAATGAATTTACGCTAGGGCTCAAAGTAGGTGCTAAGTGCAAAGCAAAGACGACGTTACAGAAAAACTTACTCCGAACTCTGAATTCCCATAACTTTTTTTTGTTCCTATATGGGTGTGATATTCGTAGTGTCTACTTTTACATTGGTAGGCATCGTGTAAGCATTGTGGATCACTCTCAGCATCATTTAGTCAAAAGGGCTGAAGTCCCTCTCTAAGTTTTCAGATTCGTCATCATCAGAAAAGAAGTCATCATCATCTATGTCTTCCTCATCGTAATCCTCGTGCCATTCGGGAACGTATTCATCGTCATACTCGTCATCCTCTTCTGCTTCATCGCCGGGGTCCTCGCCGGCGTAGTTGTTGTTGTCAGAGTCTCCAGACTCTGAGCCTCCATCAGATTTGGACCTGAAAATAAACAGAGAAAAGGTAAAGTTTGTACTTCAGCAAAAGTCAGTTGTGTATCTCTTTAAGTGTGTGGTGGCTCACTCTTTGTTGGTGTCTGTGTGGTTAGCCAGATTAGAGGCCTGTGCTGCCTCCTGGTCTGGTCCAGTCTTGGACTGATAGCCTACACGGAAGTCCTGCCAAAAAGACATGGTCAAATGTGTGCTTCGAAGGCTTTTAATAAACCGTGAAACAATAATACAGGAGTAGATCTACCTGAGTGGAGTGCTGGAGGATGGCCACAAGACGCTCCTGAATTCGGCGAATGAGCTCCAGGCCAGTATTTAGGTGTTCGGGTTTTAGGAGTCGGACACAGGATGCAAGATCAGTGCACTGCAGCAGCGTCTCCTCTGAAACCACAATCACAACCAGTTTTGTCATCATACACCCAAACAACAGTCAACAGGTTTTGGAAGTAAAATCATTTAATAAAAAATCCAATTCAATGTACTGAAGGAGTGGAATTCTGGATCCACCTGAGTCTTAATATATGGGCCATTCTACAGAATATTCTACAAATATCAGTAAGCTTAATCATCATTTGTTGGGTACCTGCAATTGGAAGGTGGCTGTTCCGAACCCTAACCCCTAAATTTTCACTTATGAAAATGCTATTGAAATAATTTTTGCATTTTATACCATTCTTGTTTTTAAAAAGCTTTCTATTTAAAAATGGTTCAAAATAAATATTTATATTTTCTTTCTAAATTATGAAACTTTATGTAAAAAGATGTGGCCCACTACCGAAACAGTGGTTGAGACTGATTTTAACTAGACCCCTTCATTTATGATCAGGAAATATTTATGTCACTCTCTCTCATAGCTAAAACATTTTGAAGTACGTGTTCAAAAGTAAAAGTAACTTTAAAGAACTACCGAACACCATTGTTCTATAATTAAACACACAGTTTTGGGAGTTATTCCATAACGTTTAGTTTTTATATGTGCACAGCTGTTCAGAACTGTGCTAGCAAACCATGTGCTGATTAGCATCTTTGAGCTAGGTTCAAAAGTATCTCAAATTGTCACGACCAAAACATCTGATAAAGTTTTGGTAATGACATCTTTTTTTTTTTTTTTTTTTTGGGTGTTACACCATAAAATGGTCACTACAAAAATGGTCACGACCGAAACATTTGGTGAAGTTTAGGTAGTGACATCACTGATCACTGTTTTTTTGCGTCACTACCGTAATGGTCACGACTGTTAAAAACATCTGTTGAAGTTTCGGTCGTGAGATCAATGTTTTTTTTTCGTGTTATCCCATGAAAATGACACTACTATTGTAATGGTCACATCTGAAACATTTGGTGAAGTTTCGGTAGTGACATTGCTGTTTTTTTGGGGTGTTATTCCATAGAATTGTCACTACTGTAACGGTAACGACTGAAACATTTGGTGAAGTTTCAGTAGTGACATCTTTTTTTTTATTGGATGTTATCCCATAAAATTGTCACTACCAAAACAGTCATGACCGAAATATTTGGTGACGTTTTGGTAGTGACATCTCTGTTTTTTAGGGTGTTGTCCCATTAAATTGTCACTACCGAAACAGTTACAACTAAAACATTTGGTGAAATTTTGGTAGTGACATCAATGCTTTTTTTTTTTTCCCATGTTATCCCATAAAAATGTCACTACTATTGTAATGGTCACATCCGAAACATTTGGTGAAGTTCGGTAGTGACATCTTTGTTTTTTTGGGTGTTATTCCAGAAAACTGTCACTACCGTTAGGTAACGACTGAAACATTTGGTAAAGTTTCAGCAGTGACATCTTTTTTTATTGGATGTTATCCCATAAAAATGTCACTACTGAAACGGTTACAATTAAAACATTTGGTGACGTTTTGGTAGTGACATCAATGTTTTTTGGGGTGTTATCTCATAAAATTGTCACTAAGTCATGACCAAAACATGTCATCATTGTTTCGGTAGTGACAAAAGAGAACACATGATCCTTTATTTAGGGGAAATAAACACAATTTTCATACAGCTATGCAATTTCTTTGTGTTTAAGCATGTTTTAGTATGTGGGTTAAAATTCTGTAATGTGTTGTGGTCACTACCAAAACATTACTGTCACTACTGAAAATGTTCAGTCACTACCAAAACATGGGACGTTTTGTCAGAAATAAAGTATACTGAATTATCAGCTAAGATGTTATGATAGTGTTTGGTTCAATATATGTTCAAACTAATGAATCTTTAACTTTGAAATCAGTATGATCAACTTTTTGAACTTTTTTTACATTCAAAACACAAGAAATCTCATAAATCACACTTGAAATATTGTTAAAATTGTAATTGTTATTGATTTACCTCTGATTTTTTTTTTTTTTTTTAATTATTTACAAGGTAGATGTAAACAAAATTTTAATCGGTCAACGTAACCCTTTTTATTAAATTATATATTACTGTGTTTTGGTAGTGACAAATTTAAGGAGAGGACAAATTCCAAAACTTTTTGAAACTACAACATGAGAATTAACTGCAAATTACTAGAAATGTATACCTTGGATATTATACAATTTGCATACATACAAAGTTTGTGGAAAAAGACATTTCCAACTCTGACTTTGAACCAATTCTGTAGAATTGCCCATATATATTTTCTATATCCTTACTGAGTGATTATCAATCAAGTTATTAATCAGTATTTAATTTCTTATACTTGTGTTTTTGGAATGTGATTTTTCCCGTTTCGTGAGATGCCTATATTATCCATATATTAAACTTAGGTTTACCCCTTTCAGGTTCACTGCGAGTGCATAGACCCAAGAGGTCACATCAGGGCCTCTCTTCTACGTAATCAATTCTTACCCATAACTCATTGTCTGTGCTTTAGGAACAGGACCTGATAAGAATAAGAGCCTAGCTATTCAACCTTGAAGTTGATAAGCGCTTCTCTATGTATGTGTGTTGGTATCTGTCTGTGATGGCCCAGTCTCAAAGGAGATTCACAACGGCACCCAGAAGGGCATACTCATATGAAGATCTTCTCCCTTTCATCCTGACGCACATGAGGCAGATATACGTCTTGGAAGCGAGACGTTGCGTGTAACCTTTAATCGCTTGTCACCTAAATTACCTTCAGAGATATGCATTTAAAATGTGTACGTCTGTTAAGATTTACTTGTTTTTTAACACTTTGACCAATCAGGATCTAAGTGCCTAAGTAATGATGTAGTTAGTGACCTCTGTTAAGAGTGTAATTGCTAGTGTATCACAAGTGTATGCAGAGCGGCCTACGAACTCCTCGAGTGTGTTGAAGCTGACTTCTGCTGATGAAACTGCAAACAATTTTTCTTCAGTAAATCTTTCTTAAATTGAATGGATCAAAACATATGCAAGCTTGTAGTTAATTGTGCAGTCAGGCTTTAAATGACTGGGGAAGCCCTGTACATGTTTCCAGAGAAAAGTCTGCCATTTAATTGGGACGTCTGAGTTATGACATTTAGACTAAACCTTACAAAGGTTTAGACAAAGTCACCAAAAACAAAACAAACAAACAAAAAAACACATACATGGATGATTTGTGAACAATAGATTTAAATAGCTTTTTTGTTTGGTTTGGCTCAGAGTCTAGAACTATTTACGGAAAAAAAAGAAAAAAAAAAAAAAAAGTTTCCCTACGGAAAACGTGAATGGGAAAAAGTGAGGCAGTAAAAGAAGTTTGTGGTCACTGTTGCACTCTATTGGCAAACGTTTTTAAATGTTTCTGGTAAATCATTCCCAAAAGCAATGCACAGTGACTGATTTGGCAGAGTGAGTTTTCCCTAACACTAACCAAGCAGGATCTGCAGGGCGTTGGTATGAAGGTCCAGAGCTTCTGTCTGTTGCTCCATCACATCCATCTTCTCAGTGTCCTGGTTGTAATAGCTGTAAACACACGAGTATGCCAGCACCTACGTAGCAAATAACACAAATGATAAGAATAAAGAAAATAAGAGGAAATATTGAAAATAAAAACTGAAGCCATTTAATATTCCCACCTTTCGAGCCTGGGCAAGAATCTTGCAGGCGTCAATCACAAACGTCAAAGACTTCATCTGTAAAGCTTCATTAATAGAAAACACCTTGTTCTCCAGATTGATTGCAAAGTCCTGAGAAAAGCAACAGACACTTACATATTGAGTGAGTAAAGAACTTTAAAAATTTGGAAATTAATGTGACGAATGTCTCCAACAAACCTTGGCTTGGTTATGAAATGTGCATCTCTCATTGTAGTCTTGGAACTTCTTCTCTTGCCTTGCAGCTTTACTGACCTGTAAATGCATTTTAAAATGGTGATGACATGAGAAATCAAATTTGCCTTAAACATTTGGCACATTAGAGGTCTTTATACCATTAAAACATCCTGCAAGTTTCATAGCTTGAAATGTCCTCCTCATTATAAACGTAGCATTTATTTAACCAAGCTTCAAAAATGACTAGTACCAGGGTTATGTTAACCAGATGCAGTCATTTGCATAAACACCGCCTCCAGTGCAAGACATCGATGAATAGTGATCTTCTTACCATAGGCCCCACCCACTGGCATTCAGTAGCTTAATAGCTGATCACTTAAATATGCTGAATGCGAGTGTCGCGTTGCAAGTGGATCGTTTATTTTTAATGGCATCCTGGTGTGTCCAGAATGTCCAGAGTGTTTTGTTTCGTACACGAAGCATGTTGAGTTCACAAGGAAACATTTGTTAAAAGATGAAGCGGTACTAGATCTGACTGCAGCTGCATCACAAACTGTAAGTAAATGATTTCATAATGCTTTGTCTGGAAATGGCCTTTTTTTATCATGTTGTCAAAACACTCACATGCAGTAGCAAGGGGTGTTTACACGGTTTTCTACGCAACAACATTAGCCAATCATAACAGCGACTGATTACTGACAAGCATTAAAGGCCCCGCCCCTTAAAACAGCTCGTTTCAGACAAAGGGTCAGAATGAGGGTTGAAAATAATAATTTTTCATATATTTTTGTGCAAAAAAAAAAAAATATTAACATTATAAGTAAACCTCAAGGAACATATTAAAATAAATTTTAAAAATCCATGTCATGACCCCTTTAATATACTGGTCTATCAAAACTGGACAAAATGTTTGAATATTTACAAATTACAATATGCAATTATTTAAAATCAGTGTCTCAGGTTTTAAATGTAGGTGGTAAAACTGTTAGAACTGGTAAGTTTAATTCAGTTTTGCAAAACAGTTTTTCATAATGAATAAATCAGGGCGAGTCTTTCAGAAATCTGAATGTTTGTGGAAAACTTGTGTTGTGCCGTTTGTGTATTACATTTAAATAAAAACAGATTGGTAAATATTGCCGTTTATTACTATGCATTTGTATTAGTGCATATAAAAAGAAAATCATTCATGCTTGTGTTCATTCAGCGAATGAAAGTGTTGGAAATAGGGTGATACTGTAATCTGTCTTTGTGGAAATGTTGTATTAATCAAAATATGAATTAAGTATTATCAATGTGAATACAGCCATTTGTGACCCTGGAGCACAAAACCAATCATAAGGGTCAGTTTTTTGAAATTGAGATTTAGACATGATCTAAGAGACGAATAAATAAGCTTTCCATTGTTGCATTGTTTGTTAGGATAGGACAATATTTGGTCGAGATACAACTATTTGAAAGTCTGGAATCTGAGGGTGCCAAAAAAAAAAAAAAATTCTTGAAGTTCTTAGCAATGCATATTACTAATCAAAAATTACGTTTTGATATATTTACATTAGGAAATTTATAAAATATCTTCATAGAACATGATCTTTACTTAATATCCTAATGACTTGGCATAAAAGAAAAATCGATCATTTTGACTGGTGATCCAGTGTCATATTTAGGCATCAAGTCATTCTACTGTTATAATCATGTATTTGCCTGTGTGTAAGAGAATGGAATGCGCAACCATTACTAAAAATATATGGTGGAGCTGCACCTCCTATTTTAACATTAGATAAAATATATAATGAGGCCTCCCTGTTCCACTTAATATAAATTGAGGCCTTCTGTCTAGTTCCTGAAAACAGATTGGAGTCACAGCCAAAAAAGTTAAAAAGTTGATGAACAAAAACACGTATGAAATGTACTGAACGCCTTATAAGTGCCTCATTATCTCTCATAATAAAATCTATAATCTTGCATCAAAAACCTCAAGACTTCGAGAGTAATTCCTCACAGAAGCCATCGCATCTTTTAAAGATTCTTACCATGGCTGAGCAGTTGTAATAATCTTTATGCGTTGGCTTCCATGGCTTCAGACATCTCCAGCAAAATCCATGATTACATTTGGCACACGTCATACTACACAGAGAAAAAGATACAAGGTATACATTTAGTCAACTAAGGTACACATAAATCAACCGTTACATAGTTCTTTAATTTAATAATAAATACTAGATAAATAATAAACCCTTTTTGGGTCTCTGATAGAACAATTTCTTTAGAAACAAAACTTGCAACTTCAAGGGTAAAACAAAATGCACTGTAGTTTAAAAAATGGAAACAAAGTAACAAAAAAATTAGACATTTGTGCTTGTACACTCACTGTAGACAACCCTCGTTTTTCTCAATCTGGGCCTGGCAGCTGGGGCATCGTTTGGATATAAGTTTGGCCAGATGTTTACTCTGTGCTTCCATACTCATTCCCTCATAATAGCCTCCATCATCCATCCACTGAGACATGTGACTGCAGCTGGCTGGGTAGTGCGCCTGATTGGACAGGTGTAAATCATGTCTGAATCCGAATCGTTTCAGAAAACCAAGGCTTACTGGTACTGGTAAAGTTTATTGCGTGTATCTCACAACACTACTGCAGTATTGGATTAGAGTCAAATAAATGACCAGATTACCTCTGGGAAGTTACAGCTGAAACAGGAAGACCAGCAGCACTTGGAGCAGGTGCCCATGCTACCAATGTTCTCCGTGCACAGGATCTGGTCACAGCCCTGAGGGTTGGTACACCAGGTCAGGTTGGAGCAGCACTCCACGAAGCCTCGCAGAAGGGCGCCGTCATACTGCAGGAGAAAGCACAGGATACAAACTCATTCTCTGCTCCCTGAGCAACTTACTGTGCATGTGTGGTGACCTGCACATACTTTGGCAATGGTGTCCTTATCGGTGAGGATGTTGTGAAAGAACTTCGAGGTGGGCTGAGCACGGCAGTCGGTGATCGGACAGTCGCAGTTCATCACCAGATTCTGTTCGATACGAGCAGTGAGGTACTCCTGCCAGCAGGACTAATAAGAAACAGAAAAAGCATGACAAAAAGCACAAAGTTTAACATAACTTCACATAAACGTTTAACATCTAAACCTTAGCCAGCTTTACTAACAGCTTGTGACAGCATAAACCCTCTCTTGAAACTACTGTCAGGATTTTTGGCAGTGAAAAATTTAGTGATGAAATGGCATTTTGAGGTTGACATTTGTAGGAGTTTCTCTTTCAGACAACACATTTATGGGAGGACAGTACTGAAATTAATCATACAAAGTGATTTACTAAGGCCATTATTTAACACCCCACAAAAAAAACATGTTTTAATGCATTTCAGACTTGTGTTAATATTTAATAATCGGCTTAGCTTGTTTGCGACCCTACGCTAATTATGCAAATGATTCAGGTGCACCTGTGTTCTTTAATTGCCACATTGTCAGTAGATCACTACATAAAATGTTCATGCTCATGGATGCTTTTGTGGGATTGTGGTCTTATGCTAATTCTATTTGTAAATCTGGCCAGTGAATACACAGACATATTACATGTGTAGTCCATAACTGCACTAAAGACTTCATGAAATCAAAATCGGGCTTTTGTGTTTCTTAGTTCTGGGTTATTAATATAATAAAATGAGAAATAATAATAATAAAAAAAGACAAAATTAAATTTGAGCACATAACTTTTTTTCTTCCATGAAAACTGAATCATTTTTTTTCTGATCCTCTTGTACTAAACAAAAATGAAAAAGTATCTAAAAATTCATGCTTCATAGCTTTACATGAATTATAGGCACTGACTTTTTTTTTTTTTTGTAACTGATTTATGATACCGTTCATAAGTTTGGGGTGGGTAAAATTTTCAGTTTGAGTCTGCTCACCAAAGATACATTTACACTACCAGTCAAAAGTTTTTTTTTACTGTTTTTTAAAGAAGTCTATTCTTCTCAGCCTGCATTTATTTGATCCAAGTACAGCAAAAATAGTAAAATTTGAAAATATTTTTACTATTTAAAATAACTCTTTTCTATTTGAATATATTTTAAAATGTAATATATTCCTGTGATTTCAAAGCTGAATCTTTAGCATCATTATTCCAGTCACATTAATTTTATTCTAATAATATGACTTGCTGCTCCAAAAAAATGAGAAGATTTTTTTCAGGTTTCTTTGATGAAGCAAAAGTTCAGAAGAACAGCATTTATCTGAAACAGAAATCTTTTGTAATATTGTAAATGTCTTTATCATCACTTTTCATCAATTTAAAGCCCCCCATTTTTTTTAAACAGTGCTGAAAGAGCAAGCTTTTAAAAATGTCCCAAAAGTGCAGTTTCAACACAGCTGTTTGTAAATTTTATGCCTCTAGCTATTTTTAGCTGTACAAAACAGCTTTATTTGCTGCTTGATATTGCAAACTGGTCTGTCTTACCATATTATTTTAATGTAATATCTTTATTACGAACACACTGGTTTGTAGTGCAGTTTTGCCATTTACTGCATGTTGTTATTCTTCTCGTTATTTCCCTAAAGCAGCTAATGAACCGCAAGTCTCGCCTATAGGCTTACTTCCATGTTAAAGAAAAAGGTGGACAGGACACACATCAACACAGTGTTTAACTCTGAAAGGTTTTAGCCCTACACTCACCCTGCAGCAGTAATGCATGCAGCAGAGCATGGGAGGGGGGTCACTCTCTTTGGATTGGGAAAGGCACACGGGACATTGGGCCACGGGGCCTGGGGCTGGCTGGGGGTTGCGGATCTTGAGGCCGGCAGCCAGGACCAGGGCGTCTGGGTCGTCTGTGTAGCGCTGGATCAGCAAGTCCACGTTCCATTTGCAATGTATGAGCAGGTGCTCGGCCCGGTCCAGATCCAGGCTCAGGGTTCCCGCCACCTGCTGGACGGTGCGCTGCATCAGCTGCTTGACCTCCTCTTGAGTCATTGTGCGACCCATGGAGAACAGTACGGCCTCCAGCACGCCGTCCTCCGGATGCTGCGGGGGAACTATAAGGCCTCCCAGGCTGCAGAGGGAGATATATACACAAAACGTCATTATGTGGATGCAGGATTGTATAATTGGTGAGTTTTAGGGAAGGGCATTTTGATTCTTAACAGCAGGCCCAGACAGAATCTGCAGACTTTTCCACTTTTGCAGTGCTGTTTATTTGGGGAAAATGTGTGGTAAAATTAAGATATACTACACCTTCATTGGTAGTTGAGAGAATGATCAAATTAGCCAAAATATTTAATAAACAAACAAAAAACTTCTAATCTTCTAATTGTGTGGAACTCTGCATTGCTGCTCCATGTGGACTTGCTCAACAACATTTATTACCATACTGAATTTATCTTGGTTAAATACAGATTTTAACTTCCTGATATGCGCCATTTTTAATAAGGCAATAACAGAATTGATTAAAATATAATTTGTTCATTTTGAAAAAATGTATTACTTTTAAAATATCAACTTGCACATTCTGAATACATTTAGGGATGAAAACCCTCTGTTTGGACAAGTATGAAGGTTTGACAAGATACTGAAACATATAGCTAAAAATAATTCAGAACTAAAATGATTCTATTTACACAGAATAAATGAGCAACAAACATGATTCAAAATTTTAAATGTCTTTATTTTTTTAAAGTGGTAAACATAAGTTGCCTTGTTTCAAAATATCTAGCATATTTATACTAAAATTCTATGCTGAAGAAACATAAGTATTAGATTTTTAAAAAGTGGACAAAAACCAAGAACAACAAATTCAAGTTGTAGTTCACCCAAAAATGAAAATGCTGTCATTTACGCACTCTGATGTCGTCTCAAACCTATAAAACTTTTCTTTAAGATATCTGAACTAGTGCTGTCAAACGATTAATCGCAATCAAAATAAACATTTGTGTTTACATGTGTGTGTATCAGGGCTCTAAACCGGTTCAAGGAACGAAAAAATGGAAACGAACGAAATTTTGACAGGAACAGAACCAGAAACAAAATCAAATTTTATAATTCAGAACAGAATCTAAAATTTGAAACTGCCATTAATTGGTTAATGTTATTTTATCGTTCCATTTAATATTTGAAATTTGCTGTCAGCCAATCACAAATTTAAGCAGTACGGCAATTAGATTACAGTTTATGGCATTAGAGTTTATCTGAGGATAGTGTAAGATGGATTCAGATCACACACACGTGCAGTGCTTCTGTGAACGCACAAAACAAATATATAAAAGGAATATATAGGCCTATACACAAAGTATTTCACTTAAATCATTGACAGATTAACAAAAACAAAGAAAGAAATGTGCTGAGTTTCAGTTAATTGTAACGCAATCCAAAGTTCACGGAAAGGAAAACGAGACGAAAGAAGGCTAGTTTATTTTGCAAAAGCTTTAAAGTTTTGAATGATGTCTTGCTTCTATCTGTATGACCAACCAGTGTAGGTATGAACATCGCGCCGGTGCCTCATGTGCACACAGACACAACATAGTTTTGCGCCATTGCAGCCTGTTCATTATCAAAGTGAAATACAGTTAAAGGAACACAGTAACAAAAGTTACACTATTAGCCTACATAATAAATAATATTTCAGCATCCAGATACGTCGCAAATATGAAAACATCTGGACCGAATGAGAGAGGTAGACATCACCTTAAATTAATTTGTTTTTGGATTAAAGTTTTATAGTCTAAACGGATAGTCTTAACTTTAAAGGATTTGTTGTGGATAGAAGGAAACTAATAACGGTTTATAATGTTTGTAAACATTTTGTTTCACCGGCATTTAAGTCTACATTATTTCTGAATGTGAAAATAAAAGCAACGTGAGCCTACGCGGCTTATGTTTTTTTTTTCCCTCTCAAAACGCAATTTTATGCGAGTAGCATTTTTTTAAACAATACAGCAAACGTTTCTAAAAAAATGTCTTTAAAGTGTAAACAGCTTTTTCTTCTTTTGCTTAGTAGCCTACATTTGGCCAAAATACACAAAAGATGACTAAAGTGCAGGGCGTTAAAATAAAAGATCTCTTCCTGTTTATCTCTTTTTGAGTAAAGAAAGTGCTGCACTTTGTTATTATTATGCAAAGAATAAAAAAAAAAAAAAAAAAAAAAAAAGAAAAAAAACATTATTAACCAGTATTTTTTCTACTCAAACCGGTTTCGGGACATTAATAATACAGGGAAAAATGTTAAAATATCAATTCTGCTCTGAGTGAACCGAGTGTTTTTTGTTTGTTTCCCAGCTCTGGTGTGTATACTGCGTATATTTATTTTTATATATATAAATACAGACACACATACAGTATATATTTTGAAAATACTGACATGTATTTACATGTATATATTTATATTCACATAATTGATATTATGTATAATATTTTTAATATATAAACTACATTTTTCTTACATGAATGCATAATAAATATACACAGTACACACACATATAAACAAAAACTTATTTTGGATGTGATTAATTGCAATTAATCATTTGACAGCACTAATCTGAACAGTTTTATTTCAGCCTTTTATTCATATACAAACATTGATTAATGCACAAACAGCACATATATGATAAATGGAAGCTTGCTTAACAAGCAACAACCAATGACATTGGTTTTTGCCTGTCAAGCAAGTATGTTTGCTGCAACTGACCATATTTGATGTGCTCTGTGTGTGTGTAATGTGAATAAAAGACAAAATTAAATCCGTTTGTGTCTCTTTAGAAGACTTGTATTACACCACCTGATTCATATAAATGACTTTTACAATGTCTTCTTAAAGTTTTGGACAAAAATTGACAAAACGCATGAGGGGAAAAAACAAAAGACATTAAAAATACCTTCATTTGCATTCTGAAGATAAGCAAAAGCCTTATGGGTTTGGAACAACATGAGGGTGACTAAATGATGACACTTTTCATTTACAGGTGAACTATCCCTTTCCTGCACAGACAGGAACTGAGCAGCCTTCATTTAATAACAGGACTGAATTTCAGTCCACTGTTGATTACAAACTTTAGTGCTATTTACAAGTCTTGCAATATAAGACAAAAGAGCAATACTGGCGACGCTAATTTTCATCCTGACCAATGAAGAATGGACTAGCTCCGCCTTTGCGTAGGTCATAGTGCAACTGCAGACGTTAAACCAAATCAAAACAGATAAAAAAGGTAAAAACAAGCAGCAAAACTGCATTTGCCTATATTTCAAAACCTAGTGAGCTGCTTCCCTGTTTACTGCTGACACAGGCGGTTGTTTTCTAAGGTGAATGATTTAAAATCCTACAAACAGCTCTCTGCATGGGGTACTCAACTTAAAACGTATTCCTAGAGAGTCTGACATAAGCTAACAACAAACTGTCACACAAACATAGTATGTTCATGCTGCATTTCTTTTATATGCACCTAGGTTGGCAGCCAACTAGGTTTTGAAACAGAGAAAAGAGCTTACAACAAAAAAAAGGAACAGGATAGACAAGCTACTCGCCCCGACGAGTGCACCTCTTTGGTATCAGTGCATCTCTTGTTTTAGGAAAAAAAAGAAAAGCCCTGAGAGGGGAGGAAAAAACATCAGTGAAAGCCACGCTCTGTGCCTCCTGTCTTGCACGGGGTGTCTAGGGATCAAGGGTTAAGGGTCATCAGCACACCTGATGTCGGCTTTGCCGCCGCCGCTGCTGCTTGCGGAGCTTTTTTTCGCGTCCATCTTGAAGGAGAACTGCGCCTGGCCCTTTCGGGGTGTGGACGGGTCCTCCATCACGAACTCCACGATGTGTGGGCTTTCCTCGTTGCGGCGGAGGTATCCTTTGTTGATGACGTGCATGATGCAGGACAGCACGTCTGTAGTGCTGCAGCTGAAGCGAACCGAGGCGTGAGTCCGGCTCGCCTCCTGCTTCTGACACCGGTCCAACACCTGCGATGGCACAGGGAATGGCAAAAAGCACAAAACTCATCTTCTGTAACGTGTGGTTTCTAGCCATTTTCCATCATTTTTGTTCATAATTAACACTAAATCAAAAAAAAAAAAACTCTACATACAAAATAATATAAAGAAATTACAATAATATACAATACAATAATAAATACAATAATATAAAGAAAATAAAGTTGTTGTTTTTTTTTTTTCCCCAAAAGTAAAATCAGTATCAAAAGCAGTACAGCAAATAATGTTTTCCACATTTTCAAATAAATCTTCTACAATTTAAATGTATTTTCTTTTTGTATTACAATAATGAGTTTTTTTTTATGAGATCTGCTTAATTGTCATAAAAATCAGTTCAAAATGAAAAAAAAAATAAAAATAGGCCTCATGCAAAATAATCCAAACTTTACCTTGAACACTAAATTGTCAATATGCATCTCCTTCTCATTCTTCATGATCTGCACAATGAGACAGTAGATGTAGTTCCTCTTCCTCTCCAGTGTGAGTGCAGCATCTTCATCTACATTCAGGTAGGTCTGCTTGGGAAGCAGACAATGGTAACCGTGTCTGTCTGAGCTCTGTGAGAGGGCCTTCTTGTTCAGTCTCAGGACCCCTGAAAAATTCAATGGTTTTCAAATGGATTTTTTTTCTAAATTCAGAATTTTGAAACTTATTCAAAATTTTAACTTTTACATGCATATACACCATTGGATCATCGGATGCCCATTTTCCAGTTGATATGATTCTTTAGGGTCTTAATGAAAAGTCTATAACATACTTTGGTTAAAAATTCTCAATGGTAGTGTAAAACAACACCCTTTTTACCTTGTCAAAATGAGCTCTGCAAAAATCATCTCATTCTGAGTCACTGTTCCTTTAAATGCAAATGAGCTCTGCTCGCCCCGCCCCTTTAATTGCGACACCAGGACAAATTAAAAACACTGTAAATATGTTTAGTCATTGTAGTAGTAATAACTGCCTGTTTTTGCAAAAGCCACCAGCCATTGTCAGGTGTGGCAAAAAGTTAGTTTTAGGCCCTGCCTGTAACGTTACACCCCTATTGTATACATTGAATCACCAATTTTTTTTTTTAATCGATGCATCAAGAAAACAGCTGTCATTTCTCACCTTTCATGGGGTCCTGACTGGAGTCGGTTTGAATGAGAATCCCCCTCTCTACTGTGAGAGGTTTGAGGGCATGGCTCAGCATGGCTGGAGAGAGACCCGTGGCCTGCTGCAGCATCTCCACACTCACATCCTGCAGAACAAGACGAAAGTGAACAATTCTGACATGTATAAACTTTATATCACTCCTAAACTTGATTCGGTCTTCAGACAGTACCTCATGTTTGTTAAACTGTAGCAGGACGTACATCTGCAGCGTGGAGACGTACAGAGTACAGGAGCCATACTGAAGCTCTGCATGGCCAAGCCATGTCCACTGCAGCCGTCGAGGCTTACTGTGGGTCAAACTACTCATGCGCTGACCTACAGGACAGATACACACATACTGATTAACTTCAAACTACAACAGAACCACCAGAGGGAATATGTCTTACTAGGCTGTAGCATTTGCACTGGCATAAATAATGGATTTTTTTAACTAACTGTTGCCGTAAAACTCTGTGAATTCATCCAGGTAATTGCAGAGTTGAGCAGGGAAGTGTTTGCTGGGGTCCTCGAGGTAGCAGGGAGCTGATACAACCCAGCAGCGCGGGGACAACACCAACACTTTTACGTCACACTCTTCCTCAGGTTCAGACACATCCTCATCCATCATCTGATCAAAAACACATGATGAACAACAAAATGCACAGCATTTAGCATTTAAACATTTACATCATCACAACACAATAAACAAAGCAGAGGGATGCACATCTGACATTTTTTTTAGCTAGCGAAGAGTAGCCAGCCACTGTTTGCAGATACAGTTGAGTTCAAAAGTTCACATACACCTTGCAGAATCTGCAAAATGTTAATTTCACCAAAATAAGAGGGATCATACAAAATGCATGTTATTTCTTATTTAGTACTGACCTGAATAAGGTCAGTGCTTTTTAGTTTAGTGATAGTTGTTCATGAGTCCCTTGTTTGTCCTAAACAGTTAAACTGCCTGCCGTTCTTCAGAAAAATCCTTCAGGCTCCACAAATTCTTAGGTTTTTCAGCATTTTTGTGTATTTGAACCCTTTCCAGCAATGACTGTATGATTTTGAAATGCATCTTTTCACACTGAGAACAACTGATGGACGCACATGCAACTATTACAGACGGTTCAACGAGTGTTTGACTGGGACCTGAAGGATTTTTCTGAACAACATCGGGCAGTTTAACTGTTCAGGACAAACAAGGGACTCATGAACAACTAATCACTAAACAAAACAAACAAAAAAAACAAAAAAAAAACAAAAAAAAAAAACAGCTGTGGATCACCCAGGTAACAACACAGTATTAAGAATCAAGCGTATGTAAACTTTTGAACAGGGTCATTTTAAAAAATAACATGCATTTTGTATGATCCCTTATTGTGGTAAAATAATTAACATTTTGTAGATTCTGCAATGTGTATGTAAACTTCTGACTTCAACTGTACCTCAAAACCTGCCATGATACGATGATTATGATATGCGTCTTAAGTAGCACGGGTATATTTGTAGCAATAGCCAAAAATACATTGTATGGGTCTAAATTATCAATTTTTCTTTTATGCCAAAAATCATTAGCATAATTTAGGAAATTGAGGAAAATTCATGTTCCATTAAGATATTTTGTAAATTTCCTACCATAAATGTATCAAAACTTAATTTTTGTTTAGTAATATGCATTGCTAAGAACTTTATTTGGACAACTTTAGGCGATTTTCTCAGTATTTTGATTTTTTTGCACCCTCAGATTACAGATTCCCAAATAGTTGTATCTTGACCAAATATTGTCATATCCTAACAAACATCAATGGAAAATTATTTATTCAGCTTTCAGATGATGTATATATCTCAATTTAAAAAAAAATTGCCCTTATCACTGATCTGATTTCATCACTTGCAAAAAAAATAAATGTCTAGCGGTCAGTATGAAAGACTAGATTTCAAAACAAATTAAAACTAGCTACCCTTTGATGATGATTTATAAGACCTCCAGTGATAAAAATTGAAGCAGCTCTTACATAAAATGTCAATCATTCTCACCTCTTCAAAGTTCTCTAGATTCTTGTCCAGCTGCTGTAGACGGTAAAGATGAAACTCCTGTTGAAGCTCCTCAGATTCACTAAGGTTGGTCAGCATCTGCTGGGGAAACCGGTTTGGGAAGCAGGCACCGATCTGCTCAACCACAGCGCTCTCCAACCACACCTTCCCCTGACCCAACAGCCGATCACCCAGATAGTACCTGAACACAGGGGAAGAGATGACAATGTGAAAAACAGGGTGTACAGAACCATACACCATATAAAAGCTAGTGTCTTCCAATGTAAAGTTTCTTGATCACCACCTCTTTTCAAAACAAATACATAAACAGAGATCAAAATTCAAATATTATAGAAAAGAAAAATATTTAGATAATAGCTTGTGAAATATCACTCAACCCTAGTCAGCAGCAGCTGTTCTCATACCTGTAAAAGTGCTCAAAGGTGTTGGCCAGCTCCAGACCGGAGAGGAAAAGCATCGGCTCCAGGAATTGCTGAAGCTGGTTCAATGTGTCCACATTTCCAGAGTCCACCCCACTTTCCTGGATCATCTTGTCTATGTACTGTGCAAAACGTTCACTCACCTGTAAGCGAGTTATTGAAAAATAAATAAAAAGAATTACTTTTTAAAATGCTCATTTCAATTCAAAAATATCCTAATGGTCCAAAAACTAATTTTAATTCTAATGCATTATAATGAAGTAATCCCTGTTGACTCACATGCATAGCGGTGAGGATGGAGAGCTGGAGCAAGGCGGCAGAAAAGCCCTGACGGAGCGCAAGCACAAAGGCAGTGTGCTGGCCAAAAAGCTCCTCCATGGCATTCTTTAGTCGGAGGAACAGACCCCTGTACAGCTCTACGAAGTCAGGGCGGCTGCATGTTGAATCTAGGAAACTCTTTACCTGGAAAAAGCCAAACAAATTTACTTTAAAAATATAGGAATTGACAAACATGATCTGCACTAGCACAGTTCATTTTAGCTTGAGACATGCAGATATATTTGACATATTTGAAATGAACTGAAACACTGACTTATGAAATTAAGAGATTTTTGAATAATTTGTCATTTTGTTCAGGTATTTTGACTATTTTTAATATACCTTTGTCTACTAATAAGAGCGCAGTAGCTCCTTTTAGCACATACATCCCACACCAAAATCAAAATAAATGTCTAACCTGTCGCTGAACGACACCTTGCCAGCACAAAGCGATGCCTGCAATGCTGCTAGTATTCTTCACTTTCGGTTTGCTTGAGGATGAAGATGAGCTTACTGGAGTCGTTTCCTTATTCTTTCCCTCTTTACCATCTGTAAAACAACAAAAGCACACAAATAAAGACCTTTGACAAGGTGTCAAAAACAATCACACATATGGTTACCAAACAAAACCAATGTGCCAGCAATTAGGGCTGCACAATTAATCAAAATTTTGGTTCCCTTTAAATCTGTTGTTAACTTCTAACATGCATTATGAACAAAAAAATTCAGCATTTATTTTTGATTCCACACATTTAGTGTAAAGCAATGGCACCTGGGTGCAAAAAAAAATTTCACCTGGTTTGGAAAAATGGGCAAATAAAAAAAAAAAAAATAAACAAACAAAACAAAAAAAAAAAAAAAAATTACAACCATATAAGGCTTTCTATTTTTTTTTTTAAATCAATTTTCCAATGCAAAATAATATTAAAATATTAAATGCAGTAATGATAAAAATTCAGTATTATATAACATTACAAAAATCTGTATGTTCAACTTGACTCGGGGACCAAAAAAAAAAAAAAAAAACTACAGTGGACCAGAAAGAAATTCGCTTATTGGCTTCAGTGTGAATGCAAAGTGTTCATTTTCACTGCATTTGATTTTGAAGCACATGTTTAGCTCTTGTAACAATGGCTCAAGTGTAAACTGTTTGTTCTGGTAGGACAAAAATTAACAATTTGCAGTTTTTTAACACACTTGTTAACATGAAAGCTGCTATTGTGAATTATCAAATCGTGCAGCCCTACCAGCAATTTAAATGGGAAGCCAGAGCAATTAAAAAAAAAAATATAAAGACAGCAAAATTTAATAAAAATAAATAATAAAATAAACAATTAAAAGGCATTTTATCATGGTTAGTTTGGAGTTGAGCTGAGCAGATGGATGGGGTGCTGAAAAAAAAAAAATACATAAAATGAAGTCAAAATAAAATAACATTAGCATCTACACTATTACTTACTCTTCAAATCTCTGCTTCTGTTGATACCTTCTGAAAACAAGAAAAATACCTTGAAATACAGAAGCCTTCATTTAACACAATCTACAAAAGGAGGTTTAAAAATAGCACACCTGTTCTCTGGCTTAACAGAAAAGATTTAGATAGGACCACCACGAAACTATCAAATACATCTCGCATATAAATAAAAAGTACCCCACAGTAGTGGCGCTCCAGTCTCTAGAATGATGTAGTTTAAAATGTTTTAAAGGCACTCACTGGATTTGATGGGAGGTTTGAGCTCTTCTGTATCAACTGTGCTGGTGTCCACATGGACAAGCAAGTGAGTGAGACGCCGCACACGGGAGTTGAAGATGGAGGCTGAGCTCTTACATCTCTTGGAGGAATCGGCGTTCTCCAAATACTCTTTCATCAACCAGGACAGAGGGCTAAGAGTAGAAGTCTCTGTAATAAAGAAGCCGGTCAGAAATTAAATCCAAATCTCATGGACCACCAAAGAGTTTATACTGCGCATAAAACTGAAGATATCGAATTGGTAAAAGCACTTATATAAGCACTAATAACTGTTCATGTATTCATCAGATGGTCCCTTCCTTTTTAAGTTGGCGGTATTTGGCCAAAAGAAGCTGGAAAGTGGACCAGACTTCAGTCAGGTAAGTGCTGGTTACCTGAGATAGTGATGCTCTGGACGATGGGGGTGATGAGAGCTTCCCAGCAGGTCCGGCCTAAAGCCTCTGCGGCCTCGGCATCAGGCAGGAAGCGGTCAGCAAACATCTGCTCATGTTTTAGGGCACTGTTTAACCTAAAGCCCAGAGAGACGCACATAAATATCAGCAGCAATAACACCTCCCAGCCTCTTAATCCTGCTCTATAGCATTAGCAGAAGGTCTCACTTGTTAAAAAGCTGCAGCAGCTGGTTCTTGTCCTCCAGGATCTCCTGGCACCAGGTGTGAGCTTTTGTTGTATAGAAGAGATAAGTGCGGCAGCACAGCTGCTCCTTAAACACGGGCCAGAACGTAGGCTTTGGCCCCAGAACCTCAAACCCGTGCACTCGTGTATCAATGCCGCCCTGTTGACAGAAACATAATTTGTACCAGAAAAGGAAATCTCAGGCTTTATGTTGAACTTCGGGCAAGTTCTGCCACATTTCATTCAATAGGTCTGACCTGTTGACATCTTTTTACTCTGATTTGAATGATGGGCCAGAAGCGAGTCATATTCTCCAGCAAAACCACATGGCTGGCGGAAGGTGCCACATTTACCTGTTCAACACAAAAAAGAAAAGAAAGTATCATCTTAAAGTTCAATGTGCAATCATCACCTGTGTAAAATGAATGAGAAGCTTTTCTCACAGTGTTGAGCTCAGTATTGATGTTTGTAGGATCATCTCCTCCGAGAACTACAATACGAGCTGGCATGTAACTTGAGTCCTCACTGGCTACAAGCACAGTCAACTGTCTGTGAATGAAGAAAAGGATTTTCATCAGTTTCACCACCCTTAAACTGATATCTAGGTCCAATTTTTACCTTTTTATCAAAATTAGGGCTGTCACAACTCCAATTCAATTCGTGTACCCAATTATAAAAAAAAAATCCTTGATTGCCCGTGTCAAGTGACCCTCAAGTGGTGCATCCCACAAATGAGAACCCATTAAATGCATTTAGACCATTTTCTAAGGCTGCATAATATATTAAACCCATTTAAAAATCATAATAAATTGTATTACTTTTTGTGAATTCACAAACGCTATTATTCAATTAAATAAATATATGCGACGTAGATGTAATATATGCACATTAATTATTTACGTGTATGTGCAGTTTACCTGTTTCTAGTGCCATCTGCTGTTAAAAATTAAGCTCAGAATCAATTCAAGAGAGCATCACGATGCATTTGGAAAATCTCAGTCTTATAATGCATAATGTGCGTTAGCTCCATTGTTTATAAAACATGTATGTGAAACATGTATTTACACAGTTTTGTTCAATAAAACCATATTACTTGCTTTTGATACTTTATTTGAACCAAATATTATTGTGTCACTGCTATTATATATGTATTTAAGTCATTTTAAAGGCTATTGTTTGCTTAGATCTATTTTTCTTGCCTCAAAAATGTATTATAATATCTGATTACTCGCCAGAATATTCGACCGATTACTCACTAACCAAAATAATCCTTAGTGACAGCCCTAATCAAAACATATTAAATATACGCTACGTAAGACACGATGTGCAGTTACAACTGAATGAACAATGTTGTGCAATACCAAATATAGAAATCCACCAGATCAAAGCAAGTGTCTTTTTTATGAATGGGTTGTTTGAATGTCCATAATAACTGAATCATTCACTTTTACTGTTACTACTTATCATAACTGAAATTGATCAAAAAAGAAAATATTGTGACTAAAGTGCAAGTATGTTGGACTTATTGAACTGAGTTTGTTGTTTATTGAACTGTATATAAAGAAAAAAAAAAAAACAGCAAGAACAGCACTTTCCCTTGTGTGATTACTGCTTAACTATATCATATGTTGTACTAAAAAAAGTTGTTGCTGTAATAAAAGTCTAGGGTTTCTTTTGGCAGTATTTACTAAATAAAGAATAGCCAGGTCAGCATACCTGATGACCACTCCTTTATGCATGTAAATGTTGATAAAATGGGAGCCGGTACAGCCGTTGGATTCCCAGTAGGTTTTGGGGTTTTTGTCTGTCAGCTTGTTAGCTCGATGGTGATTGGAGGAGACCTCCACCTTCTCCCAGCATTTGTCCTCTTTCAGTTCCACACTGGAGCCTGAAGAACATCATACAAGTAAATAAACTCATCACACACTCAAATAACTGTAAAAGATATACCTTTACTAGTAACATAGCACAGTTATTTTTAAGCAAAGGCTTTAAATGAATATTTAGAATTTTAGTTTTACTATTTAGTTTTAGTAAATAGAAAAGGAGATTTTCTGTTCCATACAACAATGTGGATGGTGATTTCCCACACAAAGTTATCTCATGATTTCAGAAAACTTTCAAGTCATGATGAAAGGGAAGAAGCTACAGATCTTTTCTTCCGCATTGTGTTAGATCCATTTTTAACCAGTTATAAAAAAAAAAAAAAAAAAAAAAAAGACACTTGGGCAGAGACCGGGTCCTATCCATCGGTTAGCTTGGAATCTATTGTGAAAGTGCAGCTCAGACTTTCTAACTTGTGTGTTTCATGGATGAAAGAAATAAGATTTAAGAGACATAAGATTCAATGAGCGAATAGAGCATTTCATTTTGGGGTGAATTATAGCTTTAATGATTACACGTTTTATATATAGAGTGTTTTAGTAACAGACCTTGGCACAAGTTCCGCAGGAACACATCAAAGAAGGGAATATTGATGGGCTGATGGCTGCGGCGATGCTCTTCGATCTGACCAAGGACCATCTGAAGATACAAATATGGAGTGTGTTATTAAGTGAACATGTCTATTAATTATCCTGACAGTCTAACAAACCATTAAACATTCTAGGAATGGACCATCCAATAAAATCTGCTTGTTATGCTCCATCTAAGCGATTAAAATCCTTGTAGGAAACAAGCCTGCTCGAGGTCAGATGACCCAGAATCCAGCCTAATTATATAAGGCTTGTTCTTACATCTCAGAGAACTCAAAACTAGCTGATTTTGAAAATATATATTTTTGAACAGGCTTTACCTGTATACATCCTGCCAGCACACTGGTGGTCATTTTCTTGTAGAGGCTGGCGTACTTCTCACAGTCATTGATCAGGTCCCGCAGCTCCGTGACCATAAGCAGGCTGGTGCTGTGTTTGTCCACGGCTTTGATAAGAGCCTCTTTGGTGCCCAGCCGACACATCACAACAGCATAGTCTTTATTCAGAGAGGCAATTCGATATAAGAAGCGGATGAACTGCTGCACGACCTAAGTGGAGATAAAGAGGCATTGAAATACTACTATTACGAAACCATGATCTTATAAAGCTAATTTATAAGGAGGGAAAGTACCTCTCTGTCACTGACAAAGGCTGTCATAGATGACAGGCAAGGCTCAATACTCTCATGCCACGGCAACAGATCCTCCTGGTAATTATCCAAGAACTTGTTCAAAATCCTGGGGAGTATGAAAGAGGTAATATATCATTAGCAAATAAAGCAATACCATCAATACCATCAAGACCTTAAGTAGCTTAAAGAAATGCCTCCAAACACTTCCAAATTACTTTCTTGCGTGGAACATAAATATTTATGTATTTATTTATTTTAAATAACCTTTTGACTCTGTCATGTGATTTATGCAAAGCATAGGCAAGGTTAGCATATAATGACAGAATTATTTTAATTTTGAACTATTTCTTGAAATAAACTGCTAAATATCCAATCCTGCCATAAATTAAGGTTTAACATTGATGACATAAAACATAAATATGAATGGCAACTAAAATGTTATCAAAATAAAAATAAATAAATATTAATAAAATACATTAAAATGAGTGCTGTCAAACCGATTAATTACATCCAAAATAAAAGGTTGTGTTTACATAATATATTTGTGTGTATTTCTATGTACACACGCATACATGTATACATTTAATATATAATATATATTTATATATATATTATATAAATCATATATAAATATGAATGCATACATAGACATGTAAATTAGCGCTGTCAAACCATTAATCGCATCCAAAATAAGTTTGTTTACATATTATGTGTACTGTGTATATTTATTATGTATAAATACACACATATGTAGTATATATTTGAGAATATTAACATGTACATATTTTTAATAATATAATTAATATTACATATAAAAACATTCATTATATAAACAACATTTTTCTTAAATATATCCATGGATATGCATTTATATATACATAATAAATATACACAGTACAAACATATTTTGTAAACAAACTTTTATTTTAGATGCGATTAATAGCGATTAATCGATTTGACAGCAGTAATTAAAATTAAAAAAAGCTTATTTTACAGGACTTAATTTCAGAATGTCAAAAGAGTAAATGTAAAGGAAATTATACATTATTTAAAAATGTAAAAGTACTTGTACATATAAGCGTTTTGCCTTTAAGTCATTTATTTTTTAATAATTGATTTATTTTTTAAAAAAAGCACTATTATAAATAGCATTACTTATATTGCAATAGAATAAAAAAATACAGCATTCCAGAAATTACAATGACAATAATGAAAACCATTTTCTTAATGGAAAACTTTTTTTTAAAAACGTGACCTAGACATGTTTTTGTGAGTGCAACTACCTCGAAGTAGCTCGAAATAGCTTTTACCTATTTATTACGAAAATTAGTCAACTTCTCACCTTAGGATGGACAGCTGTACAGCCCGATCCGCTCTGTGCTGGTCCATGAGGCGGATGAGGTCCTGGAAGGTGTCTCTGCTGCGTGTTACCTCGTTTCTTTCTTCCTCCAGTTGGGAGGCGTCGTCACAGAGCAGCTGCTCCAGGGTCAGTATAACCTCTTTAGTGGCTGGCATTTCCTTCAGACTTACCACCAACATCTTCAGCTCTGTATCTTTAAAGTCATGTTCATCTTGAGACTCTACAGAGGCAAACATGTAGCTTTAAATGATGCACAAACATCTGTAATCTAAGTCAAGAATGAATGTGCATGATGATACCTTTTTTCTCCAGTTTGTGAACCATAGAGATGTGGTTGAGGGCAATAATAGCCAGCATGCTGTGTTGATTCTGAGCAGAAAGGCACTTCTTTAGCGTGGCACTGACACTGCAGGCGACTAGCTGCTCTGCCAGGCTCTTGTGGCTGGAAATCAGCATGATGATGACTAGTAGCCCGTTCCGCACCGACAAACCACAACTGCATAAACCACAGAAAAAAAATGAATATGAATTCAGCAAACAAAGTCAGTTATGCTATATCTAAAGCTGACTTCAAAGCTCTTACCCTGGTGTGCTGAGCATGAGGTCAATGGCAGACGGGATGGCACACAGGAGCCCTTTGGAGCCTTCGGGTGTAGCAGAGCCGATGCTTGCAAAAATCTCCAGCATCATCTGAGTGCCAGACTCAGAAAGGGGCAGACAGCCACCCACACTGCGAGGATCATGTTTACTGGCACCTGTGATGACCTTTAGAGTCTGGAGAAAACAATGCATGTTTGTCAAACACTTAGTTTCAGTAACTA
The DNA here is from genome assembly GCA_036247105.1 of Cirrhinus mrigala. Classification (NCBI taxonomy): domain Eukaryota; kingdom Metazoa; phylum Chordata; class Actinopteri; order Cypriniformes; family Cyprinidae; genus Cirrhinus; species Cirrhinus mrigala. Next base: position 6,418,363 of record CM070019.1, on the reverse strand, counting down.
ACTTAGAGCATTGTAAAGAATGCAATGATTCTGGCTTTAATTTCAGTTAACAATACTTAACCCACATGCATCTTTAGAGACAACTTTGTCTTTTTTTTTTTTTAATATAGGTTTGGCTATGGTAATACAAACAGCATTTATTTTGTCAATTTTTTAATTAGAATTTTAATATTCCACCCTCATTTGCTTTCATCAATCTATTTTACACTAACGACAACAACATTTACACTATGGACAAAAACATCCCCATTAAAACCACAATATTTAATCTCAGCATCATTTAAGCAAAAAATCCTGCAATTTTTAAATAGCATTTCATACCGTTAGCTAGGCTTCAAAATGTTTTTTTCATTTTTAACATTTTTCCATTTGACACCTGATAGCACCATTTTCTCAGGTTTGCTTTTTTTTTTTTTTTTTTTTTCTTCGGCATATTAGCAGTGATATCAGAATTATAGAATTTTTTTTTTTTTTTTTTTCATAAAAAACAACAGTGGCATTATGTGCAGAAACTGGTATTTAAAGGGTGAAAACCTTGAAGATAAATTAATTTTTGGTAGTTACGTTTAAAGCTTATGTTGATATAAAATTAATGGAAATAAAAGTGTTTTTTTGTAGATTTTTTTTATTAATTTTTTTTTTTAACATGGGTCCTCTAAAGACCTCAGCACAACTTTTTGAAACTGACGCAGAATGGTTAAGAATTACATTTATTAGGGATGTGACAAGATCTCATGGCACAAGATCTCACGAGATCCAATGTGTCTCGCGAGACCAGATGGATCTGGCGAGATGTTGTGAGATATACTCGCAAAACATTTTGCAGTGTTTACATAAGAGCTGCACGATTAATCATTAAAATGTTGAGATCTCGATTCAAACACCCACATGATCTTATTCCTGAATGTCAATGATTTAGCTATGTCTATTAGGATTGTTTCCCACCACGAGTTTCAGTGGAGCGTGAGAAGAACCTTTTTTTTCGCTGCCCATGTTAATGAATCAGAGGGTCGGGTAAATTTGAACGCAGAAAGAGCAACACAAACAGTCTTTTCAACCACATTATAATCATTTTTTCTGTGATACAGACATTTAAATGATTCAAGTACTGGGATAAAAGTTTATAGTTTGGGTATAAACACCTATTGTCTACAATAGCGATCAAAATGAAAGTATTTTAACACTTGTATGCATTGTAACGCTTATCCTCTTCCGCCAGGGGGTGGCGACAACTGCCCGTTTAAAAAAAAAAGTATGTCATTGAATCATTCATTCAGGAGATTTCAATGGTCAAACAAGTCTTAATGAAGTGAGACACTGACTCCTTCATTGATTTTTTTTTTTTTTTTTTTAATTTTGTTTAAATGAATATGTTTTTAAAAGACTTAAGCAAATAACAGTTTGTCAGAACCACAAGTAAATTGCATTATTTTGTTTAGTTTTCTAATCTTTTTTTTCTCCAGAATAGTGAAAGAATCATAGTCTCCAATTTATAAAAAACAACTGGGATTCTTAATTTATCCAGAATCGTGACGCTCTTGTTTAAATGTTGTTTATTACTGCATATAATTCATTAAAATGGAAGTTTAATTTCATAAAGTTCAAAATGCACCTCCATTTTTTTGCATTTTGTCTTTTTCAGTTGAATAAAAGACTATTTTTCCTATATATTTCATCGAGGATTTCTTAAGAAAAGTTCAAAAATGTCATCTTGTATCGTTCTCGTGATCCCAGTCTTGTCTCGTCTCATGGGACAAGTGTCTCGTCACACCCCTAACATTTATTAATGTTTTTTTTGCGATCCAGTCTCAATCTTATTGATAATCTAAATGTCTTTTTTTTCCCACTTTTATTTGACATAGATTTTTGTTCAACATCTGTCCTGATCATAACCACCAAAAATTAATTAATTTTCTAAATTTTAACCTTTAAATGCCTAATGTTTGTGCACATTACACCACCATTGTGTTTTTAAAGAGCAATTATCCTACATAACCAAAAACAATTATAACATTCATTATGTTTTAATTACACTGTATCAGTAACTGGTTTTGCATGACTGGATGACCAGTGAAATTCAGGACAGGAGAAGCTTTAGGTTACTACCTTGACCCCGGTTCTCTGATACGCACCAGGCGTAATCGACTGTGGAAGCACCAATGACACTACGTCTGCCAATCACGACAGACCAATTGGTGCAGCGATCAGGGAGTCCCGCCTCCCTGTATATAAACCACAGCTACCTGCTGTCTCATCATTCTCGCTTGCTTCCCCGTGAAAGATTTTTGGAAGCCATTCCCATAATGACATACCAACCAAATGTTAAAAAAAAAAAAAAAAAAAACCTTATGCCCTTGAAGACATAAGAAAGAATATATAGGTCACAAGAATCCTCACTCACCGCCAACGCAATCTGCTGCACCTGTATACAGGCAGGATACTCCTGCATGCAGCACAGGATGGCTTTAACACCGCCCTCCGTGGCAAATGAGACCCTCCACTCGTATTTCAGCATTAGACTGCGGGTCAGCAGCAGTGCAGTGATAGCGTTCTGCTTGGGCTGACTGCCAATCATCTCCACCAACATCTTTAAGACTTTGTCACTGAAAAAGACAAGAAAGATATTTTGAACGGTTTTGCCATATAAACCAGAAATCATGTTACTTTACATTACATTAGGGCTGCACGATAAAGGTTAAATGGTAGATTACGATTATTTTGTTCACAACAAATTGTATTTTAATTTTTTTTTCATGTTTCATCAAAATTAATGCACTTTAACATAAGCACGAAGCAAGAGAAATCCAACTTGCATGGTTTGCTCGCAGATTTAGTCAGCAAACAGTTCAAATTACAGCATGAAAGAAAACAGACTGGCTATATTATGCTTTTATTTGCGCAGAATATATCAATAAAGATCACTGAACTCTAAACTACATGTTTGCTGGTGTTTTCAACTCAGTGCTTTTTCATAATGTAGAGAGAGTCTATGCACATGGTTAGAATGACTAAGTAAACCAACTGGGCAGAAAATGCATTGATTAAAAAAAAAAACAAAAAAACAAAAAAAACTCTGATTGGGGGATTTAAACTTTTAAAATCTGGCAACCGCAACCACAAAAGCTTAAATTGTTACCAATACAAGACAATGCAAACGGCAAATTAACATTAAACATTTTAGGATAATAACCCGCAGGCAAATAAAATCATGATCACTATATAAAATACAATTCATCGCACAGCCTTACTGTTTTTCGTCACACAAGCTAGCAATCACATAGCTTTACATTACTTTTTATGGAGCATAATACATTATGCATTGCATGTAGACAAAGAACCCTTTTCACAGACTTAAACATAGTTATTAAAATCACATAGTTATTAGAACTGTAAATCTAGCAAAAGGCTTTTTTACATTTTCAATTTTTTAATTCTATACACATCTATAACACCATGTTTTATGTTATTTTGCTTATTACATTTACTTTTGAGACCCCTAGAAATTTGAAAAGGGTCCATTTTGTTAATAACAGAGTGATCTGCAAGTGGTCCTGGTTACTATGTGAGGGGGAAAACTACTTGTTATATTCAAATTTGATTATGTAAGGTCCCTTACACAAAATGTATTTTGACTAATGTTAAATTTAATGTTAATAACACATTTTATGAGGTGATGCAAGGCAATGTTTTCTTAGCACTTTTAAAATGCTGTTTAAATCAAAGTGTAATTCAGACATTCAATTACAGCTATAGAAACTAGAAATAAGAAAACACAGAGCTGAGCGCAGACAGTGTTTACGGTCTCTGAGTCTCACCGGACGGTTTGTGCCGAGTCTGATCGGAGGGTGCTCCTCTCCTGAGGTCCCTCCTCCTCCAGAATCTTACTGATGACTTTCATGCCAGCCAGCTGCAGTCCCGAGTCTGACGCGCTCTTCTTCATAATATCCACCACCTCCCCCATCTTCTCTAGAGAGCTCTTCTTTCCCTGCACCTTTGGACTGTTAAACACTGCAGAGAAAAGAAAACACTTGCTTAGAGGAAGAAACATACATCTAATGGCTCTAAACACTTCACTGTTTTTATCCAATAAATGATGAGATATATGTTGCTGCATGAATGTGGCTGTATTATGCTCATAGTAGTTTACAACACTCAAAACAGCAATCAGCACAACAAAACATTGTCTTTAAAAGGTGAGGTACGTCAGGTCTACATAATCCACCCATTCAATATTTTTAAAGATTTGTCATGTCTGGTAAATCATCTGCTAGCCATCTGCTGAATTTGCACATGGAGGCATTGTTACAGTACTTGTTACTATTCTCAGCACTGGTCAAGACGGATCTATCACAGTTTTTTTTATTAAATGCAACACGTTCTTACTGTGAAGTGTAGAGGCAGTTGCGAATGGTTAACCTTACTTAAGGAAGATAAACCATTTACTATTCATTATGCAAATATCACAACAATGTCATCGTCAAGTTAATGGAAATCAAATCCTGAGAACTGAAATGTAGCCCAATGGAGAATTCAGGCACCCCATAATTATTAAAAAAAAAAAAAACATACTAGCTACAATACAAACTGTTATCAGCTAGCAACTTTTGCTGCCTAATGCTCCGAACACATTCTGTGAAATTTCCTGTTGCAGAGGGGAAAAAAAATCTAGTGCATCAATAATCATGCCATTCAGCAAAAGTCATGTTGAATAAAAGCAGGGCTGCCCGATGGCCCGGGGCCAGCGTGAAAGATGCTCGGGACAGTTGACGAATCTGTCACTGGCCCGATCGGGCCACTGATCATTGCTTTAACAATGATCAATCCATACTTAATTTATACAGTGGAGTACAGATGCACCGATCTACCGGACATATTTCAACCGATCTGTTGGTGTGGGAAATATGACGTACTCTTTAAACATCCGTTAGCAGAGGCCAGAGACGCTGAAGACGAACGCAAAGAGGAAAAAAATACTGTAGCAGGTAGAGCAAGATCACGGGTCACAATGCGCGAAATATTGGAAATATTATCCTAAATACTGAAACTGTGGTTTATGTGAAAGTATCTCTGAGGGGAACTGACTGTTATAAGAAAAGTTCACATGGCGTTTTCTTTTCATTTGCCCATGTATGACGTATTTAAAGTAGCGTTCATAAGCACACACTGCTTTGTTTACATCAGTAACCATAGAAACGTAATATCAGTCTTATTCCAAAAGCGCCACCTGCTGACTAAAAGAGTCTGCGAGTTTGCGTTCTTTCAGTCTGTCTGCTGTTTGTCCCTAAAGCATCTTTATATTTGTAATAAAATATTAATAATAATAAAATATTTTTTAACAAACAAATAACTGAACTTTAGTTAGGCTGCTAGGTTTAAGTGAGGTATCAAAATTGGAATTGAGAATTGTACAATTTTATTTGGTATGCAAACTTTTGGTGTCATATAAGCTTATTTATTAAAATAAAAGATAACATGGGTCAAAAACAATGATAACAGCAACTATTTATTTTTTTTGTTGTAGGGCCACAAAACTGAACCACTGGCCCGACCGGGCCAGCAGAAAAAATCCTTAGCGTTGAGCCCTGAAAAGCATCTGTTAAATGAATTAATGTAAATATACAAGTCCAAAAAAGGATTTTGATTGGATGAGTCACTGTAAAAAAGCAAGTGTAAAGGCCCGTTCACACCAAGAATGATAACTATAACTATAAAGATAACATTCTAAAAATAGTTCCAAAGTTAAGAGAACAGCAGAGTTCACACCACAACTGACGATAATGATACAGGGGGACGATATCGTTGGGATCACTTTCAGAAGGATATTTTTATTTATTTTGTTTTTACAGCTGATGAATGATAAAACACTAACACTGATTAGAGATCAGAAAGTTTACGCTAGATTCACCGTTTAGATGCGCTCGAAATGTGCATGCTGACGACATCTACTGGTTGAAGTCGTGTAAATGCAACAAAAGCAGACAAGTTCACTGGTGTGGACACAAATATAGTTATCGTTGTATTTAGTTATTGTTATCGTTCTTGGTGTGAACAGGCCTTAAGACCCTATGAAATCTTTTTTCTCTTATTTTCTCTTATTTTTTCCCAAATTATGTTAGATTTTTTCTTGATTCAGTTTAATTATTTCTAGCAAATGTATCAAATTTAAACAACTCCTTTGATTTTTGGCAGTTAACTATATTAATTAAATATATAATAAATTGTGAAACTTGGCTAAAAATGTTAAAAACACCATGCATTCTGTTTCATGTTCAGTAAACGAAACTGTGCCACTCATTCACACAGAAATGCAGATTTCATATAGTCATTATACTGTACTATATATTCCATTTTTATGACTGGAATCTGAAATTCTGTGCATGGTTTGCAGAATTTGTACCTAATATATATATATATATAGCAATCAGCTGAACTTTATTTATGCAGCAATTTCTGACATTAATACAACATCATATGTGTTGTGTCTAATAACATCCCTTCAATGACACATCCTTGTTTGCTTTGAGAAAATATTTGTAACCCTTCACCACAAAACCAGTCATAAGGGTCATTTTTCTTGAAACTGAAAAAAAAGCTTTCTACTGATGTATGGTTTGTTAGGATATGACAATATTTGGTCAAAATACAACTATTTGAAAATCTGTAATCTGAGGGTGGAAAAAACAAAAACACAAAAATGAAATATTGGGAAAATCACCTTTAAAGTTGTCCAAATGAAGTTCTTGGCAATGCATATTACTAATCAAAAATTAAGTTGTGATACATTTACGGTAGGAAATCTACAAAATATCTTCATGGAACATGATCTTTACTTAATATCCTAATGACTTTTGGCATAAAAGAAAAATCGATAATTTTGACCCATACAATTAATTTTTGGCTATTGCTAGAAATATACCCATTCTCCTTTAGACTGGTTTTGTAGTCCAGGGTCACATATCATTATGAACAAAGCAAGAGGTTCCACTAGCAGTCATATCCAAAGCAGGGTCACAACATACATAAAACAAAGCCTTACCTTTCATCTTCTCCTCGAGGTCATCAGGATACTTTGTGTCATCTTCAGTGGGAAGTTCACTTTCTGTCTCACTGCCACAGCTGCCTGTGTCTGCTGGGATCTCTTTCTTAGCTTTCTTGGACACAGAGCCCATGATGCAGGAAGAGGATGATGAGGACGACGATGCTGTGGCTGAAGACAGCGATGAAGAAGATGAAACTCCCTGTCCTCCGAGCGAGCTATCCATCAGCATTTCCTCATCCTCGAGGCCGGCACCTCCACAGTTCAGATAGTGCTTGATGAAAGTGTGGGAGCAGAGCAGGTCACCCAGACAAGATGCCTGCAAATTCTGTTTCAGGTAGTGGAGGACTTTCCGCGCCACCTCACTTGTGAGGGACAGCTGGATGAGAGTCGACTCGTCAAGCTCTACCATCTGAAAGATACCAGGAGAAAGCAGTAATTAAAAAAAAAGGAAAAAAAAAGAAAAACATGAATAATCCAAACAGGTTAATTTAGTAGAAGAAACTACAGTCATTGTGCAGCTCATTAGGAACATGTAGATTGACACTGCCTCCTAATTCCTAATCTACCCTATGTGAAGAGTTAAGGAGAGATGGTGAGTACCGGTTCATCGAGACTCTGTTGTAGGATGTTGTTGATCTCCTGCTGCTGCTTGGGTTCCAGCTTCTTGATGAAAAACAGCACTTCCCACCATTCAGCACGGCTCAGGATGCCTGCGTCATCCTGAGAGCCCTCCATCAGGTAAGGCAATGTGTACAGCCCACCGGGGGGCTTTGAGAAGAACGTCTGACTCACTTTCACATTCACAAACACAGGAGACAACACTGTTGGTTTCATATAAACTGATGAATGCATATCCACTACCAGTCAAAAGTTTCTGAACAAAAAAAAGCTTTCTACTGATGTATGGTTTGTTAGGATATGACAATATTTGGTCAAAATACAACTATTTGAAAATCTGTAATCTGAGGGTGCAAAAAACAAAAACACAAAAATGAAATATTGGGAAAATCGCCTTTAAAGTTGTCAAAATGAAGTTCTTGGCAATGTATATCACTAATCAAAAATTAAGTTGTGATACATTTACGGTAGGAAATCTACAAAATATCTTCATGGAACATGATCTTTACTTAATATCCTAATGACTTTTGGCATAAAAGAAAAATCGATAATTTTGACCCATACAATTAATTTTTGGCTATTGCTACAAATATACCCATTCTCCTTTGTAATGTTTTTTAAAGAATTCTCTTCTACTCGCTAAGCCTGCATTTATTTGATCCAAAAAACAGCAAAATCAGTAATATTGCAAAATATTTTCACTGTTTAAAATAATTGCTTTCTATTTGAAAACATTTTAAAATGTAATTTATTCCTGTTATCAAAGCTACATTTTCAGCATCATTACTTCAGTCTTCAGTGTCACATGATCCTTTAGAAATCACTCTAATTTGCTGTTCAAGAAACATGCATTATGAATATTATTTTCAATAACAGTTGAGTACATATTTTCAGGATTCTTTGATGAATAGAAAGATCGAAAGATCAGCATTTATCTGAAATAAAAAGCTTATTGTACACCATTCAAAAGCTTGAAGTCAGTATAATTTTTTGGGAAAATAAATTACAGAAATTAATACTTTTATTTAGCAAGGATGCTTTAAATTGATCAAAAGTGATGTTAAAGACATAATGTTATAAAAGATTTCTATTTCAGATAAATGCTGTTCTTCTGAACTTTCTATTCAAAGAAACCTGAAAAAAATTCTACTCAGCTGTTTTCAACATAAATGTTTTTTTGAGCAGCAAATCAGAATATTAGAATGATTTCTGAAGGATCGTGTGACTGGAGTAATGATGCTAAAAATTCAGCTTTGAAATCACAGGAATAAATTACATTTTAAAATACATTCAAATAGAAAGCAGTTATTTTAAATAGTAAAATTATTTGCTGTACTTTGGATCAAATAAATGCAGGCTTGGTGAGCAGAAGAGACAAAAAAACAAAAAAAAAAACAAAAACAAAAAAAAACAAAAACAAAAAAAACACACTGTACTGTTCAGAAACTTTTGACTGGTAGCGTATAAAACAAGCATGAACGTGTTTAAATGTGAGAGCTCTTCATGAACATTGTCTTACCAGTAGTGAGTTTGAGTGTCTCTGTGAGGGATGAGGCCTTTTCCTGAGTCTCCTTCTCAGTCTGTCCTCCACTGCCGTTGCCCAGAATTTCAATCATGTGCCAGTGCACCCAGTAGGTCCTGGACAGGGAGTTCCAGTACACCTGCGAAAGCCAGAACATGACAAGCTTCAAGGTTTGCACAGGCATTTTTATAAACAGTGAAAAAAGGGCCTGAATGTCTTTTAGTTTTCAACAAATGTGTGGCAAAAGGAGGTGCATCATATTCACATATCACTACCTGCCAAACTCAAGACGTCGTTTTATTTTCTACTTGCAATTTTTGCAGTTCCGTTACCAAAAATGTGGACATGTCGACATACAGTTTAAAACCCTGATGTGTGTGATTGCAATTTTTATTATGCAATAAACATTATAAAGACCATTAGTAAACTGGGGAAAAACTTTTTCCCCAGTTTACTAACAGTCTTTATAATGTTTATTGCAGGTTGCAAATGCATCCTAAATTAAGCTGCAAGTAGAGGCTAGATAGCTTGGGATCAAATGTTGGTTTGATGAACTTATATTTGCAATTCACATTTGCATATTTGGCAGATGCTTTTACATAAAGCAAATTGTATTGCATTCAAGGATGCATGTATGTCAGTGCTATTCAATTAAGGTTCTAATAAGTCCCATCTCTATATTTCCCTCTCAGCGGAGGTCTGGATAATTTTTTTTGTAAATAAATATGTATTTCCATTTTGGCAGCAGTAGTACTTTGTAAAAGATTTTTAGTTTTTTTTTAAAGAAGTCTCTTCTGCTCACTAAACCTGCATTTATTTGATCCAAAGTACAGCAAAATCAGTAAAACTTTGGAATATTTGTACTATTTAAAATAACTGCTTTCTGTCTGAATATATTTTAAAACGTAATTTATTCCTGATTTCAAAGCTGAATTTTTAGCATCATTACTCCAGTCACATGATCCTTCAGAAATCATTCTAATATTCTGATTTGTTGCTCAAAAACATGTATTATTATTATTATTATGTTGAGTAGAATTTTGTTTTGGTTTCTTTGATGAATAAAAAGTTCAGAAGAACAGCATTTACCTGAAACACAAATATTTTGTAACATTATAAATGACTTTATCATGACTTTTGATCAATTTAAACCATCCTTGCTAAATAAAAGTATTAATTTCTATAATTTAATAATAATAATAATAATAAATAATTATACTGACTCCAAGCTTTTGAATGGTGTAGTGTATAATGTTACAAAAGTGTTTTATTTCAGATAAATGCTGATCTTTGGATCAAAGAATCCTGAAAATGTACTGAGAAAATGAGAAAAATGTACTTAACTGTTTTAAATTTTGATAACAATAGTAATAAAAAATGTTTCTTTAACAACAAATCAGCATATAAGAATGATTTCTGAAGGATCAGGTGGCCGGAGTAATGACGCTAAAAATTTAACTTTGATCACAGGAATGATTTACATTTTCAAATATATTCAAACCAAAAAGAGTTATTTTAAATGCTTTAATTTAAAGAGTAAAAATATATCCGAATTTTACTGTTTTTGCTGTGCTTTGGATCAAATAAATGCAGGCTTGGTGAGCAGAAGAGACTTCTTTAAAAAACATTAATCTTACTGTTCAAAAATGCCATGTGAGGCCATGTGACTGAGAAAAGATACTGGACCATTTCTCTATTTTGCTTAAAATACGTATCTGTCAAAACAAACAATGTACACAATCAAAACACTCATAATGAGCAAAAAACAAAGCCATCCAGTAATTTCAAAGTGTTAGTTGTCTTTCCTTGCTATCAGCAAATAATTTTTCCAATTATGATACTGTTTATTACAAAATGCTGACACACTGTTCACTAGTAAAGGTAAAATGGTACCCTGGTCCCCCGCTGTCTTTGTGTCTGACAAGCATCTTACCGTCTAGCATCCAAACACTACATCAAAGCTAATATCGCTGAACAAACCAGACACGTAAAGTAAATCCTGCTTTTTTTCTTGTTTTTGATTTCCATTTAAATAATAAGAATGCTTCTTGTTTGCTGTTTGGCTGCTGTCAGTGACAAGCAACCTCATTTTGAATGCTAAATTTAACCATTTTATTTAATAAGCATAAATATAATTACTATTCAAATGCAGGAATTGTGCAGACTTTTAAGAGTGAAATTCAATCACTTTTCCAGGCATTTTCAAACACTGGCAGTCAGTGCTTTTCAATGGTTGGAAAGCCGTTCATCAAAAACTGCTACAAAATTACTTAAAGTAAGAAAAAAATCAGTATTGGTCACATGTTGCAAAGTCCTGTCTATTAAAGAGCTCATTTACATAACAGGTCAATGTTCAACGAATAATCAAACGTACATATGCAAAAACACCTCAGCCATTAACTATTGTAAGATCAAATAGAAGCATATATTGCATTTCCATGACTTTCCAAAACAATTGTAATATATTTTTTTTTACACCATGAACAAACTGAATGAAGCAAGAATCTGAATGAAAATGCAAATTAGTGGCCTTACAGTACACTTTCAATGAACTTTAACTAATAGATTAAGTGAGAATTCAAAGAGTAGGTTTGCATTGCTGCCGTATTATATATTACAAGTTTGTACAAAATGCATTGTTTTCCATTGTGCATTTCTGTGTTTTTGTGCAAGTAAGAGAAGAAAAGATACTCTTGCAGAACACAGTGTACGTCTGGTTTCTATATTCATACATGTTGCTATGAATGTAATTCAAAATGACAGTTTAACAAACCATTACAAGTTTTTCTTACCCTTAAATGACTTGTATGCATTACAACATTAACTAAAACAAAGGCTATTGGTACTATTTTAATCTTTAGGTTATATTTATTTAATAAAATGTACTGTAATGATATGACAGCAGAAAGACATGCAAATATCTGCCGTGGACTTACTGACAAATTTCAACAGTGCTTGCAAACCCACACATAACCTAAAGATTTTCAGTGTCTACACTGAATGCGAGCAGCATAATGAAGTGTTTGATACTGTGCCTCATGCATTCACACAGCACTAACCTGCACCGGTGGCGAGCCGTCGTTACTGTAGCGAAACTCTCCTTCATCCCCAGCGCTGACCTCCTCATAGTCCTCCAGCATACGGACCATCATACCACTCTTCAGATTATCCTGCACATACTCCACATAAACCGAACGTGACGTGAAGTCTGAACGCGTCTTGAAACCATTTGCCGTCTTCTTCTTCTTTGGTGGCGTGACCGCAGCCACAGCTGTAGCAGCCATGACGGAAGACGAAGCGGAGAAGCGCGGCTGAAAGATGGAGCGGATGGGGTGTTTCTGGATTTCGTTATTTATTTCTTCAATCCCTCTGTTTGCGCTTATGGAGATGAGGGGCGGCTGCCGGTTGCGGTCCCAGCCCATGACACGCACCAGCTCTGAGATGAGGTTGGCCATGGCCATGGTGAACTCGAATTCCCGCTGCACACGAGCGTGCTCTGATTGGTAGGCTGCCGTGGAGGAGGAAGGGCCGACATCCTGACGCTCAGAGGCGGACTCAACCCCTGCTGTGTTCAGCTTGTCCATCAATGAAGTGACGCACAAGTAACGCTTCACCAAAGAGAAAAGCAGCTTGCCTGGAATCTACAGCAAACAAAGCAAATTCTTACACAAAAACATTCTTTGGACACAAATTTCAGAAGAAAAAAAATAAATAAATAAATACCAAAAAAAAAAAGAAAAAAAACTAAGTATGATTTCAGTATCACTGAGATACTTTTATAGCTTTTGTTGTTTGTATTTTCCATTTTAGCTAATAATTTTGTTGTGTTTTTGTCATTGTTATTATTAATTAATATTACTTCAATTGTAGTTTTTGTTATTTTAACATCTGGTTAACTTAAATGAAAATGAAAAATGTTCAAGATTGATTCAACTATTTATAATATTTATACAAAACTACTTCACTGTTTTTTTCCCTTAAGAAATAATAACTACTTTTAATTTTTTTCACACACAGTCCTTTTCTTTACTTACTATATCAGGACAAAAATTATACCTCTTTTTTTTTTTTTTTTTTTTAATTTCTGAAATACAATTTATTAAGGAATGTATGTGTGAACTGCAGACTTTAAGTATTGTTAAATAAATAAATAAACAAATAAATAAAAATAACTAGATTAAAGAATAATAACTAGCTAGCTTTATGTCACTAGCTCACAAGCTCAACAACATGTGACCCTGGACCACAAGACCAGTTAGCAATAGCCAAAAATATCTTGTATGGGTCAAAATTATCTATGCCAAGAATCATTTGGTTATTAAGCAAAGATCATGCCCCATGAAGACATTTTGTAAATTTCCTACTGTAAATATATCACTTATATAACACAATATAACTTAATTTTTGATTAGTCATATGCATTGCTAAGAACTTCATTTGGACAACTTTAAAGGTGATTTCTCAATATTTGGATTTTTTGTCCTGTCCTAACAAACCATACATCAATGGAAAGCTTATTTATTCAGCTTTCAGATGATATATAAAACTCAGTTTTAAAAAAAATTACCCTTAGGACTGGTTTTGTGGTCCAGGGTCACATATAAGTCTACCATCAGTAAAGGCAAGCAAAAATGATCTATTCCAAAACCTTGCAAATTGTCTACTAAGGCAGCACAGGTGCACACCCAATATGAAGTCTTATAAGCAGGGGTGCACATAAATTTTTCAGTCTGGTTCTCATGAGCACCTGGAGATTTGGTTTGGTGCTCACACTGCACATACAGCAGTGTGAAAAAAAAAACAAAAAAAAAAAAACATATAATAATACTACTACTACTACTACAACACTTTTAATTATTTTTTTAAATAAAATACCAAACAAAATAAATAAAGTTTGATGATACAATTCCTCGATTCTATTTGAGTATTCGATTTAAAAAATAAAAATAAATAAAAATAAATACATAAATAAAATCATCCATTGCATTTTGCCCATGTCGACTAATTGGCAAAATACCTTAAGTGAGGCATTCCACATATTAAACCATTTAAAAATCACAATAAAGCATAATGCTATTTAGAATTCACAAACGCTACGACTGAATTAAATAAATATATGCAATGTAGGTTTAATATATGCGCTTCAATTATCTACATGCGTGTAGGTTATGTACGTGCGTCTCAAAGCAGCTCCGTTCACAGTAAATGCTGCTACACAAACTGATATCATTTCCATGTGTGGAGCATCTTAAACTCCATCTTTGCATGTTGTTGCGAGTTCGGATTTATTATAACTTTCATCTGGGAACGCAAAATGCGCCACTTCATCAGATTTGCAAGGTAAATCATTTAGAAACCTATGCAAACACCTGAGTTTACACATTTTTATGTCCGCATATTCAAGAAATTACAGCAGCTGTAGCTTTTCTATCATAAAGAAATGGCCAAATATTAAAGATTAAGAGGACACTTGAATTAAATGTTGTTTAGTCAATATTCAACAAGGATTAGATCACGCTATAAAGTGTAAAAACAATCGTCAGGCCACTGGCGCCCTCAGGCATTTGTTATAATGCGTAATGTACATTAGCCCCATTGTTTATAAAACACTGTTTTTTTTTTAAACAGTTTTAACAGTTCACTTAGGACTATTTTATTGCAACAAAAAAATATATAATTATCCGATACTTGATTATTCATCAGAATAATCGTCAGATTACTCGATTACCAAAATAATCGTTAGTGACACCCCTAATACTATAACATCTATAAATAAAAATTCTGCTAGTAATCAGTTTCTTTTTATATGAGTTTTCAACGTTTTCAAACCTAAAATCAGCAAGCTTTCATTTTGGCGGGTTGCTGGCAAGTATATGCGCTGCTGGTTTTAGCACTGCCAAGTGAAGTGTGTCAGTGAATGAAATGCATTTCACTCTGAAACTGGCAGCGCATAGCCTAGATTTACGCGTTCGATTCAAAAGTCAATCTTACACAGTACTGCAGTTAGTTGATCTAAAACGATGATTGCGCATTAACAGCCACCAACCACGTCGGTACGCAAATGAGTGGTTTGAACTTATTTACCCATTTTATTTTATTCTTTTTTTTTTTTTTATCATCAAATCAAATGTGCATTGCATCTCGTACTTCAGTAGCATTTGGTGCATCGCATGCCATGAGCAGTTTACAATCAGAACTATAATAAATCATCACTTAGGCGATTCATTTTGAGTTGTAATGTTACCTCAGAAGGAAGTTGTAGATAGCAGACAACAAAGTACCAAACTAGGTTTTGGCCAGTTAATTTGACCAGATTGGAAACGAAGAGGAGTACCTGTGGAAGATGGATGCCCTCAAAGGAGATGCCGTGCTCCTCAGAGGAGGTGGTCTCTGCAAAAAGCTCCAGCAGGGTGTAACGGTTATCAAAGTCCATGTGCTGCTCAATGCCATCCTGCTGGCTGAGGGACAGCAGCACATAGGCACGACTCCCTGGAACACAAACAACATCAGCCTTATCAACACTGACAATTTTTACAGGCCTATCTTATTTCCTGTATTCATTTACTTCCACCACACATTTACTTCATATAATCATACTGTTAATCAGTGAACATCAGCACATCAAGAGAAACAAAGTGCCAAAGACAAAAGAAAGCAGTATCAGTGCGTTTGAAAATCTTTCTTTCTTTCTTCAGTCAAAAAGAAATTATGTTTTTTGAGGAAAGCATTTCAGCATTTTTCTCCATATAGCGGACTTTATGGTGCTCCAAAATGCAGTTTACACCTGGCACTTTGTTTCGGAACCTGCATTTCCCCCCTTAGCTCAGTTTGTTTAGGCATATGTGAACACGCTAATTGCGCTCGGATCCGCGCCAAAACAATCGGTCCAAGATCGTCTGAACGAGGTGGTCTCAGCTCGATTGAAAATGAACTCTGGAGCAGTTTGGTTGTAGTGAGAAAGCTATCCGATCCAACGGGGCAATGACCCAAAATATATCAAAGAGTAATTACAGTTCCGTGAACAGCAGTAGCTTTGTTGTTTGGCTAATACGGCTTAAAATAAACCTGTGAATGTCTGTGTGTGGGCACGTCTTTACCATTCAAAATCAAAGCGCACATTTTCATTTTATAATGCCGTGTTATTGCTCTCTTTGAAGTAGGTGCATTTTAAAAATGTTTTCCAGACGAATTCTGGACCGTATCCTGCTCAAAATTATAAAATAATATAACGATAATAATAATCCCGGAAAATAAACCACGGAACTTCGACCAATGAGAGGACAGTTTACTCGCACATGACTTGTTTTAACACATTTGGTTTGTTTAGAAACTTTGCTGTGTGAAAGCAAACCACACCAAGACTAAAAAAGCAACGTTGTAATAATTTTAATCCCTGTTTTGGAACATTTATATACTTTTTCATCTCAAACGCTCACCTCGTTTTACTCTGCCTGGACTCTGTTTTTTTCTGGTTCATGACAGTTAGGGTATGTCGAAAAACTTCTATCTGATGTTCTCCCTCAACTTCAAAATCATCCTATATCGCTGTTTTACCTTTTCTGTTAAGGGTGTTTGATCTTCTTTGCATGTTCACTTTGCAAAGACTGTGTCAGTACTTCTGCAGCGGTGTAGGTTGATTTTGAAAAGATTTTTGAAGTTGAGGGAGAAAATAGAGAGTTTTTTGACATACCCTAACTGTCTTGAACCAGAATACACAGTTCAGGGAGAGCAAGACAAGGCGAGTGTTTGAGATTAAAAAATATTTGAATTGTATTTTTTAATAAAAATAACCAATCGTTACGCTAGATAAGACCCTTCTTCCTCCGCTGGGATCGTTTACAACCGCATTTGGGATTGTCTGACGCTGCATTTAAACTGCCTTTTGGAAGTTCAAAATCGGGGCACCATATCAGTCCATTATATGGAGAAAAATGCTGAAACGTTTTCCTCAAAAAGCCTAATTTCTTTATGACTGAACCAAGAAAGACATGAACATCTTGGATGACAAGGGGGTGAGTACATTATCTGTAAATTTTTGTTCTGGAAGTGGACTTCTCCTTTAAGATGGGTGAATCCATTAAGATTGGTTAAACAATTATTAGGCATGTTTAATACTAACCATTAACAATTCTTCAAGAGGCTTGATTGTTTGATGGGATAAATGATGCAAAACATATTAGTCAAACAAACAAGTGGAAAAACCATCCACATCTCACTCACAACAAAATGCATTGACCAGCAACAGCTATTGCGCTGATTCTTCACTATTCTTAGAAACAACTTTCTGCAAACTCATCCAAAGAACATTCATGTGCTTTCTGCTTAAGTGTGCAAAGTATCAGTACAGCCCAGACTACTGTAGTTATGCTACTTCCTTAAAGTTTTACTACTTACAACTGATCATAGTAATTTGGATGTTAAAATACTATCTCCTAAACCAGTTTAACACGCAGTGTCAACTATAAGGAAACTGAAAAGTGCAAACACTGTGGTGCCATCTAAACATTGCTCTGCTTGTCTGAGCGGCTGGTCATGCCAAATTCTGCCTCAACCATTGGCCTGGAGTTTGAGGTAGGATTACCTTTATACAACAGACAGACAGGAAACCCGTTTCAAAATAATCACAATCTGTTTGCAAAGTGGCAGTTAATTTTAGTTTGAATATTCAAATATCTCAATACTTTTGAATTTGCTTTTAATAGAGTAACAAGGGGACTTTTCTTTATGAATATTTAACAATGTTGCTTAAATTAACAGTGTTATATAGAGAAAAATGCTGAAATGTTTTCCTCAAAAAACTATCTTTATGACTGAAGAAAGAAAGACATGAACATCTTGGATGACAAGGGGGTGAGTAAATTATTTGTAAATTGTTGTTTTGGAAGTGGAGTTCTCCTTTAATATGTCAAGAGCATAGCATTTCTAAATCACATGTCCAGGATCCCTCGGGCAGCTTAACATGAGCCACATGCCTGTGGTCTGTGTTATGCTGAAGTAAATGGCACAAATGCCTCAGCCTATTCAGAGGAACTAGAGATGAATAAGTACATCCTGTGAAAGAGTATGAACAAGACTGAAAAGAATGAGAGGAGGAACTAGAAGCCCCCCTTCGTAAGGGGGAAGTCCATTTCCCCTTTCAACAATCAAAGTAAAAGTCATAGTCTGATAACGGTCACAACTTTTTAATTCTAATATTAGACATAGCTCCAAAACTGATGCTTTTTCAAAATAATTGATTAAAAAAAGAAAAAAAGAATATATGCTGAAAAATACAGTGTTATCTCATCTAGTCCCGTAGGGTCCTAAAGCATCAGTACAATCTTGAGACACTGCCAACACCCAATGCTAGAGCACTATGAGACAGCCCTCTCACTGATGACTCACATTACCCGATACCTCACAGCGCACTGGCGGGAATCTGACAGCTTCAGCAAGCTTGCGCCATGGTCTAAAGCCAATACAGAGTCTTTACTTAAGGTTCACACTAGGCCTTTTGCTTCATTCACTACAACCACATGCACGTGACTGAGAGAACACCTATGAAAGAATGCGTGTAAAATTTTCAAATTTAGACCATGAAAAGACATTACACCAATAGAGGATCTAAACATCCGATCGAATTCTTAGCTTACAACTGAACAAAATGTAAGTATATTTAACACTAAATTTAACCCTATTACAATTATAATTATTTCATATTTATTAGTGCTTGTCAAAATTAGTGCATTAACACAGGCTTCATTCATTTCATTTTTTCAGTGTAATGGCATTAAAAATATTTTATGCATTTAATGCAGGGACAGGGTTACGCTGGCCACCCCACTCACAGCTGCTGCCTCTGTCTCTTTTTTTTCTTGACAAGAATTGTGTTTATTTTAGGGATTCACAATATATCGGCCACCATATCGGTATCGGCCGATAAATGTTCATTTTTAGTGTTATCAGCCTGATAAGAAAATTTGGCCGATATCTGTAAGCCGATAAATAATGTATTATTTCCTTTAGAGACACGTCAGATGCGCACTGTTCGGCATGATAGTTTTGGAATGCTTGAAATATGATTGGAATTACTTCTAAAAGGACAATGCACTTAACTGCAACATGTGCAGGGCAAGTCTGTCATAAAGGCTACATAAAATTATACTGTAAATAATGTTGTGGAATCTTTGTGCGTCTGTGTTTTATGCGTGTGTTGAGCGTGCCCACAACAGAGGTACACCTCCATGAGAGTTAAGTTCGCTTTTGCTTTTACAGCCTTTTGTGCAATTGTACTTTGTAATATTGTTCATTTTATGTGTATATGATTTATCTAATTTATATAATACGTTTGGATAAGTTGATAGAGCGCTAGTGGAACGCCTCAGTTTACCGCTGATCTTGAGCTCAGCACACGCATACAGTACAGTAATAAAAAGTTAAGAATTCTTTGGGGTATACTTGCTGTGTTTCAGCGTGTTGTTACAGGAAGAGCCAAGAGCACATCCACGAGTTACACAACTGACAAGCGCACTTAGTTCAAGATAACTTGGGCATTTCCGTCTTTTTGTGCACATACAAGTTGTAATATTATGTTTGTGTTCTATCTGATTCTCACATAGCCTAATTAACCCGCTAACAAGCGTTTCAGTTTACATGTGTTCATTCAGCTCTTCAGCTACAGCGCACGCAGCTCAAACAGCATTGCTGCTATGTAAAACAGTGGTATTAGTTTATTTCATTTCATTTCATTTTTCTCTCATTATTTTCATCAAAAATATGATTTAGTAATCAAAATAATTGTTATTGTCCGTGCAGAGGCTATTCCGTTGATGAGACCTTTCTTGTAGGCAGGCTCTCAAAAATGAGATTAAAAAAACTGATTTAAAATGATCAGCCAACATATCAGTTATCAGCTTTCAAATAAAGAAAATTATCGGTATCTGGCAAATTTTCATATCGGTGCATCCCTAGTTTATTTAGATGCAGAACGTCTTTATTTCCACATCAAACAGGAAACTAAATGAGACAACTAAACATACAAAAGGTATTTGGTGACTCAATTTAAATTTTCTGTTGTACAATATGTAGGTTTTGCCAGTCAGCGTGAGCACCGCCATGCTGTGTTGTTTTTCCAAACACTTTTTTGCGTAGCCTATATGAAGGATGCTGTTAGTAGATATTCGGACACAAGAGTACAAAGACTTCTTTACATATTAATAGCTTAATAGTTTACCAACCAAATGTTACACTGCATCTATTCACTCATGGAAATGATTAATGCTAAATGAAAGATTTACGAGCCCACTACGTGTTTAGTTTCAGTTTTGCTTTAAGCACGTTTGTTATGGACACACATTTTAAAATAAATGTTTGTAATGAACGGCATATTAATTACATGTACATATACATATACAGGCCTACGCATTTATTTTTGTTCTGTTATAAATGCCACTAAATTTAAACAACTTGGAGTGAGGTAAAGTAAAATGCATTTTAGTGTTTATAATGTTTGTTTCCTAACATATGTTTTATTTAGACCTATTCAGCATTAAAATTATTTCTGAAAGTAGTAGTAAAATGCGACACACACTGATGCAACTTTTTTTTTCCTGGAGCAACTTACCGGAAAATATGGTAAATATGGTTAATTATATTATGCTGTAGTATTAAAAAAAAAAAATAATAATACATATACAAGGGGGACCATTTGCATCGATAAAATATGCTCATTACTCCCACCCACATTGAACTTCAGTCTTAAACACTGTTATAATTGTGAGGGGGTCCTTGGAAAATCCTCTCCCCTGTAAGGGGTCCCTCACTCCAAAAAGTTTGAAAACCCCTGAAATAACCTAATAACCCAGCTGCTGTGATGTCTGTTAATTTAAAAAAAAAAAAAAAAAAAGAGGAAATCAATACTTTTCGTAGCTTTAAGGATTTATCTGTATTTAATTTAGTATTTTGTGTTTTGTGTTTGATAACTTTATTCAAATTCTGTATATTTCCTACTTGCTGAAGGGCACAGCTAAATAATGGTTTTATGTGAAGATTTAATTTAACGTGAGCTTAAAACAAAGTTGTTATTTTATAAATCTAAAAAGTGTTAAAATTCATAGCCCTCAATTATACTGTAATGTTGAATGGCTATAGTCAATGATTAAATATTAGGAATATCATAAATATTAGGCATCAGTAGTATTGGTATCAGTGATACTCACCTTCAGCCATTAAAAAAAACATTTAACAAATATTAAAAATATACTGTCTTTATGTTTTGTCTACATTAAAGACTGAATGTGAAATTATTGCACTATAAAAGTGCATTTAACAACTTTAATGTAAGGTTGGATTAATCGTGATTAATTTCAGAAAATTTTTTGATTAATTAGGTTTTTTTTTTTAAACCGACTGACAGCACTAATATTCATTATTTATTAAAACCTCATGTCCTGTTTATCATATTCATTAACAAAAAAATATATTAAACAAAAAGATATTTTAGATGCTTACAATTACCTTCAATGCCACAAAAACACAAGGTATTACATAGCCACATTATTTACAACATGAATAGCCAGACAAATAAATAAATAAAATAATGCAAATATAAATAAAGTTACAAATTCCAGTATTTTCATACTATCACATATCACATTTGTGTGTGTGTGTGCGTTTTTGTTATTAATTTGTTTCAAAAGGTTTATGTATAATCTAGATGCTTGACAAAGTCAAAAGATTTATTTCATGATCCTCAAAAATGCAAGAAATGCAGTTAGAAGAAATGCAATGAGCATAATGCAAAAGTCACACAAATAATGCAATATTAGCCAATATAATAATAATAACATTCAGAGAAAGTTATTCCCAAATATACAGCTATTTAAAAGTGTGTGTCTATGTTTTTCATTTTAGTGCATCAATAATTAAGATCAAGTTTTTGTAAGGCTCTAATTAAATACATGTATTTGGCAGTATTACCAACAGTTTTCAAGGAAAGCTACTTTAGTTTTACTTTTCAATTAAGGGGAATACCCTAGGAAGTGAGAGTTTTACTTTGAACCACTGGAAGCAACAGCTCTAACATGGTACCCAAAGAGTTTCAAAAGATCACAGCTTATCGACCTGTGATCATTTTGTTTGAGGTTGTCAAACAAAATAACCACGAGTTAGATAGAAATCAGACTGCGTATAGCCAGACTTACCCGCATCATGAGAAGCCAGGGCTCGCAACATCTTGCCAGCGCTGCGTCTGGTCTGTCGCTCCTTGTTACAGAGCAGCTCCATGAGCAGGTCGAGAGCGCCAGTCTCCTTGAAGACTCCTACCAGAGAACCGATACTGGCGTAGGCGCTCAGCACATGGATGGTGTGCGTGATGCTTATCCCGAAGTCGCTGTTTTTGGCCATTTGTTTCCGGGCACGGCGCACGAGATTCTTCACGTCGTCTTTCATATCCGACAGCTCTCCCTCATCAAAGGTGACATCCGAGGGAAACTGGCCGCTGGGCCGCTCCTCTTCCTCCAGCAGAGGCCTCTGGGAGTCAGCCTTGCGCTTGCCTAGCAGAGTGGGGCAGTTGGCGTAGACATCTTCTGTAGACATCCACATGAGGATGCTCTCGGACTTGCTCTCTCCTGAGGTGGAGCCACTAGAGCCTCCGACGCCAGAGCTGCTGCCACTGCCGCCGCTCGCCTCATTACTGCAGCCTGAACTGCTGCTATCATCCACAGCCAGCAGGCTCCAGCGAATCAGATACTCCGTCTGGCCGTCATGGGTCCTCCTCTGACGGATAAGCTCTTCTGGGTAAGCCTGCAGCTTTGGGCCCAGCTGAACCAGCAGGTTACCGTTGCGGCGCTCACCCACCATGGTAGCTGAGGATATAAAGAGCGATATAATGAAGATAAAAAGATTTAACAATGACTGTATGATTTTCAGATCCATATTTTCACACTGAGGACAACTCATAGGGACTCATATGCAACTATTACAGAAGGTTCTAACGTTCACTGATGCTCCAGAAGGAAAAAAAAAAAAAAAAACATGCATAAAGAGCCGGGGGGTGAAAACTTTTTGAATTTGAACATCAGGGTAAATTTAACTTATTTTGTCTTCTGGGAAACATGCAAGTATCTTCTGTAGATTCTGAAGGGCAGTACTAAATTAAAAAAAAAAAAGGTATTTAGGCAAAATAAGAAAAACGTACAAACTTTATTCTGTTCAAAATTTTTCACCCCTGGCTCTTAATGTATTGTTTTTCCTTCTGGAGCATCAGTGAGTGTTTGAACCTTCTGTAATAGTTGCATACGAGTCCCTCAGTTGTCCTCAGTATGAAAACATGCATCTCAAAATCATACAGTCATTGCTGGAAAGGGTTCAAATACACAAAAATGCTGAAAAACAAAAGAATTTGTGGGACCTGAAGGATTTTTTTGAAGAACAATGGGCAGTTTAACTGTTCAGGACAAACAAAGGACTCATGAACAACTATCACTAAACAAAACAAAATAAATAAACAGCTGTGGATCATTCAGTCAAAAACACTAAGAATCAAGTGTATGTAAACGTTTGAATGGGGTCGTTTTAACAAATTCAACTATTATTGTCTTATTGTTTATGAGAAATATTTTATTCAGGTCAGTACTAAATAAAAAAAATAACATGCATTTTGTATGATTCCTCTTATTTTGGTAAAATAATTAACATTTTGCAGATTCTGCAAGGTGTATGTAAACTTATGACCTCAACTGTAAATAGATTGGAAAAGAAATCCATATGAATTTAACTTTAAATAATGAACAGATTTAATTTAGGCTTTTCATTAAAATATATTCATTTTAATTAAAATATTACAGGTTTGAAACAATATAAGGGTAGCATTGAAGGTCATTATATTAAATGAAAAGTTTACACCAAAATGAAGTTTCTGTCATCGTTTACTCACCCTCATACTGTTCTCATACCTCAAAAAAAGTTATTTCTAATGAAACCTGAGCGATTCCTGTCTCTCTCTTTGAAAATCCATTCACCCAAACCACTGATGCTTTAAAACATTGAGCAATTTAATCAAAGTCTTTTGAAAAGACATGATCCCTTTATATGACAAACGGATTTAATGTAGGCTTTTATTCATATTTAAACAATCAATGCACTGTTGGCAAACAAAAGCTTAACTGTACTTGCTTGACGTGCAAGAAGAAACCTCACTGGTTCAACAAGCATGTTTGAGTTTTTGTTTACCATATTTGATGTGCTTTCATGTCTATGAACTTTTTGAAGTGTTTAAGTTTTTTTGCACACCAACACACACATTTGAGCTTCAGCTTAAAAAATTTGCATTTGTGTTTCGAAGAAGAACAATGTCTTATGAACATCTTGAAGAATCAAAGTTTTAGGCTTTCAGTGGGGGACAAAAATCTCTCAGATTTCATTAAAAATATCTTCATTTGTGCTTTTAAGATAAACACAAAGTCTTATGGGTTTGGAACAACATAAGAGTGAGTAAATGATGACAGCAAGTTTATGGTTGAACTGACTTTAAATGGAGGCACATAATTTTTTTTAGGATTTAAAGAAGTTTCATTTGCTCACCAAGCCTGCATTTCTTTGATTCAAAACAAAAATATTTTTACTATTCAAAATAGCTGTTTTCTATTTGACTATATTTTAAAATGTAATTTATTCCTGCTAAATTTTTAGCTTCATTACTCCAGTCTTCAGTGTCACATGATCCTTCAGAAATCATTCTAATATGCTGATTTGCTGTTCAAGAAACATTTTTATTATTATTACTATTATTATTATCATTATCATCAATATTTAAAACAGTGGAGTATGTTTTTCAGGATTCTTTGATGAATAGAATGATCCATACTATTTAAAGAGTTGCTTTAAATAGTACAAATATT
The DNA here is from genome assembly GCA_036247105.1 of Cirrhinus mrigala. NCBI lineage: Eukaryota > Metazoa > Chordata > Actinopteri > Cypriniformes > Cyprinidae > Cirrhinus > Cirrhinus mrigala. Next base: position 6,393,306 of record CM070019.1, on the reverse strand, counting down.
TCAAAATTGTACTGTTGTTTTTTGTAGTACTTTAGATCAAATAAATGCAGGCTTGGTGAGCAGAAGAAACTTCTTTAAAAAACGTTAAAATCTTACTGTTCAAAAACTTTTGACTGGGAGTGTATCATTTTTTTTTTATTTTTCGAATATAGTATGAACCATTATATCTGAAAATTTCAAGCTAGATAAAACAGGACTTAAGTCAATCAAGTGTCATATTAAAGAGATACTTTACACTAAAATTCAATTTCTGCCATTGACTAACGTTACTCAGTTTAATATTGTCCCCCAATCCCACAACCTGTTATTTTTCCATAAGAGAAACTTAAAAGAAATTCAAGGTGACCAATGCTGCAACGGTCCAAAAGTACCTAATTTTTTTTATATACAAGTCTTAGATATTAGTCATTCCATCTCGCACCTCATCATGACTCATGACACACGGGGTCCAAAAAAAAAAAAAAAAAAAAAGACAGATGTTTCATTTGGGGTCATTTTGTTTCGTGACACGTTTGTTTGCTAATATCACCAGAACATCAACTGTTATTTTCGCAAAGAAAGTTTAAAGTTTATAAAGAAATCTTACGTATGTACACAGCTTACATGTCACCCAACGGTTAAACTTACGGTTAAGTCTATTACTTCTCACAGCTGCTGTCAGTCCGCTAGCGATGCTGCTAAGTAGCGACATACGGGCCTGACGTCTTCATCCGTGTTTGATTCGCGGTCCCCGGAGGTTTCACTAACATCACCCCGCTCTGTGCTCTCATATAATGGCGTTTAACTCCTTCCAACCGCGCTGCTTTTTCTCCTGAGATGCGTTAAAAGAGCTGAGCTGTGCAAGTGCGCATTAGCGCTAACATCAACATTGCGAGCGGGCAACGTGACGTGATGCGTCAAACTGAAACGCGTTTAAAAAACAAAACTCTGTAAACTAAAAGCCGCGCGAACTAGCCTCGTGCGTCTTCGAGAGCGTTCTAGTTAGTTGCGTCGCGTCGCTAGCAGGGTACATATGGTGTAACTAGCTGTCAGTGCGGCCTCTGTATCAAAAACACATAAAAAGGCTTCACTGAGCTCCAGAACTCCGCTTGGACTCACCTCCGTTGTTGCAGGGCCTCCCCTCCTTCTCGACTTTCCCCCTGGGTGGATGGAGTTTTCTTCTCCGTGGTAGCGTATCGTTGCCCAGCCTGAAGTCGTTTTTGCTGCCTGTTGTATAGTTAAGTGTAGTCCAATCCTGCTTCCTGTGGAACAGGTATGAGTTCAGCTCGCCTGTGCGCCAATGTCTCGGTGCAGCAACACGTTACTGCCATCTACAGGCATGGAGGATCTACAGTAGCCCTAATCTGCATGTGCTGTGCATTAAGATTTTTCAGTTTTTTTAAAGTGTTTATTTTGTTAATACATGTACACACTGTGAAAAAATATTGTTGGTTTAAAAAAAGTATCTAACCTTATTTGCCTTAAAATTCTGAGTGACTAAAAATTTGACTAAAAGTTCACTAAATTTAGGTTTAATCAAGAGAAGCTCAGTGTATTACTATTAATATTAAGTTGATTTGACCAAAAAAAAAAAAAAAGTTGTGATAGCAAATCGTCAAAATAACAGTGCAACATCACGTATCTTATGTTTAAGTGAACATAAAGGTTATTGTTTTCATTTTATACCTCTTGTATATGCACTTAATCTACATAATTTTGTATATGTTGTGTATAGTCATCCACCAAAACGTCTAGTGTGACACTGGTTTGCTTTATCCAGCTGAGAGTTTGCGGATCATATAACTATGAGGTCTCAGCTAAACATAAGTGGCCGTTTTCAAACAGGTGGGCGTTTATAAATTTTGCAATGAAAATTAACGATCATAACGGTCACAGTTGACATGAGCAAATCAAATCAGGTGGTCGAAATTTTCCTCTGGCCCCATACATCGATCTGGTAACTCCCATTGAATGTTGCCAAGAATTGGGCTACTTTTACTCTACCCCCAACCTCAGAACATGATTTTGACAGAGGGAGCTTTCTATGGAGGGAAAAACTGAGAGGAAACACATGACTGGGCTAGTTTTAGGCTAGTTTTTAATAGCAATTGAGCTGGTTTTGTTTCACAGACCTGGCAACCTGCTTCCATTACTGTCCTGCAGAGACCTATAAGTATGGCAAGCCGTTTAAACATTTCATATATATAAACCATATTAGTATTTATTTTCATGCTACTAGTACTTATTTTTAACACACTAGCATCTTTTCCATTAAAGGAGAAGTCCACTTCCAGAGCAGAAATGTACAGATATTGTACTCACCCCCTTGTCACCCAAGATTTTCATGTCTTCCTTTCTTCAGTTGTAAAGAAATTATGTTTTTTGAGGAAAACATTTCAGGATTTTTTTCTATATAGTGGACTTCTATGGTGCCCCGAGTGAACTTCCAAAATGCAGTTTAAATGTGGCATCAAACGATCCCAAATGTGGTTGTAAACGATCCCAGCCAATGAAGAAGGGTCTTATCTAGCAAAACGTTTGGTTATTTTCATAAAAATAATAGAATTTACATATTTTTTAATGTCAAACGCTCGTCTTGTCTTACTCTGCCTGAACTGTTTTTTTTTCCACTTCATGACAGTTAGGGTATATCAAAAAACTCCCATCTCATGTTTTCCTTTAACTTCAGAATCGTCCTATATCGCTGTTTTACCTTTTTGTTAAGGGTGTTTGATCTTCTTTGCATGTTCACTTTGTAAAAAACTGGGTTGATACTTCTACAGCGATGTAGGATGATTTTGGCATAATTTTTGAAGTTGAGGAAGAAAATACGATTGGAGTTTTTCAACATACCCTAACTGTCTTGAACCAGAATACACAGAGTTCAGGGAGAGCAAGACAAGAGGAGCATTTGAGATTAAAACATATTTAAATTGTAATTGTTTAATGAAAATAACCAATTGTTTCACTAGATAAGACCCTTCTTCCTCGGTTGGGATTATTTACAACGGCATTTGGGATCGTTTGAAGCCACATTTAAACTGCATTTTGGAAGTTCAAAATCGGGGGGCACCATATCAGTCCATTATATGGAGAAAAATCCTGAAATGTTTTCCTCCAAAAAACTAATTTCTTTACGACAGAAGAAAGAAAGACATGAACATCTTGGATGACAAGGGGGTGAGTACATTATATGTGCATTTTTGTTCTAGAAGTGGACTTCTCCTTCCCTGATCAAGCTCACCTACCTATGATTTTCTAATGGTCCTGAAGACACTAATTAGCATTCTCAGGTGTGTTTGATTAGGGTTAGAACTAAACTCTGCAGGAAAGTGCATCTCATGGGTCAGATTTGAGTACTGTATTAGTACTCATTCATTGTACATGACTGTATACAGGGGTGGCCAACGTCAGACTTGGAGAGCCACAGTCCTGCCGAGTTTTGCTCCAACCTTAATAAAAACTTATTTGCCTGTAGCTTTCTAGTAACCCTTAGACTTTAAATAGCTTGTTCAGTTGTGTTTGATTAGGGTTGGAGCACAACTCTGCAGGACTGTGGCTCTCCAGGATGTTGGCCACGCCTGTACTAGTACTTAATATTAGATAATATTATCAACTTATTCGTTAGATACTAGTAGTATGTATTCATTACTTAGTACTAGTACTTATTTATTAGATACTAGATATTATTTTATTAGTGACTAGTAACTATTGTTACTAGTGACAAATATAACATTTTTGCAATTGATTTCTATTGAGATCTGTCATTAAGATATCAACTATTCAGTTGTGACTAGTACATACGTGTTAGTACGCAATAGTACATAAATACTAGTCACTATTGGATTAAGTACTATTATCTAATAAATAAGGACTAGTATCTAATGAATAAGTTCTAGTAACTAGTAACAAAAGACACTAGTACGTAAAGAATAATAAGCACAGTAGCTAAAGAATAAGTACCAGTACTTAATGGAAAAGATACTAGTATCTTCAAAATAAGTACTAGTACCATGAAAATAGATACTAGTATTGTTTATAGATTGAATGTTAAAACGGCTTGCCATACTATAGGAGGATCATGTGCTCAAGCAGCGGTTCGTTGTTTTGAGTCGCCATCCAGTCTGTATTTTCACTCAGCGTGATGAGAAACATCTTATTAGGCTGCTCCAAAACAGTCACAGTATAAGAGAGACGTCGTGCCGGATTTTCTTTACAATTGCGCTGTTTTGGACTGACTGCATGAATGCATTCCCTCACTGGATCCTCGGCTTGGACTAAAATGACCTTTGATCGCAACCAGAGTTGCGGAAAAGGAGTCAAAACGTCTCTTGTCCACAAAACCTGCTTCTTTTCGCTTTTGAAGTATTATAATGCTATAATGTAGGCCTACTGCTTAAAACTATTAATCTTTATTTCATGAAAGATTTTTTAAATTATATTATTTAATGACTTAGTAAATGTGTTTAATTATAATAGCTTATATTAAAAAATCGTAATTGTCCTAAAACTGGACCTGTTTTAATTGAATTCACCCTGCAGTACCTTTAATATTGCAGCTACACCAGTTTGTCTTCTACTTTTTAAACACTGGATGGCAGTGTTGCAATTGACAGTATGTGAATAAAGTTTGCAAAATATCTACAACCCTAACCCTGCTGTGGATCATTTTACAGCCGACCCAGTGATACTCATATTGTTTTATATTACCCTGCTAAAATTGCAGCTGCACAGTTCAGAGCATTAATGCAGTTTTAAATAGATAGTTCACCCAAAAATGAAAAATACCCTATGATTTTCTCACCCTCAAGCCATCCATATGACTTTCTTCTTTCAGACGAATGCAATTAGAGTTATATTAAAAAATGGCCTTGGCTCTTCCAAGCTTTATAATGCCAGTGAATGGGGTTTAAGATTTTGAAGTCCAATAAAGTGCATTCATCCATCATAAAAAGTGCTCCAAATGGCTCCGGGGAGTTAATAAAGGCCTTCTGATACAAATCGATGCATTTCCCTGTTGAAAAAAACAGCATGTGCTGGTAGGTAGGTTTTGATGCTGGTTTATGCTGGTCCATGAACAGCAACATGACCAGCTAAAGACCAGCATAAACCAGCTAAGGACCATCTTAAACCAGCATCAAAACCTACCTAACCAGCATCCCAGCATCAAAACATACCTACCAGCATATGCTGTTTTTTTCACCAGGGTTTTGTAAGAAAAATATCCATATTTAAAACTTTATAAACCGTAATCTGTAGCTTCTGCTAATTGTTATACATGAGTTCATGGAAGAGTGGCATTCCAGCGGATGATGGATGTAGTCTTAGCGTAAGCTCCAGTGAGAATATGTTAGTCTCGTGAGACCAAGTTTTGTTTACAGTAAAGTAAACCAGTCTCCTCTTGGCTTACACTCTTAAAAATAAAGGTGCTTCACAATGCCATAGAAGAACCTCTTTTGTCTAAATGGTTCCATAAAGAACCTTTAACATCTGAAGAAGCTTTCTGTTTCACAAAAGGTTCTTTGTGGTGAAAGAAGGCTCTTCAGATTATAAAAAAGGTAAGAAAGAGATGGTTCTTTAAAGAACATTTGACCAAATGGTTCTTTGTGGAACCAAAAATGGTTCTTCTATAGCATCGCTGTGAAGAACCTTTTAAAGCACCTTTATTTTTAAGATTGTATATCGAAATCATCCTACATTTTTCTTTACAAATTCTTGTTTTGCACTTTTAATTTGTGACAGGTGTTTTGTTTTGCTCTCTCCGCTGTGCTCCGCGTTCGTCACTTCTGCATTTGTAAAATTTCTTTGCAAAAATATTTTCTACAGGTGGTCTAAATTCTGCAAGCCACCAACTTTATGCCAGATACACTCTTCAGCCTTTACTTCTACAATATTTTTTATTAGTTGTGTTTGATGAAGCAGGTGTGGTTATTGCTATTGCCCATACTAAGGATTTGGGATTTGATTTTGATTGGGAATGATGATTATAAACAAACCCCTAACCCTAAACCACAACACACTTCTAAAATCGGGAGTTAATACCACATCTTTCATTCCTTAGTCTCTAAAACACAAATTGAACAACTATAAATAACACATCCACGTTTTGAAATTAAGATTTAATGTTGTCCAAACGCATGCCAAATATGCATTATTGATGAAGAAAGCATAAAAAAGCATTTTCTTTTTAATGTTGCCACACAGCTGGATAAAAAACAAAAATTGGATGAGAATATAAATCTTTTTTATACGTTTTTTATATACATTTTGAATCCTTCGCTTCTTCACCTATATCTCTATAAGATTTAATTCTGTTATTTGTTTGTCTATGCGCGTGTTGTTATAATTTGATCTCAGTGTTAATGGAATTTATTTAATTTATAAAACAGAGTTCTGGTCCTGGATTCTGATTGGTCAAAACGCGTTTCATTCTAACATTCTAACATACTGTAATAACAGCTATGGCGGTAAACTCCTTCTATTTACCGTATCACTGTGTAACACCCACAGTAATATTGCTAATAAAATAGTTTATAGAGGTTCATTTTAATATTTATTCTATGGTATCCCATTTAGGCAGTAAGACCTTTCTGTATCGTGAAACTAGTCACTCCACTGCTGATCGTGTTTAACAACACCCTTTAGCTGCCACTCGTAATAGGCTAACAGCATTGCGCTGTTGTTGTGTTGTTACCTAGTACGAATATGAATATGAAGTACAAGCAATAAATAAATAGCTAAATCATGAAAACAAATGGCGCTGTCCTGTGCGATCTTTAGGACCCAGGGGAACTCGAGCGCATCCATATAAAGACCGCAGATGAGGAGAAAGCAAGTGCATTATAGTGCTTGGACATCAACAGTCTCGACGCGTCTTTTCGCTTTATAACTACCGTCTTACCGCAGTCGTATTAAAACGGCTGGCAAAATGCAGTATAATCGACATCGTGTTCGCATGAAAGGTTTTTGCTGGTGATTTTTTCCCCCACTCCTGATAAATGACTTCTCGAAACGGGGACAAAAACTGGACACTTTGGACTTTATTTATTATTCTGCTCCAAAAATAAAATTGTTAAACGGATATATGACTCGAACGTTTCTCCAGTCAATGCAATTATTCGTTGTTCAGGTGAACGTTTACTGACTGCTATACCAGCTCACCTTGGAAGGTAAGTTACCAGTCTGATCACGAACTTGTACAGCAAATGAATGATTGCACCAAGATGACATCAGTGCATCACAGCCTTTCTGAAGCCTGGCAACAGAAATCTTTCTCGTGGTCTGTTTGTCTCAGTTCACCCTTGATCTCATTCTTGCACTGGTGCATTTCACGCATATGACCATAAGCAGAGCTCACTTGATGCGCAGGTTGATTGATTGATGACTGTAATAGTGAAGGATCATACTCATTAAATAATTAATCTTGCATTGATGTGGTCAGTTCTATGACATATTTTCAAGGTTTTGTGCCTAGGAGATGTATTTGCTTTGAATCTTCAGAACTGACTTGCAGTGCAAAACCCTTTTTGTAGCATTTATGTTTTGGTTTGAGAACATGATATAGTTTAGTTTTGAAATGAGCTTTGATTAAATGTTTGAGAGAGAATAAGAGTATCCAACCAAACTGTAATATTGAAAAAACGTTGTGAATCACTAAATAAATCAAATGTATCATTATAGGAAAACTCGGTTTGAAGGAGTGGGGGTGCTTTTAATGCCATTATTATTAATAATGATGGTGTACTAAATAATCACGGCCTATTGTCATGTGCTGTTATTTTGTACAACAACAGCAGGGTCGGAATTAAGGAGGGCTGGTAAAAATGCCATTAGAATAAACACAAATGTCCCATAAATTCAAGACAAAGGGGCAAAAATGCCACTGCATAATTAAACAACATATTACGACCGTCGCGATTACAATGAAATGTGAAAATGAATGAAAAGTGTCAATTCGCGGAATTACATTTAGATTCGCTCACGCTGCATCACGTTGCTTTTAGGTGCTGCTTTGTGCAGCGTTGGGCCATATAACCAATCAAACGCCTTTCTGCTGAATTTAGGAATGCATTGACCAATCAGAGGCAATTAGATTAGTCAGCGCTGAAAACGCGGATCTCATAAACAACAGTGCATTTACGATGCAAATAAGAGATTAATTTCGTAGCTTCAGCGATTTTAACATGAGTTTTTGCATGACTTGTGCTAGACTTCAAATCTATGCTAAACTTAGCTAAGGTCATGGACCGGACATGTTTGTCTATGAAGCCAAAATGTGTTGAAAAAAAAAAGTTTTATATTGTTTTTTGGATTGATGTTAATATATATACATATATATATATATATATATATATATATATTTTTTTTTTTTTTTTACAATATAAAGAGCAATAGTCTACACTCTACAATAATATATATATATATATATATATTTTGTCATAATATTGCAGCCCTATGAGCTCCTGTTTTTTACATGTAGAATTTAGAAACAATTTTAAACAGTCTGTTGTCATTGATAACAGTTTAAAAAACTGATTAAAAGAATTGTGTAAATTTTAGTATTTGACATTAAAGACAACATATGGTTTTTATAATAATAAGGTGATTATAGAAATTGCTCTCACTAATCTAACACATATTTCCCCTTGATGGAAAAGTAATTTCTGATCCTGGAGCTTTGCTACAGTAACAGTTTTTATATAGGTACTCTGAATAATTAACTAATACCATGAACTGTAACTTACAGTTCAGATAAAATTTGGCCAGGTGGTTCATACATTTATTCTTTGCTATTCAACTTTTTCCTTAACGTGGAAGTAAGCCTATAGGTGAGTTGTCCGGTTCATTAACCGCTATAAAGAAATAATGAGAAGAATTACAATGTGCAGTAAATGGTAAAACTGTTTTTGCTACAAACCAGTGTGTTTATAATAGGGGTGGAACGGTTCAACGTACTCATGGTTTGGTTTGTATCATGGTTTTAGAGTCAGTTTCGGTACGGTTCGGTATGTGCTATGTTTAAGAAAATCTATACTGTCAATTGAAAAAAATAAAGAAAATAAGAATAATCTATCTAACTACAAGCAACAGCACAAATAAATACAATAGAGTAAAGATACAAATAAATTAAACAGTGCTTTTTAGGTTTTTTTTTAGGTAGGTCTAGTTAGTGATGACTGGGCTTAAGATCCATTTTGGGTTTTCCATTTTTCCAGATGAAAATGTTATGGGTGTTCTATTGTAAAAGATTGTGAATTGATTCTGATGTCTGGTTTTGGAATCGGTTCTAGAATAGAGTTGTTTCAATTTCTGACTTTTTTTTCTTTCAATTTTATTTTATTATTATATTTTTTTTCAAAGACTGAAAGAACATGTTCACCACGAATCACTGTTCCAATTTTTACTTTCAAGACATTTTCTGTATTTTATTTATTTATTTATTTTTTTATTTTTTTTGGAGTAAAAAAAAGGGTTTAAATTTAAATGTGACTATTTTGTGTAGCCTAGTAGAATTAGAATTTGAATTACGCATTTGATACAGTTTTTCTAAACCATTTTTTTTCTTTGGCCAGTGACAGTATCTATAAAGCAGGAGGCTGATATAATATAATATACATAATGCAATTAAGTAACAGCAAATGAACATAAAATAAACATTTACATAACATTTAGGCTACTCAAAAACAGTAACATAAGTTGTTTATGATCCACTGACAAAGACGTGATGTCGGAGACAAACAGTCATGTTAACTGTCCAAGTGCCGATAATCAGAAAACAGCTAAATACCGTCTGATTAAATGGCCTGGCTGATAAATTGGTCTAACGCTAGTGTGTAATGTTATATTCATGGAGTCTTTAATGTGGTATTGATGTTTTCACACCAGCCCCGTTAAACTGATATATGTTTCCTTGGAGGGTCTCCAGCAGTCTTTAGGGTGTCTAATCCCGTTCACAGATGCCTTTTCCCTAAAGGACCGGTTGAAATTGTGATATCTGATTCACTCACATTCAGACATTTGATTTGTTGAAGCTGTGGATAAATTTAGATGAATCTGTCTTTCCATGTGGCCAGTGTGTCGAGATCACGTACAGTAGAGTTCCTGCACTGAAGCATCTAATTGCTTACAGGACACTACTGATGCTGTGATGGATTTTCAGCGCTCATGGCAGTAGACTCTAAATCAGATTATAGGATGCTGTGCACCCATTAGGTGCCCCCAGCATCGGGCACAGCGTCTGTTCGGCACGCTGCTGAACTTAGCAGAAAAGTTTGTGTATTCGGCAACCTGGCCGTGGGGTTTTGGATAATGCGGTGGTGCAGAGTTTGAGATCAATGGCCTAGACATGCATTAAATAAGCGCAACCAACAATTGCATAGTCAGAAAACAAGAATTTACAGGTTTTTTGAGAGTTTGGAGGAAAAAACTAATGAAGTTGTTATGTAAGACTACAGTCTGACAGATGTAGAACATCAGACATTTGTCCACCACCGTGGTTGTCCTCTTTATTAAGAAATGGCTCAAATTAAATCTGACTTCACCTGAAAAAAATGAATGTAAAAAAATGTAATTCAATTTAATAGGGGTTATGCGCAACAGACTTCTGTATTCTGTTAAACAGGTCTCGTCGCTTCCGGTTCAAATGTTTTGCATATGCTTTGTTAAATATGAAGCTGTTTTACTCAAGATGCCTTCAAAGTAGATGCAAATAAATGATCATATCCAAAGCCTATCACAAACAAGGATTGATATCTAAATGTTTTATTTTTATTCTTTTCACTAACATTTAGATATAAAAATCAGATAAAACGTCAGCAATAAAAACAGCTAGCTGGTTTAACTTACTTTAAAAGTCTATAGATATCGCCATTATTTAATACGGCTGTTAACACGCTCTCTGACAGGCGGAAGCGATGAGACCTGTTTTCCGAGTTTGGTTATGTGACATTCAACATATACCCTATTGAATTCAGGCTGATTAGAGTTTCTTTTGTTAATCTGAATCTTAGAAAAATAAAGCCTGATCTTTAAAATTGCATTCTCATTACATTTTTTATAACAGCTAGGCACATTTTAATCACAAATTCTTTTTTCTCCCTGTAATTCCTACAATTGTCAGTGGTTATTCTCAATAGGTGGACTTTAAAGTTCAAACCTGAGTACTATTGTTCACATTAATTTCACGCTGTTTTTTTTAGGAAACCAATAATAATAATAATTATAATAATATTTAATTTCACACTACCAATTTATTCATTTAATACAGTATTTATTAAATTATTCTTTTTCAAACAAATTCTTGTTTTTTTTGCAGAATACTGCTAAAATGCTTTTAAATATTTCTAGATTTTAATAAATAGGTTTTATTTTTGCAGAATACTGCTGAAATGCTTCTAAATATTTCTATATTTTATAAATATATTTTATTTTTACAGAATACTGCTGAAATGCTTCTAAATATTTCTATATTTTATAAATATATTTTATTTTTACAGAATACTGCTGAAATGCATATGAATATTTCTATATTTTAATAAATTTATTTTATTTTTGCAGAATACTACTGAAATGCTTATAAATATTTCTATATTTTATAACTATTTTATTTTTACAGAATACTGCTGAAATGCATATAAATAGTTCTATATTTTATAAATCTATTTTATTTTTACAGAATACTGCTGAAATGCATAGAAATATTTCTATATTTTATAAATATATTTTATTTTTACAGAATACTGCTGAAATGCTTCTAAATATTTCTATATTTTATAAATATATTTTATTTTTACAGAATACTGCTGAAATGCATATGAATATTTCTATATTTTAATAAATTTATTTTATTTTTGCAGAATACTACTGAAATGCTTATAAATATTTCTATATTTTATAACTATTTTATTTTTACAGAATACTGCTGAAATGCATATAAATAGTTCTATATTTTATAAATCTATTTTATTTTTACAGAATACTGCTGAAATGCATAGAAATATTTCTATATTTTATAAATATATTTTATTTTTACAGAATACTGCTGAAATGCTTCTAAATATTTCTATATTTTATAAATATATTTTATTTTTACAGAATACTGCTGAAATGCATATGAATATTTCTATATTTTAATAAATCTATTTTATTTTTGCAGAATACTACTAAAATGCTTCTAAATATTTCTATATTTTATGACTATTTTATTTTTACAGAATACTGCTGAAATGCATATAAATAGTTCTATATTTTATAAATCTATTTTATTTTTACAGAATACTGCTGAAATGCATAGAAATATTTCTATATTTTATAAATCTATTTTATTTTTGCAGAATACTGCTGAAATTCATAGAAATGTATTTATATTTTAAACATTTCTGTATAAAGTAGTTTTGGTAGCATAAATGAATGTATTTACGTTGGTTTAAATATATTAAATAATATTTTTTACTTAAATAAATGCAGATAATTTAGATTTTACTGTTTAGCCTTTAATTTGCTATTGTTATTTATTTTAATTAATCTTTTTTTTTTATTTCTCAACTCATGAAACTCCTGGAGTTCCTTCACAAACCTCGTTTGGGAAACCCAGGTGTAAAAGACTGTTATTTAATTTAATTTAATTTTATTATATTTTATTTTATTGGGGAGGTACCTGAAAAAATGTACATGAAAAGTAAATTGTAATTATAAATAGACATTATTTATTTATTTATTTATTTATTTATTTTTTATTGATGTATTGATATATTGATTGATTGATTTATTGATGGAATTATTTATCTTTTTCTTATTTTTGGAGCAAAAGATAATTTCAAATGTTCTTTCTCTTGATTTTGGGGTAAATTATGACTACAACAAGCTCTTGACAGGTTTTGTGATATACGTCTATTCACCAACAGATTTCTTCGACTGCTTTCATTATGCTCTGACGTTTGTTTATGTGTGTGACATCAAATTCTCCCGTCATATTTTTATAACCAGACTGATGTGATTCTTGCAGGAAAGAGGGGAGTGACACTTCAACCTCATGCCTCCACAAAGCCATTCATGAGGCAAGCCTTTCTCCACACCAACAGACCAGCATGGAGAAAGGGGTCCGAACACGACTAGAAACCGGAGCGGCAGAGGAGAAAGACCCTCTTACTCACGGGAAGACCCCATTAGCGGGGAGTGCCGACCCGGGACATGAATGTTGCAAACGTAATGGTTTGATTAATACCCACAACTTAATGGTGGAGACTAAGGAAGGACTGGTGTCGGTCTATTCTGCCCCACAGTACCAGGGCCATGTGGTGTCCAAGGACATAAATGGGACACCGGATGGTCGAGGACCCCCACAGTTGCTCAACCCCAGCGCTCTGCCCCAGGCTATAGACCCTTACTACAGACCCAACCTCCTCCTGTACCCCGAGAGCGTGTTGAGAGCATGGGGAGAGGGGGGCGACTGCTGCGAGACCACCTTCATTGAGGAGATGAACGCCGCCTCGTCCGGCTCCTCCGTCAATAAAGACGGAATTCTGTTCACCGACAGCAAACTGCTGGATCTCTCGATGGAAGACGCCAAGATCCAGACGCTCTCCTATGATGTTGATGACGAGGATGATGAATTTCAAGAACTCGAGGTGGGAGACTGCATGCTATCACACTTTTAAATATAGTGCACGCAAAAATCATTTACTCACTGTCATGTTGTTCCAAACCTGTATGACTTTTTTTTTTTTTTCTGTGGAATCAGTGGTAGAGCTGCATGATTTGGAGGGAAATTTAATTATTAAAAATAATTAATTTTAATTTTAATTTGATTTAAATTTAACTTGAATTGAATTAAGTAAAATCGTTTTTGTGGTAATATATCAATGTGATTATAATAGTTATTACTAATGATGCTATTTTTATTATGATCATTTTTTCTTACTAAATAAAAATATTAAAGAAAATATTAGCTAACGTTGTAGTATTTTACAATAAAATAAACAAATCAAGTAATTAAGAAAAATAATAAAATAATAGTAATTGTTTTATATTATGTACAAATAAAAATATTAAACAAAATAAGAAAAATTACTACAAAAAATATTACAGTAATAATTAGAAATTACTTGTCATATTTCACTGCAAAATAAAGTCAAATATTTAATAAAATAATATAATAATCATTTTAAGTACAAATACAAATATTAAAATAAGAATATAAAATACTCAATCAATTTAATTAAATATTAAAAATGTTTAATAAAAATACAATAAATAATAATATAACAGTTATTATTTTAATCACAAATAAAAAATTGAACAACAATAAATATTAAAGAATTTATTAAAGAAATATTACTATTGTATTATTGTAGAAAATATAATTTAAAAATATAATTTATATATATTAATATATAAGTACAAATAAAAATATTAAATAAGAACTCACTACTGTAATATTTCACTGTAAAATAAAAAACTAAAATATTTAAGAAAAAATATATAATAATTATTTTAACTACGAATAAAAATATTAAAATGAGAAATATTTCTATTACACTATTTTACTGTTAAATAAAAATCTAATATTTGAGAAAAATATTAATATAATATTTGTTATTTTAGTTTATGTGCAAATAAAATATTGTCCAGCAAAACTGCTATTGTAATGTTTCAATGTAAAATAAAAAAAAATTAAATAAAAACAAAAAAGGGATTTAAGAAAAATAAAATAATTTAATTTTAAGTACAAATAAAAATATTAAAAAAGAAATTGCTACTGTAATATTTCACTGTAAAATAAAAAAACTCAAATATTTAAGAAAAATAATATAACAATTATATTACGTACAAATAAAAATATTAAAATAAGAAATAAAAATTCACTGTAAAAATAAAAAATCAAATAAAAAAGTATTTAAGAAAAATATCATCAAGTACAAATTAAAATATATTTAAAAAGAATTTGCTATTGTAATATTTCACTGTATTTAAGAAAAATTATTTTAGTTGGCAACATCCGGTTTATAAGTGCTTCTCATTTCAAGTTTAGGAAGATGGCTGGTGCATGCTGTGTTTCCAAATGCTTGCTAAAACAACCCAAACTCAGAACAGATGCAGAAAAAATGTTAGTGTCGCAGCATTTACTACAAACTGATAAATCTTGGAAAAAAATAATAAGGCAAGAGGGATTGATGCACCGTTTCACCAGTGTGCATTACTCAAAGTGCTGCCATCACGTAATTGTACATGTCACTTTTTTCAGTGCACACTCTCACACATAAACCACACTTTACATGCAGCTCGCTAGATTTTGGAACAGAGCCAGCTGGATTTTCAGTCTTTTCAAATAACCGATGCATCACACAAATGATTGTTTAGAGGTAAACCTTGCCAGTGTGAACCACACTGTTATCCAGTGCAATAAGGAAGGTGTGAGCTCCGTCCTTGCCCCGAATGTAACAGCACCCCGTCATATGGTGCTGCTGATCAGAGCGAGCACGTGTCTGGAGCTCTTGCCAGATGACAGGGAGAGAGAGTGGCTGATCAGAAGGCTGTAGAGAGTGTAAAGAGAGCTGATCTGGACAGCCAGTTTCCTGCTGCTACCCGCCTGTTTGCACCACCTGTTCTGAGTCCAGTGTGCAGCTTCACAGAGTCCTGCTCGAGTGGCCACTGCAGAGCACAGAGAAACGTGCAGATGTTCTGCAGCCTGTGTCGCCTCAAGTTCGCTTTGTCGTAAATTACGGTAACCCAAAAAAAGCCTTATCTGAGTCAATGAAAAATGAAATAAAAATTTGGTAAAGTAAAGATAAAAGTAAAGATCATGTTCCATGAAGATATTTTGTACATTTCTTACTGTAAATATATCAAAACTTAATTTTTTATTAGTAATATGCATTTTTTGACAACTTTAAAGGCGATTTTCTCAATATTTTGGTGTTCTTTGCACCCTCAGATTGCAGATTTTCAAATAGTTGTATCTCAGCCAAATATTGTCCTATCCTAACAAAAACCACACATCAGTGGAAAGCTTATTTATTCTTTCAGATGATATATAAATTTATATCTACCAAAAAATGGATCCTTATGACTGGTTTTGTGGTCCAGGGTCACATATAACGTATTATTATTTTTTGGACATTGGAAACATTTTCCTTTTTCACATGTTCCAAACTTGTTAAAAAAAATATATGTCATGATGAAATATCAAAATGTGATAAAAGTAGTATCATATACTCTATGTTAGGGATGCACAATATATCTGTACAATATTGGTTATTGGCTGAATGTCCATTTTCGTACTGTTTATTATAATATTATGATTAATAAATTGACTTCTGAAATTTTATTTTAGTTTTTGTGTTTTATCTTAAATTTAAATAATATAATATTTTTATAGATTTTTTTTTAAATATTGAAATATTTTAATATTAATAAAGGCCATTTATCAGTTATTGAGCATGACATGCAAATAATTATCTGTTGATCTGTATCTGACAGAATTTTATTTCGTCACTGAATGGAAAAGAGCTGTTTGAAGATTGTTTTAAAAATATCCTTTTGTGTTCCATGGGATATAAACATGAGATATAAACAAGAAATTGCAAGAAAACAAAAAACTATGGAAGACCTTTTCTGCCACTGAATAAAAAATTAACAAAAGGTTATTGTGACTTCTTACTTTTTTTCATACAATGCTGAGTTTTTTCTGAGAATTATGAGACATAAACTTGCAATTGCGAGTTATAAAGTCAAAGTCCCTTTAAGGCAAGTCATTTCACTCAAGCCTTGAAAGGCCTCTCGGGCAGGCAAGTGCAGCTCCTATATCTTTGAATGGGGAAACATCAAATTCTCCAAAGCTGTTCATCAAGTTTACGATTAAATTTCATATTTGAAATCACCAATGAAATCTGACAAGAACTGCCTCATAAATACTGTTCCTTATGCTCCAATAGCGTCCAATGCGCTTGCGGCATTCTGAAAAGTTGAGATGTTTTGAACTCGAGGCGACGCGGACGCGCCTGAAAAAACCGAGCGCGTAGCGACCGCGTCGCTTCCATTATGAGCGCGGCTGCCGCGCGTCTACATTTGAAATAACGAACTAGAGCGCGCAAAAGACGCGATATGCGAACGGCCTCTTAGAACGTTGACTGTTTCTATAGCAGCCAGCACTTCAAACGATATTTGCAGAGACGTGCTGACTTTACTAATCAACGATTGGCTCTTTCTTTAAGAAGGCGGGGCTTCGCGGCCATAATGAGCGTTGCATTTCCCCCATTCAAAACTATACGAGGTGACAAGTCTTGGGTATTCTATAGTCTTTGATAAAGTCCAGTTTTGAGAAGAAAAAAAGACTGATATGTTCTCAGAATTTCAAGTTTATATCTCACAGTTCTAAAATTAATAACTCGCAATTACGTGTTATAAAATCAGAATTGATATAGACTTCTAAGAAAAACTTCTATGAGAATTGTGAATTTATATCTCGCAATTCTGACTTTGTAACTCGCAGATGCGAGTTTAAATCATATAATTCTGACTTAATTTCTCTGAATTTAAAGTTTATCTCACAATTCTGAGAGAAAAAAAGTGTGTATCATGCGATTCTGAGGGGAAAAAAAGTCACAATTACCTTTTTTATTCAGTGGTGGAAACGGGCATCCATTAAAAAAAACAGAATTGTGAGTTGTGAAAAATATATTGTGAGATGTAAACCTGGAATTGACCGTTCGCAAAGACCTTGATTGACAGGCGATTTGACCAATCATAATATTGAATTCACCATTATGTCCAACAAACAAATCAGACAGGAGAGTAGAATAACGTCGGTGGACTTAAACTTAAAACTTTATGTGTATTGACGTTTTACTGCATTTGAAATAAAATATGTTCTGATATCTATTCATGTTTATTTCATGTTTTAAGTAAATAAGAAAAGATGATTGGTTCACATGTCTACTAATCTACTTAGGCAATACAGCGATCTGTCACGACACATTAAATTTCTTTAAAAATGACAACATTTTAAAGCTGAGACCTTGTTTCATATATATGTAATGATAATAAAAAAATAAAAAAATAAAGAAAATTACATAAAAACATGAAAATGTTTACATACATTAATACATTTAACAGCTTTCTTGTTTGTCCGATTGGAAATAGATTTTAGGTATTGCTTAACTTCTGATTTCAAAATGAGAAACAAAGCGCTTAGAATATGTGTACCAGGGTTGCCAACTCTCACGCATTTGGCCTGCGACACGCGCTTTCAGGCTCTGTCTCACGCTGTCTCTCTGCCCATGTAAATCTCACGCCAAATTGGCAACCCTGCTTGTGATTTTAAACAAAGTTTCAAAGTTTTAATACCAAATTCAAACGATAATTACCGTTTTGGCGCACGTAATGTGGCGTAAATCGTAAAATGTAGCGCTTCTGTTAATGCCAGAGCCATTGAAAAACAGCTGCGACAAGCTTTGTTGTCGCCGGCGTCACCGCCACGCGGTCACGTGATTCACGAAGCTCTCAAAACAAACCAGCGTTGACAGTATTTTTGAATGTATTTAAGTAGGATAGAGACGACAGCTTCGCTATACAGGTATTTGCAGGAATCTTTTGGTAAACATTACAGCATATTATGCATTGATTTTTACGTCAATGACATTTACAGTATAATTTTATTCTGGAGAGTGATGGAGAGGCAACCCTTACGAAAATTAAATATGGTTTTACTACAAATAAAACTTAGATTACAAACACAAATTACAGTCATTTTGTGGTCGAAAAAATTTAAATGTAAAAAGTTAATAACTTCCTTTTTTAATGATACTTGTGTAAGTACACACAATGAATGCAAGCGAATAGTGAATTTAAATCAATTTTAAAATGGTGCTAAAAAAGGCGTTCAGCTGCATTTTTATCCCCTTATATGTACAGTATATACATATAAAATCACCACACCCTCCCCCAAACCCTCCACTCCCAACTCTCAATCTCACTCCAAGCTGAACTTAAAAGTTGGCAACCCTGTGTGTACATATTAGGTGTGTTTGACTTGAAACTTGCAAGATGTAAACTTGGAATTGCGAGAAAGAAAGAATAACAATTCTGCCTTTTTTCTTACAATTTGGAGAAAATATGCTCAGAATTGCGACATATAAACCTGCAATTCTGAGTTTTTTTCTCTCCAAATTCTAAGAAAAAAGGCAGAATTGTAACTGTGAGAAAAAATACCTTTAGTTTTTTCATCCTGTATTGCAAACAAGCTTCCATAGGTTTAGAAAAACATGAGGGGAAAAAATCTTTATCTTAAAATCTTAATGTGCGCACTTTAAAGAGGTTAGGATTGTATTGTTGCCTAAAATTTGACTCGCAGCAGATTCACTTGTAATTCTCATGGAATATAAATTTTAGGAAAAAATCTCTGCATGTGATTGCTTGCAGCATGTTGTGATAGTTCAATTACAGCTGAATACTCTGCATAACCCTCTACAGGCACTTTCATATCTCTTATGGGTATTCCATAATACAACATTAACAGCTAATCAAAAATGTAATTTATGGAGAGATTAATCAGTCTAACAAACATGGGGAATGAATATCTGATTGCATTGTCCTAAAAAAACATCACATCATACAGCACAGGACAGCATGTGTGGCCGCTCCGATGACTCATGTAACACTTTCCCTTATTGCTTTCACAAGTGCATAATTTTTTTTGAGAAGTGAATTTACATCCACTGCGTTTTTGTGCCTGCAGAGAGAACTCTATCATAATCGCAGCCTTTAGAAGCTCTGGCCTTTTTGAAGTTCATTCTGGAATCAAATTAATGGAACACTTGACATTCCTATTATGCAGACACACACTTCTCAATCTGCTGCAGCGTTACGTCCTCGCACGCGTTGCTTCGTGACACGCTGTTTGGAAAATGATGTGCCAGGTTCTTGCCAATCTGAGCAAGTGAGATCTTGCAAGAAGTGAGCTGAAGTTCGTGGATGAGGTCGAACAGGAATTTGGCAATCAAACTGTTCGTTCTACATTCATTGCATCTGCATGATTAAAAATGGTGTACTCAGATGATGCAATCAAAAGAATACTAAAATCCATTTGTCTTTTAATTTCTACATGCTGCTTCGTATTAGGGCTACAGTTGAAATTTAGCTTTTAGTTAATACTATTTTATTGCATTTATATGTATTTTTGAATCGTCCTTGTACATATAAATGAATATTATTGAATGAATACACTGCTGATTCACAGGGGTTTAGTCGGTTGACTCTCATTAAATCAGCGTGACTTCTTAGGTGACTATGACATCATATACAGAGAAAAATAATCAATATTTATGACTCAAGATAAAAACTTTTTTTTGACCACTCCCTGGCAAATACTTTATTTAGTATGACATCACCTTGATATCAATCAATTGACATGTCACATTGGAAATTTCTTTTTAAGGCAACAGTGACTGTAAATCACTGTAAAAATGTTTAATGTTACAAAAAAAAAAAAAATACAGTAAAAACATGTTCACTAGTTAAATGTAAGTTGCTTATCCATCTTATTCTTTAACGTGGAAGTAAACCTATGGGTGAGACTTTCGTTTCAATATCTCCTATAGGGAAATAACAAGAAATAACAAAGTGCAGTAAACCGTAAAACTGTTTGCTCTACAAACCAGTGTGTTCATAATGAAGACAATACATTAAAATAATATGGTAAGACACACCAATTTGCAATATCAAGCAGCAAAACGAGCTGTTTTGTACAGCTAAAGATAACTGGATGCAGATGAGACCGGAAGCCAAACCCATAAAGTTTACAAATGGTGGATACAGTGATACAGTGAAAATTTAAAATATATGTAAACATAGCAATATATGTAATGTTATTGTAAAAAAAAATGTACTGCTGTTTTTCAGATAAAAACTATGATTTTCTTTATAAGTTACAGTGAAAAACAGTAAAAGGACATTCCGAGAAATCACTGCATTTAAATAATTATCTTTATTTTTTCTAGCAATAATATAGGGTGTTTTGTTACATTTTCTCTTAATTTATTTGTTTATGTTAATGTTTACTGCATTTTTTTGTGTAATCCGTAACCCTGATGATTGTCACATTTTTTAATGGTGAATTTTTGGCAACCTCAGCTGCCAGTTTTTTTTTTTTTTTTTTTTTTTTTTTTTACAATAGATATAAATCAAATTGTAAATAAAAATAGAATTTTATATAGAGTTTTGACTGAGTTTTGACATTTTTATTTATTTTTTAATAGCTCAGCATAAAACCTTTATTTCAATATGTTGACATTGCTCTGTGATCATATAATCTCTATTTTGTTTAAATGTATATGGGTTATTGTACATAACTCATTTTACATCCAGAGTTCAGAGTTGGAAATGTCTTGAAATGTCTTTTTCCACAAATTTTATATGTATGCAAATTGTATAATATCCAAGGTGCACATTTCTAGTAATTGTGCAGTTAATTCTCATATTGTGTTTAATTAGAAAAAAATGGTGTTCAGTTCTGACATTTTTAAAATTTACACACAGAAAAAAAATACCATAAATCCAAAAGTACAAACATTAATAAAGTGAGTGAAGTTTGTTAAAAAAAAAATCACATTTTACTGTATGGTTATGTAAGGTAGTCAGACCGTTTACACACGAATGGCCAATCAAAGGCTTTCAGATGAGACATCAATGAAACGCCATAGTTTTGTTGATTGCGTGCTGCTCACTGAATTCTGCACTCTCATGAATTCTCTAATTAATGTTTCTGATATAAGCAGTAAAAACCTGATTGCACATCCTGTTTTTTTTCTTGCAATTGCTCATGCCTAAATCCGCCACTGCTGAACCTCCATCCTATTTCAGTCTGTGCAACATACGGACATTGGTTCCACACTCCACTCTCTGTAAATGCTCTTTTGCTCTTTAGGTCATGATGTTGTATTTTGAATAGTAGTTATATTTAACAGGATTAGGAGACAAAAGTGGCTTAAGGATTAAGGAGTAAACTAGCAGCAGAGTAGAATTCACGAAAATCCCATGTTTGGCATGTCTGATGTCGTCTCTAGCTATCTTCTTAGAGACTGTGTGTGTGTGTCTGTGTGTGTGTGTGTGTGTGTGAGAGAGTGAACTGTCATCCGGGTGCCACAGTTCACTGTGCCCTCTATGTGTTAACATATGCAGAGGGCATTTTGCTGCAAATTGATGACAAGAGAGCCAGGTTGTGCAAGCTGTTTATATCCTTGTGCTTAGCAAATTAGGTGAAAAAAGCAGCATTCAACTGCACAGCATTAACACATGCAAGCTGTGATTGATACATACCCAAGAACATGTCACTCATGTGGTATTTCTTTAAGAATAAAATTCCCAAATGCTGCATGGTTTGTAGCTTCAGTCTGTAATACAGTATCAATGATTTCATCAATAGCAATTTATCAAAGGCTTTAAATATAATCGAAACAGCATGAAATTGTGCTTTTTCTGTTGTCAAAAATGGTATGATTTCCATACGACTGAACTGCACTGTGAATTGATTGATTTTTAAGATCATTCTTTGCAGGATTTCAAGATCTTATTAAGTTTTAAAAAAAAAGATGAGAACGTTTAAGAATACAGAATATTCTAAACTTCATTCCTTAGTAAGACAATACGATGAAAATAGCAGGTAAGAAGAACGAACATAACTGTACTGTTGAACAGTGTAGCAAACGACCAGGTACATTAGCAATAAGTAAGGTTGATTTTAGGACTGTGCTATAAAAAATCCTCCATATGCAAAATGTGTTACTACACTGATCTGGACCCCATGTAGGAATGACTCAGTCCTCCTCCTTACCATTATTACTCCAATTTTTTTGATCTCTCTTTTCTCTGAAAAGAAGCACAGAGATGTGAAATGGAGAGAGTTGGATGAAAAGGCGCTCTGTCATCTGATTCATTCAGTGTTTTGTGTGTTTTGTGCAGAGTGAGTACTCAAGTGACTCAGAGAGTGAAGACAATTTCCTCCTGATGCCTCCGAGGGACCACCTGGGCCTCAGTGTTTTCTCCATGCTCTGCTGTTTCTGGCCCCTGGGTATTGCAGCTTTCTACCTGTCTCACGAGGTGAGAACCTTCCAGCCACTACCTAATATGCCAACATAAATGCCAATGTTCAAGAATTAGTTACATTTATTAATACTAGTAGAAAAAATAAAAAATATAGTTACTTAGCCTAACTATATACGCTCCTCAAATAAAGCAGTTTTTCACAGTGATGCCATAAAAGAACCATTCTTGGTTCCCCAAAGAACCTTTCAATGATCAGTTCTTTTTTTCTATCTGAAGAACATTTTAATAATCTAAAAAAACCCTTTCCACCATGAAGTGTCTTTTGTGGAATGGAATGGGAAGGTTCCGTTAATGTTTCATGTTTTTACGGAACTATTGTTGGCAGTAAAGAACTCTCATTTTTAAGAGTGGAGACTGTTTACAGTTGCCTAGCAACGTATCACAATTAATGTGTGGTCACAGGTGTGCATACAGTATAATGGCTACTTTACAACATCATTTGTCTGAACAATCTGTTTTATACTAAAACAATATGCCAGAAGAGGCCATGAGTTGTTTTACAAAGGATATTAAATAATGATTTTGTGGTGCAACATTTTGGAGAAGTTGTTAGCCAGACAAGATTTGTACATTTGTACATTCCTGTGAGAATATGCAGTTCACACTGAATTGTATCTACTGTATTTAATTAACAGGAACAACAGTAATAATAACACAGATTATTATTGATCTATTATTATTAGTAGTACAATGAATACGGAGTAATAATAATAATAATAATAATAATAATAATTCATTGTATTTATTTTTTTATTTAAATGAATTTCTGTAGTAGTAGTAGTAGTTGTTGTAATAATAGTAGTAATAATAATAATAATTATTATTATTATCCCTGGCAATATGCAAACTGAAAAAAAAAAAAAAAAAAAAAAATATATATATATATATATATATATATATATACAGGGGTTGGACAATGAAACTGAAACACTCGCCAATATAGTATTGGAGGTTTCATGGCTATATTTGCGCTGTCTGGTGCCCAATCTTCACTTATTGTACATTACACCAGTTAGAGCAGAGTGTAAAGTTTCATTATGTGCACCCAATGGTTCAAACATTGTACCTTGAAGGTAGTGCTCTGTATCAGGATAATAATGCACCAATACACACAGCAAGACTGGTGACAGACTGGTTTAATGAACATGAAAATTAAGTTGAACATCTCCCATGGCCTGCATAGTCACCAGATCTGAATATTATTGAGCCACTTTGGGGTGTTTTGGAGGAGCGAGTCAGGAAACGTTTTCCCACATCAGCATCACATAGTGACCTGGCCACTGTTCTGCAAGAGGAAAATGGCTCAAAATCCCTCTGGCTGCTTTGCAGGACTTGTATTTGTCACTCCCACGATGAAATGATGTTGTATTAGCTGCAAAAGGAGGCCCAATATCATACTAATTGTGATCTAAAACCAGGTGTTTCAGTTTCATTGTCCAACCCCTGTATATATATATATATATATATATATTGTTAAAATAATAATAATATCCCTGCCTGAGTTTGGAGAATGGATGGATAATAATAGCACATAGGAAAATTATTATTAATATTATTTTGTTGTTGTTGTTTATTTAAATTAATTTATACAACAATAATAATAATAGCACATCATTTGTAAATAATGATAATAATGATAATAATAATAATATCCCTACCTTAGTTTGAAGATGGATGAATAGTAATTTGTCTGCTTATAATTTGTTAATAATAATAATAATAATAATAATAATTATAATGTCTGAGTTTGGAGAATGGATGGTTAATAACAGCACATAGGAAATTATTATTATTACTACTACTACTACTACTGCTACTACTAATTATTATTATTAATAATAATAATAATAATAATATAATATATTGTTGTTTATTTAAATAAATTGATACGTTAATAATAATAAAATAATAATAATAAAAACAAAAGCATAGATAATTTGTTAATAATAATAAGAGTAATAATAATAATAGCACAGATAATTTATTATTATTTTTATTATTATCTAATTATTATAATTATTATAATAATATATAATTATAATTTTTTTTTTTACAGAGGACAAATTAAAACTGTATAAGCATGCTTAGCTAAACAGTAGATTTCCACAGAGCACAGCGCACACTGTCAGTGGAAAGACAGCCATTATATGTCACACAATGAGCATTTAAAAACAAATATCCATTTGTAGTCTAATGTATGCTGCAGGGCAAAAGACGGAGAATTCCCCGGGTTTGTTTCATAAAGGTGACTATAGTATGCTGCAGTGTCAAATGTATTTATAGCTTACTGCAATGCTCTTGAGAGGAGAGAGATTGCTTACAGAAAGTGTGCTGAAAGAGAGAGAGGTCATTCGCCTCAGACGGGAATGGTACAGAGAAGTGGTAATTGCAGCATTTTCACGCATTCCCATTCTTATTTCAAAGCATTAATGCAAAACAGGTTGTGATGGTGCTCGTCGCCCTTTGTTCATCTTCTGTTTTAGCTCCAATTCAAATAAAAATGAAACATATATTTTCTGCACCACGACATTATTTTCATTACTGTTAAACATGGCGCTTTTAAAAAGCAGCATAACTAATGCATGATACACAAACAATGTATAGTGTCAAAACTTGTGATTAAATTATGCAAACATTACACAGTACGTGTGCTTGACACGTTTTGTGTGATTCATCGTGTGCTTAAACTTGCAGCGTTCACTTCCGACACTGGCTTTAAAAGCAGTTTATGGCCCTCATTCTCTCTGTCTCTCGCTCTGTTTCTCTCCGTCTTTCTCTTTCATGCGGTACATCACGACTCAACACCCACAGCTCTCTAATTCTCTGCCTGAAAAAATAGAAATCCTTTCTCAGCCTGCTTCTTAAAATCTAAGCCTACACCAAAATCAATTCACTGCAATCCTTCTGCAAAACCTCAACAGATTCACATTATTGCAGAATGTTTTATCATGTAAAAATGTCACAAAATGCTGTCAACAGCTGATTTAACTCTTGTACTATATACAGAGTAAGTTGTTAGTAGTAAGTACATTTTAGACATTAAATTATGTTGCTATTTTGTGTAATAGTATGAATGCTTTAATATCTAATCCAGGTGGTTGAAATAAATTAATTTCTTGGGGGTTTTGTGTAATAGTGAGTCACGGCAAGAGCAATTTCCTATGAGTTGTGCAAATTCCCAGACAAAGTTAGTAGCTCACAATCTTTCAGTCCGAGTTTTGCAGTTGATTTCAGCTGCAGAGCTTTTAATTGGCTTCTTTTTGACTTTTTCTTCAATTAACGATGTCCTTTTGAGCAATTAATCGATTGCAAACTCCAGTTACACTGTAAGTCTGCCTCATCAAATCAACATTTCATGACTAAAATCTTTAGATAAAATTATAATATGTTTTAAACTCTCTTTTTTGATTTTTTAGACTCTAGGTTTACTTAGAGAAAATGTATATAAATTGTACTTTTTCCAGCAATTAAAATGTCACATCACTGCTTTGAGTTCAGAGTTGTGTGTGTGTGTGAGTGAAGGCTCAGTGTAATACAGTTTGAATGGTCATGTATTATACATCTAGCGTTTCTCCAGGGCTTTTCATCTTCTCACTGGGTTTAGCGAGAAGCTAATGGATGGCCGATGTGAAAGTCATCCGCCGGTGGGACGATCTGTGAGAATGAACCAGGCGTGATGTGCCTTGAGGGAGGCCAAAGCAGCCTCTTTGAACAGCTCTTTTTTCTATTCTCTTTCAGTGGCATCATTTTTAAAAGGTTATTGCTGTCTGCTAATGTAATTGCATAGACACGTAATCAGACATCTAAAGCATTTGACTTAACTACAAGTCTTATAGGATCCTAAAGCAGGTCCTTAAAGGGGTCCTATTATGCTCTTTTACAAAGTCTTGATTTTGTTTTAGGGGTGTACTAGAACATGCTTTCATGCTTGGTGGTTCGAAAAATGCATTGTTTTTCACATAATTTACATTATTACAATACCTTTCTCCCCAGCCTGGCACAAATGGCTCGATTAGTTCCAGTTTTAATGAAGGCCCGCCTTCCAAAAAATTAAATGTGTTGTGATTGGTTAGCTGTCCCACTGCGTTGTGACTGGCGAACGGCTTAGATGGTGTTTCCATACTGCCATGCCCCTTGACAAAGCAGCAAGTTCCCTGTACAACCGTTAGCGCAAATTAGATTAAAGTGATTCTTACGTTTTAAATATGGATATTTTTCTTACAAACACGCATCGATTCGCTACAGGAGGCCTTTATGATGAATACACGGAGCCGTGTGAGGCACTTTTATTATGGATGGATGCACTTTATTGGACTTGTTTTGGACTGATGAAGAGAAGCACCCATCTATGCCGTTCTAAAGCTTGGGAGTACCAGGATAATTTTTAATATAACTCCGATTGGATTCGTCTGAAACAAGGAAGTCATATACACCCAGGATGCATGGAGGGTGAGTAAATAATACACTACAGTAGTGTCAGCCTGCCAGATCACCGATAAGGCTAAAAACAGCCTAATGTTTTAAATATGACTTAATTTGTATTTAACATGACAACAATTGAATAAAAACATTATAATGCTTACATTTCCTTACATTCAAAAAGCAGCTACAGAAAACGAGCAAAGAACATTATCACTGATTAGCCTAGTCTAGTGCAAGTTTATGCATTTTTAAAAAACACTCATGTTATAAGTTAAGCTATTTACACTGTATGATGAATAAATCTCTTACCACACACTGCACACATCTACGGCACGGCTCCGACACGGCTACCAGAGACGATCGTGGTCACTCTAGTAAATGCTTGTGTTTACATCAGCCGTACCTTTGTATATGTTTCAACTCCCTATACAGCACACGTCTATGGCACGGCTCCGACACGGCCACCAAAGTTGAGCGCGATTACTCTAGTCAACTCTTTGTTTCCATACCCGCTGCGCTGCCGCTCGTTGGAGCATCTCAAAAGTGGCTTTCCGCGCTGCATCACTATGGTTAGGCTAATCCCCCACCTCGTCTCTACCCACCCCTCAACCATTCGAATTTCAGTAGCCAGGATTTATTTTAAAGATATCTAATGGGCCACGTTTTTAAAAAATGAAATATCTTCTTTTGGAGTGGACCTTGAGATGTGTAACTTTGTAGATCTTTATGCCCAAACATACACACCACACACTGACCAAAATTCAAAAAGTGAAAAAGCATAATAGGCCCCTTTAAACATCCTTTTTTACTTCACTCACATCTCCACTCACAGATCCTGCACTCAGACAGTGCTCAGTTTATAACTGTTTCATGTGAGTTTGTGGTTTTGTTTTACTGGTTACTAATTACATCTGTGTATTGGGGGATGCATTTTTATGTTTCCTATTTCAGTTTCCCTGAGATTGCATCTGTGTAAATTTCCATGCTTTTCACCAAAGCGAGTAATCAGTTTTGAATTTTAGATTGGGATAAAATTGTAATGGGTTTTAATTATTATTGGTTCACATCACAATATTTTCTTAAGGAATTTACTCTTACAGAAATTAGGCGTTCTGACATTCCAAACAATAACAAGGAATATTATTTCAACAGATTATGCTTGAAAAGGGGGAAAATATTCTTAAAATGTAATATTTTGTGAATATAGGTATTGGACTGATTTATCTATAAAAATGTGCATTTGCCAGCTCCACTCATGGATAGCTGTACAGAAAACACTATCTCATCAGATATATTACAGTCAGATTATAATTACAGATGAATTGTCCTTATTAGACCTTAAACCATGCATAATTATTAATCTAGGTAGGTCAGTGAATGCTGTTCCTGTCCTATCTGTTTTTGCTAAGCCTGTGTGCATAATCTGATTCATTGCTTTTAGAGCGTGTTCTAACACAAACACAATAAGCTCCTTATGTAATGGTTTGGTGAGAGAGTGCAAGTGTGGGCCTTGTAGAACATAAGCTTTGAATAAAATACCTTTTTTTGAACAATGGGTGGATGCATTCAACAAAATGGTTTTCATTTCGTCAGCAACATCGTGGGTGCTCTGTGCACGGAGATTCACATAAGCCCACTTCACAAGTCAATAAGCATTTGCGCTTTAGTTGATGATTATGCAGGAATGTCACATATTAATATTGCAGGAAATATATTCTGCACAGTAAGATCTGGTGCAATCACTGATATGACAAAGTGAGCGATTGTCGTGCCTCATTTGGTTTCTTTTTAATTTTCTTTTTTTCTTATCGTCCGTGTCATTGCTCTATTGTTAATTAGTTTTTACTTTGATTTGATGGTAATTAATTATGCATGTCTAAATTGAAGCAGTAATTAGGATACTAAGTACAGTCCTTCATCTGTACGGAACAATGGGCTGATAATCATGTTTGCACACTGACTGTGCACATTAACAGCAGGGGCGGAAGAAGACATGAACTACTTTGCAAATCAAAGTTCAAATACTACTGCATATCTTTGACTGATTTTCAACAGAGTATTTAAAAATACTGGAGACTGCATTTAACAACATTCTTTTTTCAGACAGATAGATAGACTGACAGACAGACAGACAGACAGATAGACAAACAGAGAGACAGACAGACAAACAGCCAGCCAGCCAGGGGTATGTTTCCCAAAATCAACTATGGTCGCAAGTTCCGTCGTTACCAATAGAGTTCAATGGACCTAACCACCATAGTTAGCTAACGATGCTTTTGGGAAACGCACCCCAGATAGATAGATAGACAGACAGACAGACATATAGACAGACAGAGAGACAGACAGACAGACAGACACACAGACACAGACAGACAGATAGATACAATTTTCAACAAATGATGCTTTAAAGATACAGACAGACAGAAACACAGACTGACAGACAAACAGACAGACAGACTCATAGACAGACAGACAGACAGAAACACAGACTCAAAGACAGACTCATAGACAGACAGACAGACAGACAGACAGACAGACAGACTCACTCATAGACAGACAGACAGACAGACAGACTCATAGACAGACAGATAGACAGACAGACAGACAGACAGACTCATAGACAAACAGACAGATAGACAGACAGACAGACAGACAGACAGACAGACAGACTCACTCATAGACAGACAGACAGACAGACAGACAGGCAGACTCATAGACAGACAGACAGACAGACAGACAGACAGACAGACAGACAGACAGACTCACTCATAGACAGACAGACAGACAGACAGACAGACAGACAGGCAGACTCATAGACAGACAGACAGACAGACAGACAGACAGACAGACAGACTCACTCATAGACAGACAGACAGACAGACAGACAGACAGACAGACAGACAGACTCACTCATAGACAGACAGACAGACAGACAGACAGACAGACAGACAGGCAGACTCATAGACAGACAGACAGACAGACAGACAGACAGACAGACAGACAGACAGACTCACTCATAGACAGACAGACAGACAGACAGACTCACTCATAGACAGACAGACAGACAGACAGACAGACAGACAGACAGACAGACAGACAGACTCACTCATAGACAGACAGACAGACAGACAGACAGACAGATAGATAGATAGATAGATAGATAGATAGATAGATAGATAGATAGATAGATAGATAGATAGATAGATAGATAGACAGACAGACAGACAGACAGACAGACAGACAGACTCATAGACAAACAGACAGATAGACAAACAGACAGATAGACAGACAGACAGACAGACAGACAGACAGACAGACAGACTCATAGACAGACTGATAGATAGATAGATGGATGGATGGATGGATAGATGGATGGATAGATAGACCGACAGACAGACAGGCAGATGTATTTACTGAATAATTTATATTAGTGCTTTAACAGAAAAATAAGCCTGACATTTCTGTTTTTAAACCCCTTTGGTAAACTGGCCTGGTTTACTTTCATTGCATGTAGAATATTGTAAAACGTTTTTATTGTTAAAGTTTTAATTCCTTTCTGTGATAGTTAACATTATGCCACAATACCATCATTGCAACTCACTAGTACAAGCATTCATTAGTGTTTTGGTGTAAATTGTTTTTAAGCTCAGATTGACACTAACATAGTTTCACATTTGCCTCACTGGTCGAAAACGGCAGACCGTCTGGAAGGTACAGAGTAAAAGTGGCTGGGCTGGTGAACTGTGACATTTCCATAGGCCTAAGAACATTTAGGATATATGCCAGGAAAACACATGAATAACCGAAGTGAAGATAACAGCATACTGCTTTGCCTCTTGGACTGCAGGGCTAAAATTTATGCCCTGACAACAAGCATTACAAAAATCATGTTAACTCAGTTTGTATTGCAAGCCCAAGGGGAAGCATCCGCATGTGTACCAATGAGGGCTCAAAGCCCGCCAGTGGACTGTTAGCTTTTCCAACAATGCATCATGATAATGCCAGTGACAGTTTTATTAGATGAAGTCTTCTATGATGGATTTAGTGAATTCTGGTTGAGTAAAAGCAGGAATAAAGTGTGCTCAGCCCTGCTGAACATGACATAACAGCTTATGATTTATGCATCACAAGGCCCTTGTTGTGCACTAACTGTAAATGATATTGAAGCACGAAGGCTTCTCTCAACTTAAAGAAATCATTTACTCCGAAATGAAAATTTACTACCCTCTTTACTAAGGCCATACGAGATGTAGATGAGTTTGTTTCTTCTTTGGAACAGATTTGGAAATATTTAGCATTACATCACTTGTTCACCAATGGATCCTCTGCAGTGAATGAGTACCATCAGAATGAGAGTCTGAACAGCTGATAAAAACAACAATAATCCACTGAACTGTTCACTGAAAGAACCAAAAAAAAAAAAAAAATTTTTTTGGCATCACTGCAAAAAAACCTACTTTTGGAACCTTTATTTTTAAGAGTGTAGAAAAGTTGTAGCACAGATGTTGTGGAACAAGTATGTGCCAAAATGTAATATTTAGCGTTATTTGAAGTATTACAGCATGGCATATCTAGTTGCCAGGTGTTATTTAAATGCATAAGCGGCTTAAATGTATTACAAACCTAAAAATGATTAAATTAGTAAGCACACAGCAAAAAAAACCATCCACTCACGAAATTAAATCACCTTCGTCTTTTGCCAGCTATAACAAGGTTGCAGCAAAGCTTTGTAAAAGACAGCAGCCATTGGCAAGTAACATACAAAATTGCAGTTGGAAAAATAGAAAAATGCAGTTCCCTATCTGTCGTTCATTCCAACGTTGTGTCGAATGTATGACACTAGGGGTCACTCTTGGGAGCCCAAACACCTCTGACAACATTGAGAAAAGGCCAATGAAATTGGGCGTGCAGAATTGGCATAGCTGGCCGTGCCCCGGCATCTGGGTATAAATCATAGACTGTAAAAAATATGGACGTAGTGTCCGTGACGTCACCCATAGGTTTCTGAAGAGCGTTTCTGAAGCTCTGAGTGGGCGGGAGTCGGCCATCACCATCTTGGAATCGCATCACTGCACGTCACTCCTGGATAAACGAAAATGGTCAAAGAGGCGGGGAAGTGGGTGGAGCTGGTTGCTGAAACCACGTCCGCCTAGTGCGACGGTGGTGACAGCAGCGGCAATCCACCTGTCGCTCAAGTGACCACGCCCTAAATTATGCCTAACTTTAAGGCTTAATATAATTTAAACAGATGAGTTATAAAAAAATTAACCCACTCACAGTTGACATGAAGGGCAAAATTAGCTATATAGACCAAAACCACTTCTTGTACCAGGCTGTAAACATTTTTTTTTCTGCTGTAAATTTGGGCATTTTAACATGGGGAGTCTATGGGATTGACTCTCTTTTGGAGCCAGTCTCTAGCGGCCAGTCAATGAATTGCAATTTAAATATTAATTGAAGTCACTTCTGTGTTGGTTTCAATAGAGAGAGCGGGAGGTTGCCGCTTGGTATAAATAGGCCAGTGTGGCATTAACTCACTTGTTCTATTCTTCGGAGCCGAATGCAGTGTCTCTCTGTGAGAAGCAGCACCATTCACCGCTTCGTCGTTGGAGCTATGGCACAAGCAGCGGTCTCTTGCTTTTCAAACACAGATAAGTGTTGTCAGAGTTCCCCTGGGTGCTTCAGTGGCGATCTTAAAAAAGCAAATCTTCCTCCTAAAAGATTAATTTCTCTGAAAGAGCTGGCGCAGTTGGGATTGTGTGTTGATAAACATGCCTTTCCTTCGGTGTCCTTCTGGTTGCGGCTTACCTCCCCAAACAATCGTCATGATCGTTGTGTTCAGTGTTGGGCTATGCTCACGCTGATGCAGCGCTCATTGATGGTTCATGTTTTGCTTGCAAAACATGACCATGGGCCATGAGTCGCATGCTTTTACGTGAAGCTGTGGCTTACCTCAACTGCTTCCCGTTCCGGTCCTTCTACGAGGCCGCTGTGATATGCGTCGATGGGGAGCAATAGGAAGCGAAGAAGGTTCCGCCGGGTGAAAACCCCGCAAACCTCTCGCTCCTCGTGTACCTCGGTCAAGCTTCCAGATAAGTTTGATAGTCTGTCTCAGCACAGCTGATTTCTTATTCGGAGCTCCTAAACGGGCAGAATGGGCAGCGGCAGCATTGCTAGGAGGGCGTGAGCCATTTGAAGCTGAGGCTTCGGCTAAGCAGGCCTCTGCAGGGGGCTGATTCTCAGTTGGAGGCGGATGCTAAAATGGCGGCCGTGCTTAAACGGGCAGCCAAGGAGGGCGTGAATAATAGACATCTGGGTAACAACCGTCATGCTTGTTTCCAGTGCCTGTTTCCCGGAAGTGCACGAGAAGTTGATGAAATCGCGGAAGGCTCTGTTTCGGCCAGAATGCGATATACCAACTCTTCTCCTTCACCAACCTCGATGGGGGTCCAGCTAGGGGCCTTACCCTGTGGGTGTCCCTCCCGTTGGCTTCTCAGGAATACCCGACTTGGCTACGTGACTCAGGTTGCGAGGCGTCCACAAGTTCTATGGCATTCTCTTACAAAGTCGTCTCAGGGCGAGAATGCTGTGGACCTTCAAGAGCCATATCTTCATAGAGCCTATCCCTTCAGCCGAGATGAAGAAGGGGTTTTTCAGCCCCTGCTTCGTTGTACCCAGGAAGGGTGGCGGACTCACACCGATCTTAGATCTGAGGTTTTTTGAATTAGGCCCTTCACAAGCTCCTGTTCAAAATATTAATCCTTAAGCACATTTTTTTAAGCCACTGTCCCAGCATTCTTGCCAAGATTCTCAGCCGTTTTTCTACTGTTTTTACTACGAGGAAAGACTCCGGGTGAAGGACCTGGTGGCTCTCCATTGAAAGAGCAGGTCAAGTTCTTGGGCGTTGGAAGGTCACGAAGTGGTGAGGTGCATTTAGTCCACACGTTTGTTGATATCTGCACCCTCGTTCACTCGTGACGCAGTCCAGCAGTTGTGGCGTGTTGTTATAGGGACCCCTAGTGTTGTACACGCGACACAACGTTGGAGTGAACGACAGATAGGGAACGTCTCGGTTACGTATGGTAACCCTCGTTCCCTGATGGAGGGAACGGAGACATTGTGTCCTTCATGCTACAACTCCAGATTGGGTCTGAGTGGGTTGAGACGCTCTTGATTCCTCAGAACAATAACAAGTGAGTAGATGCCATGCTGGCCTATTTATACCCGGATGCCGGGGCATGGCCAGCTATGCAAATTCTGCACACCCAATTTCATTGGTCTTTTCTCAATGTTGTCAGAGGTGTTTGGGCTCCCAAGAGCAACCCCTAGTGTCATACACTCAACACAACTTCTCCGTTCCCTCCATCAGGGAACGAGGGTTACCATACGTAACCGAGACATATTTCCCATCAATTAAATCTCATGTTTAAATTTGTTACTTTGGCCTTTTGTTATTTCCATGCCATTAACATACTCCCATGCCTGTCTGCAGCATGTTGCCGTGCTGTGGGGAGCGCTGACATCTTGCAGTAATCTCAAGAGACCCAAAAGTAGGCAGAGCGCATACATTTTGAAGTTGCCCTGTCAATGACCAGACAGGAAGCTAGTGGATCTTCCAGATGCTAGAAACTGTCTTTTGAGCTAATTATGCCTGTGAATTGTGTGATAACAGCCCTAAGAACAGTTTCTTAGTTCCTGTTCAGCAGACCTACTCTCCCTCTTACTTTATCTTCTTTTTTTACAGTATCAGCTGAAAAACATGGACTTTTGATCATTTACTTTTTTAATGCATGTTCCTTGCACAAGGCACTCCCATATGATTAGGAAAATCATAATTTGTGTAAATACCCGGTCATCTTTCAGCATTTTTTTTACATTTACTCTACCAATAAACAGTTAGGTGTTAGTATTTTTTTTTTTAAGAAAGTGATACTTTTATTCAGCAAGGATGCATTAAACTAATAAAAGAATTTTACATCCTGGAAGAAATGTATCAAAGTTGTATCAAATAAATCAAACAAATCTTTTTTTTATTATTATTAATTGAACAAGGAAAAGCAATATTTAATCAATTTTATGTGCCAATTAGGGCTGCACGATAAATCGCATGTGATTGTCAGGCGCGTTTAGTCAGTAAAGCCGGTACTTTGATTAGTAGTAAATCTCCATCACATCAATTAATACACACAGCCGTAAATCACTGACAAGCTACGCAAAATTGTGCTCATAATTGAATGCGATTCATCTGCAATTATGAGTGTGATTTTGTCAGTGATTTCTGTATTAATGGCGGCTCCAGCTGAGCGCACGTGATGGAGATTTACTACTAATCAAAGTACCGGCTTTACTGACTAAACGCGCCTGACAATTGCATGCGATTTATCGTGCAGCCCTAGTGCCAATATAAAAATACAACAATATTTTTATCTAGATATACAGTGCCTTGCAAAAGTATTCATTCCCCTTTCATGTTTTTCATGTCTTTTTATGTTTCAGCTATATGTTAAACTGCTTTTTTCCCCCCACATCAATCTACACTCCATACATCATAATGACAAAGCAAAAAACAGGTGTGTAACAACTTTGCAAATTTATTAGAAATAAAAAACTTTTTTTCCATTGCGTAAGTATTCATACCTTTTTCTGGGACACATGAAATTTAGCTCAGGAGCATTCATATCGCTTGTAGATGTTACTACACTTTGAGTGGAGTTAACCTGTGGCAAATTAATTTGAATGAGTATAATTTGGAAAGGCACACACCTCTCAATAAAAGGTCTAACAGCTGAAAATGCATATCAGAGCAAAAACCAAGCCCTGAGGTCAAAAGGAAACTGCCTGCAGAGCTCAGAGACAGGATTTTGTCATGGCATAGATCTGAAAAATCCTATTGGCTTTTTTTCGAGGGAACCAGTGTGATGCTAACAGCCGATCTGCCTACAAAGTGACGTCATAGTTCCACCACTTTATGAAAAAGGGCAGTTGATTTGTTTACATGCATATTGCAAATGCTAGTTTTGGGTTCAATAAAATATGTAACCTTTTCTGTGTAGACATCACTGCCATCCACATCTGCAGGTTCATCCTCCATTTCTAGTTTATGAGAATTTCTGGACTCATTACCTTTTCATGGGACACAAACAGGAATAGCACAATTATCAGCAAAGATATGAACAAAATTTACAACAATAGGTTAACCATATTTTTAAAACGCCGCAATCACATCCTACAGTGTACTGTACCTTTATGCAATATGCACATGTATGTGCGTATGCACCTACTCTAGGCATGTCACTGACATGTCAATGCACTTGGTGCAATTTAACCAAGTACTGTACTGTATGAATTCAAGGTGCTTGTATTTAAATAATTCCATTTCGTGCATTTTTTATAGTTCTAGTCTAGACTACACTACATCTCAGAGATAAATATTATAATATTCATCCATTACTTTTGTCAAACAGCTTTAAATAATTTCCAAATGTGGTATTGCTTATTCAGTGAAAACAATGAGCTCACAGTGAAACAATGGACATATTGCCATATATTTAACATATATGAGAGCATCACTACTGATATAGGGACATATATGTCATATATTACATTTCCGTATGGGCTATTTTCCATAATGGAAGATGTTTGGCACAACTAGGACTCTTTCTAGAGCTGGCCTCCTGGCCCAACTGAGCAATTGATGGAGAAGGGCTTTGGTTAGACTCGTGACCAAGAAGCTGATGGTCACTCTGTGCGGATGGAAGATACGAAGGATGAACATCACTGCAGCACACCACCAATACGGTCTTTATGGCGTTGTGGCCAAACTCAATCCTCTCCTCAGTGAAGACACAGGAAAACCCACTTGGAATTTGCAACAAAGCACCTAAAGTACTCTCAGACTTCAAGAAACAAGATTCTCTGGTCTGATGAACCTCAGTTCCAAGCGTCATGTATTGAAAAACCAGGCACTGATCATCACCTGTACTGTATTATCCAAACAGTAAAGTGTGCTGGTAGCAGCCTAATGCTTTGGGTCTGTTTTTCAATGGCAGGGACTGAGGGACTCGTCAAAGTAAAAGGAAAGCTCAGTGCATCAAAATATTGAGATAGCTTTAATGAAAACCCAGTCCAGAACATTCAAGAACCTCAGACTGGGCAGAAGGTTCACCTTCCAACAGGACAATGACCTAAGCACACAGTAAGAGTGGCTTATACACAACTCTGTGACTGTCTTTGAGTGGACCAGCCAGAGCCTGGACTTGAACCCAATCAAACTGGAGAAAACTAGAGAAACCTGAAGATATGCATCTGGCCCCATCCAAGCTGACAGAGCTTGAGAGGTGAAGAGGTGAGGCGAAGAATGGCAGGTAATTGCCAAATGCAGATGTGCAAATTTTGCCCAAAAGACTTGAGGCTGCAAAGGTGCTTCAGCTAAGTACTGAGTTAAAGGTATGAATACTTATGCAATGTACTTATTTCAGTTTTTTACTTTTAATAAATTTGCAAAATTGGCACAAATCTTTTTTGTGCTTTGTTATTATGGTTAATGGAGTGTAGACTGATATGGAAAAAAATGTTATTTAAAGCAGTTTAACATAAGGCTACAACTTAAAAATGAAAAAAAATGAAGGGCCTTTTGCAGGGCCCTGTATAAATTCACCTACATATACAGTATTTTTACAAAATCATTTTAATATAAAATGGTGACAACAAATAATCTCTGAATCAAATTTGATTCATGGAAATGAATCAAACTTGCCAACTCTTTTTTAACACACTCTCTCATTTTTGCTAGTCTGACGCACACTATACCATCCAGGCGAAAATGCACATTTGGGGGAATCTAGGTTGAGCATGACTAGAATAATTTCGTTTTGTTCCTATCTCGTGATGCAGTCGGTCAGAAGTAGCTGAATTATGATCGGCTGCTAAATGTGAGGGCAATTTCATCGTGACCCGATTAGCATCATCGGGTTATTGTGGGCCGCCCCGTTTGATGGATGTTGGCAAAGATGAAAGACACAAGCCTACAGACAGACAGTCCAGCTTTTCTCCGTAAGCAATTATCACTATTATGTAATATATCAAGATAATACATGGCAAAATATCTCATAGCGGTCAGGAAGGAGCATCTGTAAGCGAGAGGGGAAGGAAAACAACGAGGCAGCGGGGTGCTGAGATGTAAATGAATTCATCAGAAATATCTGTCCTTAATCTTGGCAACATTTCCTGGACTTCAAAGGCTGCGGGTCCCTGTAGGAGAGCTCTGAGTCATGCAGCACTTATTATTTATGCACTTTACCAGATCTGTCAGTCAGCTGCTGGAGAGCGGCCAATTAATAATTTCTCTGTTTTCTTTCTCTCTGCATCTCTCTTATGCGATCATAGCTCATTCGCACTCCAAACCTTTTCAAAACATGTCAACTTGCTATTTCTGTCTTTGTTCCCCCTATCTCACGCAGACTAACAAAGCGGTGACTAAAGGAGACTTTCACCACGCCAGCTCCAGCTCCAGACGTGCGCTCTTCCTCGCCGTACTGTCCATCACCATCGGGACTGGCATCTACGTGGGTGTGGCTGTGGCCCTAATCGCATACCTCTCCAAAAACAATCACTTGTAGCCTTCCCACGCCCGAACCACTCTCACAGTCGGATAAAGACTGGGTCACTTTGGGATCAGCTTTTTGGGAAAACCCAAATGGTCACGATACGGGACTCACCAGCAATGTGTTCCACTCCTGCACTTTTGAAAGCCGCGTTCCCATTCCGTTGGGAAGATCATCGTTTGTGTATATTGTCTTGATCACTTTTTTGCATTTTTATGTGAACGTGTCGCCACACTATTGTTCTTTTTTGCGCTCAGTGTTTGTGCAAGTGCAAATATGATGCTACACACACAAGATTTTGGCCAAGTTAAAGTCAATATGAAATCAAAATGGACCTGATTTACTTTCTTAATGCATGTTGTTATCACATTTTCCCAAAGAAATAATACATCAGAATGCATTTATTTGCTCTGCTACTGCACAACTTTCCTTTTTTGTCATCAGATGGGTGGCCAAACAAGTTAGGATGAAATCAGGGTCCGGTTGCACCAGCTGCACGCAAGTTTTGCACACCAAAAGCAAACTTAATTATGCGCACAAGTAGATGGTCAATGCAAAGACGCAAATAGACGCAAATTCGCAGCAGGCAACACAAATGACATGAAATGGGCGGTGCGATTGCTGCCTCAATCACGTCTTGCTTGCAAGTTGAAAATTTCAACTTGAGGAGAAAATTTGCATGACGTGTTGTCGCACCAGCCAACTGTCAATGTCAATACAATGTCTGGTTGAATCTGAAAATTGAGGAGAACATTACACAATGTTTTTATTTACGCTAGTGACACGAAAACTTCCTACGAGCAAACTAGATTAAGGCTTTGCGAATATTCGCTTTGTTTTTGGTGTGCACACACCATAAAGGTGCAAGTTACAAATTATGCTGTGTGCACAGCAAAAACAAAGCGAATATTCTCATCGTGTTATTGCTCTAGATTACTTGTGGGAAGTTTTTCGTGTCACTCACGCGAACAAAATCATCGCGTAATGCCTTTCTCCATTTTTTGATATTGGTATTGGCTGATTGGTTTGCGTGACAACGTGTCATGTGAATTTTGCAGTCGCGTTGCTCGGCATGATTTTGTGTCTCTTTGCATTCACTTTGTATGTAATCTACTCAAATAATTAAATTTGCTTTTGGTGTGCACACACCACCATTAGGCCCCACTAAAAATGTTTGCATTGCACCAGATCTATGTATAAACTAAGTATTTACTATATATTTAGTAACTGTTGGAATAAAATTGCAGATTGGTTGAATTGCATTAATAAGCTCATGACTTACCTGACAAATTTCTTCAGATATGTATGAGGTAGAGGTGTTACAATAGTTTTTTGGGATTATTTTAATGATAATGTAACAGTATTTTGCTGAGTGTGTTTTTTGTGATGATAGGCCTGTCATTAAAACCTCCAGTAAGTCCCCATCTTAAAGGAACCGTATGTAAGAAATTTATTTCAGTTAATCATAAAATGGCCCTGACATGTCACTAGACATTAAGAAATCATGTTCATTTCAAATACTTATATCACTGACAACAGTGGTCCGGCCAGGATATTGTCATTTAAAAGTGAAAGTTGCAGCCCTCAACTGATGTTGATGTTGTCATGTCGTGTTTTGGTCTGAGGCGCCACCCTCCAGCTATCTACCAATCACGAAGTCAGTAGAGTTTCGTCATCCGGGTTGCCAGCTCTGCTCTAGTTACAGCTGCAGCTACGAACGTGTCGGATAAAACATGTATAAAGTTACGAAACCTAAAAGACCTCGTTATGAATCCGAAGCTTCCGTACACAGTGGATTTTCCACGGTCGCCCGTGCTAAATGCGTTCATAAAAAGCTTTATATCGCACCACTAGCACGGTATGAAAACAATCTATGTTCCGACTGAAATGTGGCATTACAGTACATCTTTACGAAATATTTGGCTAATCGCCTTTAGTAAATTTTTGCGACACATAATTACTTCGCAAAACATCTCTCGTGAAGCATAAACATAAGTAACAGAAGAAAAAAAAACTTATTGTGTCGGACTCGTCACTTGCCATTGGAAGCTCCTTGTAGCAGCCTACGTTCCTGCGGAATCCTGCAGCTTAGCTGGCAACCTCGAGTCAGGGGGGAGGGGGAGGGGATACGCCGTTCTACAGTATTTTGAAAGTGATTGCAGTACCAGTTTTGGCCACAATCCTACATACGGTTCCTTTAATAATGAGTGGTTCATTGAATCATTCAATCAAATGATTTGTTCAAAACGGCTGATTCATTTAGAAACAAAGCAAGTGGCTGTCTTGATGAATGGATTATTGAATCATAGACTCAAATGATTCATTCAAAAACAGATTCATTCAGGAACAAAACACTACAGTATTTCTATAAGATGTAGAAATGTTCTACAGAACTATTTTCATTGGCGAAACAGAAAAAAACAGACAATATTGTGTCTAATACTGAGTGCAAAATAATCACTCAATATTAACTTTTTGTTTGTAGAACTGTTGAATTGTCAATATCACATTTAGTATTTAAAAAAAAACTCTTGCTTATGTGATATTAGTCAACTATAACATATTTTAAAGTGCCCCTATTATGCTATTTGAAAGGTTCATAATTTGGTGTTGTGAGTCCCCAACAACAGGTTTACATGCATGCAAGATCAAAAAACATGTAAATGTACCTTATTAGTCAATGACTCCCAAATGATTCATTCGAAGATTCATCTTTCCAACCTCTTCCTTTGCGTGCAGCTACTGTGCTCTGATTGGTCCAATGATACAGTCTATTGTGATTGGTCTACTGCGTGCAGCAAAATGGGATTCAAATTCTAAACGACTTAAGTGATTTAGTGTTGACTCTTTTTTTTTTTTTTTTTGAGGGACAGTAACTACTTATTATGCACTTTCAGCTTTACAACTTTGCAGATTGTAATATTACTGTACTCTATTGTAATTTTCAAAAATCCATAATAGAGGCACTTTAAAATAAAAAAAGATGTTTTTGTTCATTTTTTGCAATGTGAGTGACATTGATAATGTCAGTTCGTTAAAACTACAATTACAAAAAATATTGCTGAGAATAAATTACACTCCCCTAATATGATGACATTTACTCTTGTTTACATTTTAAGAGAACATTATGTGAAAAAATATTGTTTGTGAATCCAGCACTTACAACCTACTACACTGTAAAAAGCAATTTGCTGAGTCAACTTATAATAATTTGTTACCTGGCTGCCTTAAAATTTTAAGTACAGTCAACTCAAAAAAAGTTTATTCAACTTGAAATGTTAAATTATACTAAGTGACAACTTAGATATTTGAGTTAATTCAACTTAAAATTTTAAGGCAGCTGGGTTACTTATCCATCTGTTAAGTTTAACAAACACAAATATTTAAGTTTTTACTTAATACAACTTGACATTTCAAGTTGACTAAACTTATTTTAGTTGACTGAACTTAAAATTTTAAGGCAGCAGGGTAACAAATTATTTTAAGTTGACTCAACAAATTGTGTTTTTTGCTTTTTTACAGTGTATAGCTACACTCTGCCTTAGGAACAAATGGTGCAACCAAAATCAAACACAGTTACAAACTAGCTAGTAGTTACTACAAATCTGACTTACAAACGGCTGGTGTAACCCTATCCAGGACCCTACTTTTTTTTTTTTTTTTTGTTGATTTTTGTTTTGCTCTGAAACATGCTTTACAGTAAGGGGTTATGAACAACACTTCATGTTGACTTTAATATTGGTTTGTCATAAACACAGTATCTGGTGTACAGATCTAACCTGTCTAAAGATCTGAACAGGATCTGAATCCGAATCTGAACCATCAGTGAATTTTCTTGAATGTTTTTTGGAGTACATGAAGCATCTATCTGAAGTGCCACAGTGCTTTCAAGCCTTTTTAATAAGAGCTACTGAATCTTAAGGTCTGTGACACACGAAGGGGCATTTTCAACTCTCTTTTGATATTACAGACACAAAATAAACATAAAGCCATATAGATGGGTTGCTCAAGCCTGTGCGTGGACTTTTTTCAGAATGTATGGATGAAATCATTCTCGTGCGGCTGTAACATTTAATATTAACTACTACTCTGTAATTAAGTCCTAAGGCTTTCAGTTTATACATGTCAATCTATGAAGCTGTAAATGCCTCCGCTGTCAGATTTTCTCCCATACTTTGGGAAACACCTCTTGCCAGCAAGCTCATGCTAATTAAATGTGGTCTTTTCATTCAAATATGGTGTTGGGGTGTTTATTTGGGCCATTTGCTTTTAGATCTTTTTATGTTCACTTTGAATATGATGAAATGTTACCGTGGAAAAGCTCTAGACAGACAGACAGAAAAGTATGGCATATGTCCTCTCTGGTTTTGTTAATTTTCCATGTCTTCATTAAGAAGTGCATCTTTATTAATACTGTGGATTCAACTACCATGTTCACA
The DNA here is from genome assembly GCA_036247105.1 of Cirrhinus mrigala. Classification (NCBI taxonomy): domain Eukaryota; kingdom Metazoa; phylum Chordata; class Actinopteri; order Cypriniformes; family Cyprinidae; genus Cirrhinus; species Cirrhinus mrigala. Next base: position 6,349,766 of record CM070019.1, on the reverse strand, counting down.
GAACATCAGTAAGAACTCACTTGAATTCATTTGAACTCATTTGCCCCAACAATAACCTAACATTAATTTACAGTCATGTATTAATTCAGAGTTATGCTAATTTAGAGAAATACTGTGATGAAAATTTAATTTATATTAAAGGAACAGTTCACAGTCAAAAAAAAAAGAGAAAAAAAAAGAAATGAAATTAGCATTTTTTTTTCTTTATTTTGTGTAACATAAAAAAAGATATTTTGAGAAATCTCACTGTTTATTTTGTCTGTAGGTTACAGTGGAAGTCAATGGTCATCAAAACAGTTTGGTTACCAGCATTATTCAATATCTTTTGTGTTGAACAGGAAAAAAAAAATTGAGTTATTGTAATATGTCATTTGTTACAATGTAATTACACAAATAAGTACTGCATTATATTAATTAACAACATGCATAGGTTTAGGATATGATGTTAATGATAGTTGCATGTTATTATGCAATAATTACAGTTAATACTATATTAAATACATGTAAAAAAAGACAACTTTGAGGTGGTAACATCTATAAACACACTATAAATATATAAATATAAATACATATTTATATATTTTTTTATTGAGGAAAAAAAAACTATAAAGAGTTTTCCCTCAATACACTCTGAATCTGCTGCTTATTGATAGTAAGATAGTTGTAAGTTATGTTTAGGTATTGGGTAGGTTTAAGAGATCTCAAATATGGTCATGCAGAATATATAACAGATAAGTACAAAGAGATAGCCTGAAAGTATGGAGCTGTTTTAAAAGCTTAAAGTTTGAAAGTTTGCATGTTTTTAGCATGATTAGCATGTTGTTGACATGTTTTAACATGATTAGCATGTTTCTGGTGTGTTTTAGCATAATTACATTTTCTTAGCATGATTAGCATTTTGTTAGCATGTGTTAGCATAATTAGCATGATTATTTTTAACATGATTAGCATGTTTCTAGCATGATTCTAGCATGATTACCATGTTCTAGCATGATTAGCATATTGCTAGCCTGTTAGTAGCATGATTAGCATGTTGATTAGCATGTTCCTAGCATAATTACGTTGTACATCTCGGAGACATCTATTTGATGTGCGTGTTTACATCTGGAAGATGTATTTTTTGTTTGCATCTGTAATACGTATAAAGGATGTTTCCTGTCAGACCACAAATGGACATTTAAAAAATGTCTTTATGATTTAGAATGTATGTAAAACTGACATCTGAAAGATGTCAGATGTTTGTACACAGCAGATGCTTTCCAGATTGACCTACCTTTAACAGACATCTTGTAGATGTGAGTGTGATATCTCAGTTGTTAACATGTTGCTGCAATGATTAACACATTGCTAAAAATTGTTTGTATGTTGCTAGCATAATTTAGAATGCTGTCATAGGATAGTCATTAAACTTTGCTAGTGATAGACAGCTTAAACACTCTATAAGTCTTACTGTACTAAAGTTTTGATCCTGTCAATGAAGGTCTATGGGACTTTTCGAAGTTTTGATCATTCATTCAATGAAAATCACAAGTGTGATTACAAGATATAGAAGGTCTGACCCAAATTTAGTGGTACAGCTTCAAAATTCTACAGTCCAAATTTAGTCCCAGGAGAAGAAGAATATGAAGAAGAAAAAAAGAAGGCCAACCTTTTCTCAGGCCAACCTAATATTTACTTTATAAGTACTAATAAACAACTAATATGTTAGTAATATGCATGTTAATAAGCAACTTATTGCAGTTAATAGTGAATAGTGTTCCCTATTCTATTTTGATTTATTTGATTTATCCATTTTGAAATATAATAAAGTTTCAGACATTGTTTAGAACAGTACAAGTCTTCATGTAAACTTCTCCACCACCTGCTCCACCGCCATCGGTCGGCCCCCTGGAGTCATCAGCCCTTCCTCCTCCATGCCTCCTCCCTCCGTCGGCTCCACCGTGGGCCGTCATCATGGCTGTGGCCTGGGTCCCGCCTGACTCCTCCTGCTCCAAGTCCCTCCTGTCATCTCGCTGGCTCCTCCCTCCGTTATCTTAACCCTGAGTCAACTCAGTCCCTAAGTACAGCCAGAGGACAGCCCTGAGAGTCAGGAGGCTCATGAATGCCTACCCACCCCTCCGCTCCTGCCTCCTCCACCACTGTCATCTGGCAGCCCCTCTGCTTGCCCTCAGCCCACCATTTATACAGTGCAAGCTCCGTGGGTCTGCCATCCTCCATCATCACAGTGGCTGGAGTATCCCTCACCTCCGCCTCCAGCCTCCGAGGCCTCCACCATTTCCACCGTCACCCGTCGATCCACCAGCTCCACTGGGCTCCCTCGTCCCTCCGATTCCGCCTTGGTCAGGTGTCGTACCGCCATCGCCTCAGGACTCTGCTCCTCCGGTTTCACCTCGTCGCTCAGTCCCACCGGCTCTGTTGGGCTCCTCCCTCCCGCCAACTCCACCTTGGTCCACAGTCGCTCTGGCTCTGCCACGGATCTCTGGATCGCCGCCTTGGTCGCCAGAGCCCTCAGCTCCTCCCTGGCCCCGGATCACCCTGGCTCGTTGGCTCTCTATCTCTATCTCTGGCTCCTCCACCACCTGCTCCACTGCCAGCGGTTGGCCCCCTGGAGTCGTCAGCCCTTCCTCCATGGCTCCTCCCTCCGTCAGCTCCACTGTGGGCATCAAGGCTGTGGCTTGGGTCCCGCCTGGTTCCTTCTGCTCCTGTCATCTCCCTGGCTCCTCACTCTGTCATCCCCACCCTGGACTCCGTTCATCGTCCTCCTCCCGGAGATCCATTCTCCTCCCAAGCCTCCTCCCAAATTTCCAGCTTTGCCTCCTTTAGTTGTTGTTGATGGCGCGAGGACGCGCCTTTCCAGGAGGGGGATGTATATGTCAGAACTATAGACTGTTTTATGTTGTATTTTGATCCCCATGTGCTCCGTGACCTAGTTTTTCTCTCTCGTTAATTGTTTATATGATTCAGGTGTGTCTCTTCTCTGTTTCAATTATCATGTGTTTATAAACCCCAGTCTGTTCAGTTTGTGTTTGTTGGGTCTACTCTTTATGTTATAGACAGAAAAACACATGAACCATGAAAGGAGACATTTCATACTAAATATCACTTTACTTTCTACAAAAAAAAATATAAACTTTCAGTTAGACAACAAAAGCCAGGTAGTCAACAGGCTTTTTCCACAAACTTTTGATTATGTTGATCATTTGCATCAAGTTATCAATTATCATTAAATTATCAAATATGATACAGTAGGCTTTATAGGGTTAAAAATCTTAGCTGTGACTATTAGCTGTGGGCAGAAAGACAGGATGAGAGAGAGCCAAAGAGGGTCATGTAACACCTCAGTGACAGTGTTTATAATGTAATTCATCTTAAAATTGAGTGATATCTAGGAGGGTTACGAAATCAATGAGGTCTTTGCACCAGGCTTTCTGCAGTCCTAGTTCATGGTTTTAGAAGCAAGTATTGCTCGATTCATTTGAAGGACTGACTCTCTCAGCAGCGTACAGTAGAGCATCTGTTACTGAGAAGGGATGATGAGTCATTCATTGAAGTTCACATCTGCAGTTTTCCACCAGCAGAGGAGGAAACCACAGCATAGGCTCATAACTCAAATAAATTTAATTACATGACTGTGTGGAATACTGTTTCTGATCAGTTCAGCATCATCTGTTTAGATTCCATTTAACGCTTCCGTTAATGATTCAATTTTGAGGAAGCACCAATGACTGATTTTAACTACATTATACAATATAAATATCGCATAGTTAAAAGTTTTGAAAGAATTTAAAGAAATAGTGCACCAAGAAATAAAATTTGCTTAATGTATGCCATCATCAACGTAGTGTAGATGTTGTTTCTTTATTATAAGAGATTTTAAAAAATGTAGCATTAAATCATGCTTACCAGTGGATCCTCTGCAGTGAATGGGTGCCATCAGAATGAGAGTCCAAACAGCTCAAAATCCACCAACATATTTATTTAGAAGTGTTTCAGACTTATCAGTGGTGCTGCAATAAACATTCATTCAACAACATTAGATGTAACATACAACCCTAATGTACAAAACTGATAAGAAAAAAACTAAGAAGAATCATAGTTATTTCAACAAAAAAACAATCTAATTTGAAATGTAACACAGGGAATTCTGGGAAGGTCAATTTATGGTTATTTACTGTAAATTATACGCTTCCAAAAACGGTATACTATTGTAAAATTACATGCAATGTCCAATACGGTTTTTCACTGTATATAGTAGGGGAACTTACTGTTAACCATGTAAAAGTTTTTTTACTGTAGCATTTTTACAGTCTTTACCATTAAATTCACAGTCATTTTTTACTGTAAATTATAGGCTTCCAAAAACGGTATAATATTGTAAAATTACATGCAATGTCCAATACGGTTTTTCACTGTATATAGTAGGGGAACTTACTGTTAACCATGTAAAAGTTTTTTACTGTAGCATTTTTACAGTCTTTACCATTAAATTCACAGTCATTTTTTACAGTGTGAATAGAGGACTTATATTTTAGCTGAAAACAATGGTTTGGAGGTAAAAATATCTCAGTTATGGGATATATATATTTTTCTTACAAACATGCAGCTTTTCACTTCACAAGATTAGAGTGGTGTGGTTTACTTGTGGATTATTGATGATGTTTTTATCAGACGTTTGGGCTCTTATTCTGATGGCACCCATTCACTGCAGGCATTAACAGTGTTACAAAAGATTGCAGGAATAAATTACATTTTCAAAAACATTTAAATAGAAAACAATTCAAAATAAAATTGTACTATAATATTTCAGTTTTTACTCTATTTTTGATCAGGCTTGGTGAGCATAAGAGACTTTCAGTGGCAGATATAGTACAAATACATTTCAGATTGACAGAAGACACTTTGTCTGCCCATTTCATTCCCTTTCTGTGTTTTCTTAGAGACTACCCTTTAAAACTAAATTGTTACAATAATCCACCTGTCCATCTGCTGGAGTGAAATGACAAGCGCTGTTCCTGACAAGCACGGTTGTTATTCATAGCACAACCATGTGCATTTGCGCTGCTACTGCTCCTATTCTGCTAAAAGGGTTAAATGGCATCTGGGCGTCAGAGCGCAATTAGCCTAATGCACAGTTGTTCCATGTTTACGGTCATTTGCTGAGATGTGATCTCAAGAGCTTTAATAATGTTAGAGGGGTTTGTATGTGTTTACTGCATTTGTGGGCTTTAGTTAATCTCTCTCCCACTTCTACCCAAATAATTAGGTTGAAACATAATACCTGTTGTATGCTATAACTTGGGGGCGGATACGGTTTTGTAAACACTGTGGTTTTCATTCTCATAATTGGCAGATTGAAATGACTTGTGGCCTTATCGGACTATCCAGTAAAACAATGAATTTATTATTCAAATGAGCACCTGAACATTGAAAACCCAGCTGTTAGCAAAAACAGATTTGACTCAAGGGTGTTATTGGAGGAAATAAATCATGTTCTTCCTGGATTATGTGGGGTGCATATCAATAAAGCTGAGCAAATTTAAGGACTTTCCCAACAGCACTGCTTGCAAGAGCTTCTGTTCTGTAAATTACAGGATAGATAGCACACTAACATACTATTCTTATAGTACGCATAAATATCCATAGCATGATATTTATTTGGAATAATGCATGAATTTTTTTATCCTGCAATGCAATGCTTGTCTATTTCCAGTGGGAAAAAAAATGAAAGTACACTGAAAAAAAAAAATGGTAACATTAACTGTTTTTTTTTTCAAGTCAAAAATATGATTAAATATAGCTAAATCAACCTAAATCCATCATTTATACCAACAAAAGTAAACTGGCTTAAATCAAGTAGAAATAGCTGTTTGAGGTAACAATTACAAGTCAGCACTTTTTACAGTGTTAGCTGCAGTTTTTAGTTATAGGGAGTCAACTGCTCTAATTGCAGCTGAAGGTTGTTTCAGTGCTTTGGGACAAGCATTCAGGAGTTACAAGAATTAAAAAAAAAAAATTATTAACGGAGCAATCAAGAGTAATAAATGTGCTCACATTTGCCATGATCTGGGGTAGCAGCAAGTAGTCTGCATCCAGCATTACATATTAATGAACAATAATCTCTCTTGTTCCATGTATTACATATTTGAAATCACTTCTCCTGTATCAAAAAGACAATTAAATTAAATCTAATAAAATTAAGTAACCGTTATGCACATTAAGCCTAGATATGAAGATTAATTGCATAGAAAATGTAATAAAAAATTAATAAATAAAAATAAAAATGAAACAGTCTACTTCTGTTAACTAAAACTGTGCAGTAATAATTAGAACTGGTATATTGAATAATAATCTGCTTATAATTGGCAGATTGAAACGATTTGTCGCCTTACGGACTGCATTTATTATTCAAATGAGCACCTGAACATTGGAAATCCAACTGCTAGCAAAAAACAGATTTGACCTGAGGGTCTTATTGGAGAAAATAAGTCATGTTCTTCCTGGATTGTGTGAGGTGCATATCAATAAAGCTGCTTCTAAATGATACTATTCTTACAATTTCTACAGTAAATATGTGTAATGTCCACAGCATGATGCTTATTTGGAAAACTGCATGGAATATTTTATCCTGCAATGCAATTTTGTTTGTTTCCAGAAAAACTGAGTACACTGGAAAAAATGGTAACTGGTTTTATTTAAAGAGACAGTTCACCCAAAAATAAAAAATTCTGTCATTAATCACTCATACTCATGTCATTCCTAACCCGTGAGACCTTTGTTTATCTTTGTAACACAAATTAACCCTTGTGTAACCTTTTGGACAATTTTGTCCTTTTTAGTTTTTTTTTTTTGCCTGTATTATTGCCAGCTACATACATTTTGGCACAGGTGTGTATTTTTATTGGAATTTTACTATTTCACCCCCATTTCCTTTAATAAATCTATTTTGCACTAGATACAAAAATGTCGCCATTGAAACCAATTTAAAACTGCTATTTTTAATCACAGTGCAATTTAACTCTAAAATGATACAATTTTTGTTAAAAGACTTTCATTCTGTTGGCAAGGCTTCAAAATTGAATTTTTTTTTTTTACAGTTTTTTACCAGACGGTGCCATTTTTTTTTCAGATTTGGCCAATAAAGCAAATACTTGCTTTATTCCTGTTTTCTGCTTCTGCATATTATAGAGTCAATTGGATAAATAATGCAGCTATAATTGTGTTGGTATGGATGTCAGAATGTGGTTTTATGTGTGTCATAAAGAAAAAAATTGTGTGTGTGTGTGCTTGTAATATTTGGGAGAGAAAAACTCTACTGCAATCACAAATACAACTAAATCTGGTACTGTGCCCAAACAAAATCTTTCTGAAAGCTCATTTTTTGAGATATCAACCTCAAATTTGGAACACAACTTGTGTAGATTTATGGCTTTGATTTTCTAGCAAGTTAGCAAGTCTAGCGAGTTCAAAATGTCTAGTAAAATATATATTTTATATAAAATATTGTTCATAAAGCATTTTCATAAACTTAAACCTCTATAACTTTTTTTTTTTTTGGTTTCACTTTTTAAACTTTTTCTACTACAACAATAATCTGCCATGGGTCTTCTTTAAAATGAGACCAAACTTAAGTCTGTGCTCCCAAGCTTCAAATTTTTATGACAGTTTTCTGACATGGACATTTTTGTCCACTAAGGACCTATGTGTAACTTTTTTTTATTGATGCACAAGGGTTATGATATTTTCGATTAAATCCCAGAGCCTTCTGACCTTGCATAGACAGCAATGCAACTACCATGTTTAAAACCCAGAAAGGTATAAGGACATCAAGTGACATTAGTGGGTCGACCTTAAGTTTATGTGTTGCGGTACTCTCGTGAATGTGCATCAAAGACTGAGAGGGAAGAGAAGAAATTGTTGAATAAAATCATTATTTTTGTTTTCTTTGCACACTAAGGGCCAGTTTTACTAAACAGGGAAAATTAGCACGAGAGCGCAATTCCAAAACAACGCAGATGGGAGGGGAAATTTCTGCGGGTGATTTACTAACAATGCGCAACATCTCATTTACATACTGACCAACGCAATATACTTAGTGCAATGCGAATTAGCTAGTTGCAAATAAAGAATAAAGAAATATTATAGCCACCTATAAGCCGCAGTACATAGAAAAGAAACGGAAAAATGAAGGTTTGCTTAGAAGTTTTGATAGACCTGGTATTGCATGACTCCTAGTTGAAGGTTCCAAGTTGTCTTTTATTTCCTGAAGCAAATTAAAAATAACATGGCTTGGCAAACAATATGTTTGAATAATATGTTCTTCTGGCATTCCAATTAAATTAATACATGTGGAAAAAATTCTCTCCCTTCTACCACGCAATCTCTGTTCTCTGCACTGCCTCCTCCTAGCAACAATAATTGCAGCCAGGGGCGGATCTAGAAAATTATTTGTAGGGTGGCAAAGGGGTGGCATGGGGTCTATGAGGGGTGGCAACACCAAAGCAAGCCCCCATGTGTACTTTTTGGGGATTTATAGTCTGACATACACAGTTGTGTTTACAAATATTGCATTACCAATAAGTAGCCTAATCATCTATACCAGGGGTGCTCAATCCTGCTCCTGGAGATCAACATTCCTGCAGAGTTCAGCTCCAACCCTGATCGAACACACCTGAACCAACTAATTAGGATCTGAAGGAGCACTTGATAATTACAGACAGGTGTGTTTGGTCAGGGTTGGAACTAAACTCTGCAGGAAGGTAGATCTCCAGGAGCAGGATTGAGCACCCCTGATCTATACTGTGTAAAATGAAAAATAGATAACATTTCAATATCCATCATGCCACCAAGTCAATAAACAATATGAGAAAACTTCAACAGGTTATAAATGTTTCTGAGCTTGTATCACTAAGACATGCGATATTATTAAATTACTACTTAGATGGTATAAATCATGTTTTAGTGCAAGTTTAATATGTTAATGTAGATGATTTAATGTTAATTTCCTAACATTAGAAAGAAATATAATAATATCAAAGCACTGAAACTCTGTCAGTTTTGGAAATAATGTTTGATTTTCTGTTATTAACAGAGGTGGGAATGTCTGTAATCACTCATAACACACTATTAACCATATCTAGCAACACCCAGCAACTGCATAGCAAGAGCCTAGCAACCACCCAGAATATCCTAGCAACCAACTAGCCACACTTTAGCAAACATCTAGAACATGTAACTGACCAAACTATTTATGTTTTTAAACAAGACTTTAAGACAAGCCACCATAAATTTGTCTTTCGAACGTTTCAATCTAGTTATTACAGGTATTCTTACACACAATTCAAATACAACGAAGACTTTCCTGCCCAGTGAACACTCATGAGATCAATAACACTAATAAAAAAAACTCTTATTAGGAATTATTTTGCAACTCAGTGTCTATTACAGTATACAACATAAATTAAATTACAGATTGCTAATTCAGCAAGGAACTTTTGGGAAAAAAAGATTTTAATTTAACTACTGTAAAGTAATCTTGCAGCAGACGAAATGCACTAAAAAAGTTAAAATACCAAAGAACTGTATATGAACTTGGTATGCACCACAATACAGTACAGTAAAAAATTAAATTAAAAAAGTAAATTCAGCATCCTCTGCACATTTGGCTAAATTCCATTACAGTATACAGTATTATAGCAATTTCTTAGTCTCCTGACACAAGAGTATATCTCTAGGTAGACATTTCTCAGTTCTGCAAAAATGCAGTAGGCTACATATAAAAAAATGGGTACAAATAAATTTTGACAAGTCACACTACTTAAGTTGTACAACATGTGCTACACTTTACTGTACATATAGAATAGTGAAATTTCCATCATCTAATGTACTGTTACTGTACTATGGAATTATACTGTATGTGTAAGTATTTTGTTAAGAATCGAGAAAACTGCAATACGACCAGATGCTTACCTAACTCTGCTATTAGTTTCCGTGATCGTCATCTTCTTATTGACTTCATGCTATTGTTTTGTCGGATGCGGCAAAAAGGCCCATATCCACGATTAAAGTGGAGCGAGCGGTCAGAGAATCGGATCCCCAAACAATTACGCGATAAATCTCAGACATATCCGGACGGGATCAGATTTCTCAGAGGTCTTCCGAGTTAGCCGAGAAGCAGTAATTATCTGATTCACTAACACATGTAAAACAATTCGTTAGTGAACTGGGCCGCGCTTTGTGATTTTGACTCAAAAAGAACCGGTTCATAAGAGTCATTTGTTAATGAAGCCGACTACACTGGGCGCGCTGCGTGCGCGTGCGCGAGCAACCATCGTGCACAGTTTATTAAAATGCGTGTTTTTTGCCATTATTTTGCGTTACGCTGTCATCGCTGCGGCTGTAAAATAACACATGAAACACTGCTTACATTTATATTTTATTCTGTGATAATTCTGGGGTGGCAGGAGGGGTGGCACAGCTTTTTCTTAGTGTGGCAGTTGCCACCCCGTGCCACCACGGTAGATCCGCCCCTGATTGCAGCCATTTCAAAATAGTTTAAAATAGGTATGTTTTTTTGGAGCATTAAATAATGACGCAAATGCCATTAATTTGACGAGCGCGTTGCGTGATTTGAATACTCTCCTCCCATAAATTTTGTGTCTGAAAGGAAAACTCCTACAAAAGCATATTCAACAAGGTCAGGTACAAAAAGAACTGTCTACACCTTTTTAGTGCTAATTCTTAACTGTGCGTCTTTATCCTGACAGTACAATTTTAACGACAAAAGATGGTTTGTGCTGGTGCAATCTCTTAATAAAACTGTCCCAAAAAGTATTCTTGTATCTTCATAACACTGCGGTTTAACCACTGATGTCACATGGACTATTTTATCAATGTCCTTACTACTATTCTGGGTTTTGAACGTGTTAGTTGTGTTTCTATGCAGGGTCAGAAAGCTCTCGGATTTCATCAAAAGTATCTTAATGTGTGTTCTGAGTAGTGTTGCACGATATACCAGTACTTAAAAAGTATCGCGATACCCTGCTTTTAAAAACGATTCTGCATTTTACTAGCACCAGTACTTTAAGAATGCATTTCAATAAAAGCCGTATTTCTGCATGTCTGTGTTAGTGAATGGCGCAGACGCCCAGTTTTGTTTACGACACACATAGGCGTGATGCTCGCGGTGTTTTCAGCCTCTGCCGCCTCAGTATATGAGTACATGAACACATGAACATAATCTCCAGACCTGCTGTGAGTCACTTCATGAGCATTTTACCCTTTCTTTTGCAGAAAACTATGGTCATATAATGAAGACCCTAAAGGTCGGTTTAACTTGACAGTCAGAAATATATTAATATATTACTTAATGTAAAGGATAGTACTACTACTACTAACAAAAATATTATTAAAACAATGTTTAAGGAATATTTACCAGAAAAAAATATATATATTTACCAGAATTTATTTACCAGAAAATTTTAAATACACAATGCAGTATTTCTGAAAAAAACATAAATTAAATAAATAAATAAATAAATCGCCTATAATAAATTAATTCTTTCTCAAATCTAATTATCCTTTATAAATTCATTAGACATGCTTTTGATAATTAAAATGTAATGAAACAATTGAAATAGAATCCAGAAAATTAATGGAAAACAGATTCACAAACAAAACTGAAATTGAGAAAAATAATAAAACGTATTTCATAGGGCCTTAAAAGCATGTAATTTTTGTTAAACTTTTAATAAATTGCTGTTAAATTCTACAAGTTTCATGATTTCAATTAATAAGACATGCTTTTTGATAAATATTTTTTTTAATGTAACCATTAAAATAGAGTCTAGAAAAATTAAAATGGAATTTAGGAAAAAATAAAACAGATTTCATAGGGCCCTCTTTATTTAATTTGTGTCTTTGTTTTATTGTAGTTGTCCTTTAGTTTGTTACTTGCATCTAGGTTCTTATTATTAATATCAAAGATAAAATGACTATGTCATGATATAAATTGTTGTGAAAATTACTAAATCATGAAATAAGATTAACAATAACAATATAGCAAAGATCTCTACATACCTGTAGGCTCGGTAGTTGTTCATCATAATCCTTTGTAGTGGCAATGTAATTATTATTACTTTATTATTATTATTTTTTAAAGGGGGGATGAAATGCTTTGTTTTAATAGATAAAATAACTATGATCTCCATTTGGATCATCTATTATTCAATTACTTTTTCTGTTGTTCTATGTTTTTTTTGTAGTATCGGTTTAGTAGTAGTATCAAGATATTTTAGTCAGGTATTGTATCGAAGTCAAAATTTTGGTATCGTGACAACACTAGTTCAGAGGATGATCGAAGATCTTACGGAAATGACATGAGTCAAAAATACTAATTTTGAATCAACCTAAATCCATAATTTAAACCAACAAAACTGTGTTAAATCAGTATGGGTTAAATCAAGTAGAAACAGTTAACAGTTGCAGGTCAGCACTTTTACAATGCAATGTTTGCTGCAGTTTTTCAGAGAACCATTGTTTGAAGTGTTACTATTGTTTAAAGTGTTTGTTGTTTCATCACTGTTTAATGTTTCACAAAATAGTACATAGTGGCTCTGTTCTAAATGTTGTGTTGCTGTGTACTGCCTTCACAGGCATCAAATTCAAATGGAACCTCATAAGTGACTGATTTGGAACAGTCTACATAGGCTCTTTCATCGAAAAAAAAAAAAAAACTAAATAAACAAAGTTTCTGAAAACACTGAAAAAAAAAAAGAATTGTGCTTCTTTGTATTAAATGTGCACTTGTAGTGTACTTCATGTAGGCAGCTCACTCAGATCTAAAACAGAGCCGTGAAATCTACTACAACGTTATTCTGCACCACATCTGTTTTCTAAACGACAAGCAACAATGCATTGCTTTGACTCATACAACCTCTGCATAGCACTGCACAGAAAAGATTAACAGTCATATGATTTGAACAGCATCAAAAATAAATAGACAGGTAAATAAGTTACTCACAGAACAAAAGAAAAAAGAAAACCGTTGGCACATTCATCACAGTGGCAAGGCCTTGTGCTGAGGTGTCTGGCTAAGAAATCATTGCTGCGGCTTTTCCTCCAGGGCCATTAATTAGAAATGAACAGCGATTGAGTTTCTCCTGCACACAAACACTGGCCTTACACAGCCTGGAGACTAAATAAAACCTTCCCTTCTGCAGAGACAGCTCCGTTTCTCACTCATGGATGCATTTCAGCATTTATTTCCATAGAATGCAATACATGTGAAATTAACTGGCAGTATAAAATACAACTACAGCAAAATGCATGGGACGTATTGCTGTAGTTCAACAATAGATAACAATAATAACTGTAAAAAATTACATCACCAAACAGATTTGAAATATAATGAGTGTTAATGATTACAATGGCTGTCTTAGCATCGTATCACACGTCTTCCATTGGTCACTGAAACAAACAGTCCCGCCCCAAACTCACGCCATTGGTTGAGCCAACGTTGTAACATTGCAATTCTGTTGGTGCTGCTAGTGATGCAGAAATTTCACAACTCACCTTTAATCATTTTCATGCCAACTTAATTAAGCTTATTATAAAGGTGCATCTTAAGCCCTTGGCATAGTTTAGCTGAGGAGTCGACTGCGCTAATTGCATTTGAAGGTTATTCTGTGCTTCGGGACAAGCATGCAGGAGTTACAAGAAAGAGAAAAAAAAAAAAACTGATTCAAAAGGAGCAATCAGAGTAATAGGCAATAAATGTGCTCACATTTGCCATGACTTCTGGGGGAGCAGTAACTAATTCACATCCAGCATTATGTATTAATGAACAATTATTTCTCTTGTTCTATGTATTATGTGATATACTATTTGAAATCACACAATCTGTATTAAAAAAAAAACAAACAAACAAAAAAAACAATTAAATTAAATCTAATGAAATTAAGTAACCATTATGCACATCAAGTCTAGAAATGATTTGCACTGAAAGCTTAAATAATAAAAAAAATATTATAATTAAGAAATGAAATAACTGCCGTTATTGGATCTTGACTGAAAAATCTCGCAGTACTCTAAAACTAGCTTTTTGATTTTTACCACCAGTTTGCACAAAATCTGCACAAAAGTGTATTAATTAGTTAATTAGTTCTTATGGACATCTCTTAATTAGACTCTTTATTGAATAAAAAAAAAGAGTAAGTTTTCTTTTTTACCATTAACTTTATCTTGCAATTTTTTTTATGAATGAATTATATTATATTATATAATATATATACATTATACTTTACATATATTATATTAAATTAATTATATTATATATATTATATTTTAAATAAAGAGTAGTGTTTCTCTCTAGCCCAAGATACTGTGCATTGTAATCATGGTGCATAAGAACAGGCTAACAACTTTATATGGAACATGAATATCATGAATATCATGAATATATATATATATTTTTTCTGTATTTTATATGTTGGATTTGGTAGTATGCTCTTGAAATTGGGAGTGGATGTGCTGGGACCCCCTGGAGCTTTGACACAAATGAAACACTACCTCTATCAATCTCAGTGTACATATAAATATTTTTAAGCTGAAGATCAGAATGAAGACCCAAATGCTCCTGACTCACTGTCTCGTCTGCTGAGGCGCAGTACCTATCAGCACTCATCCTGGATGAAGAAACGTATTTGTGCCTCTGGGTCTCTCATGAGGGTTGTCGTGCACGTCAGCGCCAATCATACTAAAATCTCCTAGACAGCTTCAGCACTAACACGATGCATTGTTTTTTAATGCTAACCTGACTAAGTAAAAGAATGGTTGCATCAGTGTGCTTTGGTTGCATCACCTTTGGCCCTGTGGGATTTCAGAAAATAAACTCTCCCTAAAGGACTGAATGAATACTAAAATTTTTTCCTTTTCCAAGGATTCTGTTAAACATTTTATTAGGAACACAGTTATTGGTGAAAACGATAACTGAGGGACAGACATATTAAAATGTGTAATTTTTATATTAGAAATATTTAAATGCTTTACTTTTTCCCATTCCTTTTCATATTTCAATGTGACCTTCCTATAACAAAAATAAAAAAGATAAAATCTGTTTGTCAGTTTTTAGTAGAAATAAACCTGTGAGACAAAAGTGCCATGCAGCTGAAGAAACACGCATAAAGTGTGAATTCTGACCAACAACTTCTGAAAATGCATACATAAAATGACAGACAGACAGGCAAAACGATAGATAGAACAACAGATTGACAGAATGATAGATTGAAAGATAGATATAAAGAACAACAGAATGACAGATAGACAGAACAATACATAGACACACAGACAGATAGATAGATAGACCGACAGACAGAGACAGACAGACAAACAAACAGAATAAACGAATGCATGAATTACGGACAGATAGACAGAACGAACAAACGACAGACAGACAGACAGACAGAATGAATGAATGAACGAATGAATGAATGACAGACAAAATGATAGACAGAATGAATGAATGACAGACAGACAGAATGAATGAATGAATGAACAAACAAACAAACGAACGAATGGCAGACAGACAGAATGCACAAACGACAAACAGACAGACAGAATAAATGAACGAATGAATGAATGAATGACAGACAAAATGATAGACAGAATGAATGAATGACAGACAGAACGAATGAATGAACGAACGAATGACAGACAGACAGAATGAACAACAGACAGACAGACAGAACAAACGAACGACAGACAGACAGACAGACAGACAGAATTAATTAATGACAGAACAAACGAATGACAGACAGACAGAATGAATGAATGACAGAATGAACAACAGACAGACAGACAGAACAAACGAACGACAGACAGACAGACAGACAGACAGAATGAATTAATGACAGAACAAACGAATGACAGACAGACAGAATGAATGAATGAATGACAGACAGACAGACAGACAGAATGAATTAATGACAGAACAAACGAATGACAGACAGACAGAATGAATGAATGAATGACAGACAGACAGACAGACAGAACGAACAATAGATAGATAGATAGACAGATAGATAGAATGACAGACAGACAAACAGACAGACAGAATGAATGAATGAATAAATGAATGAATGAACGATAGACAGACAGACAAAATGATAAACAGACAGAATGAATGAATGACAGACAGACAGACAGACACAACGAACTAATGACAAACAGATAGACAGACAGACAGAAAAAATAAATTACAGACAGATAAACAGATAGATAGATAGATAGATAGATAGATAGATAAAATGATAGACAAAAAAACTGAATAAATGAGTGAATGACGGACAGATAGACAGAATGAACAAACGACAGACAGACAGACAGACAGACAGAATGAATGAATGAACGAATGAATGAATGACAGACAAAATGATAGACAGAATGAATGAATGACAGACAGACAGAATGAATGAATGAACGAACAAACAAACAAACGAACGAATGGCAGACAGACAGAATGCACAAACGACAAACAGACAGACAGAATAAATGAACGAATGAATGAATGAATGACAGACAAAATGATAGACAGAATGAATGAATGACAGACAGAACGAATGAATGAACGAACGAATGACAGACAGACAGAATGAACAACAGACAGACAGACAGAACAAACGAACGACAGACAGACAGACAGACAGACAGACAGACAGAATGAATTAATGACAGAACAAACGAATGACAGACAGACAGAATGAATGAATGACAGAATGAACAACAGACAGACAGACAGAACAAACGAATGACAGACAGACAGACAGACAGACAGAATGAATTAATGACAGAACAAACGAATGACAGACAGACAGAATGAATGAATGAATGACAGACAGACAGACAGACAGAATGAATTAATGACAGAACAAACGAATGACAGACAGACAGAATGAATGAATGAATGACAGACAGACAGACAGACAGAACGAACAATAGATAGATAGATAGACAGATAGATAGAATGACGGACAGACAAACAGACAGACAGAATGAATGAATGAATAAATGAATGAATGAACGATAGACAGACAGACAAAATGATAAACAGACAGAATGAATGAATGACAGACAGACACAACGAACTAATGACAAACAGATAGACAGACAGACAGAAAAAATAAATTACAGACAGATAAACAGATAGATAGATAGATAAAATGATAGACAAAAAAACTGAATAAATGAGTGAATGACGGACAGATAGACAGAATGAACAAACGATAGACAGACAAACAGACAGAATGAATAAATGACAGACAGACACAGAGACAGACAACGAACAACAGACAGACAGACAGACACAAACAAACAAAATAAACAAACAAATAAATGATGGACAGACAGACAGAACAAACAATCGATGGACAGACAAACAGACAGAATGAGACAAAATGTTAAACAGACAGAATGAATGAATGACAGATAGACAAACAGAACAAATGAATGAACGAATGAACAAACGACAGACAGACATAGAAACAGAAAAACAACAGAGAGACAAAAAAACAGAAAAAACAAATGAATGAATAGATAGATAGAATTAACAAATGATATACAGGCAAACAGACAAAATGAATGAATAAACGAATGAATGAATGACAGACAGACAGACAGACAGACACACACACACACACACACACACACACACACACACAGAGAGACAGACAGAACGAACCAGAGACAGACAGACAAACAAACAGAATGAACGAATAAATTAATGAGGGACAGACAGACAGAACAAACGAACAATCGATAGACAAACAGACAGAATGAATGAATGAATGACAAAATGATAGACAGACAGAATGAATGAATTACAGATAGACAAAGAACAAATGAATGAACGAACAAACAAACAAACGACAGACAGACAGAGAGACAAAAAAACAGAATAAACAAACAAATTGATGGACAGATAGACAGAACGACAAACAGACACAATGAATGAATAAACGAATGAATGAATGACAGACAGAAAGACAAAATGACAGACAGACAAAACAAACAAACAGCAGACAGACAGACAGACAGACAGACAGATAGATAGATAGATAGATAGATAGATAGATAGATAGATAGATAGAATGAATGACAGACAGATAAACAGATAGATAGATAGATAGATAGATAGATAGATAGATAGATAGATAGAATGAATGACAGACAGATAAACAGATAGATAGATAGATAGATCTGCAGTTCAGAGAAAAAACAGCTACATCAGATGGGACAGATGACAGAGATCTAGTGTTTGGTGTTTAGAGGACGGCTCTGCTGCTGGTGTCTGATGTTAGAGATGATTTACTGAGGAAATGAGCTTTACCTGACGCCATGATGCACAAACCAACAACAGGCGGCCACTGAAAGAGTGATGAAGGGGCTGTGCTCATTTAAAAAGGAGAAAAAAAGAATAAATCACCTTTTAAAAGCACATTTAATGCAGTCAGATGCAAATGATTCTCATCCGGCAATGGGCTTTTAATTATTATGCAAATGCTGGGCGCACCAGGATGTAACATCACAGAGGGCATGACAGGACGCCTCGGCTTCTCAAGTCAGTTGGAGCCTATTTTGATAAATAGCGTATGATTTTTACTTGCGCTATGGGGTAGTTAAAAAAAAAAAAAAAAAAACTGTATTATGCAATATAAACATATAAAGCAAAATACAAGCAGCATGAATTTCACTGCTGGAAAGGAAAGATGTTTGCTCTGCAGTCAGTTTCAGAGATAAGGTGTGGTCTATCAGTATAAATAATGTTTTAAAACAACTGAACACAAACATCTCATCCATATCCATTCTAATACATATGTATCACCACTCAAAATGACTCTACAATCAATAAAAACAGACAGCAGGGTGACCTTCACTTTGTCAACTGACTTTGAAAGCAGATGTGCTTAGGAAAAAATGGCAAGTGAATATGAAGAGATACAGTGGACTAGGGAAGAGAGATGAGATACAGAAAAAAATGAATATGAGGGGGAGGTACAGGGAGAAGAGGGGGCCTCAAGATACCGTGCATGTCTTTGGTGTTGAGCCTACACTGTAATTCCTCAAAGCCTCAAAGAGAATGAGAGTATTTTGTTCTGACCTACATTCTCAGATAAGAACAACAGCTTCAGTCCAAGAGAGAAACACACGCTCAGAAATGAGACAAAAATGATACTAAAACATTATCACCACTATGATCATTTCAAATGTTGCTATTTTTTCTACTGCATTTGTGTATGTAATGCATTCGAAAAATAGAATGACAATAGAATAAAATATGACATTATACTGTATATGCCATATTGTGTTTTGGTACCAAGTTTTGAAAACCATATTCTCTTCTTAAATGGATAGTTCACCAAAAAATCAAGTGTGGATATGATATAAATCAAAGTGAGGTCAGAAAGGTGCAAAAAAGTGCCAAGTGCTCAGTGCAAACACAAAACTTTTCACATTATCATCAGTGTCAAGATGATATAAACCACTAATTACTGGACAATACCTCTGGTCCCTGTCGTACATGGTATCAGTCAAATCACAGGAATTATTTCAGCTCCGGTAACTAATCACCCTTGAGTAAAGACGGTGGAAAAACATGTCATATTTCAAGTTCCATTAATAGCCTCAAGTGCTGATCCTGAACATCACATCAGGGACCAAACACAGCACGGGTCCTATCTGCTTTGAGCTCCCTCTAGCACTGCATGTGTTATTCATAGAATATGACATATTCATAGGAGAGAAGAATCGGTGCAAGCCTCAGATTGCACATTGATTGACTCAGCACTCAGCGGACTGTTTCCCTTAGGTGATGTTGCATGGCTTCTGTTTCTACTATCATTTAAGAGACTGAATCCAGGCAGAAGGAAGGAAGTCATGGGATGATCATGTCTTGATAAAACCATCATTGTATTCTAAGGTACACTCTAATGGGAAGTATCATTGAGAATAAGGGCATTATTATAGGCACTGTCCACATGAAGTGACATCATGCACAAGTTGTTTTGGGCATATAATTGTAGTGCTAATAGAGTGAGTTTTATTATTTGGTCAAGTTATTTCTTCAGCATATTTCTCTTTTTAATTGCTGTGCTCCATTAAAACATCCTCTGAATCATATTAGATTTATTTCATTTATTTAGAACATTTGGATGGCTACAGCAAATCTACAGTAGGCTTGCAATGAAAAATGTAACATATAAGCCAATCAGTAAACATTTGACTGTGACCTAAATACGAGATTCTGCTTCGGTCTACATTCATACTTGATCCTGCAAACCCACCATTATAATTCCATAGATTATGTCACGATGTCTTTAATAGATCCACAGGAGCAAGGATAATTCCACAAACAGGCAGGAGACACACGCAGGGATGTACAGTCATAAATGACATCAACAATACCAGACAAGGAAGAACAGAACAGGCATAGAACAGGAACAGGAACATAACCAAATATGGGCACAAGAGGGAGAAACCACAACAAACAGTCCTGGGATGTGACAGTTCCCCCTCTCCTGAAAGACACAACAAAGGGAGGGATGGAAGGGAACTTAGGAGGAGGCTGGGGTGGAGGACGGACACCCAGGAGGAGGATGGCAAACAGAGTCCAGGGTGGAGACGATGGAGGGAGGAGCCAAGGAGGAAACAGGAGGGGCCAGGCTGGGCCAGTCGGAGGGAGGAGCCAGGGAGGAGTCAGGAGAAGCCAGGGTGGATCAGACAGAGGGAGCAGCCAAGGAGGAGACAGGAAGGGACTTGGAGCAGGAGGAGTCAGGCCGGACTCAGGCCGCAGCCATGATGGTGACCCACGGTGGAGACGACAGAGGGAGGAGCCATGGTGAAGGAAGGGCTGGCGACTCCAGGGGGCTGAATGACAGTGGTGGAGCAGGTGGTGAAGCCCTAGGCGGAGGCGGAGAGCCGATGAGCCAGGGTAACGTAGAGGATCCAGAGGGCCAAGGCGGATAATCAAGGTGGAGGCTGGGATCCGGAAGGCCACAGTGGAGCTGGAGCGACGGAGGACCAAGGTGGAGCTAAAGAGAAAGAGGAGACTGAGTCAGAGGGATGGAGGGACGAGGTGCAGCCGAAAGAGTGGAGTCCCGAGGCGGCAGATGGTCGATGACTGACCAAGGCAGAGCTGGAGGGACAAGGTAGCCCGGTGGAGCTGGTGGACTGACGGGGCATGGTGGAGAAGAGGGAGCTAGGAGCCATGCTGGAGCCACTGGTTGATGAGCAGAGGCGGAGAAAGGGGATGCCATGATGCCGGTGGAGATTGGATGGTAGGCTGAGGGTGAGCAGAGGGGTTGCCAGACGACAGTGGTGGAAGAGGCAGGAGGGGGAGGGTGGGCATTTGTGAGCCTCTGGGCTCTCAGGGCTGCACACAGGAACATTAGCCCTCCCCGGGCCGAAATTGGGAATGGAAGCCCTCTCTAGGTTGGACTCGGGGACACAAGCCCTCTCTGGGCTAGACTCTGGAACAGAAGCCCTCTCTGGGCTGGACTTGAGGACATGAGCCTTCTCTGGGCTGAACTTTGGAACAGAGTCTCTCTCTGAGCTGGATTTGAAAACAGGAGCCATTTCTAGGCTGGACGGGGGAACAGGAGCCTTCTCTGGGCTAAACTTTGGAACAGGAGCCCCCTCTGGGCTGGACGAGGAAACAGGAGTGACAGAGGGCTCAGACGAAGGAGGGAGGAGAAGGGGCAGGTCGGTATATATATATATCCGTACTGAAATCTATCAGATCCTGTTCAACATCCAACAGTCCCAGATCCAGTTTCACCTCACCCTCAGCCATGGTACAGTGAGTGGAGCCCCCCTCCACGCCAGATCCAGTGGTTGATGGATATTGATGCAGCCAGAAATCGTGTTTTCTAACACGTATATGTGTCTGGTTTTGACGCCGGGGAAAATAAATAAAGCAAATTTGCCTGCGAACTCATTTTGTAAATACAAAATAGGTTGGTCTAAACCCCGGTGATCACTTACATCAAGAATATATATATGGTCATATCGTCCAGCTGAAAAACATATATAGTTTTTGTCAGTGTTCATTTAAAAACATCCAGTTATGCAGAATTTAATATTTAGTTGATCACTTGTCAATATGATATACTACAATACAATATATAGGATATGATTTTACTGCACAATTCAACATATTAACATGAAATGATAACTGCACATCTGTGTTTTGCTGCCTGGAGACCATTTGTTTCTTTGAATTGCAGCGATTAATTTGCTTCTCTTTTCAGTAGCTTTCAGCAGTCTGTGAAAATATACCTCAGGTTTCTTGTCAAATCTCTTTGTACAGTCAATCGCAAAGCTCATTCTGGTTTTAGAGGTGTTTTGTGTTCTGTCGCAGCATTCACATTGAAACTCTTTTTGCCACTCAGTGGGCAGAGTCGCAGCCACTCCAGCTGACTGTGACGTCACATGCATACCCTCTATGAACAACTTTACCACAACCTTATAGACCAATTGTCGGTTTGTAAACATTCGAGATGCGTGCGGATTACGGTTGCAGAAAACCCGGGAGAGCCTTTGCAGCTAGAGAATTACACGGATGCGGTACAAAATCATGCCAAAAGTCATTG
Source organism: Cirrhinus mrigala (assembly GCA_036247105.1). Classification (NCBI taxonomy): domain Eukaryota; kingdom Metazoa; phylum Chordata; class Actinopteri; order Cypriniformes; family Cyprinidae; genus Cirrhinus; species Cirrhinus mrigala. Next base: position 6,327,126 of record CM070019.1, on the reverse strand, counting down.
TGTTTTTCACGCCAAAAATCATTAGGAAATTAAGTAAAGATCATGTTCCATGAAGATATTTTGTAAATTTCCTACTGTAAATATATCAAAATTAAATTTTTTATTACTAATATGCATTGCTAAGAACTTCATTTGGACAACTTTAAAGGTCATTTTCTCAATATTTTGATTTTTTTTGCACCCTCAGATTCCAGATTTTCAAATAGTTGTATCTCGGCCTGAAGAGGACAAGAGGAAAATTGACCAGGGTGGCTTGTCCTCTTCAGGTTGGTGTGGAGTCCCTGCCCCAGGTGGAGGAGTTTAAGTATCTGGGGGTCTTGTTCACGAGTGAGGGAAGGATGGAGCGGGAGATCGACAGACGGATCGGTGCAGCTTCTGCAGTAATGCAGTCGCTGTACCGGTCTGTCGTGGTGAAGAAAGAGCTGAGCTGTAAGGCGAAGCTCTCGATTTACCGGTCGATCTACGTTCCTACTCTCACCTATGGTCATGAGCTTTGGGGAAAGGATAAGATCCCGGATACAAGCGGCCGAAATGAGTTTTCTCCGTAGGGTGGCTGGGCACTCCCTTAGAGATAGGGTGAGGAGCTCGGTCACTCGGGAGGAGCTCGGAGTAGACCCGCTGCTCCTTCACATCGAGAGAGGCCAGTTGAGGTGGCTCGGGCATCTGTTCCGGATGCCTCCTGGACGCCTCCCTGGGGAGGTGTTCCGGGCATGTCCCACCGGGAGGAGGCCCCGGGGAAGACCCAGGACACGCTGGAGGGACTATGTCTCTCGGCTGGCCTGGGAACGCCTCGGTGTTCCGCCGGAAGAGCTGGAGGAAGTGTCTGGGGAGAGGGAAGTCTGGGCGTCTCTGCTTAGACTGCTGCCCCCGCGACCCGGTTTCGGATAAGCGGGTGAAAATGGATGGATGGATGGATGGATGTATCTCGGCCAAATATTGTATCAAAACAAACCATAATTCAGTGGAAAGCTTATTTATTTAGCTTTCAGATGATGTATTAGTCTCAATTTCGAAAAATTGACCCTTATGACTGGTTTTGTGGTTCAAGGTCACATATTATGTACTTATCAGAAAAAACCCAATTGTACTTTTGTACCAATTGCAGTTGTACTTCTAGTATACTAAAAGTATTTAGTTGTTCTAAATTGGAACATTTATTCCTTTGATGCAAAACTGAATTCGCAGCATCATTATTCCAGTCTTTAGTCATGTGATCCTTCAGAAATCATTCTAATTTCTAAATATGCTGATTTGCTGCATTAGTGATGCCTACAAATGCAAGAGACAGAGAACACAAGAGAACGACAGAACCTAAGAGACAAAAATTCTGTAATGTGAGAACATAAGCCTTGAGAAATGTCTTTTTCAGGTTCTGTACACTGCAGAGCAGTGGCTGCCCCAGACGATGTTTTCCAGCTTAAGCCCAGGTGTATAAAAGTCATCTCAGTTTAATAGATTATCAGTGTGGATGTCTAGATTTTGAGTAGATGCCTCTCAGACTCCAGCGTCCTGGGATTTGTTGTAAAACATTCATCCAGCATCACTTCTCAGTGAACTGTTGCTAGGTTACCTTCTAGCAGTGGAGCAGCCTGTCCTTGTTTAAACGGGTGAGAAATGTGCATCTGCATTTTTGTTCTAAAAGGGTTAAAGTTCATTGCGCAGATGTGGCAATCCTGAAGAGCCACGATGAGGTAATGGTTTTCTTTTAACAGAGCATACTTATTATTCTGACTATTAAACCAGTATTCAAAATTAAATTTCATTTGAAATTTGAAAACCAGACATTAACTATTTAAGGATTTGCAATCCTTAACAAGATTATCATAAAACAGCTGTAGTAAGTCACATGGTGTGCTGTAACATCCAGCCTGGAAAAGGCCAAGCATCCATCACTCAAACAGGAAATACTACAGCAGGAAGTGAGTATGACACGAGACCTTTCATGCTTGAATTTCTTTCCTCTATTGTACAACGATCTAGTCAGAGATCTCTCTTTCCTGACGTGCTCATAGTGCATCTAGTCTCAGTTCAGAAATCTCAAATGCAAGTTGGCAACATGCATCAAGTGCTGAATATGATGATTGTCACAATCCATTTGATTCATTCTGTAAAAAGTCCTGCAGTGACAATATGTCACAGCTGCTTTCTGCTGGAAAAGGCTTTTTCCCTTCTAAACTGAGTCGAAATTAAGACCAAATTTGTTTCCCTAGCAGTTTTATTTAAAAGTATATTCATAAGCAAAAAACATCTCTGCAATCTGCAGTTATGCCTTGCTACATTATAACAGTAAACCAATACTGACAGTATTTACAGCCACAAGCCTCTTTTTCTTTTTCATTATTTGATCCGACTGCCAAGATGTACTCATATGTAGTGTCTATAACCTTTCAGGCTCACTCGACACAAACTGAACATATCACAGTCCAGAGTCCTTCAGAATCTTACTCTATAGCTCCGAAAGGACAAACTATTTTGGAAAAGCTGACGAAGTCAAGCACCTCCACTTTAGTTACTTCCTGTTCACTAAGCAAAGATCTAAGAACAGCAGAAAAGTATTTCTGGAGTCAGCTCATCACTTCTCTACTTCAGATTGGCAAATCACACCATGATGGTCCTAAAAAAGGAGATTAAAAACATGAATAAGGCTGAAATGCAAATTAACCAATCTGAATGAAACTAAGTAGTGATGTTCATCTGCTAAACACACCCATAACCTTTTTTAGTATGAGTGTAGCTTTTGAAAATATAGTAGACTTAACTGCAAATTAGTTATAATTTAATGAAAATGTATTTTAGTTTAAAATATATTTTAAATATTAGTTTATTTTAAAAGTGTGAGGAGAAGTTCACTTCCAGAAGAAAAATTTATAGATAATTTACTCACCCCTTTGTCATCCAAGATGTTCATGTCTTTCTTTCTTCAGTCATAAAGAAGATGTTTCTTGAGGAAAATGTTTCAGGATTTTTCTCCATATAATGGACTTAAATGGTGTCCGTGAGTTTGAACTTCCAAAATGCAGTTTAAATGCATCTTCAAAGGTCTCTAAACGATCCCAGCGGAGGAAGAAGCGTCTTATCTAGCGAAATGATTGGTTATTTTCCAAAAAAATGTACAGTTTATATACTTTTTAACCTCAAATGCTTGTCTTGTCTAGCTCTGCGATGTGCATGCGTAGTGTAATCTGGGTCAATACAGTTAGTGCAGGTCAAAAAAATCCCATCTCATTTTCTCCTCCAACTTCAAAATCATCCTACGTCGCTGCAGAAGTACCGACCCAATGTTTACAAAGTGAACATGCAAAGAAGATCAAACCCCCTTTACAAAAAAAGGTAAAACAGCAAAGTATGACAATTTTGAAGTTGGAGAAGAAAATGAGACGAGTTTTTCAATCTACCCTAACTGTATTGACCCGGATTACACAGAGTACACGTGCACATCGCAGAGCTACACAAGGCGAGCATTTGAGGCTAAAAAAACATATAAATTGTATTTTTTTTTTTTTTTTTAGAAAATAACGGATCGATTCGGCTGATATCTTTTAGAGCCCTTTGAAGCTGCATTTAAACTGCATTTTGAAAGTTCAAACTCGTAGGCATCATAGGAGTCCACTATATGGAGATCATTTCTGAAATGTTTTCCTCAAGAAAATGTTTTCCTTGTTTGTCTTATTTTAAAAACTGAAACTTTCATATATTTATTACATGTAAAGTAAAACATTTCTAATTTTTTTTCATTTTAATTTTGATGATTAGAGCTTACAGCTCATGAAAGTCAAAAATTCAGTATCTCAAAATATTAGAATATTTACATTTCGGTTTCATTAAATGACCATCCCTATAGTATAAAATCCGGTATCTCTTGTTCTTTGAAACATTCATTGACACCCTCTACAAAGAGGGTAAGTCACAGAAGGTCATTACTGAATGGGGTGGCTGTTTACAGAGTGCTGTATTAAAGCATATTAAATGCAAAGTTGACTGGAAGGAAGAAATTGGGTAGGAAAAGGTGCACAAGCAACAGGGACGACCGCAAGCTTGAGAATACTGTCAAGCAAAGCCGATTCAAACACTTGGGAGAGCTTCACAAGGAGTGAACTGAAGCCAGAGTCAGTGTATCAAGAGTCACCACGCTCAGACGTCTTCAGGAAAAGGGCTACCAAGCCACTTCTGAAACAGAAACGACGTCAGAAGCATCTTACCTGGGCTAAGGAGAAAATGACCTGGACTGTTGCTCAGTGCTCCAAAGTCCTCTTTTCAGATAAAAGTAAATTTTGGATTTCATGTTGAAATCATGATCCCAGAGTCTGGAGGAAGACTGGAGAGGCACAGAATCCAAGCTGCTTGAAGTCCAATGTGAAGTTTCTGAAGTCAGTGATGATTTGGGGTGCCGTGACGTCTGCTGGTGTTGGTCCATTGTGTTTTATCAAGTGCAAAGTCAATTCAGCCATCTACCAGGAGATTTTGGAGCAATTTATGCTTCCATCTGCTGACAAGCTTTATGGAGATGGTGATTTCCTTTTCCAGCAGGACTTTAGCACCTGCCCACAGTGCAACACCCACTTCAAAGTGATTCGCTGACCATGATATTACTGTGCTTTACTGGCCAGCCAACATGCCTGACCTGAACCCCATTGAGAATCGATGGGATATTTTCAAGAGAAAGATGAGAAACAATCGATCCAACAATATACAGACGATCTGAAGGCTCAATAGTGCCTCAGTAGTGCCACAGGCTGATCGCTTCCATGCCACACTTCACTAATGCTGTAATTTGTACTAGGAGCAAGTCATTTGCTGTAATTTGTACCGCCAACCAAGTATTGAGTGCATAAACTAACATACTTCAAATAACTTGAACTTTTCAGTTTTGCAAATCTTTTTTTTTTGATTGATCTTAGGAAATATTGTAATATTTTGAGATACTGGATTTTTTACTTTCATGAGCTGTAAGCTCTAATCATCCATACTGAAACAAAAAACTTTAGAAATGTTTTACTTTACATGTAATGAATCTAGAATATATGAAAGTTTCAGTTTTTGAAAGAAGTTACAAACAAAAAACTAACTTTTTCAGGATATTCTAATTTTTTGAAATGCACCTGTATATTAAATGTAATCAAATAGGCGAACACACTACATTTAGGGGTCAGATTAGTAAAACAATGATTTGAAATGTACTTTTCATGAACATGTACTCTAAGTACACTTGAAGGGATTGTTCAAAAATGAAAATAAAAGTTCTGTCACCGGTTTCTCACCCTCAAGTTGTTTCAAACATGTATGAGTTTTTTTCTTCTGTTGCACACAAAACAAGATATTTTAAAGAATGTTGGTAATCAAATATTTGAATATAGCCATCGACTTTCATGGTAATTTTTTAACCATGGAACCCATACTGTGGAAGTCAGGGGCTGCTGTCAACTGTTGGTTTACCAACATTCTTCAAAATATCTTCTTTTGAAAGAAACTCATACAGGTTTAGAGCAACTTGAGGTTGAGTAAATCAGATGACAGAATTTGATTTAAATGGTGCTTTGTTTAATTATTATATTATAGTGTCTGCAAAGTAAATTTTTTTTTAAATATTAAAATTGAAGTAGACTGTAAATACAATACAATTAAGCACAGTTCTCTTTCACAAAGGACATATTTTTGTGAAAAAGTTAATTTATTTTTTTTTTCTCTCTTATTTTATTTCCCAGAGGACTGTTAGTTGTTAATTTGGGATAAAGGACTGTCCCAAACAATGTGTTGAGTGCCATAACTGGTTACGCTATTTTGTGATCGTCCTGTTTAGAAATCCTAAGAACTAGCACTATGTTAGGTTTAAAATGCAAAAACATTTTCATGTTAATTTGGAGGTTATACTGCATATCTTCTGTTTTTAGGGGGATTTTAAATTTGAATGTAGGGCTTGCTGAGTGTTTGCTTAGGTGTTTGCTTGCTAAGACATTGTTTGGCCATTGCTGTGCCTGGTGGGAGATGCATTGTGTTTCAGCACACTTCCAAGGATGCTGCAAAATAGCTTAAAATAATTGAAGATAAGACCAAACAAGCTTTAAAATAAGCTAAACATCAAAATTTAAGGCACAAAATATTTACTATTTTAAAGCTGTCATTTTTATTTAAAGTGTTACCCCAAAATGTTAGTAAAAAAGGCTTCACATTATAGGAATTTCAAGAAGAACATGCTATTCCATACAGAATTAGAGTCTCACATAATACCCTTTAAAAAGGTTAATTTTATTGAATATTGCTCGGAATGAGTGCAATCAAAATTGTTAATGATCACAATCATACAATTCACTCTCTTGTGTTAATAGACAGACCAGATTTCAATATTAAGGGAAGACACTGCAGGCAAAAACACTGTTTTTTCATGCACCTGTCAAGTTTGACTTTGTGGTTTTTCATAAAGTGTTGTTTTTTTTTCTTTCTTTTTTTTTTCAGACTAGTAGAAAAGAAAACATCTAAAAAACACTGTTAAGTGTTTCTTTTAAAGCACTTTATTTATTTGTGTCAACATATTTCAATTACAATACATATTTTTAAAGGCCGTTTTCTCAAAATGAGTTTTTTCCTTCTACACTAAGCCATAAATCTCCACTTCATTAGCACTTACACAAACCAGACTTTACATTTTCATTCCTGCCTATATCCTGAAGGTTTTTACAGAGGGATTTGTTCATATATAATTTGTTTGATTTTACATGTTTTATTCCCCAAAAATTGTGAAAAATATATTGTTTTCTGTCTCTTCTAAGTATTTTCTGAATTATGGAATGACAAAATGAGATATCCAAAATTTCCTCTGTAAGAAGAATTTTGAAACTGACTTTTTTTTTGAACTGACTTTTTTTTTGAATGTTTTGAGAAAACTCAAAACATTCAAAACATGTTTGTGATTATCAATGTAATCAATCAACTGGGTAAGTAAGATAATAACAGTTCATTTTTTACCCTATTCACCTGCAGTGTCTCGCCTTAAGAGTGTCACTGCTTAGAAAAATATTTTACATGGACAACCATGCCCTTCATGGCTTCATGACCTTGAGAAGTAACACATTTTTATTGCATATGACCTTTGTGCTCTCAGCCTCTTCTCCTGTCACTGGCCTCTGTACGTCTCTATGCAGGACAGAGTAGTGCTTGACCAGCCCGCATTAGGTGGCACTCATAATAACCCTGCTGAACATAGTTCACCCTTCTGAACACGCACACACTCTCACCAAAAATATCCTCACGTCTTGTTTTGGATAGCAGATGGGCCGTAGAGCACAGACAATCGTTTTCGTGTTGCACACCAGGTTGAATCCATTAGCTGACAGATTAATCTAGAGGTCACTCTGGCCAGCAAGAGGAACATCACCCAACATCATGCTGATTAATGATGCAGTATATCTCTAAGAATACCTTAGTGATACATCATACTGCAGGAATCAATACCGTTTCCAATTTCCTCAGAGCAACATGCGTTTCTAGCAGGTTTATTGACATGCAAAAGACAAATGACCTCCCCCAAAAAGACTGAGGAAAAAACTAGAAAAGTTTGAAAGCTGTCCTGACAAAGCCCTCGTTGGAATTTCACAATTTTTTTTAATGTTAGTTTGAAGGTTATAGCGCATATCTTGATTTTTTTAAATACTTGGATGGATTTTAAGTTTGAATGTAGGGCTTGCTGAGTGTTGCTTAGGTGGCTGCTTGCTTAGACATTGTTTGGCCATTGCTGTGCATTGTTGCAAATGCTTCGGACTTCCAAGTAGGCTGAAAAATTGCTTAAAATAATGTAAAATAAGACAAAACAAGGTTAAAAATAAGCTAAAGCTCAAAGGGCACAAATTATTTATTATTTCAAATGTGTTGTAAATTTTTTTAAAGGGCACATTTTATTATTTTTATCTTGTTTTTTTTTTTTTTTTAGCGTGTAATATTGGTGTTTGTGCATGTAAACAATCTATAAAGTTAAAAAGTCCATTTAAAAGGGGGGTTCATCTGTCTAGTAGAAAAACACTTCTGAAACACCTGTTCTGTATGGAAGCCCCTTTCTGCCACTGAATAAAACAAAAAAAAGGTTACTGTGACTTTTTCTCTCACAATTCTGACTTTTTCTCCCCATTGCAAATGGGCTTTCATAGTTTTGAACCCCCGAACAAACTTCAAACGAACTTCGATTTGGCCTGATTTTGTTTGAAATAATGTCACACCAGTTTGTTTTTTATTTTCACTTTAAGTATAAAAGGGTCTTTAGTAGTTGACCAATCAGAGCAGACTAGGCTTATCGGAAAAGCAGGCTTTAAAGAGACAGGAACTAAATCAGGCAGTAGGTGAAAAGAATTCCATTGTACAATATGAGAAAAATTATGTTTTGTGAATTTCAAATAATGTAAACGTACTCACAAAATTAATTGATTAATTTGTAAATGAGCATAATATGGGTACCTTAACATGACTTGAAATATCATGTATCACTCTTAAAGGAGAAGTCCACTTCCAAAACAAAAATTTACAGATAATGTACTCACCCCCTTGTCATCCAAGATGTTCATGTGTTTCTTTCTTCAGTCGTAAAGAAATTATGTTTTTTGAGGAAAACATTTCAAGATTTTTCTCCATATAATGGACTGATATGGTGCCCCGATTTTGAACTTCCAAAATGCAGTTTAAATGTGGCTTCAAACGATCCCAAATGTGGTTGTAAACGATCCCAGCTGAGAAAGAAGGGTCTTATCTAGTGAAATAATCAGTTATTTTCATAAAAATAATAAAATTTATCTACTCGTCTTGTCTTACTCTGTTTTTTTTTTTTTTTTTTGGTTCATGACAGTTAGGGTATGTTGGAAAACTCCCATCTCATGTTCTCCCTCAACTTCAACTTCATATCGCTGTTTTACCTTTTTTGTTAAGGGTGTTTGATCTTCTTTGCAACTTCTTCTTTGTTCACTTTGCAAAGACTGTAGTGATGTAGGGTGATTTTGAAATGATTTTTGAAGTTGAGGCAGAAAATACCCAACATACCCTAACTGTCTTGAGCCAGAATACACAAGAGTTCAGGCAGAGTAAGACAAGATGAGCGTTTGAGATTAAAAAGTATTTCAATTGTATTTTTTTAATGAAAATAACCGATCGTTTTGCTAGATAAGACTCTTCTTCCTCGGCTGGGATCGTTTGAAGCCACATGTAAACTGCATTTTGGAAGTTCAAACTCAGGGCATCATATCAGTCCATTATATGGAGAAAAATCCTGAAATGTTTTCCTCAAAAAACATAATTTCTTTACGGCTGAAGAAAGAAAGACATGAACATCTTGGATGACAAGGTGGGACTTCTCCTTTAAAAATAAAGGTGCTTCATGATGCCATAGAAGAACCTTTTTTGTCTAAATGGTTCCATAAAGATCCTTTAACATCTGAAAAACCTTTCTGTTTCACAAAAGGTTCTTTCTGGCAAAAGAAGGTTCTTCAGATTATAAAAAGTAAGAAAGAGATGGTTCTTTAAAGAACCTTTGACTGAATGGTTCTTTGTGGAACCAAAAATGGTTCTTATGGCATCGCTGTGAAGAACCTTTTAAAGCACCTTTATTTTTGAGTGTAAATGCATTTGTCAAAACATGCAAACCTTTAAATACATTAATTTCTTGAAACACCTGGAATTATCTAATGGTTTTTTTTTTTTTTAATAGTATATTTCCACTAGTTTCTGTAAATAATAATAATAATAATAATAATACATTTAAAAAAAGCAGATATGTCATTACAGCAGCAATGTTGTAGCCTATATAGGGTCTACTAACAGTGGGGATCTGTTGCTTTTAGGGGGGCTTTTTGATGCAATCAGACTGAGAACCACTGGGATAGACAGTCAGTTGCAAGGGTTTCCATATGTTGCTAGATGGTTACTAGGGCCGTGTTAAGGCACTGTTGTCTGTTCTACCTTTTTGCCACATGTAGGTATTTGCAAGAATGTTGTTAGGTTCTGAGTCATTGTTAAGGCAGTGCTAAGTGGTTGTCATGCAGACAGACAGATGGATATAAAAAGACACAGCTTACTCTAGTCAGAACAGAGAGTAAGATCTCATACGTTGCTGGTGTGGAATCAAAGTGTTTGCTAGATTTAGCAAGACTTTGAAGCTCTCATCAATCAAGTACACTTCTGCAGCAAAGCTTTCAAGCAACACATCTGACATAACAACAGTAATAAAGCTATTTATAAAATGGATAGTCTATATGCATATGATTTGAATGACCTTTGGGGATCTTCACGTTTTGATCACCAACATGAAAATAAATCATTTGTTTTTGGGTTAATAAATGGGAATAGCTATACCCTTGCTATACCATTTGTTCAGCATTGGAAAACAAGGTACTTGCACCATATTCATAAAATTAAAAAGAGGTTTTTTTGTTGTTTTTGTGTGACAAAAATGTTATTCTTTAATTTTAAAACAACCAAATGTTGACCAGCCTTAGTATAAACAGAAAATCACTGCAATAAATTCTCTGAAATATAGGTAGATGTCAACTGTTATATTAACATGGGACAAAAAAAGACTGAGAGTGATTTCACCTTTTTTGTCATCTGAAGCGGATCAGAAATAGCGAGCAAAAATAGCGTTCAATTCTTGAAGTGCTGCAGCAGTTCTTCAGGCCAGATTGAAATATGTGAAGGGTGTGACATGGCTGGAACAAGCCTTTTCATGTTCTCACACAAGGATAAGCACTCGCTACGAGCACCATCCTTTAAGTTTTGTGAGCCGAGGAGGGTCCAGAAGCTGAAGTGAGGAGAAATGTCATATTTCTCCTCTTGTGAACTTTTAAAAAGCTATCTTAAGTGTTTTTTGGTGATTGCAGGATGAATTCTGAAATGAGTAGTGGCTTCTTGTCCGTTTGGATCCAATATAGGGCCTAAAACTAGGGCTTCAATAAAAAAACACGTTGGCTATTTCTGAGCAACACGATGTAGGCTACTTTTATTACACTGACGACACAGCGCCATCTGCTGGTTATGAGTACAAACTTAGACAACTCCTTCAGACGCGGGTCAGATATATAATGGAGCCGTGAATCTGACTCATTAAAAAGTTATTTTCATGGAGATTAACCATGACGTCTGAAAATCAATACATTATTGTTTCTAAAAAGTAAAACGTATATGTGACCCTGGACCACAAAACCAGTCTTAAGTAGCACAGGGATATTTGTAGCAGCAGCTAACAATACATTGTATGGGTCAATATTATCGATTTTTGCCAGAAATTATTGGGATGTTAAGTAAAGATCATGTTCCATGTAGATATTTTATAAAGTTAAAACATAATTTTTGATTAGTAATATGCATTACTAAGAACTTCATTTCGACAACTTGACAACTTTTTTTTTTTTTTTTTTTTTTTTTTTTGGAAAGCTTTATTTAGGCTATTCAGGTTTGAGATTATGTGAAAATCTCAATTCCCAAAAATTTACCCTTATGGCTAGTTTTGTGGTCCAGGGTCACATATGAAAAACCTAATATGTGACCCTGGACCACAAATCCAGTCATAAGTGTTAATTTCTCGAAACTGAGATTTATCCATTGTCTGAAAGCCGAATAGATAAGCTTTCTGTTGATGTATGGTTTGTTAGGAAAGGACAATATTTGGCCGAGATACAACTATTTTAAAATCTGGAATTTGATGGTGCAAAAAACATCTAAATACCGAGAAAATCACCTTTAAAGTTGTCCAAATGAAATTCATAGCAATGCATATTACTAATCAAAATTACGTTTTTATATAGTTACAGTGGGATTTTCACAAAACATCTTCATGGAACATAATCTTTACTTAATATCCTAATGATTTTTGGCATGAAAGAAAAGTCGATAAATTTGACCCATACAATGTATTTTTGGCTATTGCTATAAATATACCCGTGCAACATAAGACTGGTTTTGTGGTTCAGGGTCACACATTATGTCTAAAAAGTGAGGTAATCAATATTGTAGAAAGCAATATCACACATTGCTACAATCATACTAATAATCAGATCAACGTCATAAGTGTGCTGTTATTTTTATTTCCAGCTACCATCTATTTATTTTTGTTCCACGTCTCCAAGCAAGACATGGTGCCAGTAATGTTTATTTTACTTGAATGAATCATTGTTTTTGATTGAATCTTTAGAATGAATGACTCAGTGACTCAAACAACTCACATGTCACCATCTACTGACTGACAGCTTTTTTTTTTTTTTTTGAATGAATACTTGAATAATGAATAATGACTCACTCCTTAGACTCACTTGGCACCATAATTATGACTATTTACCAAAGCACTTTTCTCATTTAGTGACAATGGGTTTCCATAGTCAAATAACCTGTTGAACTGAATGCTGCAATCTTCTGACAATGACAGTGTTATGTCTGATATGTAGTACATCTGTGTATGTGTTTATTAGGTAGGCTACCATAATACAATCTGATCCTATTACTTTTTTTTTTTATCTCAATTTTGACTTTCTCTCTTTATTGGCTTTTTATCTATTTATTTCAACATCTCATAATTATGACTTAGTATCTCATAACTTTGATGACTTTTTATGTAGTAGTAGCTTTTATTGTCCCCTAGAGAAATTCTGTTTCAGTGGGTTTCAACACGTGTTTCACATAGAAAACAATACAACATAGGAAAAAAACAAAAATCAATCCCTTAAACTTATTCTTGAGACCCACTCAGTAAAAAGAAAAAAAAATCTTTCATTTAGGCCTTTAATTGCATGTGCCTGTGGATGTTTTAAAGAAACACTGGCATGCTAATTCTTCGACCTGAAAGCAAAAGCTCATGCATATAGTCAGATGCAATTTTCATAGCTTTACTAAGGCATCTGGTTTGATAAATTTGTTCTCTGCCTTTTATAGGGGTACCAAGAAAATTACTTACAATATTTAAGACTTTCCTCAGCAGACACTTCAGTTTCCACTGTCTCATTTCCAAACCAGCAAGTGATACAAAAGGTCAAAACATTATTAATAAAAAAATATAAAACACTTTTAACAACAGAAGGCTTACATTAAATCAAACCATCTTTTTAAGAAAGTAGCCTTTGCTGACCCTTTTTGTTCACAGCTTCAGTCCATTTATCCCACCTTAATTTATGGCCCAAGACAACCCCGAGATATTTATACTCCTCAACACACTGAATCTGCTCCTGAATCTGATGCTTTCCTAAAATCGATACACATTTCTGTAGTTTTTAAAACATTTAACTTAAGATTTGATGCATCACACCAAGTAATAAACTAGTTTAAAAAGGGGTGATTACTGTCCTCATCGCCTTGGAGGAAACTAATGCAGCGTCATCTGTAAATTTAAATAAAGATTTCCCTGAACAAAGTACTCCTGCAACTATTAGGAAACGGGCTTTCATATGCAAATAACCTTCTGAATTGCATGCTTGCATCATATTACAGTTTTTTACGATTGTTTACACTCTAAAATAAAAATTTCCACACAATTTGCAAAATTCTACTCCAAGGAGCAAAACACCGCCAAAGATTTGCACAACATTACACACAATGTCTGCTTCACTCTTTTTGCAAAACATTACACACAGTGATTTGTAAAACTCTAAACACATTTCAACACCTTAGACACAGATAAGGATTGTGAGGTTACTTCCTTGTCATTACAAAGCCCCGGATTGCCAATGACCACACTAATGAACGAATTGGATAATCACATCCACAAGGTGTGGAAGCACACATGTGCTAATTTGAAAACGCAGCACTCAGGTGTGCTATAAAAGGCAGCAGGTGAGTTCACCTGTATTCATCAAAAATGGAAGGAGCTAGAAGAAGAGTGAGAATGAGAGGGGGAGCTCAAAGAGGAGAAGAAGGAGGTAGAGGAAGAGGAGAAGAAGGAGGTAGAGGAAGAGGCCTAGGTAGAGGAAGAGGAGAAGGAGGTAGAGGAAGAGGCCTAGGTAGAGGAAGAGGTAGAGAAGGACTTGAAGAGTTGATAGAACCTGAACAAAGAAGACGAGGACCAAATTTGACTCAAGAAATCCGTGCAACACTTATTGACCATGTTATCAACCATGGACTGACACTGATGGAAGCTGGACAAAGAGTTCAACCAAATCTCAGCAGAAATACTGTTGCGTCAGTAAATCGGACATTTCATTGAGAAAACAGGTAAGCTAACCACACAGTACATTAAAACTTAAGCTTGCTGTACTTATCATCAGTATTGTTTACTGTGACATTTGACAGTAGGCTGCATGTGTATTTTTTTATATATACAGTATATTTTTCACATAGGATTGAGGGTCGAGGACACCAAGGTGGAAGGGGCCCTATGTTCACCCGTGCACAAGAGGCCGCCATTGTGAACATGGTTATGGCCAATAATTGTATCAGGCTGCGAGAAATCCAAGCCAATATCATCAACGATGACCGTATTTTCAATAACATCCAACGAGTCTCTCTGTCAACATTAGCTCGAGTCCTCAAGAAAAATCAAGTACACATGAAGCAACTGCACATCAAGTACACATGAAGCAATCACCAGTGTGCCAGGGCAGCGAGGGGGTAACATCACCCTCTGCGCTGCTATCACACAAAATGGGGTCCTCCACCACCATGCAAATCTGGGACCCTATAATGCAAATCTAATACTTGCATTTCTTGACAGATTGCACGAGATTGTCACAGCATTAAACCAAGTGGACCAGATGCAGTACATTGTCGTTTGGGACAATGTCTCATTCCATCGGGATGCTCTGGTCCAGAATTGGTTCAATGATCACCCTGAATTTGAAGTCTTATACCTTCCCCCATACTCCCCCTTCCTGAATCCAATCGAAGAGTTTTTTTCAGCATGGCGGTGGAAGGTATACGACCTGCGGCCCTATGATCGTTTGCCCCTCATTCAGGCCATGGAGCAGGCATGTGATCAGATCGAAGCAGCTTCTGTGCAGGGGTGGATTTGTCACTCAAGGCGATTCTTCCAACGGTGCCTTGCCAATGAAGACATAGTCTGTGATGTGGATGAAATCTTATGGTCTGATCCAGCCAGACGGAGAGATGAGGAATAGTTACAGTATTTGTGTTGCTTTTTTTTTCAGAGTCAAACTGTATGTACTTCATGCAGTAATTTTTATTTGTCTACAGATTTTATTTGTTTCATTGATTTCATTGTTGGTTGATTACTGTAACTGATTATGGTAAGAAATACTGTTTTTCTTGAATTGTAATAAATACTTGAAATATTCAGTCTGCAGCATCAGTGTTGTGCAGTGCTTGGTAAGTTTATAGTAGGCCTATTTGTGTACATTCTCCCTATATCTCAAACTAATCATGAAGAATGTTGTGGGTTTGTCACTATTTTGTTTTGTCATCGAAATGATCCCTTACATAACAATGTCTGCCCAAAAATCTAGCACATGCTATTTCCTAAAATTAGTTTTTTTACAAATGTGTTTTTTGTTTATCACAGCAGTGTGAAACGGTCTGCTATAGTATCTGATCATTGAGGACTGTGTTGGTTAAATGAAAACTAATAGCATTTTCACAAATATGTCTATATGTTTTGACTGAAATGTGTATGTTTTGACTGAAGTGTGTCATTTTGCAAACAATCTAGGAATTCTGCAAATTGAGTGTGGTGTTTGGATAATTGTGAATATATTTTGAAAAAAAGAACCCGGTTTTCAAAATTGTGTGTAAACAATTGAAAAAAAAACTGTAATAAACCTTTGGATTGGATTGCCACTCATCTCTCGTCTCCTCCGTCCCAGTTTGTGTGTGCGAGTGTAACAACAGTAGTGTTATAATTCATGTGCGTGTCTGCATCAACACCACATGTTTGCACTAGTCTGTATACTTTCTGCACTGGAAGCTTCTGTCACCATATCAGATTTCTTGTGTGTGTAAACATATTTGGGAATAGAGATCTTTCTGACATTCTGACTAGGGAGAAGGAGAGGTAGAAGGCAAAAGGCAAGGGCTTGTGTGTGTTTTAATTTATGATCATGGCAATTTCATTTTTCCAAAAAAGTCCTTTACTGCAGCAATTCTGTCACTTTTCTTTTACATTCCACAAAGTACCGATGACTCCTTCACAATGCTGCTCATGTACTATCTAAATTAATCCACACATTCACACACACAAAAAATGAAGAGTTCAGCTGACTGAATTTTTATTTATTATTATTTTTTTAATGGATCTCATATTGTGTGTTATATGCACAAGTAATGCAGTTTTTGTAATGTCATTAATTGTTAGCATTTTGACAGTCTATACACTATGATTGACCATATGTTCCTGTTGGATAGAAAACTAGTGCTACGGTTTTGACCAAATGACTCTATTTTGAATCGGGTTTGCTGTGTGACAGAGTTAGAATATGTAAAAAAAAAAAGGTACTCAGCATTTTGAAATGTAGAGTTTGTATTTATTTAACAAAATGTGGTTTTGGCCAAAAAATTTTGGCCTAACTGTGTGATGTAGGTGTGTTGCTGTGTTAATAATTTAGAAAAATGACTTTAAGTATTGGGAAATGCTTGTAAGCAGTTGAAAAAAAACTGTAAAGGTGCTTATCACTTGTTACAATATTTTATATAGAGAGACTTTTTTTAATACTTTTGAGCTGTTGTTGTTGCAGAAGTAGAAGCTTTATACTATATTTAAGGTTTGGGACATTAGGTCTTCATTTCTGACATGCTGTGTTTAAGCATTTGTAAATAAGACTAAAAAGATCCATGATTTTGGTTTTGGTTAAGCTTGTATGAAAAGAAAATGTAAGCATTTTAGAAACATGGTAACTGACTGCATATTGTGTGAAAACAACACAAACTGTGTTAATGGTATGGTCACAACAGACGGATGTTGTGCTAATTGTGTTTAGAGTTTTGAAAATGTGACTAGAGATTGGACAAAAGGATGTAAGCAACTGAAAAAAACTGTTACTTTATATTTCATAATTTTGACACACCACCTTAAATCAATGTACACACACACTAAGTTTCCATGTTTTATAGGGACTTTCCATAGACATAATGATGCACAAACTATACATTTTAAACATAACCCTCACAGAAAAACTTCTGCATTAAAAAAAAAAAAAAAAAACACTTTGTCCCCACAACATATGGGGAACACCTGAACCTGCACATACATTCACAAAAACAATATTTGCCCCCAAAATTCTCCTCTTCACTTCCTAATAAACAACCTGTTGGCTCTTTGACAAATCGCCTTTGTTCCTCTTTTGTAAGCTGCTTTAGAAAAAAGCTTCTACTAAATGCATACGTTACTATGTCATAATTTCCACTTATTTATCTTATCGCTGCTCTTTTATCTAATAATTTCGACATGTCTTCCGCGAGTATCTAACCACCCCAAACACTTAAACCAACACACACACACAGACGCTAAATGTTTTTATTTCACAATTATGACTTACAGTTTTTCACATTTGCTAAAACACTAAACCCCATTCTCTAAACCAAATTTTCAATAGCCTAAACCAGTTTGTCAAATAAATCACTTTCTGCAAAACCTTAAAAAGGTTTAGGCAGTTTAGACACTGTTTGCAGATCTCATGCACTCTTTTTGCAAAACTCTAAACACAATAATTCAAAATTCTTCACATTTGTTTCGAAATTGTCACGTCTGTACAATTGATTTTTCCTCTGCAACACAAAAACAAAAACTGAACTAAAAAATATATTTTATGAATAGATAATCTTTCTACATCATTTCAACAGATATTGTTGCTTATGGCTTGTGCATTGTAAATTGTAGAAAATCTACAATGTATGTTGTCTCCCCAAAAACATCTAAAGTATAAAACACGTTTATAGACTGATACAGATTTTTTTTAAGTCTGCACAAAGAATGGTTCAATATAGCCTACTGGTGGGCATATACATTCAATTTATGTTTTAGAATTTGCCTGCGAATGTTATGCAGGAATTGCTCTAATGTGATGCTGGTCTTTGAACAAAAAAAAAAAAAAAAAAAAGCACAAATTCAATTTTGTGAACGTTCATAAAATATTGTGCTCCAAATTTCACTAATTCAGGCCAAAGGTGAAGTTATACAGTTTTTCTCAGTCGCTTTGGTGCATTTCTCAGATCAGAAATGAAATTCTCAAAACTACTGTACTTGTTCAACCTCCACATCATCACTGGTGCACATCATACTGTAGCAATTTCTCATTCTTTTGAAAAAGTTAATTTCTACACATTTCTATTAGTCTTTTTGTAAATTTGCCATGAATTATGCAGGTGAATCTTTTCACTAAGAGAATGTACATCAACCAACGATAAACCAGTTCTCTGAAATTCCTTATGCAATGCTGCATACAAAAGCAAAGTTCTGCCAAAGGGGTGTTTCCTGTTTTTGCCATTCTAATTTTGCATTTTTACCTTTGTGTCCATATTTCTTTCTTTTTTTATATATCACAATGACGTTGTAATGTGTCATTGTAACTGTGTAACTCTGAATCCTATTGAGTCTCTTTCAATCAATATCCCAGTAGTGTGGGATATTGTAAATAAACCTGGCATTGTATACTAAATGTTGGCTCTGTAATAAATTGCTTATGTTCCTAGATTCTTCCATGATGATGGCCTGCACCCCAGAGTTGGAGAGAACCTCCTGTCAGACAACATCTCCAAGGCACAGTAAACCATATGGCTGGTAAGTTAACCTCAAACATACGCTACTGTTCAAAATTCAGTGGATATTTTATGTTTTTCAAAATAAGTGTCTATAAGAAAAAAAAAACCAAACAAACAAACAAACAAAAAAAAAAAACAGTAAAAACAGTGATATTGTAAAATATTATTACCATTTTAAAGAACTGGGCCGTATTCACAAAACATCTTAAGGCTAAAAGTAGCTCTTAAAGAGAATCTTAAAAATAATGGGCGTGTCAGTCCTAAATTTAGGACTCCTAAATGTTTGCTCTAAGAGTATTTCACAAAGCATTTTAGCACTAAAACTAGCTCCTAAATCTGTGAAATGTTAGGAGTAGTGAAGAGGACTATTCCAAAATAGTGATAAACACATCATGTGGCCTTTGACCCACTACTACTAGCACATTTTTAAGTTTTTATTTATTTTAATAAACTGGATCAAACAGAATAGAACAGAATACAATGGGTAAATGCTGGATTCTATGTTAAAGTCTAATATAATATATTCTAATAATTAAATTATATGACGAAATTATTATTACAGAATATTCTGGAAAAATTAAATATAACCCTGCATAAATCTGGTATAACTGGACCTGTGAATTTCTTAATTTGTGATTTGTAGAATAGGATTTTTGCACCTGCAAAAAAAATATTTTGAGAAGGTTTTGTTGTGTTTGTGGGAGAAAGAAACAAAATAAAAGTTTGCGACACCTAAAACATTTTCTTGATGACTTTACTGATATATTCTCTACAAATTCCACTGTCACAGGTGCTAAGTTTGGCTACAATAATACCACATACAATAGATCTACTGTATACAAATATAGCAAGTGGACATAAACAACTGAAAATTTAGGGATGCAAACTTATCAAAACTTATGATTGTATATCTAAAAGAAAAACATGTAGAACTTTTAGGGAGTGAAAATGGTAAATGAGCTCATGAGTGCTCCACTGCTGCCATCTAAAGAGGTCATTGAGGTCATTGAATGTCTAAAGAGGTATCTGAGGTCATTTTCATTCATTTTCATTCATTTTCATTCATTTAAGTATTTGTTTTCCACCAAGTGACAGAAATCGTCCACTAAATAGCACATGGCATATTTTACATGTTACAGAGACCGCGTTTGTGACAGAGCCCCCCCCCCCTGCGAGCGACTCCTGGCGCGAGGAGGGACCCGACGCCGGGGTCTACCCCTCCCACGGGGAGCTGGTCGATCCGGGTGTGCCGCATGGAAGTTGGTGGTGAGCGAGGGGTCAAGGATATCCCCGGCGGCGACCCAGGATCTTTCCTCAGGGCCGAAGCCCTCCCAATCAACCAGATATTGGAGGTGACCTCTCCGGCGCCGTCGATGATGATGGGGTGAGGTCCCTGAGATGCGGTCTCGTCTAGGTCCTCCGCTCCTTCCGGATCGCCAACGGGCTTCAACAGAGAAACATGGAAAGTGGGTGAGACACGGTATTCAGCTGGCAGATCTAAACGAAATGATACTGGAGTGACCTGTCTGAGTATCTTAAAGGGACCCACATACCTGGGACTGAGCTTTTTGGAAGGCATGCGTAGTCGAAGGTCCTGGGTCGACAGCCACACCCATTGTCCGGGTTCGTAAGGGGGGTTGGGTCGGCGCCTGCGGTTGGCCTGGGTCTGGAGGTGGACGTGGGCCTGATTCCAGGTTTCCTCACTCTGTTGGAACCAGGAGTCGACCGCTGGGAGTTCCGAAGGTTCTCCTGACCAGGGGAACAGGGGCGGCTGGAAGCCTAGCACACACTGGAAAGGGGTGAGATGAGTGGAAGGTTTGCGCAATGAGTTCTGCGCATATTCTGCCCAAAACAGGTAACGGCTCCAGTTCTCCTGACGGTGATGGCAGTACGAGCGGAGGAAGCGGGTCAACTCCTGGTTCAGTCTCTCAGCTTGACCATTGGCTTGGGGGTGGTATCCCGATGTTAGGCTTACGTTGACCCCCAGGAGGTGGAAGAAACTGGACCAGAGACGGGAGGAGAACTGGGGACCCCGGTCCGACACGATGTCCTCAGGTAGACCGTAGAATCTGAAGACCCAGTTACAGAGTAGCTCGGCCGTCTCCATAGCCGTGGGGAGCTTGGCGAGGGGAATCAGGCGGCAGCCCTTGGAGAAACGGTCAACTATGGTGAGGATGGTGGTGTATCCACTGGAGGGAGGAAGGTCAGTTATAAAGTCCACTGCAATGTGGGACCAAGGACGCTGTGGTATGGGTAAGGGCTGGAGTAGGCCGGCGGGCAGGCGGTGTGGAACCTTGGTCTGGTTGCATACTGTACATTGCTTGATGAATTTGACGGTGTCGGCGCGCTGGCGGTGGTTGAGCAGTTTGGCTGAGCGGAGGTATTCCAGGTTTTTATGATCTGTAAGGATGGTGAATGGATGCTTGGCGCCCTCGAGCCAGTGTCGCCACTCTTCTAGAGCTAGCTTGATAGCCAAGAGCTCGCGGTTGCCAACGTCATAGTTTCTCTCTGCTGGACTCAGCTTGTGGGAAAAGTAGGCGCAAGGGAACATCTTTGCGGGCTCGCCCTGTCGCTGCGAGAGCACCACTCCGACACCAGTGCTGGAAGCGTCTACCTCTACGACGAAAGGTCTGTTGGGGTCAGGGTGATGGAGGATGGGTGCCGTGGAGAACCTCTGGCGGAGATTGTTGAAGGCCTGGAGAGCTGATTGAGACCAGGTGAGGCGGGAGGTACCTCTTTTGACCATAGCCATGAGGCGAGCCGCTACTGAGCTGAAGTGGCGGATAAAGCGGTGGTAAAAGTTCGAAAAGCCAAGGAAGCGCTGGAGTTCTTTGAGCGTCGTAGGCCGTGGCCAGTTTAACACGGCGTTTACCTTCCTTTCATCCATGGCGACTCCCTCTGGGCTGATGACGTACCCGAGGAAGGAGATCTTGGTCCGATGAAACTCACATTTCTCCTCCTTAGCATAGAGTTGGTGTGAGATGAGGCGCTGGAGTACAGCTCGGACATGGTTGACGTGTTCGGTATAAGAGCTGGAGTAGATTAGAATATCGTCGATGTAAACGATTACCCAGCAATTCAGCATGTCCCGGAACACCTCATTGATGAACGCCTGGAAGTAGGATGGACTGTTGGCCAGCCCGAAGGGCATCACCCGGTAGTGGCCTGATGTGGTGGAGAAGGCGGTCTTCCATTCATCCCCTGCACGAATCCGAATGAGGTTGTAGGCGGAGCGTAAGTCTAGCTTGGTGAAGATCTTGGCCGTGCGTAGTTGTTCCAGGGCGGAAGGCACTAGCGGGAGTGGGTAGCGGTACTTGACTGTGACTTCGTTGAGACCACGGTAATCAATGCACGGACGTAGACCGTCGTCCTTCTTTTTAACGAAGAAGAAGCCTGCCGACGCAGGAGAAGTGGAAGGCCGGATGAAGCCCTTGGCCAGCTCCTCCTGGTTGTAGGTGTTCATGGCTGACGACTCAGCGTGGGACAGTGGGAAAATGCGCCCTCTAGGGGGAGCTGCTCCAGGGATCAGGTCGATGGCGCAGTATCCTGGGCAATGCGGTGGTAGCTGGGTGGCCTTAAGAGGGCTGAAGGCCTCGAGCAAATCATGATATTCGGTGGGTATGGTGTTCTTGGCTGTGTGGTTCTGGGGAAGAGTTTCTGACTCGGTCCTGGGTTGGAGACAGTGTTCTTGGCAGCGGGGTGACCAGCGGGTGATGGTGCAGTCTGCCCAGGCGATGGTTGGTCCATGTAGGTTGAGCCACGGGAAGCCCAGGATGACGGGTGAGTGAGGTGAAGAAATGACGGATGAACCGGATGGTCTCACGATGGCTGGGTCCAATCCGGAGGGTGAGGTCATTAGTGGTGTGGCGAATCTTTCCAGATCCTAGCGGTCGCCCGTTGAGGGCAGCCACTGTGACATGGGAAGAGCAGGAGAGAACAGGCAAATGATTAGTTGTGACAAAGTCTGCATCAATGAAGTTCCCTGCCGCGCTGGAATCAATCAAAGCTGTAGTCTCGATCCACACCTCCCCTGAGCCCAGAATTACAGATATCTCACATCGATTGAAGGGAAAGTCGTCACAACTCACCGAGGTTGGTGGACGTGGAGGACGAGTGGGGCAGTTTGCCCTGATGTGGCCGGGTTGCCCGCAGTACAAACACAGGTTACCCCGGAGCCGTCTCTCCCTCTCCTCCGTGGATAGCTTGGCGGAACCGATCTGCATCGGCTCGGGCACTGCTTCAGTGGTGGACGAGGTCTGGGGCACGGGAGCGAACAACTGGCTAGACTTGCGAGCTCGCATGACGTTATCCACCCAGATCGAGAGGTCGATATATTGTTCCAGAGTGAGCCCCTCATCTCGACAGGCCAGCTCCACCTGCAGGTCCGGGTTCAATCCCTTCCGATAATGGAGCTTGAGAGGCCCGTCGTTCCAGCCACTCTGGGCCGCGAGCGTGCGGAGCACCACAATCTGCTCGCCCGCCTCACCACTCTCCGAGCTCGGCTGGAAAACCTCCTTAAAGCGTTGGAGGAATGCAGAAAATGACGGAAAGGCGGGCCGATCTAAACTCCAGACCGCAGTGGCCCATTCTAAAGCTCTCCCGGAGAGTAGGGAACACACAAACGCAATTTTACATTCGTCCGTGGGGTACAGGTGTGGCTGTTGAGTGACGAAAAGAGAACACTGGAGTAGAAATCCCTTACATTTGGCTGGTGATCCGTCAAATTTCTCCGGGAAAGCGAGTCGCGGACTGGCGGCGATCGGTTGAGCTCCCGGTGGTGGCGTGGTTGGAGGAGGCAGTGCGGCTGGAGGAGCAAGCTGTAAGCCCTGCAACGCCCTCACCAGCTGTGCCGTGAGATCGGTCAGACGATCCAGTTGTTGTTGGTGAATCTGAAGCGTTGAGGCTTGGGCTGATAGCTCCGATGTGATTTGGAGCACCGTTGCGGGTTCCGTAGTTGGAGTCGTTGGAGCAGTTGCTGGATCTGAAGGCGGCGAAGTTTTCTGTAACAGGGTCAGTGACTGACACAGGGAAACGCTCAGGATTGAGTAGTCAAACTAACCAAAACTTCGCGAAGAGGCCCGCCAACCGGGCGGGGTATAAATGGGCGCCAAGGAGGAGTGACCCGAGGAGGACCCGGAACCGGAAGTGGAGGTCCCAGGTACGGGATTGTGGGAAATGTAGTGTGGTAAAAGTCCGGTGATGGTTCCCGCTGACGGCGGTCGGAGGGAGCCACAGAGACCGCGTTTGTGACAATTAAAATGGTGGGTTACATCATCATCTTTTTTAAACCTGACCTGATTAGTTCTCACCCCTGATATCACAAGAAACTTAACTTTTAATTGCAAAGGAAAACCAATTGATCTGCTTTGTACCACTGTCTTCTGTTGTCAAGGGTAAGAATTCTTTATAAATCATCTTTTCAGCCATAAGTCTTTATTTTGTGGAACACAAAAGGAGAGAGTGGCATAGTATCTGTAATTTTATAGAAAAGCAGCAATGACAGTGAATGGTGACTGAGGCTGTCAGTCTCTTAATGTTCTCCTTTTGTGCCCCACTGAAAATAAAAGTCAAATACATTTGGTACAAAATAACATGACATTTTTATTCTGTGAATATAGCTTTTAATTTGTAACTTTTTTTTTTTAGCCTATAATTTACTTTCTTTGTGTATTTACCTTCTGTTATTTAATTTCTTTGTGTGTATTTGATTGTCAATGCATTTTCTATGTTAGTCTTATATAGAAGGTTTGTGCTCTAAACATGTATTTGTGTATTCTGTATAAATAATAAATAAATTATGACTAAATTTGATGTGTTTAATAAATTATTACATATACAGGCTAATTTATCTAGTATTAAGTATGTGAGAAACAAGCAGAAAATGTTTATTTTATAACGTTGTTTTACCCAACTGAAATCAACATTGTTTCAACGTTGGGTGTTGATTCTATGACGTTGTTTCAACCAACTGAATATCGACGTCGATTCAACGTTGGGTAAGTGAACCAATTGCGCCGATGTTACGTTAGTTTTGAATTGGTTCAACATTACCCTGATGAGCAAAACAATGCCGGATCGACGTCAGAGATAAACGTTGTTTCAACACAACGAGAAACATCGATTCTACATTGAATCTATGTCATTTTGCTGCCTGGGAAATGATCTATTTAATGAAAAAAAATTTAGTGTTTGAGCCTTTAATTGTCAGGACAACCTCACAAGCTTTCTCTCAAAAAGATATATATATATATATATATATATATATATATATATATATATATATATATATATATATATATATACTGGCTTTATGTAACTTCTCATATTTACACTGTAGACAATGCAGTCAGCTGTTTGTCATCTTGGAGTGTATATAACTTGGTGTTACATTGCAAAGCAGTAATGTTATGTTACAGAAACGCACACAGTAGTGAGCAGCACAGCCAGATATTCAGCTATTCATGCCTAGAACTAGAGGGGTCTGAGCTTTACTTGACTATTTGCAGCTACTGAATATATGCAAATGTTTGTCTGTCTCACGTTCTTCGCTGTGTTAGACTTTCATGCAAATGTTAAAAAAAAAATGTGCACTGACTGTAAATGTTTGAATGTATCCACGTTTTTCTTCCCATAAGTGTTGGTGCGGCCATTTGTACATTTTATAGATCTGGCTTCCGGTGTCATCAGTGCTCAGCTATTTTTAGCTATACAAAACAGCTTGTTTTGCTGCTTGATATTGCAAATTGGTATGTCTTACCATATTATTTTAATGAATTATCTTGATTATGAGCACACTGGTTTGTAGTGCAAACAATTTTAACGTTTACTGCACATTGTTTATCTTCTCGTTATTTCCCTATAGTGGCTAATGAGCCAGTCTCACCCATTAGCTTACTTCTGCATTGAAGACAAAGGTGGATAGTGTTTAAAATCTATTTCAAACCAGTCACTGTGGTCTAAACTTGTCTTCAGCTCCTCTAAAAACCAACCAAGACCAGTCTAACTAACACTGACTAACATTAATATCATTAATATTAACATAACACTAACATTAACATTACATCATTGTACATATTTTTAAAAAAAACATAAAGCTAAATAAATAAAACTAAATTAGTTTAAAA
This sequence comes from Cirrhinus mrigala, assembly GCA_036247105.1. NCBI lineage: Eukaryota > Metazoa > Chordata > Actinopteri > Cypriniformes > Cyprinidae > Cirrhinus > Cirrhinus mrigala. The sequence continues at coordinate 6,301,345 of CM070019.1, read as the reverse complement.
AATCACTTAAATTATAATAACTTAAAAGTGAGATTTTAGAATATATATATATATATATATATATATATATATATATATATATATATATATATATATATATATATTCTAATGGGCTACTCATAGAATTCTCAGGGTTCCGCACACTATTGTGACATCATAGTGGAGATTCCGTTCTGGCAGCTTTAAACTGCTGTTCTGACTCTTGTCTTCTGTTGGTGTGTTAGGAGTGAAAAGATCGAAAGCTACTTTCGTGACGTTCTGTGGATATTGACGGCAAATACTGAATTCACTTGCAGCATTCAGTGTTCACAATGGCACTGTTTAGCAGCATATTTAAACTTTTTGAGCGTTTTGCTCACTTCTTGTGCAGAAGGGAGACACCTCAGATGGCACAGCAGTGTGCAGCGCAAGAACTGGCGGCAGTAGAGAAACTTCCAGAGGCACCGCTGACGAAGGCGGGTGAGAGTAAGGCCTTCGACTTCAATGCCAAGTCCAGGAAGTGCATGAAGAGATGCCGCCAGGTAACTGAGCTTGCACTTAAAGCAAATTGATGTCAAAATACCCTTCATGCAAAAACTGCTAGTAAATTTCACAATTAATTACAAAGAAACTGCAAGCAACATATTGAATCAGTCTTCTATTTTGAAATACAAAGACTGAAATTGTATTGTCTTGTAAAATGTATTGCAACAATGTTTATGTACAAGCTTGAAGAAAAAACAAACAAACAAAAAAACGTTTTTACAGTATACAGAGAAGATGAATGAGGAAGAAAGTCATAAAGACAAGGCTGAAAAAGAAAGAGAGACACTTAGCCTAAAGGAGATCAAGATAAAGGAGACAGGACATGTGCAGCATGACAAATTCAGAGAGATGCAGAGTCTCGAAAATTTGATGGAGGGAGAAAGTGAGCATAGAGAGGCTGGAGAAAAGAAAAAGAAGAAGAGAAAACTGAAGGAACAGAAGGAACTTCTTGTTGAGGTCAAACCTGTGAGATCTTCCTTCTTAAAGCCAACAGAGGCAGAACTTTTGTCAATGCTTCCAAGTGTCTCTGAACACTTTACTCTTCCAGCCACTCACTTCAAACCCCTGCCACCAGTGACCAAACCGCCCATGCATCCTCAAAAGCCAGCTGCTGCACCTGAGGAAGTGACCCTGCCAGGTACTCCTCTTCAGCTGGATCCTCCAAGTGTCTCTGAACACTTTGCTCTACCAGCCACTCGCTTCAAGCCCTTTCCGCAAGTGACCAAACGGCCCATGCATCCTCAAAAGCCAGCTCCTGCACCTGAGGAAGTGGCCCTGCCAGGTACTCCTCTTCAAGTGGATCCTCCAAAACCGTTGGTGGTTCCTCCACGTCCCACTCCAGCACCTGATGAACTCTTTTCTCTCCGCTGCTCCCAAGTGAGTTCTCCCAAACGACTGGTGGTTCCTCCGAGCCCCACTCCTGCACCTGATGAAGTTGTTGCCCTACAATGTTCTTCAGATGAAATGTGTCCTCCCAGCCTGCTGAAGCCTCAGCCAGCTACTTCTTCCCTGTTTGAGCCGCCTCCACAACTCATGCTCATTGACATAGAGGATGAGGAGAACGAGTATGTGGAGTACACAGGGAAGACCGTCCGGGCCTGCGACTTACTTAAGTCTGAAGGACCCCGACTACTGGAGGCTGAGATTAATACAAGAATGCCTGCTTGGTTGGAGAGTGACAGTGATGTGCTGGAAGAAGTGTGGGTGAGTGAAGTGGTGGAGGTCCTGGGATTTGAGGAGGAGAAAGACTCCAAGGCCATAGAAGGCCATTTGGATGAAGCCTTTCAGAAAAAGAAGGAGATGGATGAGCACATGATGAAGCTGTTCTGTGTAGCCTCTTCTGAAGGTCCCAAGAATGAGACCCAGCACCATGTGAATGTCCAGAAGGAGCCAAAGAGCAAGAGAAAAGTGCCACCTGTTCTGTTCATCTTGGCAGAAGAGAAGGCCAAGAAAAAGGAGGAGAAGAAAATATGGAAGGAGAAGGAGCAAAGAGATAAAGAGTTGCTGCTTGAACGTTATAGGAACGATCCAAAACTGAAGCACTTGTTGATCAACAAGCACAACCGCCACTACCGCTCCTCTGAATGAAGATCACTGTCCCTCCCCAAAATGTCCTCTTCACCCTTAACCCACTAAACAATCCTGTGTACAAATTAAAAAAAAAAACTGTGCAAAGTAAATGCTGAAAGATGCATGCAGGTGTCCTGACTATTAAAACATAAACACATTTAATGTTCAAATGTTTAATATGAAAACATGTTTTAATATGAAGTGACATTCAACCATTTTGAATAACATTTTTAACTAGAGCAGCTACAAGAATTAAATGATTCATCTCAGATCACAACAGTAAGACCATACACTTTATTTAAATAGGAGGTAAGTTCACAGGTAAGTTGCAGTTCAGTTTATCACGTTGTCTATGATGTGGATATTTCCAGTACATCACCTTCTTCCACTATAGTTTACTTCCACTAGTTTTGGAGCATTACCTCCCTAACAATACATACAAAAATTGCATGTGTATATTTATCTATAATGTCTCTTTCCGAGACAAAGCCTTTTAAAGGCTGTTGCACATTCATGTTAATATGAACGCTTATTTGTTACCCTGGACCACAAAACCAGTTGTAAGTAGCATGGGTGTATTTGAAGAGTTCATTTGCAAAAACAGATAACTCAGTTTTTAACAATTTTCAAAAATCATGTTCTTTGTATTGTGCATTCTAATTAATCAAATTAATCAAACTGCAGTTTTTTTTTTTTTCTGGTAAAAAAATAACAAAAAAAAATAAAATAAAAATACAGCTAACATAAAAACATGATAACATAAAAAAAAAAAATTAAAAAAAAACATGAGTTATCTGTTTTTGCAAATACTTCTCATCTGTAGCAATAACCAACAATACATGGGTCAAAATGATACATTTTTCTTTTATGCCAAAAATCATTAGGATATTAAGTAAAGGTCGTGTTCCATGAAGGTATTTTGTAAATTTCCTATCGTAAATATATAAAACTTCATTTTTGATTAGTAATATGCATTGCTAAGAACTTTATTTGAACAACTTTAAAGGCGATTTTCTCAATATTTTGATTTTTTGCACCCTCAGATTATAGATTTTCAAATAGTTGTATCTTAGCCAAATATTGTCCTATCTTATACCAATCTCAATTTCAAAAAAATGACCCTTATGACTGGTTTTGTGGTCCAGTGTCATATTTAAAAGAAAACAACTTCAAATGTTGTGGTAATGAGGAATATTAAAACTCAAAAATCTCTATTTTAACATGATTATAATTATGATGAGAAAAACATTAATGTTACTCTTCCTTTATGACACTTAGTCAACTTTACATGTTTCCATACACTCAGAAAAAAAGTACAAAAGCTGGGGTAGTACCTTTTCAAAAGGTACACTTTTGTATCTTTTGGGTACTAATATGTACTTTAAGGGACCAATATGGACTTTTTAGGTACAAATATGTACCTTTTGAAAAGGCACTGCCCTAGTAACAGCTTTTGTACCTTTTTTTTTTTTTGAGAGTTGCAACTATTACAGAAGGTTCAAATGCTCACTGATTCTTCAGAAGGAAAGACATGTATTGGGGTGTAAACTTTTGAACAGATGTTTTTTTTTTTTTTTTTTTTTTTTTTTTTTTGGCCCAGAAGACAGAATTCACAATGATCTTCAAATTCAGAAAGTTTTTACCCCCTGGCTCTTAATTCATTCTGTAACAACAGTAACAGTAACAACACATTATAAAGAATCAAGGGGATATAAACTTTTGAAGGGTCATTTTTATTATTTTCTCTATAATAATGGACTATATGTAAACGTTTTATGTGAAATATTCAGTTCAAGACTAAATAAAAACATAACATGCATTTTGTATGATCCCTCTTATTTTGGTAAAATAATTAACATTTTGCAGATTCTGCAAGGTGTATGCAAACTTTTGACTTGTATTAACAGACATTGTATTAACCTGTATTAACAGACACTGGTAACTAGACATGGAACAATTCACATCATGTGACATTTCTTTCCTGATTTGCAATCTATACCAGTTACTAATAGCACAACAAATGACACCTTCAAGCAGTGTTTTCCTCTCATTTTATTTCTGTAATGAAAAGCAAACAGGCTGCAAAGGAATATAATTTAACTTCAGTTTAATGCAAATGTACAGTGCAAAGAGATCTACAAAGCCCGAACACACTTTACGCACCTCAATCCATTTATTTATGCAGAAGTTACTAATAAACAAATATTTCATTAATTAAACCACCCAAGTCAGTATATTTTCTTAATCCATGACTTTCAAAGCCAGTTCAGTGTTCAATTGTTCCACATGCAAGATAGGAGATTTCAGCTCGGCATGCGACAATTCAGTGAATGTTATAAGTTAACTAATTAGCTGTGAAACCATTTTACATTCACATCCGAAACCATGTGAAGTGTGTATTTTTATTATACAATTTTAATAAACAGAAAACTGTACTTATATACTGCAATTAGCCTAATATGCTTAAATAAATGCCTGTCAATGTTGTTGTTTTTTTAGATTTAAATACATTGATTGAATGTCGAAAACACGTTGGCTTATCAACCTATACAGCCGATGCATTTGATCAAAATCATAACGTCGGATATAGGTTGAAACTTGGTTAGAGGAATCGGAGATCTAGGCATGCACTTATTTAACTCCCACAGAGAAGAACAGGGCATTTTTACATGCATTTTTATTTATTACTTTATATGGGCCTAGTAGTTTATCCATCTGTCATTGAATGTTAGTCTACTAAACTCTGAAGTGGAAGATGAAAGTTTTAAAAACAATAACTGGCAAGACATTTTATATCTAGCTTTGTTGAATATTTAATGAAGGGCTTTATCTTCATTTTGTTATTTTGTTCTGCACACATCTGTAATGCCACTAACAAGCCAATAGTCGGTCCAGTGTTTACACACACACACACACACACACACATTATCCTTGTGGGGACTCTCCATAGGCGCAATGGTTTTTATACTGTCCGCACTGTATTTTCTATCCCCTACCCTTACCCTACCCCTAAACCTAACCCTTACAGAAAACTTTCTGCATTTTTACATTTTCAAAAAAAAACTCATTCTGTATGATTTATAAGCTTGTTTCCCCATGGGGATCTCAATTTAGGTCCCCACGGTGACACAAGTCCCCATGAGCCCATGTGTATTCAGGTTTAGGTCCCCACCAGGATATAAAAACAAGACCACATATACATACATGTGTGTGTGTGTATTTTTCCGTTTTTTTTTTTTTTTTTGGTATATTCACCAAACTTGGGTGTGATTTATTTTGAGTGTGTGTATGTTTATGCATCCTTTTTTATTGCAAAATAATTACTACATACAGTAAACATTCTCTTTTTTAGTAACTACATGCTTTGTAGCTTTGATTTTGAGTACAGGTGAAATGGTTTTGCAGCGATTGTTTGATTTTGCCAGAAGAGTCAGGGGTTGTGCAAACATTTGGATTTGTGTTTAAAGTTTTGAGAAAATGAGTGATGGTTTAAAAAAATGTGTTTTAGCATTTCAGAAAAACTGTAACATGCCTAAAATGGGTTGCATTAATACTTTAACCCCCAGTTTCATAGACAAGGCTTAAGCCTATTCCCAGACTAAAATGCATGTCTGGGCTATTTAACTGAAAGAAACTTGCACTGACTGATCTTAAAATATGTCAATTTCATTGTTATGTATCAAGATGCACACTAGTAGTGTTTTCATCTAAAGCATGTTTAGAAAAGCCACATAAATGTCCTAAATAAACTATGACCTATAAAATGAAACCAGGCCTAAGAATACTAACTACTGATCTCTGATCTAACACAAATCAACACTTTTGCTCTGCTCAACCAATAATCATCATATGCATTACTCACATGTTAGCATGTATTCTTATCTGTGAATTTCATCACCGGATGTGGGAGGAAACCACAGGAGTACACTTGCATCTTTCAAAGCATTTCAACACACACAACCTCTTTCAGTTCAGTTTGAGGAAAGATTCAGTTCTTTGTTCTTGTTGATTTCGGTGGTCTCTACAAGGTTAGATATTAATAGAAAGAAACCCTCAACATAAAACATGAAATTGTAATTATCTGAACCTTTCAAATCTTAAAAAAAAAAACAAAAAAAAAATAGGTGCAGCATTTCTGAGGAACGTCCTATAGTACTCAAGGACCAATCAGCAGCTGACTGATTTCACCTGTGTTCCTGTGAAGGCATTTGAAGTCCCTGTAGGACACAATACAGCTGACCAATGGGAAATGTGCCTGCTCTCTGGAGGACTGCAGCACACGGCTGGTGGTTGAAGTGTTGCTGAACAGGAAGTTGCTGAGTAGAATTGAGAGAACTTCAACAGACATGAGGGTCTCTTATCAGACTCTAGTCTTGCTTTTCTTAGCAGGCTTATGCTCACTCGGTAAGATGTTTTCTTTGGCTTTTTTTATTTATTTATTTATTTATTTTGTAGACAAAGTTGTTTGTTTACTTTTATGGATGTACTACATGGTCATTTAATGGCTAAGATACAGTTCAATCAGGTAGGATGTTCATTTGCTGTCTATATGAAAACCTGTGCAAAAATGGCTAATGTTTATATTTTTATTCTTTGACTTAAGAGAAAGTTCCAGTTCACACATTTGTGACCAAACCAATCCCAGGAACTCTACAGAACGTCAGTAAGAATGACACTGGAGTGAAGGAGGCCGTCCTGACTGGAACCTACTCATTTAACAATAAATCCAACGATGCTTTTCTGTTCAAGGCATCAGCTGTTGATGATGCAAAGAGACAGGTAGAACCCAAGATGACCATACGTCTCACTCTGTGTCTGTGTGTGTGTTTATATACGTACGTCATCCAGTCTCTGCTCTGCTATAGATAGTCAAAGGCATCCGCTATATTCTGGAAGTTGAGATCTCACGGACCATGTGCAGGAAGACGGGCAACACTGATGACCTTAACAACTGTCCCTTCCAGACAGACAGTCTGTTACGACAGGTATGTGTGCTTATATCTATCTATAAAGATTGTGAACTTATTGCAATTTAAATTATTATTATTATTTTTATTTTTTTTTGACTGCTTGGATTTTAAAATGTTATTTATTCCTGTGATGTAAAGCTGAATTTTCAGCGTCATTACTCCAGTCTTCAGTGTCACATGATCCTTCAGAAAAATGCTGATATGCTGCTCAAGAAACATTTCTTATTATTATCAGTGTTGAAATTGTTGCACAAATACTGTAGATAAAGTAACATTGTACAGGATGGCCTTTCCCTTTGTTTACTTTAAATGTTTAAGCTGTGTGGGTAAACTTGCAGACAGGAAGAAGACCGACTCAGTACTGATGGCTAAAAACAGCTCATGAGTTGTTGAAATGTGTCTCCAAGTTAGCAGCAGTTTAATAGAACAATTTGGAGCAGACGTCACAGTTACGTCACTAGCAGCTGGTAAACAAGTGGAGGGAAATGGGTAAAATCTGTGGAATAAGAGGAAAAATGTAACATTGTGCCTTTGGACGAGGTGGGGGATTAGCCTGACTTTAGTGATGAAGCGAGGAGAGCCGCTGGTATAAACACAAGCATTGACTAGAGTGGCCGCGTCTGAGCCGTAATGCGCCGCAGACGTGTGCAGTGTGTGGTAATTGATTTATTCATCATACAGTGTAGATAGCTTCACTTATAACACAAGTGTTTTTTAAAAATGCATAAACTTGCATTAGACTAGGCTAGGCTAATCAATGATGATGTTTTTTGATGATGTTAAAGAAGAAGTCCACTTCCAAAACAAAGATTTACAGATAATGTACAAATAATGTTCATGTCTTTCTTTCTTCAGTCGTAAAGAAATTATGTTTTTCGAAGGAAAAAAAATCGGCATTTTTCTTCATATAATGGACTGATATGGTGCACCAGTTTTGAACTTCCAAAATGCACTTTAAAATGCAGTTCAAACGATCCCAAATGTGGTTGTAAACGATCCCCGCCGAGGAAGAAGGGTCTTATCAAGAGAAAAGATTGGTTATTTTCATTAAAAAAAGTACAATTTAAATACTTTTTATTCTCAAATGCTCGTCTTGCCTTTCTCTCCCTGAACTCTGTGTATTCTGCCTCAAGACAGTTCGGGTATGTCGAAAAACTCAGATCGTATTTTCTCCCTCAACTTCAAAAATCATTTCAAAATCATCCTACATTGCTGCAGAAGTACCGACACAGTTTTGGAAACTGAACATGCAAAGAAGATCAAACATCCTTAACAAAAAAGGTAAAACAGTGATATAGGACAATTGAGATGGGAGAACATGAGATGGGAGTTTTTCGACATACCCTAACTGTCATGAACCGGAACAAAAACAGTCCAGGCAGAGCAAGACAAGATGAGCGTTTGGCATTAAAAAGTATATAAATTGTATTATTTTTATGAAAATAACTGATCGTTTCGCTAGATAAGACCCTTCTTCCTCAGCTGGGATCATTTACAACCACATTTGGGATTGTTTGAAGCCGCATTTAAACTGCATTTTGGAAGTTCAAAATCGGGGCACCATATCAGTCCATCATTTGGAGAAAAATGCTGAAGTTTTTTTTCCTCAAAAAACATAATTTCTTTATGACTGAAGAAAGAAAGACATGAACATGTTGGATGACAAGGGGGTGAGTACATTATATGTGAATCTTTGTTTTGGAAGTGGACTTCTCCTTTAATGTTAGGCTGCTTTTAGCCTTATGCTGGAGCTGGTTTCAGGCAATGAAACTAAGTATGTAAATAATTAAATAAATTAGCATGATAATATCATACATTGGCGTAATATCATACTGTAGCGTATTATTTACTCACCCTCCATGCATCCTAGGTGTATATGACTTCCTTCTTTCAGATGAATGCAATCCGAGTTATATTAAAACTTACCCTGATACTCCCAAGCTTTAGACCGGCATAGATGGGTGTTTCTCTTCATCAGTCCAAAACAAGTCCAATAAAGTGCATCCATCCATAATAAAAAGTGCCTCACACAGCTCTGGGGGGGTCAATAAAAGCCTCCTATAGCGAATCGATGCATTTTTGTAAGAAAAATATCCATATTTAAAACGTAAGAATCACTTTAATCTAGTTTGCACTAACAGTTGTACACGGAACTTGCTTCTTTGTCAAGGGGTGTGGCAGTAGTAAAACACCGTTTAAGCGGTTTGCCAGTTGCATCACAGTGGGACAGCTAACCAATCACAACACATTTAGTTTTTCGGAAGGCGGGCCTTCATCAAACCTGGAACTAATTGAGCCATTTGTGCCAGGCTGGGAGAAAGGTATTGTAATAATGTAAATTATGTGAAAAATAATGCGTTTTTAAACCACCAAGCATGAGAGCATGTTCTAGTATACCCACAAAACAAAATCAAGACTTTGTAAAAGAGCATAATAGGACCCCTTTAAGTAAAAATAAAATGAAATAAATATAAATATAAATCAATAAGCTTACATTTACATTTTGTGTAAGCTTATTTATTTAATTATATACCATTTTATTATGTTTCTCCATTTACAAAAGTGCGGCAGATGCATGATGACACGTCAAAACTCATGTTTATGGTGATATTTGCACATTTATGGCATTATTAACTCAGGTCTCAGACATTCATATGTTTTTTTTTTTTACTTTTTTACTTTTTTAATTTACTTTTTATTATACTTTTTATTTTAATTTTGCCTGTTAACAGTTTTCATGGCTGCTGATTATATTTCCAAATACGTGCAGTACTCCAATTTTACACCAGGAAAAGAGTCTGCTCAGACCCTGACGTGGCTTTAAACACTTTTCCACGCAACGACTGTGCTTATAAATATGAACGTTCCCGTGGCTTTCAACGTACGCACACTTTATAAATGAGGCCCCTGGACTCTGACTAGGCCAAAGATAAACCTGATGGACTGGTTCTCTTGCCATTTCTTGGTTGTCTTTACAGTGTGGGAGGGAACATTTTCTTGTTGAAAAATAACATCTGATCGTTCCTCTTTAAATAACAACATTTCAGCTGTGGGAAGCAAGCCATTCAGCAATATTCTTATATTCCAGTCCAAAGCATTAATTGACTTCTCACAGTGAAGCAGCTCACCAGCAGCTGAAAGACTCCTCACATCATGACACATCTTTCTCCATGACTCACTGTGGTAGAGATGCATTCATTATTGTATTTCTCACCTTCAAAGACACCGCTCTGGCACATCAACATGCAACTCGTGTTTTATTGTGATTCATCACTCCACACGACTCTCAATCAAAGTTCACATAATCTGTCAAAAACCTTACTATTGTCTTTTTTTTCTTTCCTGAAGCAGTGGCTTTTTAAGTAGAGCATTTGCTTAATTCTTACTCATTTTCTTACAAGTAATTGTAAGAAATTGTATTTGTGGATCATTAAAAGCTTATTTAGACTTTTTCTTGCCATTTTCTTCATTGCCCAGAAGTATACTGTCTACAGCAGTGTTTCCCAACCTCGTTCCTGGAGGCACACCAACACTACACATTTTCCAACTTTTCCTGATCAAACACACCTGAATCAACTCATCATCTCGTTAGTAGAGACTCCAGGACCAGAAATATATTGGTCAGATAAGGGAGACATCCAAAATGTGCACTGTTGGTGTGCCTCCAGGAACAGAGTTGGGAAACACTGGTCTACAGCAAGGATGCATTAAGGAGAAGTCCACTTCCAGAACAAAAATGTACAGATAATGTACTCACCCCCTTGTCATCCAAGATGTTCATGTCTTTCTTTCTTCAGTCGTAAAGAAATTGTTTTTTTGAGGAAAACATTTCAGCATTTTTCTAGATATAGTGCACTTTTATGGTACCCTGAGTTTGAACTTTAAAAATGCAGTTTAAATGCGGCTTCAAACGATCCCAAATTCGGTTGTAAACGATCCCAGCCAAGGAAGAAGGGTCTTATCTAGCGAAACGATCGTTATTTTCATAAAAATAATACAATTTATATACAGTTCATGTCCGGTTCATGACAGTTAGGGTATGTCGAAAAACTCCCATCTCATGTTCTCCCTCAACTTCAAAATCATCCTATATCGCCGTTTTACCTTTTTTGTTAAGGGTGTTTGATCTTCTTTGCATGTTCACTTTGCATAGACTTGGTCGGTACTTCTGCAGCGATGTAGGATGATTTTGAAATGATTTTTGAAGTTGAAGGAGAAAATGGGATTGGAGTTTTTCGACATCCCCTAACTGTCTTGAGGCAGATACACAGAGTTCAGGCAGAGCAAAACAAGACGAGCGCTGAAGATTAAACAGTACATAAATTGTATTATTTTTTGAAAATAAACGATCGTTACGCTAGATAAGACCCTTCTTCCTTGGCTGGGATCGTTTACAACCGCATTTGGGATCGTTTGAAGCCGCATTTAAACTAAATTTTGGAAGTTCAAATTTGGGGCACCATATCAGTCCATTTATGGAGAAAAATACTGAAATGTTTTCCTCAAAAAACATAATTTCTTTACGACTGAAGAAAGAAAGACATGAACATCTTGGATGACAAGGGGGTGAGTACATTATCTGTAAATTGTTGTTCTGGAAGTGAACTTTCAAAAGTGAAAGTAAAGATAATCAAAACTATTTCCGACATTAATAACCATTATTAATAAACGAACGCCAATAATAATTGAGCAGCAAATCGGCATATTAGAATGATTTCTGAAGGATCATGTGACACTGAATACTGGAGTAATGATGCTGAAAATTCAGCTTTACCATCAGTTTCCAACTTTTATAACCATGAGAACCCTGTAAAATATTATCAAGAAAATTACATTACCAGACTTTAAGTACATATAGGCTATATTAACTGTATTTTGAAGTTGTAAATCATCACTTTTTATCATTTCTTTCTCTTCTAGACATTCTTCTGTCACTTTGACGTGTGGTCCATTCCATGGATGAAGATGATGTCAACCACATATTTTAAATGTCGTTCAAATGATACATTCTGAAACCTTTTCCATCGAATTGTTTTTCAATGGCTCCATCTGAAATTGCAAGCTAATTTAAACCCAAACTGAATGTGAAAATAAAATAAGCCGCAGTGACTGGATATCATGTACAGTGACCTTCAGTTCATCAAATGCTGAGCTTATGTTGACTCTGACTCTGAGTGTAAATTATTCAGCGAGGTTCTCTGATGTGCTGAGGCAGTTTTACGCACCTACAGTAGATCAGGGGCCATCGCTTCAATCTCTGAGCTCCCTGGGCACTTTCCCTTTGAGCCCAGATCTTATGAGCAAACTGACCCTAGAAAGACACCAGCACTGATCAAACACACATATATCGGGTTTGTATGAACAGATTTATTGATTTTTACTACGTGTTATTGGAAATGTGCATGACATACTTGTCTAGATTCATAACTCCATATGGCCATTAGGTGGGTACAAGCATCCAATGAGACAGTGGTTCTGAACTGGATTTGTTTCAGTAGGCAGATTTTAAAGTGGATGTGAAGCAGCGACTCAGCAACCAATGCATTATCACACAAAAGTGACAAAACTGTACTTAAAATCTAACATTAAACACCTTTATATGAAACCTATCATTGATGTACATTTGAAAAATGTAATTGTTAGAATATATATTTTAATGTTTAACAAAACAACACATTAGTTTGAACTTCAGCTTGTTAAGAATTTGTTATATTTTTATTAGTGCTGTCAAATCGATTAATCACGATTAACCGCATCCAAAATAAAAGTTTGTATTTACATAATAAATCTATGCATATATGTGTCTATTTAATTATACATATAAATATACACAGTCCACACACATTTATAATTTAAACACAAACGTTCATTTGGATGCGAAGTTCACTTCCAGAACCAAAAAATTACTGATATTTTACTCACCCCCCTGTCATCCAAGATGTTTGTGTCTTTCTTTCTTCAGTCGTAAAGAAATTGTTTCTTGAGGAAAACATTTCAGGTATTTTCTCCATATAGTTGACTTCAATGGTGCCTGTAAGTTCGAACTTCCAAAATGCAGTTTAAATGCAACTTCAAAGGGCTCTAAACGATCCTAGTCGAGGAAAAAGGGTCTTATTCTTAAAAAAATATTCTCTATATTTTCTTAAAAAAAAAAAAAAAATACAGTTTACATACTTTTTAACCTCAAATGCTCGTCTTGTCTAGCTCTGCAATGTGCATGCGTACTTTGTGTAATCCGGGTCAATACAATTAGGGTATGTCAAAAACTTCAAAATTGTCCTACATCGCTGCAGAAGTACCGGCCCAGTGTTTACAAAGTAAACGTGCAGAGGTCAAACGCCCTTAAAAAAGGTAAAACAGCTATGCAATTTTGAAATTGAAGGAGAAAAATTGCAAAGGTAGACAAGATGAGCATTTGAGGTTAAAAAGTATATAAATAGTAATTTTTTTTGGGAAAATGACTGATCGTTTCACTAGAAAAGACCCCTATTCCTCGTCTGGGATCATTTAGAGCCATTTGAAGCTGCATTTAAACTGCATTTTGGAAGTTCAAACTCCAGGCACCATTGAAGTCCACTATACGGAGAAAAATCCTGGAATGTTTTCCTCAAACCCCATTATTTCTTTACGACTGAAGAAAGAAAGACATGAACGTCTTGGATGACAAGTGGGTGAGTAAATTTTTGTTCTTCTACTTTAACAATTTTTTCCACAACAAATTTGTTTGAGATCAAACAATCAAGTTCAAGACACACAATCTTTGATGTCAACATGACTTACTTTTGTCTGTAAGCTTTAATTCAATGCAACTCACACTGACTCGGATATTCACAGTTCATGCAATCCCTGGCCATCAAACCCATGACCTTAGCGTTAACATCACGCTATACTGTTTAAATTACACAAAATGTACTCTTCAGACCATTCAAGATGACTTCGTTTCTTCATCAGATTTGAAGAAATGTAGCATTACATCACTTTCTCACCAAAGAATTCTCTGCAGTGAATGGGTGCCGTCAAAATGAGAGTCCAAACAGCTGATAAAAACATCACAATCCCAATCACTCCAGTGCATCAATTAACATATTAAGAAGTGAAAAGATGTATGTTTGTAAGAAACACATCCATCATCAGAGCGTTTGAACTTTAACACATTGCTTCTTGATTTTCCTCTCAAATCAAAACCCACCTACATATATGCTTAAAATGATTTTGGACTGTTTTTGTTTGTAAAAGCATGATCTGTGCATATTTCTCTCCTGATACAGATGAGACTGCTGTTAACACAATACCATGTATTGAGGACTATTTTAGCCAAAAGCAGTGGTTTTAAGTTAAAAATGTTGTAATGTTGGATTTGTTTCTTACAAAAACTCCTCCTTTCGCCTCACAAGACGTTAATTGATGAACTGAGGTGGTGTGGATTATTTGTGGTTTATTATGATGTTTTTATCAGCTGTTTGGGACTCTATTTCTGACGGTACCCATTCATGATGTAATAGTATATTTCTCTAAATCTGCTTTCTCAACTATGCAAGATTATATGATTCATTTCATTCAATTTAGCATTTTTTTTTTTCACTGTTGTGGGCCGTGGCTCACCAGTCGAGAACCACTGTTACTGTATATGACATTATTGCTGATAATTGTTAGACATCATATTAATATGAATGGATGGATGGAAACACAGGTACTGGTGTAAAGGTGTGCTAAATACTCTAAAGCCAGCAGCATTTTTCAGTGATGCAGATCTCATTTCAGCAACATATACAAGTAATAATGATAACACATAAGAACAAAAAAAGGAATTAATACTTCAACCACTCAATTAAAAATAAACCAAAACATTCAAACACAAGCATTTTTTAAAACCAGAGATAATTATAGCTGAACGTTTCAGAAGATTCATTTCATAATGAAATGAAAATACACTTTCACTTCCACTAAACAGCATCTCTATGCTGCCACCCACAGAAATTATTATTGTTTTTACAAGTCACCTTGTTTTTTCACAGCGCCTTTAAAAAAAAAAAAAAAAAAAAAACAGTTGGCAGCTCTATTTTAAGGGCCAGACGACGGTCGGTGCAAATAAAACAAGTACAGAAACTGCACCATTTCTGTCACAAGGGGGAGAACCAAAAATAGTAATGGCACATCTTTTGATTTAAAAAACAGCTTGCCGGAGAGCTTATTATGCACCGCGCATCTCTAAAAAAAGAAAGTCGCCCACATGGGTTAATGGAACAAAAATACAGCCGTCTGTCAGAGCTAAATGAAGAGACTGGTGATCGTATGAAGGGACTGTGTTTGTTCAGTGTTGACTGTAATATGGAAGATGTTAATAAGTGTTTTTGTTGATGTTTGCCAACGTTAATTGCTTCGAAATCTGTTTGTTTGGAAGCCAGGGTGAAATGACTCAAGTAGAGCATCTGTTAGGCTTGTGATGCGTTCTTCGGAGCGGTCGATGCGCTTCACACTTTGCTCAGATCCAGCTTGCACAAATACGGGGAGCGGAAGGAGCCCAGGTACAGGTAGCCGTTGTACTCGTGTGCCTCGCTGACGTAGGCCGCCACCATGCCGTGCGGGTCGTGGAAGCTGCGCACGCACGTCCCGCCGTCCTGCAGCTCGACCACCAGGCTGTAGCGCGGCACGAACTTCAATAGCGTATCTTGACTGAAGAGCTGAAAACACAAATGTGGAGAAGCATATCCATTTTAGAAATAAATATGCAGTAGGAATGTGTAATAAAAATAAACACATCGAATTAAGAAACCGAGCTGAATGGAGTGCAGCAAAGTGACAAAACGTGCGAGATCATTTTTATAAGCTTTTTATTTTATTGTATTAATTGTCTATTTGTCAGTTTGAAAAGTGATTAGTTACTGTTACATTGAACTACAATTAAACCATTTTTAATAAACATGCGGGTGTATAGATATCTGTCTTTTTGAAATGTGACTTATTTTAGTATTAAACTGAACTCAATTTAAACGACTGAAAAACATCTACTGCAGAGACTGTCAATTTGAAAAGTGATGTGTTATTTTACTGTTAAATTTGACAACATTTTACAATAAACAATTTAAATAAACATTGACTGTACAAATGTCTATTTATTTGTCTATTTGGAAAGTGATTTATCATGCTGATACATTTTTTACTGTTCTAAACATTTAACTACATTTTAAACAATTTAAATAAACACCTATAAATGTCTATTTATTTGTCTTTTTGACGTGATTTACTTTACTGTTACATTTAACCCAATTTTAAACAATTTAAATAAACATCTACTGTACAAATTTCCATTTTTGCCAATTTGAAAGGTGATTTTTGTATTTTGCTGTTACATTTAACCCAATTTAAACTATTTAAATAAACTTCTACTGTATACATTTCTATTTTTGCCCATTTGAAATTTTTGTATTTATTTTTATTTTTGTATTTATATTTAACCAGATGTTAGACAATTTAAATGTTAAATAAACACCTACTGTATAAATGTCCATTTTTGCCGATTTGAAAAGTGGTTTTTGTATTTTGCCATTACATTTGACTGAAAATGAACAATTTAAATAAACATCTACTGTATAAATTACCATTTTTTCCAACTGATGTTACATTTAATCCAATTTTAGACTATTTAAATAAACATCCAGTGTATAAATTTCAATTTTTGCCAATTTGAAATGTGTTTTTTGTATTTTACTGTTATATTTACCCTCAATTGTAAACAATTTAAATAAACATCTACTGTATAAAATGTAAATTTTTGCCAATTTTAAGTGATTTCTGAATTTTGCTGTTACATTTAACCCAATTTTAGACTATTTAAATAAACATCTACTGTATAAATCTCCATTTTTGCCAATTTGAAAAGTGATTTTTGTATTTTGCCATTACATTTAACCCAATTTGAACAATTTAAATAAACATCTACCGTATAAATTTTCATTTTTGCCAACTGATTTTACATTTAATCCAATTTCAGAATATTTAAATTAACATCTACTGTATAAATTTCCATTTTTGCCGATTGATTTTACATTTAATCCAATTTCAGAATATTTAAATAAACATCTACCGTATAAATTTCCATTTTTACCAACTGATTTTACATTTAATCCAATTTTAGACTAGTTAAATAAATATCTACTGTATAAATTTCCATTTTTGCCAATTTTAAGTGATTCCTGAATTTTGCTGTTACATTTAACCTAATTTTGGACTATTTAAATAAACATCTACTGTATAAATTTCAAGTTTTGCTCATTTGAAAAGTGATTTTTGTATTTTTCTGTTACATTTAAACAATTTAAAAAAACATCTATTTTATAAATGTCTATTTATTTTTTCTATTTAAGGTGACTTATTTTGTATATTACTGTTATATTTTTATTATATAAAATAACTAATATATATATATATATATATATATATATATATATATATATATATATATATATATATATATAATATATATATATATATATAAGAAAAATCTATAAATATTTGTCAGCTGAAAATTTATTACATATAAAAAAAATAAATCAATCAAAATAATTCAAATAATATAACCATTAGTAATTATACCTTAAATATGAGCTTCTTTAACCAGGGTCTTTGAGACAGGAAGTCAAGCATAGAGAAGCCAGGGTTGGGTCTCACTGCAGACATGGCAACCCAGTATCCACCTGAAGAACTGCGCCGAATGTTGTCAGGAAATCCCGGGAGGTTGTCTATAAATGTATCCATACCTCCTTTATTGAGACCAGACACATGAACTCTGTGAACAGAACAGAGCAAACATTTACTCTGCAGCACTGAACAAAACCAGTGACAGACTGATGTATCAGCTAAACCCATAAATCAATCTGTGTTTGTTTTTTTGAGACTATCAACATTGGAGTTATTAGCAACGTAACAATTTTGGTCCCAATTCATCAGCAAATCCCCTCAGTTAATCTATGAGAAGAGCCAGAGTCAACATGAAACTCCTGATTTAACCAGACCATCCCAGATGAGTGCGGGCTTACAGTACATTAATATTAAAGCTTCTGCAGCACTGAGACCACACTCGCTTTAGTAAGAGAAACATGCTCTGCATCTCTCCACACAGGAAGCTTAATGATGGAGCCTGTTGCCTTGGCAACTGCATGCACTCATCATTTATCCAGGTAAGGAGAACGGCCTGTGCCTCGAGCAGACATGAGCCATCAAGCAGCAGTGAATGAGCACTACGTAATTCAAAAATTCAGCTATGAGAGGCGATAAAGAATTGACGGGAGAACCAAT
Organism: Cirrhinus mrigala; assembly: GCA_036247105.1. Taxonomy (NCBI): domain Eukaryota; kingdom Metazoa; phylum Chordata; class Actinopteri; order Cypriniformes; family Cyprinidae; genus Cirrhinus; species Cirrhinus mrigala. The sequence goes on along the minus strand of CM070019.1, from coordinate 6,282,986 downwards.
GCGCTCTACCTGACCTGATAACTAATCAGCCCAAAGGAACAGAATGTGTAAAATTACACCAGATGATCAGCAACAGCAAATTGTCAATTTTGTATTAGGAAGCAAACAGTAAATCTAGTTAATCTAAAGTCCCAGATGTGGCTTAAGGAATGGAAATACATTAGTGTTTAAAATTTTGGGGGGGATTTTTGATGTTTGTGGCAAAGAAAAGTATTTTTATGCTCACCAAGACTGCATTTATTTGATTAAAAATACAGCAAAAACAGTAATATTGTGAAATATTATTACATTTTAAAATAACTGTTTTCTATTAGAATTTTTTTTTTTTAAATGTAATTTATTCCTGTGATGCAAAGCTGAATTTTCAGCATTATTCTCTAGTCTTCAGTGTCACATGATCCTTCAAAAATCATGATGCTCAAGCAACCTTTTTCTGTTACTATCAATTACAAAAACAGTTGTTTTGCTTTATTTTTGTGTGTAAACAATGATAAACTACTTCAAAAGTTTGGAGTAAGTAAGATTTAAAAAATTAAAGAAATCAATATTTTTATTCTACAAAATTAAAATTGATCAAAAGAAAAAAAAAATTTAAAAAATTAACGGACGGAATCCAGCCATAAAAACGGAATTTACTGAAGAACGCGGAATGTCATGGAATTTGTCAATCAGTTTTGATAAATTATCAAAAGTAGGTCATTACACTTAAAGGAACACTCCACCTTTTTCTTAAAATAACTTAGCATAGATCATTGAATCAGATTAGACCGTTAGCATCCTGCTTGATGCTAGACCGTTAGATTAGACCGTTAGCATCAAGCAGGATGCTAACGGTCTAATCTGATTCAATGATCTATGCTAAGCTATCTTCAAAAAAAGTGGAGTGTTCCTTTAAACCAAACCGCAATATGGACTAGTATCTGTAAATATTACGCCACAAAAATACCAATTAAATGTAAATCCTCCATGTTCTCGTGTCTCTTTTAATGAATGGAGCAGACGAGTGGTTTTGTTTACTGCACACATACTGAAGTGTGCGTGATGGTCGTGGTGATTTCAGAGTCTGTCCTCACGCTAAATGAGGACATAAATACATGAAAAATATCTGCTGAGATTCACTTCATGAGCATTTAGACACAGCAAACCGTCAAAATAAAAGTCTGGTTTAACTTGAAGACATTGTGCCAGATATATATTACTACTACTACTAAAATGAAACAAACATTATTTTTTAGGGTATAATCACACAACATTTCTTCCATGTTTTAATTTTAATAGTAAATTCCCCTTTGTTTCCCCCCCCAAAAAAAGTTTGCTTAAATTTTCAATAATTAAAAGATAAATGAAATTAATGTTTTATGCCTTCATTAGATAACCAGAAGATTTTAGATACACAACACAGAATTAGGTAAAAAAGAGGGTAAAAAAAAACTTTCATAAGGCTATTTTAAGAATAAATTTGAATAAATTAAGTATGCATTCAAATAATTCAATTCAAACATGCTAAAACACAGAATTTGATAACAATAAAACGTATGGTGAGAAAAAATCTCTTTCATAGGGCCCTAAACATGTAATTTTTGTTAAACCTTTATTAAATTGATGTGAAATTGTATAAGTTTCATGATTTTAATTAATTAGACATGCTCTTTGATTAATAAAATTTAATTTAACCATTACAAAGGAGTTGAGAAAAATTAAAACGGGAAAAAAATGGAATATAGAAAAATTAAAATGGAAAAAACAGAATTTGGAAAAAAATAAAACGGATTTCACAGGGTCCTACCGGTGGTGCGAGGACCCTATTGAAATTGCTCACTTTCTTCTTTTTTCCAAAATGAATCGCATTTTTGATGACCTAAACATGCTCAAAAACTCATGAAACTTTGCACACACGCCGAAAGTGGTGAAAATTTACCACATCTTGGTTAACTTCAAATTCAAGGACCTTTCAAGGACTTTCCAGGTCCATAACCCTTAAATTCAAGGACTTAATGTGGGGAGACATTTCAAATGAGAGCAAGGTTACATCATGTTACCTTGTAAGATAGACTGTTACAGTTGTGTACAGATGTGTCAAACACAACTATGCAAAAAAGCATTTTATACGAACTTCACAGCCTATTTTTGCAATGTTTCACGGTGTATCTGTAAAACATAGAGGTACCATCTTAAAACCTCATGCGATAAACACTTAATGTAATGCGTAAATGCGCGTAACTAACATAAATTAAGCAAGCTAGTATGCATAACCCACGAAGTGTTGGCGAAACAACACATTAGCGGACCAGAGGGAATAACATGGAATTTTTTCCAGAAAGCTTCTTGCACAAAATAAATTCAAGCACTATTGAGGACCTGTTTCTGTGTGTTTATTTTCAAAAACTTTCCAGGCCTTGACATTTTTTTTTCAGATTCACAAACTTTCAAAGATTTCAAGGACCTGTGGGAACCCTGTTACATCTGAGATGAGTTTCAGAAGTGAGTGTGGCAAAATGACTCAATACCACTGCCTATAAAATTTCAATGAAGTGCCACTCGAGCTATGTTTCACATACATGTACGAAATTCTACAAAATCTACAAAACAAAGATACATGTAACACACCAATACCTAAAAAAAACAGTCCCCCGGTACAAAGTCCGAAACTCAACAGGAAGTCTGTTATTTTAAATTTTATAGGCAAGTTTTGTGCTGTTTTTGCCATTTTCAAGCGTTGAATTTAAATGAATTTCTCTTAGAGATTTAAAGAGATCAACACCAAATTTGGTCAGTGTAATCTAAAGCCCTTTATTACGTTAAATTGCGAAGATGAACTTCGATGTTTCGCCATGAAAATAGAAGTTATAATTCAGGCATACAATGTCCGATCTGCACCACAATTTACATGTTCATTAAGAGTCCTGTCCTGAACACATGCTCATGCCCATATTCATATGTAGACTTATGTTTGGTAAGAGTCCTGGCCTGAACAAATCTAAAGGCCGATATTCAGTTATAATCATAGCGCCACCTGTTGGCAACAGGATACGTCATGTTTTGCACCAACTCAAACATACCATGTTCAATCTGCACCAAACTTCATGCCTGACCTGCAGACATCTACATCACCTGGTAGCAGGAAGTTTGGCACAAAAAAATGACTTTGACATTCTCCTCCTATATCAAGAGTGTCAAACTCAGTTCTTGGAGGGCCACAGCCCTGCAAAGTTTAGATTCAACCCTAATTAAACGCACCTGATCCAGCTAATCAAGTCATTTAGGCTACGTCCACACGAAGCCGGTGCGTTCCCTATCCGCTCATTTTTTTTTCCTCGTTCGCAAAAAAAATTGCGTAAACACGGCGTCGTCTCAAGAAATATCTGCGTACACACGAAACCACTGAAAACGGTGTAGCATATATGCCAGACACAGCCGACACGTGATGTGATGACATCATCGTTTCACAGAATATACGGATTGGCTGTACACACGAAACCGCAAGGGTGTCGTTTTCAGATTTATCCACTTTGGGACCCGGTTTCAAAAAATAGCGGTTTCAGTCTCCTAAAACGCCGGATCCGTGTGGACGAAACAGCAATACGGTAAAAAATTTATACGTATACAGCGAAACGCGCCTCCGTGTGGACAGGCCCTTAGGCATATTTGAAAACTACATAGTATGTGTGTTGGAGCAGGGTTGGAACTAAACTGTGCGGGGCTGTGGCCCTCCAGGTACTGAGTTTGACACCCCTGTTCTATATTTACCACTTTAAATGCATTATGCCCACCGTTTGCTGTTTTCCTAAAGCCACCGGGTGGTGGTGAGCCCGAGTGCGAGGGCCCTTTCAACGCTGCTTGCAGCTTTAATTAATAATATATTTCAAATAAATAATGTTCTATTGAACTTTCTGTTTATAATGAAAAACGTATTATGGTTTCAACTGCTGAACTGGATTCATGCTGAACGGCTTTCATCATTTTACAAATGCATAAAGATCGTTTACAGTTTATAGATTGTCTGTATGACTAGGAGGAGTCGTTACCACTGCTAGAAGGGGAAAAAAAAAAAGTTATTGCGCCGGCGCTGCACACGCAAACACAGTTATTGCTACACGTATTGCTACACGTATTGCTAACCTGACAATGCAGCCTTTCCATTATCATAATAAAATACAGTCAGCCAAACATATGGGAAAAAAAAATGTTTTGCGATGTACAAAACCAGGTTTACATGATAAATAATATTATTTTATATTATTTTAGCCATCCACCAAATGTTTAAAACATTTTGATAAATTACCAAAAAAAATTTTAATTACATTTTAAACCGTTTAACTGAATGTATTAATTGGTCAAAATTCTTTCTGTCAGTTAACTGGTTAAAATGAACATCCCTACTTTGATCACAGGAATAAATTACATTTTAAGATATATATTAAATAAAAAAACTGTTATTTTAAATTGTAATAATATTTCATAATATTACTGTTTTGTGATCAAATAAATTCTGCTTTGGTCAACATAAGAAACTTCTGCAAAAACCATTAAAAAAAAAAAAAAAAAAAAAAATTACTTTTTCCAAACTTTTGAATGCCAGTTTTGAAAAGAAAAAAAAAAATTATCTGAGCAATCAATGACCAAATTAAATGGATTATAAACAGCTTAGTAAGCATCACCTCCTTATTCTGGCCATTGTGGTTTCAGCCACCAGAACAGACTCTTCATCAGGGAAGAGCTGAATGCCGTTTGGAAACCTCAAGTTCTCCATCATCACAGTCACTTCCTTGGTCTCGAGATCATATTCGAGCACACTGAAACAAACAAATATCAAACAAGCATCAGTCACCATACAAAAACACCATTCCCTATGAAAACAGTGATTTGCACAATATTCCAAACAGTAAAACTGTAAAGTGCAAAAACGTGTGAAAATTAGATGTGCCAGTGCATTTTTCATGTCCCAGTTACCGTCCATCTGCTGTGGCTTCCATGATGAGGTGCATGAAGTCTCTGCGCTGCCATCTGCTGCTGGAGTCAGTGAAGTACAGCTTTTTGCCATCCTGAGTTACATCCAGATCATTGACAAAGCCCAGACGTCGACCACCGACCATCTTCCCTGTGCTCAACAGAGATTTTACCTCACCTAATAAAAAAAAAAAAAAAAAACATTGTTTTTCTTTGGGCTTGACACATGTGGCCACTATAAACTAGCGTTGCATGATTGGTGTAAAGATGCCTCAATTCCTCCATTTGTGTTCCATTGGGGAAAAAAAAAAAAAAAAAAAGGCATACAGATTTGGAATAAATAATCATAGAATTTATATTTTTTCTTTAAATGAGTACTGACTTTTTAAAGCAGAATATGTGGATTCACTTCTCTCACCTGTGACAGGATTGACCTCAAACAGTCCCAAATAGGCATCAGCTACAAACAGGGTGCCATTTGGTCCCACACGGATTCCCAGAGGACGCCCACAAGTGTGCTCGTACTCTCGAGAGCCTTTGAATCAGCAGACAAGTGACTAATGCATATCCAGCACTAATGATAATAGCATTCGATATTAGAGTCATTTTAATTATATCTAATCAACATAACTGTTTTATTATATAAATCTACTGTTGTTAAATAACTTTATGCGCCTGATGGAACAAAATGCTTGAGCTAGTCAACAATTAAAATTCTAAGCACATTTTATGTTTGTTCCCACTGTGTCAGCAGTTTACAACACAGCCAGGAAAATGGAAGGAGCATATACGCTGTATCAAACGCCTCTATACTGTCATAAAACATTCAAACATCTCTATGCAGGGCTTTATGTTACATTACTTAATGCATGTCCACTTTACATGCATTAATGGAATGCACCAGTGAAATAAACAAAATAATTCAATAAAAAAAAAAAAGACACGCGTGTCGAAAACATTAAATAAAAAAAAATATATTATAAAAGTATGTACAAAATATATAAATAAATAATATTAAGAATACACTACCAGTCAAAGGTTTTTGAACAGTAAGATGTTTTTATGTTTTTTTTTTTTTTTTTCCAAGAAGTCTTTTCTGCTCACCAAGCCTGAATTTATTTGATCCAACGTACTGCAAAAACAGTACCATTCTGAAATATTTGTACTATATAAATAACTGTTCTCAGAATTTATCTTAAATAAAAAGCTTTTGTAACATTATACACTATACTTCACTATTCAAAAGCTTGGAGTCAGTATAATTTTTTATTTTCATTTTATTTTTTTGGGGAGAAAAAGAAATTATAGAAATTAATACTTTTTATTTAGCAAGGATGCTTTAAATTGATCGAAAGTGATGATAAACATTTATATTGTTACAAAATATATCTTTTTCAGATAAATGCTGTTCTTCTGAACCTTCTATTCATCACAGAAACCTGAAAAAATTCTACTTAGCTGTTTTCAACGGTTTTTAACATAATCATAATATTATGAGCAGCAAATCAGAATATTAGAATGATTTCTGAAGGATCATGTGACTGGAGTAATGACATTAAAATTTATTTAAAATTACATTTTAAAATATATTCAAATAGAATATTATTTTAAATGGTAAAAATAATTTAAACTGTTTTTGCTGTACTTTGGATCAAATAAATGCAGGCTTAGCGAGCAGAAGAAACTTCTTTAAAAACACTAAAAATCTTACTGTTCAAAAACGTTTGACTGGTAGTGTATGTGTGTGTGTGTCAAAAACATAACATTTGAAAACATGAATAAATACTATAAAAGTATGTACAAAATATATAAAGAAATAATATAAAAATATAAATAAAAATACAGATTTAAATGAGCAATGGCTAATATTTTTTTTATTTTTTTAAATCATATTTTTATTATAAATTTAACATATGAATTTAATTTTATATACACACACCAGTTATAATTCATATGTTGATCAAGATTTCAACAAATATAAATACATATCTGGAAATGGTCAAAATGACCACCAACAAAGTAATATATTCAATAAATAAATAAATAGTTCCAACATCATTTGTTAGACTTACATGTTTTCTCTTTAAAAAATTAATTTTACAGTTTTCTAAAAGTTACAAAGATTCATGGCTTGTGCAATAAAGCTATGAACCCGAACTTTTCAATCACCAAGGTCATTTATGTTGAAATGCCACATTACACAGTGTTTGAGGAAGTAGTCAAGTATTACTGGTTTTCTTACCACATGGTGGCTTGCCAATTGTTGCTAATACATGAATATTCTTTCCCTCAATTTTGACGATCTTTCCATCAGCCGTCCCAGTGTACAAAACATCTGCAAAACAAGAATAATTCAGAAACATTACATGCTGTCATTAAACATATATATATATATTTTTTATATATTATTTATTTACATTTTTAAGATCTTAAGATCTTTATACTGTTTTATGCATTGTTAGTGTGCAAGCATGCAATACAAAAACATCTAATCGCACACTCCTCACACAGTCAACTTTCATCTATTTTGGCAATACGTCAGCGTACACTGTCAAACAGCTGGGACAAACTGGGTGAAAGGTTACACTCTGACTCCACTGCTTTGTAAATACTGACCTCCAATGTTAGCAAGGGATTCTGGTCCGATAAGCCGCTCCTCAAACAGTCGCTCTGCTTGTCTGAGTTTCAGGTTTGGCTCGTAACAGCCAGTCATCAGAGGTGGTTCATTGAGACTGATTATTAAAAACAAGAGGGGGAAAAACAAAGAAAGAGATTAGTCAAGTCACGTGTTCAGCTGTTGAGAAGACGTTTGCGCTAAACTGAAAGGCGTTCTTACGGGAGAAGGCTGCAGCAGATGAAATGCCCTACATATCATCTGCAGAGGCATCAATTATTAACTATTGTCAGAACTAAGAGAGAAATGAGAAAGCACTGTGGGACTTGGCTTAAGATGAATATTTATATTGGATTTTGTCAAGAACATTGTGGCAGCAGATCACATCAGAACCAAAATGATTACACTGAATCGGATGGAGAAGAATTATTAAAGAGGTCTTCCATGAGCATTAAAGGAACGGTTCATGCAAATATGAAAATTGTAGCTTAATTTCCTCTCGCTCATATCATTCCTTTCTGTCTTCTGTGAAACACAAAAGGATCTGCAGCAGCAAAATCAGTTCATACAACTCACGTACTATATTCTAAAAAAAAACACTTTTCAACCAACATACCAGGTTTAAATTCATTTAAATCAACTACCACTAGTTTAAAATAGTTTTCTGTAATTGAAATAAATCTGACATAAAATATTAATATTAGACAAAAAACTTGAACGAAAAATTTTAAATAAAATAAAATAAGCAAGCTTAATTTAAGAAATACAGAAGTACTAAAACCAGTCATAAGGTTCAGTTTTTTTTAAATTGAGATTTATACATCATCTGAAGATGAATAAATAAGTTTTCTATTGATATATGGTTTGTTAGGATAGGACAATATTTGGCCAAGATACAACTATTTGAAAATCTGTAATCTGAGGGTGCAAAAAAAAAAAAAAAAAAAAAAAAAAAAAAAAAAAAAAAGAGAGAAAAATTGCCTTCAAAGTTGTCCAAATGAAGTTCTTAGTAATGCATACTACTAATCAAAAAATAAGTTTTGATATATTTACAGTAAGAAATTTACAAAATATCTTCATGGAACATGATCCTTACTTAATATCCCAATGATTTTTGGCATAAAAGAAAAATTGATAATTTTGTCCCATACAATGTATTTTTGGGTATTGCTACAAATATACCCGTGCTACTTAAGACTGGTTTTGTGGTCCAGGGTCACATATGTAAGACTGAAAAAAAAAAAAACCCTGCTTTATCGAAATACTTAAAAAATAAAAAATAATAAAAAGAAAAAAAGGAATGAAACATTTTAACCATTTTGAAAAGGACATTTTTATGACTGAAAACATAAATGAAAGTTAATTCAAAATAATAATACCATAACAGTATATAAATAATACTAATACTAAATACTAAAATAGCTAAGGCATAGGTGAACACATTAAATCTAGTGCACAAATCACATGGACTAAATCTAAGGTGTTTTTTGTACTTTTTGGCAATATAAATCACCATGCACTTTTGACATGTGCAAAGCAGAAAGTGAAGTGCGTGCCAATTATAAAATCCATGGGACAATTCAAAGATAACATTTACATACCAACATACCATTATAACTGAACATATAAACATAAAACTGAACCTATAGAATCTAGGAGGAAGTTTTTACAGTAAAAACAATATACTTTCGAAAATAGGGCTTGCTTTGGATTGCAACAGTTCTAGCCTTGCAACAGCATTTCACAGGAAGTTATTTTTGGTGTTTTGTAATAAGACATACAACCAGCATTTAGCAATAAAACACTGAGTAGAGCCAGTGACTATAACTCACGGTATCTGAACAATGTGGTATGACACAATATCCCAACTGTATTCCTCTCTGCAACTCCATTCATAGATCATTACATGCACATACACGCTTATTGCTGCATGAGTACTACCCTATTGTACAAATTAATCATTTGATAATTAATGACTATTAGAAAACAACATTTAAAGGTCATTTTATAAATTTATATCCGCATAGAGCAAAGTGTAAGTGGAACATTCAAACTCCCATAGATATTTCAAAGCCTGTTAAATTGCATACAGTATTTCCAGGATTTCCAAGACCAACCCCTGAATCTCTGAAATACTGTGAAACTTGTGTGTTTTTCATGCTAGGTCAGTGCATGGAGGTGTAGATCTTTACGAAATAAAGCTCACCTGAACGCCTCTGGCTGAATGGGAGACTCCAGCAGGAAAATGACCACCAGCAGTGGGAAGAGCAGGAAAGCCACTAATGTGAGTAATGTCACACGAAACACCTTGCCACTGTAAGAGCTAAAACACACAAATAACAATATGGAAGTCAAGTATGTTTATTTGAAAAGCATATTTTTTACACAATTTAAATGGAATTAAATTAAAAGTGCATATGAATGCTTTCAGAAATGCAATGTAGGCATGTAGGTCTGTCTTACCTTGTGTTTTTGTACTGTGGTTCATGGGTTTCATCTGTAATTATTTGAGGTCTGTTCAACCTCCTAAACCGCAGTCCCTCGGGCTCATTCATTCTGTTGCTGTGTTGACTTCCTCTCGTTCTTCGCTTTCACAGTTACGTTCACTAAAACATAAGGCTAAATAAACACTGGACCGACAAACGCCGAATTTATTCGCCACATCCCAAACCCAGCGCAGTTCATACGTGCACGAGTCCTGCGCGCGTTCTCGACAGCAGTAACGTGTAAACTGAAACGATGCAACACACTCAGTGACACTAAGACCTTTTTTTTATTTTCAAATTAAAAGTCTTGCGCAAACGTTTTAGCCAGCTAAACGACTACAGCAGCTTACGGTATCTTTCATGTGGTATTAATAAACAATACAAATAACACCAAAAATATATCTCATTACATGTAAAGATAAAACGACTGAATCTAATTAAAAACAAACTTGAACAAGGATGTGCTTGCACATCAACGCCTTTAAATGTCGCTTTACTGGAACAAAACTCTTAAAAGCATAAATAATATTCTAACAGCATACAATGTAATCTTGTAATTTGTGCTATCAAACGATTAATCTCATCCAAAATAAACGTTTTTGTTTACATAATATGTGTGTGTGTACTGCATATTTATATATTTAAGAAAAATGTTATGTTTACATGTGAAATGTAACCACAAAATTAGTTATGAGTAGCACAAGTATATTTGTAGCAATAGCCAACAATACATTGTATGGGTCAGAATTATTGATTTTTCTTTTATGCCAAAAATAATTAGGATATTAGGTAAAGATCATGTTCAATGAAGATATTTTGTGAATTTCCTATCATAAATATATGAAAACTTAATTGTTGATTAGTAATATGCATTGCTATACTTTCATATGCACAACTTTAAAGGTTATTTTCTCAGTATTTAGATTTTTTTCACCCTCAGATTCCAGATTTTCAAACAGCCTAATACTGTCCTATCATAACAATCCATACATCAATAAAAAGCTTATTTATTCCGATCTCAGATGACCCTTATGACTGGTTTTGTGGTCCAGGGTAAGAAATATACAGTATTTGTTTATAATATCAATTATATGAACTTAAATACATACATGTAAATACATGTAAATATTTTCAAAATATATGGTGTATTTGTTTGTATTTATATATACATAATAAATATAGGCCTCAAAGTACACACACATATATTATGTAAACAAAAATGTTTATTTTGGATGCGATTACTTGTGTTTAATCGTTTCACAGCACTACTTGTAATACTAAATAATTATTAAAAGTCATCAGGACATTGCTATTTACTTTTGTACTATTCATCTGTGCTTTGTTTTAGACCTGTACTCTATTCTAGTTGTTCTTTGACTCCCGTTATGAGTTATAGTAATTAATTAATATTTTTAATATAAAAAAATAATAATATTTTAATTATGAATAATTGCACTTTTTTTACTGTTCATTAGTGCTTTATTTTAGACCTGTGCTTTATTCTAGTTGTTCTTTGACTACTGTTATGAGTTAGGGTAATTAATTAATACTTTTAATATAAAAACATTAATACATTTTAACTATAATTTTTATTTTAATTATGAAAAATTAAACTTTTGTACTGTTCATCTGTGCTTTGTTTTAGACCTGTACTCTATTCTAGTTGTTCTTTGACTCCCGTTATGAGTTATAGTAATTAATTAATATTTTTAATATAAAAAAAAATAATATTTTAATTATGAATAATTGCACTTTTTTTTTTTACTGTTCATTTGTGCTTTATTTTAGACCTGTGCTTTATTCTAGTTGTTCTTTGACTACTGTTATGAGTTAGGGTAATTAATTAATACTTTTAATATAAAAACATTAATACATTTTAACTATAATTTTTATTGTAATTATGAAAAATTACACTTTTGTACTGTTCATCTGTGCTTTGTTTTAGACCTGTACTCTATTCTAGTTGTTCTTTGACTCCCGTTATGAGTTATAGTAATTAATTAATATTTTTAATATTAAAAAAAATAATAATACATTGTGACTATAATTTAGATTTTAATTATGAATAATTACACTTTTTTTTTACTGTTCATTTGTGCTTTATTTTAGACCTGTACTCTATTCTAGTTGTTCTTTGACTCCTGTTATGAGTTAGGGTAATTAATTAATACTTTTAATATAAAAACATTAATACATTTTAACTATAATTTTGATTTTAATTATGAAAAAATACACTTTTGTACTGTTCATCTATGCTTTGTTTTAGACCTGTACTCTATTCTAGTTGTTCAATGACTTCAGTTATGAGTTATAGTAATTAATTAATACTTTTAATATTTAAAAAAAGTAATACACTGTAACTATAATTTTGACTTTAATTATGAAAAATTACACTTTCATATCGTTTTATGGTTTCTAACTTCACACTGCTGGTAAAGGCTGGCACAAGCTCTCCCCCTGGATTCTGGACTGAGAGTTTATGTTTATGCTCCAATGGCTGTTTTCAACACTGAGAACATTCGTGCTACAGTTTGGATTGCCCTCAAGAGGCTTGATCTTAATGGTTGGTCTCATTTTTATAATAATCTATCTGAAGTGCATTTAGTTTAAGGGCAGTCAGTTGTTTAACTGCAGTGTAGCATCCTGAGGTTACCATGGCAACATGAACAGGTTTGATGTAGAATCTCTTTCATCTGCCTTTTTGTCGCCTTCTTTATAAAAAAAACAGTTCTTATATCATGAATTATTGAAAAGTATTTAGCTTTAGCGCTTTGCCAGTGTTCTTAAATCATTGTGATGGATAGACAGCAGCAGGTGCATTTGACAGCACAAGGCAGTTACTGGTATTGTTTTGACTGTTGCTTTGAATAATTGTTGCACGGTTTTGTGCTGATATGCAAATCACATGCAAATATAAATGCTATGCTGTGAGTGCTGACATAAGCAGTTATTATATTGCAGATAACAGGGTCACAGCCCTCCGGGAGGTTCCCATTCCAAGTGGAGCCAAAGTAACCAGCATAAAACAAGTGCGTGTTTGACTAGTTCTTCGGTTAGATGTTGAGATTTAATGTATGTGTTAAATTAGTTTTGTCTCTCCTTACAGATACTGGCTCATTCTTTCAGGCTTGACACTTCTCAGAAAATTCTTAAGGTATTTTGACATGCATAACCCTCCTGTAGTATTTGAAACCTTTACCAACTGCTCTTTATTTATATAAATGGAATAATTTTGAAATCATTTTCTAGATACGAAACAATCGAGGATGTCTAATTCCATTAAACTGCTGCATGCCGCCAAACAGCAAGCAAATGTAAGTATGTTTAAACAACCTTCCTTAGTGTCAAAGGTCTATTCATGTATGAGCATCAGCTTTAGACAACGACAAACAAAGGGAATGTGCAGCAACAGAATACCATTGTTTCATAACAATATTTGGTCCCTTGAATTAATTTTTAGGGACTTTTTTTTTTAATATTAAAATAGTGTGTCACACTATTACAAATACCTCAAATAAATTGCCCAATTTAATGAATAAATGATAAATGATAGATGATAGATCACACAATAAACACATGCTAAAATATAGTACATTTTACATAAATGGCTGACATAATACATTTTTGGGTTACACTTTAGAATAGGTAACACCTATTCACTATTAACTATGACTTTTCCCTCAATAAATTCCTAATTTACTGCTTATTAACAGTTAGTAAGGTAGTTGTTAAGTTTAGGTATTGGGTAGGATTAGGGATGTAGAATAAGGTCATGTAGAATAAGGCATTAATAATTAGTACTAATAAATGGCTAATATTCTAGTAATATGCATGCTAATAAGCAACTAGTTAAGAGACCGTGAAATAAAGTGTTACCGTTTTGGTTTTAGGACAACTTTGATGAAAGGTTTTGATCCACTTCAAATGTTGACTACTGTAGTTACCCAAAAATGAAAATTTGCTGACAATTTACTCACCCTCTGTTATTTAAGATGTAGATGAGTTTGTTTCTTTATCAAAACAGATTTGGAGAAATGTAGCATTACATCACTTGCTCACCATTGGATCCTCTGCATGGAGGAAAAAACCTTGGGAGACACCAGGCTTAGTTGGGGGACCAGTTCTCCTCTGGCCAGATGAACCAGCAATTTAATTCTAGGCTGCAGCAAAGTCAGATTGTGCAGAGGACTCATTTGGTTTCTGTGGTCTTGTGCCGATGGCCGTAGGTGACATGGTCTCTGCTGACATTCAGGGCTGTAGAGGTTGTCCCTAGGTGGCGTTTGAGATTAAAAAGATTAAAAACAAGCGTTTGAGATTAAAACGTATTTAAATTGTATTTTTTTAATGAAAACAACCGATCGCTTCGCTAGATAAGACCCTTAGTTTGAAGCCGCATTTAAGCTGCATTTTGGAAGTTCAAACTCGTTGCACCATATCAGTCCATTATATGGAGAAAAATCCTGAAATGTTTTCCTTAAAAAACATAATTTCTTTACGACTGAAGAAAGAAAGACATGAACATCTTGGATGACAAGGGGGTGATTACATTATATGTTAATCTTTGTTTTGGAAGTGGACTTCTCCTGTATTATTAAGCAAATTTTCATTTTTGGGTGAACTGTTCCTTTAATGTCAGACCATAGTAATTTCTTTCTGTTTATTATGTTATGTTTATTATATTTTTAGGATTGACTATTTTAAATCTGTTTATTTGTTTGTGCTCTTTGTACCCAGGCCGTACGTCCTTGAAGTGACTAAAAACTACCAGCATGGTATGACAACTTGTGGTCATATTTTTTATAGATTTTATCCCTGGCTTTTTTACATTATCAAAAAACTTACGTTATTTTTCCTTCTATGAATATAGTCAATCCAAGACCCAGAAGTATTCCCATGACTGTTATTAATAAAACCCTGAAGTCGAGACTACAGAGCGTTGTGAAAAGGGTGAGACATTTGAGTCTCTGATACTCAGACTGCTTCTTTAAATGTAAAACAAATTCACGTGTAAAACTCTATGACAAAGTATGAACATTGCTCATTTCAGATTGAAAGATTAGAAGAGCTGTTGCCTCAAATCAAGCTAAAACACCATGAAAAGATGACGAAGGTGACCTTCTGATCTGATGTTATATTTAACTCCGTTTTTTTCCCTGCTTTGATGTTTTTCCTGTTGAAACAGGATGTTGGCTTTAGTGATGCCACACATTAACCAATGTTTGCTATTTGCTGTTAGGCCTACTAGTATTAGGCAGAGAGCATTTGACTGGACAAAAAGTCATACTGTATATGCCTGTAAGTCATCAGTACATCTTTTTGTTGTTGTTTTCCAGTAAGATAAACAGTGCATTGTAAATACAAAATATAAGCTATAAGTAAACTGAGTCAACATTTAGGAGCATGGACTAATAGCCACAAATCTCAAAGTTTGTCTCTAAAAACGTAATTGTTAAATGATGGCAAATAATTTCATGCCTTTCATTGCAGGATATTGAGTTACTGAATCAAAAGCTGGTGTTTCTTCACAAACGAATGCAGGTAAAATGTTATTCCTCATTTAGCTGTGTTACTATTATCAAGATGGTAATAAAATAATTACTAACTAATATCAACAATGTAATCTATTCACAATAGTGTCAATTATAAAGGAATTTCATGTGAATATTATTTGCCATAATATTGTAATCATAAAAGCGAGACTCAATATGTCTGTTTGTTTTAGATGGCTGAGTCGTATTGCTGGGAGGGGATGTTGAGAAGAGCTCCTCTGTGGTGAACAGTTCAGGAAGTCTGGTTGAACTGTTGATTTTCATCAACTAACAACCAATAATATCTTAGAGAGAAGAATCAGCTTTTCTTTTGTATCTATAGAGAATCTGAATGATCTTTCTGGAGTTGTATAAATAACCTATCATGTATTTTATCTGCATAGTGGACACATGTCAGATTGAAAATGCATGTGTGTGATTACATTATATATGGCATCTACAAATAAATTCTACAAATAAATGCTTAGTAAGATTTTAGTGATTTTTAGTGGATGTAGGAACCCAGTTCTCCTCAGATTCATACAGGTTTTCGGAAGAGTAACCACAGGTGTAGAGATTCACCTCATCTGCTACAGTTAGGACACCCTATTGAATTTGATGGTTTTCTGTATCAGGACATGATAAAAAATTCTCTGGTCCTTGGCAGGTCTTAAAATTTGGAAAATAAATCCTCAGATAAACATCATCACATGACATATTGCACAGTGTCATTATTTATTTAAGAAAAATACAGCCAAGAGGGAAAGACCATGTGTGACAAAGTTTGGACACCCTATGAGTCAACTGCCTGTAGATCCACTTTTAGCAGCAATAACTTAAAGCATTCATTTTCTGTGTGACTTCATCAGTCTCTCACATCGTTCTGGAGGAATTTGGACCACTCTTCTTTTCAACGTTGCTCCAGTTTATTGAGGTTTGTGAGCAATTGCTTATGCACAGCTCTCACCACAGCATTTGAGTCAGGATGAGCTCTGGACTTTGACTGGGCTATTGCAACACCTTGATTCTTTTCTTTTCATCCATTCTGTTTTAGATTTGATGGTGTGCTTGGAATCATTGTCCTGTTGCATGACCCAATTTTGGCCCAACTTTAGATGTCGGACAGATGCCCTCATATTTGACTCTAGAGTACTTTGATATCCAGAGGAGTTCATGGCCAGCTTAATGACTGTGAGGTGCCCAGGTCCCATGACTACAAAACAAGCCCAAAATGATCAGCCCTCCTCCAGCATGCTTGTCTTTTGGTATGAGGTGTTTGTGCTGATATGCTCTTTAGGTTTTTACCAAACATGGCGCTGTGATTTATGGCCAAACATCTCCACTTCGGTCTCGTCTGTTCAATGGACATTATTCTAGAAGACTTGTGTTTTGTTCAGATGCAACTTTGCAGACCTAAACTGTGCTGCAATGTTTTTTTTTTAGATGGAAGAGGCTTTCCTTTGCCGAGCCTTCCAAACAAGTCATTTTTGTCCCATATTTTTCTAATGGTATTGTCATGAACTTTATCATTTAACATGTTAACTGAGGCCTGTAGAGTCTGAGGTGTAGTTCTTGGGTTGTCTGCCATTTCTCTGAGCTTTGCACGGTCTGATCTTGGGGTGAATTTTCTGGGATGTCCACTCTTGGAAGGAGAGGTGTCTGTTTTAAATGTCTTCCACTTGTGAATAAACTTCAAATTGTTTGGAAATGGCCGTATTACTCTTCTCAGATTGATGGCAGCAACAATTGCTTCTCTAAGATGATTGCTGATGTCTTACCTCCTTGGCATTGTGTTAACACACACCTGAAGTCTCCAGACCAGCGAACTGCCAAAGCTTATGCTTTTATAGAGGCGCTCAGACTTACTGATGATCAGTTAATCAAAGGTATTTGATTAGCAGTGCCTGACTGCCATTTACCCTCTTAATTCCAATGTAAACAGTAAGGGTGTCCTAACTTTGTCACACATGGCTTTTCCGTTTTGGCTTTATTTTTGTTCAGTAAATAATGACACAGTGCAATTTGTCATGTTTTGTTGTTCATCTGAGGTTTTATTTTCAAAATTTTAAGACCAGCCAAGGACCAGTTATTTTTAATGATGTCCTGATATGGAAAACCATGGAATTCAAAAGGGTGTCCTAACTTTTTCACATGACTGTATATCAACTGAATCCATTGCAGAGAATGGGTGCCATCAGAATGAGAGTCCAAACAGCTGATAAAAACATTACAATAATCCACAAGTAATCCACACCACTCCAGTCTGTCAGTTAACATCTTGTGAAGCCAAAAGCTGTGTTTTTGTAAAAAACAAATCCATCACGACTTTCAAACTTTAAACCATTGCTTCTGGCTAAAATACAAATCCTCAGTCCATAATATTGCTTTCTCCAGTGAAATGGATTAAGTTAATTTACAGCAGAATTTAGAGTAACTCCACATCCAACAACACCTCTTAGCTGCTCTATATTCACTGTAAATCATTGGTTCTTGGGGCTTATAGCTTTAGTACTGCATACTCCTTAAAAAGGAACATAGAAATATACACCATTACTATCTGTAAAATAATTGAATTAGCCAATTTTTTTTTTTTTTTTTTTTTTTGTCAAAGAGCTGCAAAAATGACAAAATCCTTGTGAAGTTCTGGTACTTAGAATGTCCTCAATAACTTCATATTGCTCTGACTCCTCTTGGCATTGAGTGCACAAGTTTGTGACAAAATGTCACATCTGTCTTGTTTAACTCCTGGAGTATGACCTCCTTAAATGCCCTGACACTCGTACGTCCCTATAGAAGAACTTTACAGACACTGAACTTCACTGTGGGAACTGGCCACTTCTTGCTTCTTGCTGTACCCCTCCTCTAACAATGCCATTGCATTTTGGATGCTGTTAGATCTGAAATTATTGACTTCATTATGAATATTGCTTTAGAAAAGGCAAAATTTTATTGTGCTTTTACCAGTCAAAAGTTTTTGAACAGTACCAATTTGAATTTATTTATTTTTGCATTTATTTGATCCGAAGTACAGCAAAAACAATACAAAAAAAAAAAAAAAAAAAAAAGTAAATAAAAAAAAAAAATTGATTAATTAAATTTACCTTTATTTATACTTACTCCAAACTTTTAAATGGTATAGTGTATAATGTTGCAAAAGTTTTTTATTTCAGATAAATGCTGATCTTTGGATCGATCTATTCATCAAAGAATCCTAAAAAATTTACTCAACTGTTTTAAATATTGATTATAATAATAACATAATAATTAATAAAAAAAATGTTTTATGGAACAGCAAATCAGCAAATTAGAATGATTGCTGAAAGATGCTGAAATCTGGAGTAATAATGCTGAAAATGCAGCTTTGATCACAGGAACAAATTACATTTTAAAATATATTCAAATAGAAAGCAGCTATTTTAAATAGTAAAAATATTTCACAATAGTACTGCTTTTGCTGTATTTTGGATCAAATAAATGCAGGCTTGGTGAGCAGAAGAGACTTCTTTAAAAACATTAAAAATCTTACTGTTCAAAACTTTTCACTGGCAGTGTGACTCCAGTGTGGACAACTATGCGTTTCACATCTGCATGTTGCATCTTACTGTGCTGTGAAGTCCTGATATATAAGGGACCTTATCACAAGTTCATTGCTTTTGAATCAGCCAAAAAAATAAAAAAATAAAAAAGTCTCCTGACAGTTCTGTCCCAAGTACTTCCATTGTTCTCGGCACTACATCTAAGAATGATTCACTGGGCTACGTATCACTTCAACAAAAATTGCCTTGGACCAGAAAATTTTTATTTAGTTTTATTTCACAAGTTCACCTGCCCATCCAGTTCTAATGGTTAATGGTAAACTAACTTAGCCTACTGTCCTCAACAGAGGCTCGAACCCAAGGCTCGGCTTGAGCTCTGAGTTTAACTACCCATTGCGGTGATACATAGAAAGAGAATAACAGAAAAAGGAGGAGATGGGGAGGTGGAGGGATGCCAGAAGAATTGATGCTAAGACTGCGTAATGACTGCTGCTTATATACGCTTATTATAATGATTGACAGGACTGAATGATTAGGCTCCTCCCAAACCTAAGTTTGGAAACTCATTTAGCAACTTTTATGAGGGTGTATGCATTTTTGCAACACATTTTATCACTTCAATAAAGATATCTTATTTTCCTGATTAATTCTGATATGCTTCTTTGGTAACTGATCAAGCAGGACTTGCTAGAACCCAAATAAGTCTTCTACATTCACATTTATCTGTTTAGCAGATGCTTTTATCCAAAGCGACTTCTAAGTAAAGAGTAATTGCTAAAGTTAAGTTTCAGTGCACTGTTATACTGAGTGCTGTAGTTCACGAGCACATCAACAACAAATGCCCATTAGAATGTTTTAAGCATCAATGTATTTATATAAAGTGGGATGTGTGTTTTTCAAGTGCTATGACTGGTTATTATTAGAAATAATCAATGTAGTCTCTTAATATGAGTTTAAAGGGTACATACACTACCAGTCAAAAGTTTTTGAACAGTAAGATTTTTAATGTTTTTTTAAAAAGCCTCTTCTGTTCACCAAGCCTGCATTTATTGGATCCAAAGTACAGCAAAAACAGTAATATTGTGAAATATTTTTACTATTTAAAATAACTGCTTTCTATTTGAATATATTTTAAAATGTAATTTATTCCTGTGATCAAAGCTAAATATTCAGCATTATTACTCCAGTCTTCAGTGTCACACAATCCTTCATAAATCATTCTAATATGCTGATTTGCTGTTCAAGAAACTTTTTTTATTATTATTATTATCATCATCAATATTTAAAACAATTAAGTACATTTTCTTCAGGATTCTTTGATGAACAGAAAGATCCAAAGATTATTTATCTGAAATAAAAACATTATACACTATACCCCCCCCCCCCCCCCCCCAAAAAAAAAAACACACACTATACCTAAAAAATATATTTTTTATGGGGAAAGAAATTATAGAAATTAATACTTTTATTTAGCAAAGATGCTTTAATTTTATAGACATTTATAATGTTACAAAAGATTTCTGTTTCAGATAAATGATGTTCTTCTGAACTTTCTATTCATCAAAGAAACCTAAAAAACAAACAAAACCTAAAACAATCAAACAGAAAACAAAAAAACTAAAACAAGAAAACAAAACAAAAACAACAACAACAACAACACCAACAACAACACCAACAACAAAACAACAACTACTCAGCTGTTTTCAACCTAATAATAATAATAATAATAATAATAATAATAATAATAATAATTATAATAAATGTTCTTTGAGCAGCAAATCAGAATATTAGAATGATTTCTTTAGGATCATGTGACTGCAGTAATGTGCTAAAATTTCAGCTTTGAAATCACAGGAATAAATTACCTTTTAAAAATATATTCAAATAGAAAATGGTCATTTGAAATAATAAAAATATTTAAAATATTTTCTATGTACACAAAAGGCCTATTTCTCTCAAATACTGTTCACAAATCTGTCTAAATCTGTGTTAGTGAGCACTTCTCCTTTGCCGAGACAATCCATCCACCTCACAGGTGTGGCATATCAAGATGCTGATTAGACAGCATGATTATTGCACAGGTGTGCCTTAGGCTGGCCACAATAAAAGGCCACTCTAAAATGTGCAGTTTTACTGTATTGGGAGGGTCCAAAAACCAGTCAGTATCTGGTGTGACCACCGTTTACCTCACGCAGTGCAACACATCTCCTTCGCATAGAGTTGATCAGGTTGTTGATTGTGGCCTGTGGAATGTTGGTCCACTCCTCTTCAATGGCTATGCGAAGTTGCTGGATATTGGCAGGAACTGGAACACGCTGTCGTATACGCTGATCCAGAGCATCCCAAACATGCTCAATGAGTGACATGTCCGGTGAGTATGCTGGCCATGCAAGAACTGGGATGTTTTCAGCTTCCAAAAATTGTGTACAGATCCTTGCAACATGGGGCCGAGCATTATCATGCTGCAACATGAGGTGATGGTCGTGGATGAATGGCACAAAAATGGGCCTCAGGATCTAGTCACGGTATCTCTGTGCATTAAAAATGTCATCAGTAAACCGCACCTGTGTTTGTTGTCCATAACATACGCCTGCCCATACCATAACCCCACCGCCACCATGGGCCACTCGATCCACAACGTGGACATCAGCAAACCGCTCACCCACAGGACGCCATACACGCTGTCTGCCATCTGCCCTGTACAGTGAAAATTGGGATTTATCTGTGAAGAGAACACCTCTCCAAAGTGCCAGACGACATCGAATGTGAGCATTTGCCCAATTAAGTCAGTTACGACGACGAACTGCAGTCAGGTCAAGACCCCGATGAGGACGACGATCATGCAGAGGAGCTTCCCTGAGACGGTTTCTGACAGTTTGTGCAGAAGTTCTTTGGTCATGCAAACCGATTGTTTCAGCAGCTGTCCGGGTGGCTGGTCTCAGACGATCTTTGAGGTAAAGATGCTGGATGTGGAGGTCTGGGCTGGTGTGGTTACCCGTGGTCTGCGGTTGTGAGGCCGGTTGGATGTACTGCCAAATTCTAGAGAAATGAACATTCAATTCACGGGCAACAGCTGGTGGACATTCCTGCTGTCAGCATGCCAATTGCACACTCCCTCAAAACTTGCGACATCTGTGACATTGTGCTGTGTGATAAAACTTTTATTGTGGCCAGCCTAAGGCACACCAGTGCAATAATCATGCTGTCTAATCAGCATCTTGATATGCCACACCTGTGAGGTGGATGGATTATCTCGGCAAAGGAGAAGTGCTCACTAACACAGATTTAGACAGATTTGTAAACAATATTTGAGAGAAATAGGCCTTTTGTGTACATAGAAAAAGTCTTCGATCTTTGAGTTCAGCTCATGAAAAATGGGGGCGAAAACAAAAGTTTCACGTTTATAATTTTGGTCAGTGTATTTATAAAACGTAGAGTCCTGGTCCTTGATTCTGACTGGCTAAGCCACGTTCGAAGCCGTTGTAAATTAAGGTGTGTTCACGCCATATCGGAATTCCCATAATAACGAGATTCCAACTTGTAAAAAGCGTTCAAGTCGTCATACAACTTATGAACACAATTACAACTTGTGAACTGGGAGTCTTCTGAGAGCTACGACTTGTACCACCTGACCAACGTAGGCTCTGTTTAGGCGTTGATAGTCTTGCCATAGAAAAGCATAATAACAGTCTGAGGACGTGAACAGCTCTGAGTAGAACATCACGTTGTCATCTCGAAATTATGATATGGCGTGAACGCAGCATATCTCTACAAACATACACCTTTTTTGCAACCACAATTGTTTCTGAGGAACTACATTACTTGGAAGAACACTCTTTTTATTAATATCATTACACTTAATTTGCTCTGTTTTATTTTGTGAAACCTTACTACACATGGAATAATTGTTTTATAAAAGAAACAAGTCCCGTGAAGCCATAGTTTACAGTGATTTCATAACAGCTAAGGGGCATCGTGCCAAACAACGCCCTTTAGCTGTTATAAATTCACTGTAAAAAACAGCTTTTTGGGGTTTAGTGCTTTACCAGAAGCCAATAAACAGACAATTTTTCCTTGCCATTGGAACAAACCCCATCTCCCCACAAGAACAACAGCATTGCAGTAATGTCTCCACTTGTTTATTGATACAGAAAAAGTTGTAGTTCTGAGCAATGACTTCCCTGTACAACCTACCAAGATGTTCTGAAAAAGTACCAAAATATATATTCCAAAATACGTCGTATATAAACCTCAATGAATTTGATGGACGCTTCAAGACCAAGGACAATGAGAAAACTCGCTCACTTCGACTCTATAACTGCAGCCGATTTAATTATTTCCAAATAAAGCATTGATCCCAATGTCAGCCTTCTGACTGAAACAAAAAAAAAATTTTATTACAGACATCAGGATCAATGACACTGCAAACAAAATTGTTCACCAACAAGAAACAAGGGAGAAAGGAATGTCAGTGTAATTCAGCATTTGAGAGAATTTCAATAGGATTATTGTGGGTGATGGCTCCAACAGGAAGAAGAAAAAAAACAAAAACAAACAGACGAGCATCTTGCATCACGTTATTTTTTAAAAAATGTATTTGATCAATCACATATTGGTGTTCAGAAAAAAAAAAAAAGTCACAAATACTGACACAAATGATTCACTACTAAATAAAAAGAAAATAAAGGGAAATCAAATCAAGCTGACAGTTACTGGAAAAACACTATGTACATAAACGAGGGTGTGATGGACAAGACAGATACATCAGGAGAGACTTGTGTGTGTTTGTCGTCACCTCTGCTACCATACTGCACTCTGTTCATTCAGTTATCAATTACAGACGTCGTTGACTGGAATATTAAATCAGAACAAAAAGAAAAAAGAACAAATGGTCTGGTTTAACAGTTCTAGTTGCTTGCGTCTTTGAATTGTTTAAAACTAAAACGCTCTTTCTTATGGAGCTATCCTTAAAATTTTCCCAGTGGTCTGAATTCAAAGGGGAAAGTGTCCTCGAAATAATCAGCACTTCTATTCAGTTTTGGATTTTTTGCTGTCGTTGCCGTTTTCCTCGGTCTCCTCCGGCTTTCGCTTCTTGGTGCTCTCGTCTTTGTTGTTCCCGAGGTGTGGGGAGAAGGTGATAATCATACAGGTCATGTTGTCACATCCTGTGCCGTCTCCTGAGGTGTCTGGCGCTAAGCAGTGGTCCAGCAGCTAGACGGTTAAGAAAAGAAACACTTCTTAGTAAGCTGACTGATTTTTCTAATGAATACAAGACATTCAAGCCAATAAGATGTTTTTTTTTTTTTTAAACCATTTAATTACAGAAAATCCTATTTAAATTTTCAATACTGCAGCAAAACATCAAATGTAAATAGCATGCAGCCTTGGAGTATTTTTTAAAATTAAATAAACAGTGGATTTTTATAAATATTTTACGTAATAATTCCAGTAAAAAAAACAAACAAAAAAAAAAAAAAAACAACAAAAAAAAACAAACAAACAAACAAAAAAAAACACCACCACACGCTACTATGTTTCTGATTGTCTTAGCACATTTAAAGGGACAGTTCAACCAAAAATGAAAATTAACCTATGATTTACTCACCCTCAAGCCATCCTAGGTGTATATGACTTTGTTCTTTCAGAGGAATACAATCAGAGTTACACTATATTGCCAAAAGTAAGAAGTATACACCCCCTTCTAATGAACAGGTTTGACTACTTTAGTACTTTCCATGAACACAAATCTTAATGTGTAAGCACATAATGGTATTCTAGGGAATTGTGTGTTTCTAATTTTATAGCAACAGTTTGGACAGGACCCTTTTCTATTCTAACATGACAATGACAATGTGTATAAGGCAAGGTTCAAAAAGAAATGATTGATTGATTGATTCATTCATTCAGTGTGAAAGAACTTAACCTTCTCTTTCATTAAGAAGGTGGGGCTTCGCAGCCATAATGAGCGTTGCATCTTTCCCCATTCAAAACTATAGTGACAAGTCTTGGGTATGCTAGTCTTTGGAGGTGTTCAGCTGGGAATAGAACTTGGCTTGATGCAGACCAGTCAAGTTCTAACACTGACTGAATCAATCATTTCTTTTTCAACCTTGCCTTATACACAGATGCATCGTCATGTTAGAAAAGAAAAGGGTCCCGTCCAAACTGTTGCTATAAAATTAGAAACGCACAATTCCCTAGAATATCATTATATGCATATACATTAAAACTTGTGCTCATGGAAGTTACAGTAACACTTTAGAATAGGGAACACTTATTCACTATTAACTATGACTTTGCCCTCAATAAATTCATAATTTGCTGCTTATTAATAGTTAGTAAGGTAGCTGTTAAGTTTAGGTATTGGGTAGGATTAGGGATGTAGAATAAGGTTGTGTAGAATAAGGCATTAATATGTGCTTAATTAGTACTAATAAATGGCTAATATTCTAGTAATATGCATGCTAATAAGTGACTAGTTAAGATACCGTAAAATAAAGTGTTACCGAAATTATTAGTCAAACCTGTTCATTAGAAGGGTTAATATACACTCTTTTGATAACAGTGTACATTAAAAAAATGTTCCAAGCTTTATACTGGCTGTGAATGGCTATTGAGAGTCCAATAGAAGTCCAATGAATTGCTTAAATCCATCATAAAGTGCTCCACATAGTTGTGGGGGGGGTTAATAAAGGCCTCCTGAAGCAAATCTATCCACCTTTATAAGAAAAATATCCATATTTAAAACTTCATAAACTGTAATCTCTAGCTTCCGTTAACTGCTGTATGCATGTTCACAAGAAAGTGGTGTTGCAGTGGATGACGTAGGATGTAGGCATTAGAGGTCTTCACGGAGGACCCCGACCGTCTATATTTTAAATGGTCCGGGCCCCAATCTATTACCTAGGGTCTCGGGTCTGTTTAACATTTGCGTGTAATACCCGAATCGATCGGAGAACACCGCACCCGCCAGTGATCAGTGTCGGTCAGCACTTTACTTGTGTTTTGTAACTTGCAACTTGTAAAATTAGAATGAGAAAAGTCTGAGCATGCATTATTAGTTAGTACTGCAAGCGGACAGTATCAAGCTGTCTCTTGTGAATTCCTCCTTTAAGCTTCATAAGATTAATTAGGTGGAGCTTTAAGCATATGTTTTGTATTGTTTTTTGTTTACTGAAGAAGAGACGCACCTGTTATTGAATACACACAATGGTGCAGTGCAGGGTATACGCAGGTATACGGCGTACCCACTTCAGTCGGCTTTGTGTATACCCACTTCTAAATCCACTCTGATGCGCATCATTCAGTAGTGTCTTGCATTAGCCAAAATCATGACAGTCCACCACATGATATCTAATCCAACTGGACGTGAATTAATGCAAATACTTCTTAAAAGCAAGACCGTGGCACCGGCTTCCTTCGAAATATGATTGTGCCCACACCTGCTTCGTGACAGAAATACCGCGAGAGCATGTCAGGGGAGGTGCGCAGAGTGGGTAACATAATTAATTGTTGATTGCCCGTTTGAATCAGTACATTATAACGAAAACAATACCTTAAATTAAGAGTATACCCACTTCTCCAGACACCACCACTGCACACACAGTAAAGTGAAATGCACTTCTTGTTCTGTGCGTTTTAAAAAAAAAGAAAAAAAGAAAAAAAAGAATTGCTCCGAGCTGGAATAATGAATAGATCAATAAGGTTCTTTTACTTGACAAGAGAGAGGAACAGCCTAATAGGGATGGAAATGTTAGTGTCAAAGAGGATTGATCGCAATCAGGGCTACTAACAATAGGTAAGCCAAAGAGTTTTTCACAATTTATTTACTGACTTGTTAATAGCAGTTTGCTGTGCAACATGTGCCGACCAGGTGCAGTCGGGTCTGTCTCTTCCCAGCCGGGTTCGGGTCCAATTTACGAATAACGGTCAGATCCGGGTAGTAAATTTAAAGCATTTTTCGGGTCCCACTTTCAAATTAAACACAGGTCCGGGTCGGTTCCAAGCAACAAATTTACGGGTCTCTTCGGGTACTTCTAATTTGCGACCGGTGTTTTGTTTTGCGGTGTTGCGTTTTACACAAACACATCGATTTGCTTCAGGAGGCCTTTATTAAAACCCTGTGTGGAGTAATTTTAATGATGGATGGATGGATGCACTTTACTGGACTTTTATTGGACTACTGAATCTCAGCAGCCATTCACTGCCATAATAAGGCTTTTGAAGAGTTCTCTGATTGTATTCATCTGAAAGAAGAAAGTCACATACACCTACGACGGTTTGAGGGTGAGTAAATAATGGGGATTTTCAATTTTCATTGAGCACACAAGCAGACTTTTATTCAAAACATTTTGCAGTACTTACCTCTTCAATAATGGCAGACAGGGGTCTGTTTTTACCAGCCTCAGTTTTCAATCTCTCACTTACAAAGTCCACCACTTCTTGACTGCTCATCACATTCCTTTAAACACAAACATATATAAAATGTAAACACACTAACAATTTAATCAGCTCACTATTCAGTAAAGTTCTGAATACTGACGAAAAAAAAAAAAAAAAAAAAAACATCTCAAGTAAGGGAAATAGACAAATCACAACAAAACACATTAATCTGCATTGTGATTTAGAGAAGTGCTATAAAAACTAACATTGCATTAAACTGAGTAACTACAATAAAGCTAGACATTATGCACAATGTCATCACAGTTGACAGCCTAACTGAATAAGACTACAAATTGCAAATGACAATCAATACTTTCAATTATATTTTATATTTCATTATATTTTTGAATTTGTCCACAAATGGTTTAGAATTTTACCCCAATCAGATATACAATCACTTTGACCAAAACTGCTACTACAGCCAATTACATGTACAAGGTAGAACCAAGAACTTAAAAGCTAAATGCAATGAAAAATAAATCAAGGCATGACAGCCAAATAAAGGGGAAGAATTATTTTGAATTATTCGCTTATAATAATTTTAGGCTGTATGACTAGCAGAATCAAGCAAATATATTATGAAAACTAAATTTACAAGTTTCAAAAACACCGTGAAAATCCAAAACATAACATAGCCCTAAAACCCAACTTACAAAATCATGTTATATGTGTGTCATTAGTCTTACCAGATGCCATCACAGGCAATAACCATAAAGTCATGGTCTTCATTGAGAGTCAGCACTTTGACATCAGGTAGAGCAGAGATCATCTGTTCCTCTGGGGGAAGAGCCTTGTTCCTTTTATAAAAGTGATCACCTAGAAGAAGACACAAGAACATTAATTATTATGGTTATTATATGGTTCTTAATTGAAAAGGAAATTTGCAAAATTAAACATTTGCAAAGACAAATCATCTAGTAATGAGCAGTGTTACCAATAGCTCTGGAGAGGTTCAGGCCTCCATTGACTCGGCCGTCCATTGTCACTTTCCCACCAGCATTTTTTATTCTGGCCAGCTCCAGCTCATCCTCTGGTTTGTGGTCATAGGACATGTCCACCGCCTTTCCCTTTTCAGACACCACGCATCTGGAGTCTCCAGCGTTGGCCACGATGAGCTGCTTCCCACGAATAAGAGCAACTACAGCTGTGGTGCCACTGTCTGAACCTGGCTGCATGACGGAGATAAATAAAAGTAAATAAAACAGACTTTTTTTTTTTTTTTGCTGAAGAACACAAAATTAGAATTTCAAGCAAAACCTTAATTTGATTGCTACAGTGAGGGGATTATTTTCAAAGCAAAATTTTTCAAAAATTCTCCATTTTTGTTCCAAAGGAAAAAAAAACAAACAAAAAAAAAAAAAAAAAAAAATTTTTAATAATAATAGCAAACAGGTTTCAGAAGAACAGGAACAACATTTAAGCATCATGAACTTCAGCTCAGAATAGAATGAGGTCAGAAACATTATTACCTGATTCATTTCACAAATAAACACTACATTTTCCACAAATAACCACATCTCAGAGGCCATGCGACTTATGCTAACCTCCTCTTTTCCATCCATGCCTGGCAAGCACATTTCCTCCTCTTCATCGGTATCCTCTTCCTCTCCTTCTTCGGTGTCATCCTCCTCTTCGTTCTCACTGCTGTTCTCACCGTCCTCCTCACTGCAGTCCTATTTGCAGCAACAGATTAAAGTTACAATAATAAATAAATGCCACTCATGTGCAAAAAAGAACATTTAATGTTGCAAACAATGTTAGTATTTTTGAAAACAGCATTCAGTACACCGTGCCATATTCAGAATCCACACTACAGATTAAAGTTTTTTTTAAGTTTCTGAAAAGTCTTTTATGCTCACTCAGGAGGAACGCATTTATTATGTGGATTATTTGATGAACAAAATTAAAAACTGCATTTCTGCCATTTAGCATTAAGAAAATCTTCTGTAACATTATAAGTGTCTTTATAGTCTCTTCTGATCAATTTAAAGCATCCCTGCAGAATAAAGTACTAACCTAAAAAAAACAAACATCCCTTCAAAAATGTCCCCAAAATTGATCTCCATTAATTTTGTCTAAAGCTGCTTTAAAAAGTGTATTGTGAAAAGCGCTATACAAAAACTTGACCCTTACTAACAAAACTTTACTCTCCATTTACCAGGTCAGCTGTATTTGAGACTGAACTTGCAATGCAAGCAACCAGATACTTCCCCATTATACAAACCTAGACCTGAGCCGTCCAAAGGTGCTAGATTTGTCCCCTCACCTCTTCCTCGCTACCTTCCTCTTCATCTTCTCCCTCCTCTGACTCTTCACTGTCCTCAAAGAACTTGGACTTGGCACTTCCTGGAGCAGGAGCCGCAGAGGAGGAGCAGGAAGGACCAGCATCCCCAGATTTCTCAGCGGATCCATCAGAAGCAGAGCCACTGCCCCCACTGCACGCAGCAGCCCGTCTGCAGGCCCTCATCTTGGAGCCTCCCGCCGCATCTCCAGCACTAGCTGCCTTCTCCTTTCCATTACTGTCGGCTTCAGAAGCACCACTTTCCGTCTCACCGTTGATTCCCTTCTCAACATGAGATTTCTCTCCATCCTCAGACTCTTTAGAGGCACCTGGACACGGCTTTTTGGCACATTTGCTTTGGTTCTGTCCGAAACGGCTAAGCAGCTCCTCGATTGTCATGGTGGCCTCCTCATGCAGCAGAGCTGCTTCTTCATTATCAACTGACAAAAAAGATGAATGTTAATTTGTAGCAGTTAAATTGTACATGCAGGTGACAAAACACTAACTAGGGCTCTTTTTTTTGGCAATTCTCATGACACACATTGCAATTGCTTGTCACTAATCCTAACCCTTTTTGTGACAAAGGTCAGAACTCCTGTTTTGATGTAGATTTTTGAGGTGCACTCTTATCAAATTAATCTATTACTTTTCCTACATAATTTGTAACACAAAAGAGTGGTAAAATATCTATTTAGGAGTCTTAGACCGTCACAACGATATAGTTTGTCATGATTAGATCAGGATTTATTTGTAAAATGGTAAAGTAAACTTAGGTGTCCCACAGAGTGGATGGTGACAGTTAAAGGGTTAAAGGAACACTCCACTTTTTTTGAAAATAGGCTCATTTTCCAACTCCCCAAGTTAAACAGTTGAGTTTTACAGTTTTCCAATCCATTCAGCTGATCTCCGGGTCTGGCGGTAGCACTTTTAGCATAGCTTAGCATAGATCATTGAATCCGATTAGACCGTTAGCATCTCGCTCAAATGACCAAAGATTTTCAATATTTCTCCTATTTAAAACTTGACTCTTCTGTTGTTACATCGTGTACAAAGATGGATGAAAAATTAAAAGCTGTGATTTTCTAGGTCGATATGGCTAGGAACTATACTCTCATTCCAGCGTAATAATCAAGGAACTTTGCTGCTGTACCATAACAAGCGCAATGATATTACACAGCCGTCAACTCTGCTGGCTGCAACTCTGCATCTACACAAACTTAGTGGCAGTCACTTTCAGGCGCTGCATAATATCATTGCGCCTGCTGCACCCATGGTACGGCAGCAAAGTTCCTTGATTATTACGCCGGAATGAGAGTATAGCCATATCAGCCTAGAAGATTGCAACTTTTAATTTTCCGTCAGTCTTAGTACACGATGTAACTACAGAAGAGTCAAGTTTTAAATGGGAAAAATATCATCATTATATATGGTCATTTTTGAGCAAGATGTTATCGTCTAATCAGATTCAATGATTATGCTAAGCAATGCTAAAAGGGCTACCGCCAGACCCGGAGATCAGCTGAATGGATTCGAAAAAGGTAAAACTCAGCTGTTTAACTCTAGGGGAGTTGGACAGTGAGCCTATTTTCAAGCAAAAAAAAAAAAAAAATAAAAAAAAAGTGGAGTGTATCATCAAAATAGGAACAAATTCAAAAACAACATTTCTCAGGGTGGTCAGAGCGATTTCTATAAGATAAACACTTAAAAGCAAAGCAATCTCCAAAAGACAGATTGAAAACTATAAATACACCAAAAAAAAAAAAAGAAAAAAGAAGTTATAATTGGATCTAAAGCAATAAAAAGCATCTTAACTCTTCCCAAGAGGCTTCAAAATTTCATTAAATATTTGAAATGCTTTTTGTCTCATTTTAAAATAAGCTAAAACAACTACAAATCAAGATAGTTTTTAATCTAAGTCACCCCCAAATTCCTGGAATTGTATGATTTAACTTTAGCTTGAATTATTTTAATTTATGGATGCTCAATTTCAGTAAATGACAGGAGGGGTGCCTTGAAATATTACTGTGGATAGTAGGGGGCTGAAAGTTAGAAAAACACTGATCTAAAGTATTGATGACATCAATATGCCATATATACACACAAACCCAACACTTACCATCATCTTCATCTGCTACTTTTTCTGTTTCTTCCTGAGGACGTCCAGCTATCTGAACAAGTTCCTTGATAACTTCCTCTGTGGTGATTCGGGCATCTATAGCCAGAAACGCATCTTCCAGAGCCTGGGAATATGAAAGCAAGCAGCACAAACACAGTAATGAGGTCAGTGATTTTAATCATTTTCAGATTATATAATCTAATTAGACAACGGAAAGTCACATGAAAGACAATAACAAAAAAAACAACGATTTAAAACTCCTGCTGTCTTCAAGTCATATCAGAATGATCATATTTACAAGCTCTGCACATAACTATATCAAATAACTATAAAAGGTAAAGCAAGAGTTACCTTTTGCAGTTTGCCATCCTTATATGCCTTCTGCTCTTTAATAATGTCAGGCAAGTACTTGGAGCAATAAAAAGCAACCTCTTCACCTGGAAACACAGTTAAAGACTCTCACTAAACAAAAAAATATTAAATAGTTAATTTGTCCAAAAATATTATACACAATTTTCACCTCATTCAATAGTTCATGCAAAAATGATTTTACCTACTGTACATTTCCGCACAAGGGAGATTTTTAGCAAATAATGACTTTAAAGAATTGTTCACCCAAAAGATTATACTTTTAACTCAATATATGATGCAAACCTACAACAATCAACTGTTAAATAATATACACATCCTTCATGTATTCAACTCCATTTTATTAACCACTGTCTTTGCCGCTGACCTTCGATGATCCAATTCA
The DNA here is from genome assembly GCA_036247105.1 of Cirrhinus mrigala. Classification (NCBI taxonomy): domain Eukaryota; kingdom Metazoa; phylum Chordata; class Actinopteri; order Cypriniformes; family Cyprinidae; genus Cirrhinus; species Cirrhinus mrigala. Next base: position 6,250,282 of record CM070019.1, on the reverse strand, counting down.
ATCATACTAATAAGGAAAAACTACAAGATAAACTAACATTTATTCTTTTTGTTTTATTGCTGAAAAGTGTTGAACTTTCTTCTTCTGGGTTCCACTGTACAGACATCAGTTTACTTTTCCTTCAGCCTGAGGCTTTTGGTGTGTTCATTTGCTAAAAATAGAACAACTTAACTTAAAAACAAACAAGCAAGCCCTGCACAGATGCAAAAGTAACTCAATGCATTACTTTCCATAAAAAGTAACTAAGTAATTAGTTACTTTTTTAGGGAGTAACACAATATTGTTATGCATTACTTTTAAAAGTAACTTTCCCCAATACTGTTCCAACCTGTATAACTTTCACCTCTGGAAATAGTGTTGCCAGATGTATAATTTAGACCTCTGTACAACATACAATCAATGATGCAAAAAAATTCCATAATCTATGATAATTTCAGAATTTTGTGAAACTTAAAATAACGGTCGTTGTAATCATAGGGCTTCAATACTAATTAATCTAGCTGTGGATCCTACGTCTACTGCGCCCTGCTTTTTAATCCAACAAGTACTATGCTGCGGTCCATCTGCACTGCAAACGTCCCCCTAAACATCTGGCAACACGCAGGCTTCTGATGACAGTGACTCAGACGTAAAGTCTGGGACTTCCCACATATTTAACACCTAGTTATTTATCTATTGTGGTAATCTGCAGGTTGTGCCAAAAAGTTGTTGGTCTAGACAAATGGCTGTATTCTGTAGGTTTGACTCATGTACAATCATTTTCTTCCAAATATGATAATTTTGATAATCTTGTGGTACGATACTTGGACATTTCCAATCTGGCAACACTGTCTGGAACACAAAAGGTCAGATTTTGAAGAATATTGGTAGCCAAACTGTTTTGGTGATCACTGACTTTTGCTGTATGGATAAAGAAAACAAACATTTCTCAAAATATGTTCCACAGAAGGAGATCACACAGATGTGACAACTTTCATTTTTGGGTTAACTATCAATTTAAGTCTATCCTTACACAAAACTATGATTATATGGGCCATTTGTAGGGTTATTTTGGGGGCTTGACAGGCATGCTTTACTTAAAAAAAACATTTGTTGAAGAGAACAAAAAAAAAAAAAAAAAAAAAAATAGCAGAGTGGTGTGGAACAACACTGAATGTGAGAAATACAGAATTGTCATTTTTGGGTGAATTTTCTCTTTAAAATTCACACGTTGTGGGCTTTAAACGTTACCAGCTTACCTCCATGACCATCATAAACCGCAAACATCGCAGTTTCATCATCTAGTTCTGGGATGCAGTTGTGCGCGTCCTAGGAAACAAAACAAGCCATAAAAAAGGAGCTTGAGGCGGGAGTCACTCTGACTTCACTGGCGCCAAAATCCACGCACGTCACTCCTGCCATACAAAACACAACAGACGCTACAGAACTAACACGCTCACACTTTTATAGACCATTGGATGGGTTACACTTCCAATAAGTCTTAATTACACCGGCTAAAGGTCGTTCTCTCGTGTTTATTTTCAGATATCATTAGCAATCCACAAAGCACCGACGGAGAGCGATTGAAACTGGATGTTTACCTCCATAGACACTCGCCAGCCCTGCATGGCCGCGAAGCCGAAGTTCATGTTCTTATTCCCGCCGACGCCTGTGGTCTTCTCCGTGTTGGGTTGAGACAAATAAGCCCCCATGATGTAAGCAATGAGGTTTCGTGAAAGAAAAGCGCGTAATATGAAAGAAATCCGGTTTGCTGCTTTCAAGGACAGGTAAAACGTCTGTGTGTACCAAGTACTTGTCACATTTCAGTGTGCAGTGACCCTTAAATGAGAGTAAACCGGTGTGTTACCCTGCTGCTGCTAGCTGACGGGCTGCTAACACTGGTGATGCTGCTGGAGTTTCTAAATGAACAAACACAAATGAAAGAAGAGCTCAGACGAATCTATCAAAAACTGAGCAAACTCACTTTAAACACGAAAGGGGATAAATGCTGGCTCGATTTAAGTCTCTTTTAAAACACAGAAAAGCCCCTAACACGTGTGAGTCAACATAATCAACAGTCCACCAGCAAACCCATTTCACAGAGGGCGGACTTTAGGCACACCGGAAGCGGAAGTCTGCTCATGTAGCGATGGGTCGATCATGAATGATTCGTTTGAATAAATCCTTTATATGACTCTGAAGTAGTTGATCCAGAGAGTGATTCATTCATATTTTCTTCGTTTATTAAAGAAATGATTCTGTTTCCCGTGCGTAGCCTATACGGGTGATACGTTACAAAATACCGACTCGGACCATGAACGACATGACGTGAATAAGTTTTCACTTGGATGTTGCTGAACGAGATTCAGAGATTCAATTCAGGAATGATCCGATCTTCCCTTCAGCGCTCATTGTGAGTTCACGCATGCGCGTAGTTCATGGAAATTAGTGGCGGGGATTTTGAGTCGAATCTTTTGAATCACTGCTAAAAAGATTCGTTTATATTTAATCACTGTTCTTTATTTAGTGAGGATCTGTTGACCGAATAGCGAGGCGGACATCGATTCGTTCAGCTCGATATTTGAGTCAGAGTAAGAGAGGAAAAAGGAAAAAATATAAAATGACTTTAATGTATTTATTGTACTTTTCTTTAGATTTTTTTTTTAAACTTTCGTTCACCGAAATGTATTAAAAAACAGCTGCGTTCAGTGAAGAAAAAGTAAGCAAACTTTTCTGAGGCACTTTTTGTTAGCTGGCGTCGAGCTGATTTTTTTTTTCAGGCTTGAAACTTTGAATTTTTATTTTAAAATTTCCTCAGGTTCACAGTGGTGTCCAGCAGAATAATCACAGGTGTAGTTCATTACATTAACTATCAACATGATCCACTAACATTTGACAAAATACAAATGCTTTGTCTAAATTGTTTTAATTCTTAACGGTGCAAACATACAATTTTAACATTAATATATTTATTTGAATGAATATAAAGCTAAAACTACACACACTGGACAGAAAATCTGAAGTGCAGAATGAGTCACTTAAAAACATTTACATTTACAAAAACATTACATTTTAAAAGCGTTTGTTCTCTAAAATGTTCTAATTTAGGACTTGAATTATATAACCTCAAGAATCAATTGAACTCCGAATCAATTGAATCACTTACTTCGCACAATGATTCACTCTTTCGAAGCGCTCGAAACGCCACATGTTGGCGGCACCTGCTGGTCAAAACGGTGTGAATGCAACGAAAACTCAACTCAAAGATGTATGTCACCTTTTACAAACCAATTACAAATTATTTTCAGGAAAGTTTAATCTATTAAATGTAATCTACAATATTTTTTTTCATACTATGGAATTTAATGGCTACCATCAACTGTTTGATTACTTTTAGTGTTTTATTTACTAGAGAATTTGATTTTAGACCTTGAAATAGTATATTTAGCAAGAACTTATGAAATAAGGATAAAACCTTTGAGATGCATCATCTCATTTTCAAGGGAGTGCCAACACTGTATAAACAGACAGACAACAGACAAACACACACACAGCAACAAACAGACATGAATGAAAACTTTGAAAACATGCACAACAAAATGGCCATTAACAAATAAACAGCAGAATATCACCATCATGTGTAAACCTCATGTATAAACAGGAAAAGCCTTATTGATAACATGAACTGTCCATTTCAAATTAAGCAAACAGAGTGTGTTTAAACACTCCAAATAATATAATTATCTTATTCCAATCTGCTGGGGGTTTAAACATAAACACTCTTTTTTCTGATTGTTTTCATTGCATGAAGAACAAGGAAATAAAACTGAGCAGACTGCCTTACTTGATCATCTGAAGAAGTACAAAATACTGCTGTAAAGAAAGTTTAAATGAATATACACTCCTGAACAAAATCTTAAGACCAGGGGAAACAGTACATAAATTGCCTACTCTCTATTTTTTTGGCTCTTGCTCCTGTTTCTTCTTCTGCCATTTTGAAGCAGTACTTACAACCTGTTTATGATCCACCAGCTCGAAATGCAAATGCTTGTAATGTTTCCCCTGGTCTTAATATTTTGTTCAGGAGTGTATTTAAAGCTGGATGTAGTTTTGTATATTTTTTTGCGACTTGGGAGCCCCCTACAGTTTAGTGAGTGGAATTCACTTTTTAATTTACAATTTAACACTGTCCTGATTACAGTAGATAGCTCTACATGTACATTTATTGCTGTCAGAAAGCAATTTAGTTAAACCATTTTTTTTTTAACCCTGAATTTCATAACACTCACCAAACTTACATACTTACAACAGAAGTTTGTGGGAAGTATGGGAAAGAAACAGAAACCTTTCACCTTTTGTCATTATTAGAATGATGCTGAAACTGATATTTCAGACTTACATAGCTACAGTTTATTTGACTATAAATTGAAGTCGGCGAGTATGTTTTCATGATGACCCTTTAAAGGAGAAGTCCACTTCCAAAACAAAGGTAGTATAAACTGAGGTAGTATAAACTGAGAAACAAGTTTATGAGCACTATATGGAAAGCAATTTCAAGACTAGCGTAAAACACTGATTCTAAAATCGACTTTTAACGTAAAACACGATCAGTGCCTGATAAAAGTTTGGTAATAAGCCATTCACCAAGATATTTTATATGATTCTGTGTAAAATCATAATATATAGGACTTTGAGCACTATTAAGCACCAATTTATTATCCAAAAGTCAGAGAAACTTGCACTTGTAGAAGGTCAGTTTTATGTATGACAGTGTGATCAAGTTTAACACAACAGCCTTTAAAAGTAATGGTAAGCTATTTACATAAATAGAAAAGAAAAGTGGCCCCAGTGTTGAACTTTGGGGCACACCTCTTTCTTGAATAAAAAGATTAGATTTATTAAGTTTTATTCACACTTCAACTGAAAGAGTGTAGTGCACCTTTAACATAGGATTACACATTGTTTTCAATTATGCAGGTGAATTAAACCACAAACCTGCACAAAACTGCATTTTCAAAAGGCCAATAGCATGAAATGCATCTGAAAGCAGATAGCAAATTACATTTCACAACGTGCCATGTAATTTTGCTAAATATAACATTTTTATATTTAGTTTTTATATTTTTAAATATAACATTTTTCTGTTTATACACTCTTAAAAATAAAGGTGCTTCATGATGCAATAGAACAGGGGTCACCAAACTTGACCCTGGAGGGCCGGTGTCCTGCAGAGTTTAGATTCATCTTGCCTCAATACTAGGGATGCAACAATACAGTTAGTCCACGGTTCAATACGTACCTCGGTTTTTATCCACGGTTTTCGGTTCGGTTCTGATATCTTGCCATTTTTTTGCGACAAATTAACAGAATACTCCCGTAAACATATGCACTCTGGAAAAGGCGTGGTGTAGTATATGTCTGCTTATTTTTTCTTTTGAGAGAGGTATTATTTTTTCAAATTGTACGCAAAATAGAATTAGGTTTCATTCATACTGGACGCCAGAGGGCGCCCTTGTGCGTAAAATCCGCATATGCGTCAAAGAAGTAGCGCTGATGACGTTCCGTTCCAGCTTCTCTAATATGGATAAAAGCTTCGCTGTGCAACTTTTAACCATCCATATTCAAAATAGTCATTTGAAGGTATCTCTGTGGCAAATCAATCAGTATTAATAAGCCAATTGGCTGATGACACAACTCTTTTTCTAAAAAATAAAGATCAAGTTCCTTTAGCTTTGGATAAGATTAAGTTTTTTTCCTCTGCTTCTGGTTTATGTCTTAATATTCATAAATGTGAACTTTTATCTGTAAAAGATGCTACTGATGTTAACATTTGTGACATCACAGTCAAATCTGAAGTTAAATATTTAGGTATAATTTTATGTAAAGATCAGAAAAGGAGATTAAAGCTTAATTTTGAACCTGTCCGACGTAAATTAAACTCTTGGTTACAGCGTGATCAGTCAATAACAGGTAGAGTACTGCTTTCTAAAGCAGATGGATTATCTCGGGTTATCTATCCTGCAATGGCACTGGATGTTTCTGTGGAAATTTGTAGAACACTAGACAAAATTATAGTTGATTTTGTTTGGAATTCTAAAACTCATTTAATTAAAAAAAGCGTTATGCTAGCTGATCCGGCTATGGGGGGTTTTGAGTTAGTGGATTTTCCACTCTTAACAATTCGTTTAAAGTTAAATGGATAAAGACATTTTTAAACAACCCCACATCCTGTTGGAATTTTATTCCAAATCATATATTTAATTCAGTTGGAGGTTTACATTTTCTGTTGCACTGCAACTTTGACATCTCTAAAATACTTTTAACTTTATCTTGTTTTCATAAACAAGCTTTAATAAGTTGGTCACTTATATATAATTATAACTTTTCTCCACACAATTATTTTATTTGGACCAATAAAAATATTAGATATAAAAATAAATCTCTTTTTTTTCACAACTGGTTTAATAAAGACATACTTTTAGTTAGTCAGCTTTTAGACAATCATGGTGTCCTTTTTACTTATGAACAATTTATGCAAGAATTTTCTTTTCCTGTCCCCCCAATTCCTGATTGTATTATACCTTTAGTCAACTGTGGCCCCAAAGGTTCTTCAGTCTCTCCAATTTTTGATAACACTAACTTATTTGTTAACCAAAGTCTTCTCAATACCATGTCAAACAAAGATATTCGTTCAATTATTAATAGATCTTAGATTTCTCTACCTGCTTGTGTAAGCTATTGGAATAACATATTTAGTGATATTGAATGGGAAGAGTTTTGGCTTCTTCGACAGAAATTCTTCTTGTCTAATAAAGTTGCTGAAGTCTCTATTAAAATGGTCCATAATTGCTACCCGGTAAATTACAAACTTGCTAAATTTAATAATAGTATTTCCCCCAATTGCTCTTTTTGTCTTAAGTCTGAAGAAACAATCAATCATTTATTTTGGGACTGTGTTTATTGTAAAGTATTTTGGCTTGATTTTTCTAATTTTGTTAACAAGTATTTACTTCCAAACTTCTGTATAACTACCAAAATTGTGTTTTTTGGTTATTCTTTAAATATAGGCTCTTCTCACTGTAAACGTATTAATCTATTGCTATTTCTTGCAAAATTTTATATTCATAAATGTAAATGGTCAAAGAAAACCCCTTACTTTTTTATTTTCAGAAAAGATTTTGATATACATGTGAATTCTATAAGAAACTCTAATAACCCCATCGCAATCAAGACTCTTTCTTGGTGTAAATCCTGTAAGCTAATATAATACGCTTTGGATTATTGGATGTAACCCTCACTGTTGTTTTTTTTTTTTTTTGTTTTGTTTTTATTGTTGTAAATGTGATTGTTGACTGCATAATAAAAAATAAAAAAAATAAAAGCTTCGCTGTTGCTGTAACTGATTAAAACCAAAAAATAACGTTAAACGTTTTGAACGATGAAATGTAAGGACAATAAACACTCGTCTGCATTAATATATGGTTTATCTGTGTTCTTCAAGCCATCATGTATTTTCATAAGCAAATGCTAATCGACATACATAGAATATGAGTATAGAATTTATTGTCTGCCTCATTCTGTGATGAGAATCCACATCAGATCACATAAGGAAGTTATTTCAAACACTGGACAAATGTTGTGAATTAAAAACAAGGTATAATGTTTTTTATAACTTTTGTTTTTATAACTCTTTTGTTGGACAACAGGTTTAGAAAGCCTTATCGTTAAATGCCATTAGAATGGAAGATGCTCTGCGTGTGTTGCTTTTTCAAATATAAGCGGGGAAGCGTTTCCTCATCTCAGCATGTGAAATCGCAGGCAAACATACAACAAATTCCGAGAGAAATAAAACAAGGAAATTATTTAAATACAAAACTGAAAACCCGCAATTCACAAGCGCGTATTGAACCGTGGATGTCGTACCGAGCGGTTCGATATTATATTGAGTATTGTGACATCCCTACTCAATACACCTGCCTAAATGTTTCAAGTATACCTATTAAGACCTTGATTATCTGGTTCAGGTGTTTGATTAAGGTTGGAGCTAAACTCTGTAGGACACCGGCCCTCCAGGACCGAGTGTGGTGACCCCTGCCATAGAAGAACCTTTTTTGTCTAAATGGTTCCATAAAGAACCTTTAACATCTGAAAAACCCTTCTGTTTCACAAAAGTTTTCTTTGTGGCGAAATAAGGTTCTTCATATTATAAAAAAAGTAAGAAAGAGATGGACATTTGGAAAGAGAAAGACATTTGACTGAATGGTTCTTTGTGGAACCAAAAATGGTTCTTCTATGGCATCGCTGTGAATTTTATTTTTAAGAGTGTACCACCAAAAAGTTACAGAAAAATGTCTACTTTTTGTTTGTTTGTTTGTTTGTTTTTTTTAATCCCAGGCTTTCAATGTGGTCTCAGACTTATGGGATTAAATAAATAAATAAATACATTCAGGGTTTAATGCATTCATAATTTTTCATAAACAAAACAATGTATATTTGCATAAAATTATGGTAACCTTTTTATTTTTAATATGTTTAATTATAATTGTATATTAGAAAAAATGCATTCATGTACAGTGTTGGGGAAAGTTACTTTTAAAAGTAATGCATTGCAATATTGCGTCACTCTAAAATGTAACTAATTACGTTACTTAGTTACTTTTCATAGAAAGTAATGTGCTACATTACTTTTTAAATCTGGGCAGGGCTTGCATGGTTGTTTTAGTATAAAAAATATTTTTGCCAAACGTAAAAAGCCCTTTTTACATCAGAAGTGAAATGAATACACCTCAGGCTGAAGGAAAAGTAAATTAATGTCTATACAGTAGAATGCAAGAGATGAAATGTATATACTCTTCAGATATATATATATATATATATATATATATATATATATATATTATTATTAAAAAATAATATATTTATATAAAATATAAATATATTATATTAAAAAAATGAAGCATAAATGCTATCTAAAGTCATTTTTGGTTAATAATATGGTTTAACTGGATCATCGAAGGTCAGCAGCAAAGACACTGGTTAATAAAATAGGATTAAATATGTAAAAGATATTTTGTCGACTTAGAATTATAAGGTTCTATCTGACATTTTTGTCAAAATTGAGTTATTCACATATCACATGATGTTTCTTTTGTAAGCTGTGTACATTTTTGACCTTTTATTAGAAACCAAAAATGGTTCTATCTACAGAAGTATATGGAATGCAAAAACATTGAAGCTCAATCTCTCAAAAGTGCTCAGAATGCAGATAGAACCTTTTAATTCTAAGGCGACAATTTGTGTTAATTAACATTTAATTATTGCAGGTTTGCATCATATTCTGAGTTTGCATTTCATTAATTTATTCATTTTGAGGAATACTGAATACTGATTTTTTTTTGCGAGTGAGATGAATTAATGCATGTTCACATTTAGTCTAGAACTACAGTAACATCATGTTTACACAGCGCACACAATACCTCTGCACTTACTTCCGATGTCTCTCAGCGTGGGGACAGGAGACTTTTAGTCAATAAATGGGAAAACAAAGTAACTGGAATTACTTATTTGATAAAGTAACTCAGATATTGTCTTGTAAATTAAAAAGTAGTGTGTTACTTTTACTAGTTACTTGAAAAAAGTAATCTGATTACGTAACTTGTGTTACTTGTAATGCGTTACCCCCAACACTGTTCATGTACTCTTTTAATTCCCATTAGTATGACCACAACAGTGGGACCCACATGTAAATGTCACTTCTTGATATTATTGAGAGAGGGCGCTCAAACACAAAACATCACACACATTTCAGGGACATTTTATAATACCACTAGAGGGCGTCGACTCATTTCCATTTGTTGACGCTTGTAAAATTGCAGAAGAACCACTAGAAGACATAAATGATCTGACAAAACTTTAGTCAAATCACCTGTCACATTTAATTGATTTTTATTTTTATTAAATGAATAGACTTTAAATTGTAGCACTTTTTATATGATTTTGACTGATCAGCCTTAAATGCATGAAAGTATTTTGTTCATATTATTTTGATTTTTTGTTTATTTAAAAAACAATATAACAGAATGTCAGTTCAAAGAATTGACAGCTCCTTCAGCCGAATGACTTTTATGGACCTTCCGCACCTCCGGGCGAGATCATCTCCCAAAAGTCCTGAGCTGAAATCAACAATCTCACTGACTTTTCACCAAATCTCCCAAAGAGGGTCATCCCCCAAAGCTGGCTGAAAAATGGGAGTCCCTGCTGTGATTGACGTTTCGAAAGAAGCCCGTCCAGATGGAGAGGTGTGAGAAAGTCTCTCAGCAATAGAGCCTGAGGGGGGAGGAACATTATTCCCTCAACTGCTGAGTCACATGAGCCTCTTTGTTTGACCCGCAGCAGCTGATATGTACAAACACACGCACATGGCTGGAGCGTGGGACTGGTGCGGCACTCACCCACCTAAACAAACAATGAAGAAAATCAGCAGGCATCTAAGAAACAAATGACAGTCGGCCCACTAAATGAGTCGGAGATCCAACTGAGCCTCGTTCATCTCTACGAACCACCTTTGACCGGCACGAAGTTCCTGCTAACACACACACTGTCTGCCTTTTATAATTAGCCGGCATCATTATTCATGAGGCTTTCCGATATCCCCAGACTAATGAGATGATCGACACCTAATCAGGCTTACGTCTCTACTGAAGTGGCCTGAGATGTATTTGTTCGCTTTGGGAGGGGGAGAACGAGCGTTCCCCTCTCTCTCTGTGTCTCTCGCGCTCTCTCCTTTTTTCTCCTTGATGTGAACAACTGATGACCCGGGAATGCGCGATCCCCCGGGGATTAGGGTTTGCTGGAGTCTATGGGTATGAAACACTGCCATCTGCCACCGGGCACATTCATATACTCGGCAGAAGGCCACATCGTTTGTTGATTTAAATGGAGAACTTAACTTTCCCAGGACAGTATGACCCTAGCGCCCCCACCTCCTATGCAATACTGTCTGCGAGTGAACGGGAACGAGGCCTATTTTAAGGGATTCCCGTTACCACATGATGATGGATCTCCTTCGCACAATATGGCAGTGTGTCTGTGGATTCTGGGGGTGTGGGAGCATCTCCTCAGTTGATTGGTAGAATGCTAATGATTCTGAGAAAATTCCAAACGGCTTCATCCGAGCTGTTAGAGCCCGAGCACCTAAGCTGCTGCCGCAGACACAAAGTCAGGCTTTGGCCATTGTTGGACCAGATGCAAGGGTGGTACTTCAGACCATTAGACTGAATGCTGGCGTTAAGTGTATAATTAGCCAAAATAACCCATCTCAACTAGTCGTTATCAATCTTGAGCAGTAACTAGCCGAGAGTAGCGAATTAATGACATTTTTCATTCGTGACAGTAGCAGTGGTGAGCGTGAGAAAACGCTACTTTTTACTACTAATAAAGATATTTTGGTCACATTGCGTTGCACTCGCAGCTTGCTTTGAAAAAATGCAAGACGCAGTGGAATGGGAAAAAGGCCTAGAGACATGCTTTTTAAAAGCTGAACTCGTTTTAACTTGAGCTTTGAGCAATCTTTTTGGATTGCCGTGCAATAAGGGAGACACAATGCTCAAACACGTCCAGCAAGCATGTTTACATAGAAAAACAATGGAAAAGTGGTACAGTAGAATAGAAAAATACATTTTGTGTGAACGGTCCCTTACAGCGGGGAAAACTAAAGCTGCAAAGATTTATTTTAGTTATTGTTTCAAAGACGATCACTCATTCAATCACTGAGTTCCAGTTTTTTAATCATTTGGTTCTAGTCTTTCTAATGAGAGTTAATGTGTCTGTTTAGTGTATTGAGACATGTTTTATTTTGGGCAAAATAAAAATTATAAATCATTGATTATAAAAATAAATGATATGGTGATCTAATATGCTGATTTGTTGCTCAAGAAAAGCTGGTCACACTTTATTTTAAGGTCCAATTCTCTCTATTAAAGGAGAAGTCCACTTCCAAAACAAAGATTCACATATAATGTACTCACCCCCTTGTCATCCAAGATGTTCATGTCTTTCTTCAATCGTAAAGAAATTATGTTTTTTGAAGAAAACATTTCAGCATTTTTCTCCATATAATGGACTGCTATGGTGCCCCGATTTTGAACTTCCAAAATGCAGTTTAAATGTGGTTGTAAATGATCTCAGCTGAGGAAGAAGGGTCTTATCTAGCGAAATGATCGGTTATTTTTATTTAAAAAATACAATTTAAATACTTTTTAATCTCAAACACTCATCTTCCCTTGCTCTGCCTGAACTCTGTGTATTCTGGCTTAAGACAGTTAGGGTATGTTGAAAAACACAGATCACGTATTTTCTCCCTCAACTTCAAAAATCATTTCAAAATCATCCTACATCGCTGCAGAAGTACCGACACAGTCTTTGCAAAGTGAACATGCAAAGAAGATCAAACACCCTTAACAAAAAAGGTAAAACAGCGCTATAGGATAATAGATATGCTAATAAGCAACGAATTAATAGTGAGAATTGTTCCCTATACTAAAGTGTTATTGAAAAGTTTCTTACTATGAATGTTAAAAACAGTCATGCTGCTTAATATTTTTGTGGAATCAGTTTTTTTTTTTTTTTTTTTTTTTTTTTTTCAGGATTCTTTGATGAACAGCAAGTTCAAAAGGATAGAATTTATTAGAAATAGAATCTTAAAATTGACAATATCTATAAATCTGTACAAATTTAATGAATGATAGTGTAATTAATTTATAAGTAGCTTGTAGTGTAGCTAAGTACTTTTAAAAAAGTGTATTTTAACTACTTTTTGAACATCTTGAAGTTGTAGATGTTATAGTTTTAAAGTATTGGGAACTAACTAGATAAATTTAACTGCGTTATGGAATTTATTACAAAATAAATGTAACTGTAAACCGTTCTACCTGATCTCATGACGAAAACATACCTGTGGGAACTTTTTCGCAAGACACGAAATATGTACCAATAAGTACACATCACTGCGGTTTCTAACAAAAATGAAGCAGTAAATGAAGCACTAGAAGCAGTAAAACAGCCAGTACTTGTAATTTCCATACACAGTTATGATTGCAGCTCCATATGTTTCACTTTCCGGACGTAACTAGCTTGCTCATCGCCAGCTCTGCCGGCACAAAATTGGATTTAGGATGCGGGTACAAATTCCGTAAGACATGACTTGTGATGAAAGATGAGCTGAAAAGATAATAGATCGAAAAACAAGCTAAAATGGCAAGCTTGTGATTGTGTTTTTATGTCACATTCACTGTCTGCTAGGTTTAGTTGTAGTGCAGATGGTACGTTATTTTAAAACGTCACGGAGTATTAGAGTTATAGCGCCACCCAATGGACATTTCAAGTCAGAACTGCGGTGACAAGTACAAAACCAACGTCACATAAAACGTACCAAATGTACGTTCATTTAGTGACACTGTGGACATTTCACAATCAACATGTCGCGAAACGTACATGGCATACATATTTTGCATCTTGTAAAAACGTTCCCACAGGTACGTTTTTGTCATGAGCTCAGGCTGAATCCGTTATAGTTACTGAGAAAAAAATGTATAATTACAGTTACTTACGAAAATGTTAATGATTACATCTGAATATTTCTTGTAGTAATATTTACTATTTCTTGTTATGATTTTAAATCTGTATTTTAACTCAGAATGATCTTAAAGTAAAAAGAGGTGTTCTTTATTTTGTGGTGGCTGTGCTTTAAAATTGAATTATTATAATCTTAATTCAAGTGATGATGGATTTTGAAAGTCTGACAGTAATCATTGCTGAGTTCTACTATAATGTTAACCCTGCCTGCTTTAAATGTTAAAAATAATTAACAGTTGAAAATATTTTGTTAGTAATTTAGAAAAGTAATCAAATGTAATCAGTTACATTATTTTAATAAAGTTGCATTACTGTAATAAATGGGGTAACCTTTTTCCAAAGTAACTTTCCCAACACTGGTTTTAAAGTAGCTTCCTAACTCTGCTTATTATTCATGAATGTACTTGAAATCTGTGACTGCACTATTGAGATTATTCTTGTTTGGGCCAGAAACAAGGTTTGATTGTTGTTAGAAAATCTTGAATTCTTAAATGTTGAATATAAATGTCACATGATCACTAGCATTCCCATGGGAGAAAAATTGGTCAACCAGTACAATAATCCCCATTGTGTTTCAAAAAATACTATGCCTTTAGTGCACACAATCAGATTGCCTTTATAACAGTTCACTTTGTGGAAGAAACCGCAAACCATCAGATTTTTGCTTTGTAGTTCGCTACTAATCACTTGATCGCATGCAATCTGCAACCGCAAAATTCAGCAGAATTTAACTGCTTGTCATTCATACATCTTCAGGCCCATGCATGCATTATTAACATTTTTATTTTGTATTTGCTTTCCCCCTGCTTTCCATTTAACACATTTTCCCCGAAAATCAACACAAAAAATGTGAAGCCTGCTGATCTTATCAGTCCCGACTCTGAAAGGCATTTATTGTTGTCTGTGCATCAACATACATCAGACGTAGATATTTTATTAGCTCTGTATGTGCACAGATTTGCTAAATATGACACCATCACACACACATTCATCCACAGGACAACAGACACCTGTGTGCTGTTTAGTGTCGCTCATCTTAGGACTGCTTCAGTTATCATACATATCTCTGCTGTTTTCTCTTACACTTTATTATGTGATTAGTGTTGAGAACTCACTCATGGTTCAGCACTGTCCTCATCACACCCTCACAATAACATCTGCCATTATCTTCCAGAATATGTCCACATTCTCACTTTGTGGAACAAGACCCAGTGATAATACAAATAACCGATAGCGCTCTTCTATAGAAGGGTGTTGCATGATGAGTGTTTTAAGGGGGATTACCCAGTGATAGGACAGAGTGTCTTGCTTCCTGCTTTAAGAATAGCAATATTGGAAAGCAAGAGTGAGGCCACAGAGAAACAACACCTTTACAATTCTGCCACATATGTTTATACCCAACTTCATGCATGTTTATTAGCAAACTGCTTAAGCTAATTTGCTCATTTTTACCAATGCAACCATTAAACTTAACCCAGGCTCACTAGAAAAACCCGGTGACATTTCTGCAATATTATGATATTATGTTGCTTATTGCAAATTTAGTGACACTTTCAAAGTGAAATATCTAGCGAATGGCATTAAAAGTGTGTTCGGTTTTATCCGAAACAAATGAATGTGAATCTGGCAACGTCTGGCATGTCTGTCTAACAAGTAAATGGTCTATCATATCAAAAATAGTATACCACATGCACTAAACCCTACCATAAACCTTTAAGCTCTTTTATTGTGACTCCTGTTTCATGGGAAACATACCCAAGCGCTTCAAAACCACTGTACCAGGTGTGCTACTGAGCAAGTTTACGGTCAGAAAAGCCATACATATGAAGCTGATTGTTATGCAAACATCAAAATGTATTAGTTTATAAACTAGATAAAAAAAGTTAGATAGATGGATTACATAGATGTTGTAGTTAGCATGTTTCCAGCAAGTTACTAGCATGTTGCTAGTCTGTTTTAGCATGATTATCATGTTACTAGCATGCTGTTAGCATGATTAGCAAGTTGCTAGCATGTTTTAAATATGATTAGCAAGTTGCTAGCATGTTTCTAGAATGCTTAAAAAGTTGCTAACATGTTTCTAACATGATTAGCAGGTTGCTAGCATGTTGTTAACATAATTAGCTAGTTGTTAGCATGTTTCTAGCATGATTAACAAGTTGTTAGCATGTTGTTAACATGTTTCTAGCATGGTTAGTAAGTTACTAGCATGTTTCTAGCATGATTATCATGTTACCAGCATGATTCTAGCACAATTAACAAGTTAATAGCATGTTTCAAACATGATTAGTAAATTGCTAGCATGTTGCTAGCATGTTTCTAGCATGATTAGTAAGTTGCTAGCATTTTTCTAGCATGATTATCATGTTACCAGCATGATTCTAGCATGATTAGCAAGTTAATAGTATGTATCAAGCATGATTAGCAAGTTACTAGCACGATTAGCATGTCAATACATGTTGCTAGCATGATTAGCAAGTTACTAGCATGTTTCAAGCATGATTAGCATGTTAATAGCATGTTGCTAGCATGATTAGCAAGTTATTAACATGTGGCTAGCATGATTAGCATGTTACTAGCATGATTAGCAAATTACTAGCATGATTCTAATTGCTAGGCTTGGCTAGATAAATAAATAGATTGTAAATATTAGATAGAATGGAAGTTTAAAGTTTCTCAAGCCAACCTAATTATTCTCTATGGTAAAAGTGTTGTGCAAGAAACCATGCAAATACTAATCAATAATCTGCTTCTTTAATTAAAATAATTCTGAAAAGGAGTAAAAGCTGGTGTTTTACAGCAACTTGCGATCATTTCAGCTGGAAACTGCAGTGAATTTTATGTATAGGAATGTTTTGGAGTTTTGCAAAAATATTAAGCAGTTAAATTATTTAATAATTAAAACTATTTACATTTTAATCATTTAAAATTTTGGCAATTGTTGGCAAATATGTATGAATTTTCCATACAATCTGCTTAAGCTCCAGTTTCAATTAGATGACCCTTCATGCTTACCCTAGTGAAAAAAAATATAATAAAATGTTTTGGAACTACAATTATTTTAAGCTAAGTATACTACAGATACATTTACAAATGCATGTACTTAATAAAAATACCTTGCAATTATACTTTTAGTTTACAAAACTGGTATACTTAAAATCTGCTGAAATGGAACAACTAATTTTGTACTTAATGCACTTTAATTGTGCAGAAGTAGTGCTGAAGTCCAACTAAAGATATACTTAAGTATATTTGATTGTGCTAAAGTGAAACTATTGCAAGTATACTTTACACTGTAAAATGTAATTAGTTGACTGTACTTGTGTGAAAAGTGTGAAAACTGATTGCCTTAAAAAACTGCCAAGTAAAGTGGAATAGGAATAGTAAGTTGTACTGACAAATGCTTACTTAGTATAGTTTACTTACACAAGAGTTGTAGTAACTAACAAAGAACTGTTGAGGGTACTTGATTCTTTACTTTAGGTTTATTCTTGACTTAGTATAGCTACTCACTGACTCCCAGAGTGCATTGCGACATGAATAAATGATGCAATTGCTTTGCTTTACTGTTGTTGTTTGTATTTACCAATTTCATTTGCTGTCTTGTTTCAGTAGTAGCACAACAAAAAACAAACAACAACAACAAAAAAGCTAATAAAATGGTTATTGATACAGTTAACAAAAATAAATAAAATTGAGTTGTTACCATTGTTGTGATTCACATGCTGAATGTTGAAGTCTGTGTGTGACTCACACACATTACCCCAAATATTAAAAGATTGTATCAATCCAGTTAAAAGCTTCTTATGGTGTTTATAATAAAACAAAACAAAACAAAACAAAACCAACAAACAGTGAACTTGTAAAAGATTATCAACATGAAAAATACACAACCTAATGATTTAATTAGAAAATAGGTTGCTTTCTAAAAGCAACCTATTCATTACTTTTCTTTCTTTGAAATCAAATAACTCTGATTTCATGTTGCATTGCTGCATCAATAGAAAGAAAACTACAGTAATATAAACAAAGTTCCAAGTGCCCAACCAAAAGTAACACTATTCACTTTAATGGTGAGTATTGAGAAAGAAAGAAAAAAAACTTTTCAGGAAAATCAAAATTAATGTATGAAGTCAGCTTATGTGATGTTCTCTCAAATATTTCAGTTGTATTGAAAATTCAACATTCAAGATGACTTTGGGAAATGAGTGAATGCAAGTAGTGAAAGAAAGATGTGAGTGAAAAGTCTACTAAAAATTGCCCCATCTCAAAAACTTTCCTTTCTTCTTCTTCTGTTGTCATGTTGCACATTAGCAACATATTGGTACACTGCTGCCTCTCACTGGTTTATTAATGTCATTGGTTTCTTTGTGTATACTTGAATATTTTAAGTAAACATCACTTAAATGCAGTAAGTAAATTGTTTTAGTTGCCTTGAAAGTAGCTGTAACTTAATAAAACCTAGTAAGTATAGTAACTAAGATAACTAATTATATCTAAGTAAGGTTCACTTTCAAATATTTTACATTTAAAGACCGATATTATTCAAAGATCATACAATCCTTATCAAGGGTGACATTTTAGGCTTAATATTAGGAAATGTGCATTGTGCACAAGTAGTACTCTAAATAAAGTTTAATTAGAATTTTTATATCAGTATGTCGCAAACGATTTGTTAGTATTAGGTTTAAACTATAGTTACTATGAAATAAATATAGCTTAAATATATAACTTTTTTTTCTAGGGTAGTTGTTTTCCAAAAATTGTACTAATCAACTACTAATCAAATTGTACAAATTTATAAAAAATCAACAACTTGTAAAAGACTGTGATGGTAATTTAACCCTTTAACTATTAATCCCATTTTTGAACACAGACATAAAAATGCACTGTCCAGACTTAAATTTTTATAATTCATGAGTGAAAACATTTGTAATATGATTTCGATGTACATTTTGGTAGTAATGCAATGTCTGACTTTAAAATGCCTTTCAAAGGATGAATTTTGAGATTTTAAGTTTTGAACTGATATATAATTTCTTATGATTTCTAAAGCGTGAAAGGGAAAAAGGCAACGAAGAAAGTCTTTTGTGACAAAGGTCAGAACTCATGACATATACTTTTGACATATATTAATCTATTACTTTTCCTACATAATTTGTAATATGGTAAAATATCTATTTAGGAGTCTTAGACCTTTCCAACGGTATAGTTTGTCATGATTAGATTAGGATTTATTTGTAATATGGTGGACTAAACTTAGGCGTCCCACAGAGTGGACGGTGACAATTAAAGGGTTAAGTGGCACTAGTTGCAGCACATAATTACTTTTTTCAGACACATTTCCCAAACATTTCCTTCATCTACTTTTGGTCCGTCAAAAAAGATTGTACCGTCTACAAAGGCACACCATTTGTTGTGCCACTTTTGCTGTCAGGATGCTCAAACAAACTTTTTTATTGTTTTTTGCATTATTACACACTATTGTTCCTCTTTAATACTGTAAAGCTGCTTTGACACAATCTGTATTGTTAAAAGCGCTATATAACTAAAGGTGACTTGACTTGACATTGACAAATTGGGAAATTCTACCTTTCTACAGAAAATAAGTTCAAAATAAGTGCAGAAATGGCATTAAAGGTCAGCAGGTTTTGTCTGAAATATGCTGATGGTCCAGTCTTCATCTGTATTTATTCTTCCCCTGTGTCATTGTTTTGCTAAAATGTGCCAAATGAGGGATTTTCTCAGCAGAACGCTTCAGAGGTGTGAGCACCATTTGGGCCAGAGCGAGTGCGGTTTATATGAACCAGGATTTCCTTAGCCAGAATGGAGACTGTGAGTTTTGTCCCAGTAAATTGGCTTTCTCACCTCTTTAGTTTGTGTTACTGTGGGAAAGGAGCCGGTGAAAGTGCTGTTTACCAGCATTCCTGAACTACACCATCTGTCACAGGCACCATCAGCGTCCCGAGCACCTTCTTGCACTGTCCCAACACCAATATTTAGCTTTCTCTGATAGTTTTTTGACTTAGATGCTTTCGAAGTGCTTTCAAAGTGTTAATATGTTTGAATTACACACTATATAAGGGTATTACTATGATATGAAGATATGAATGGTTGGCCTGTGGCCCACTATCACAGCCTGGGAAACACCAGAGGCGACAGGAGTGATTAAAAGAGGGGGAGGGACATGAACACAAAGTCTAAGGCTTCTGTGAGACGTCTTTCTCTCATTTCCATTCCTGTTATTGTTTTGTTGGTTTTCGTCTTCTGTTTTAATGCAGTCTGGGTTGTATTTACTTTGTGTGGTGTTGTTCATGCTTTTTTGAGGTTGAGGGAATGTCACCTTATTCATGTTAACATCAGATTTGACTTGCTTATACCAAGTGACAGATTACAGAAGAGTTTGATTGGATGCACAGCTTTTGATGTCCTATGATGAACAAAAATGTACAAAAATACATTTCAGTCAATGTTTTATTTCGTTTATTTAAACTTCAGAAGACCTAAATGTTACTTGGGATGCACTTTCTTCAGTGTATCCATGACCCTGTCAGGACAGACCTAAAACCCATTTTTTCTCCACTTGAGAAACGCTGGTCTGAAGGACCCTAAAGGATTTAGAAATTGAATCAAACAACCTCCATCCATCTTCCTTTTACCATTCAAGGGCATCTCATGGTTCACAATGTTCTGGTATTAAATTAGTTCTTCAGGGTTTGAGATGAAGTGGTTAAGTTGCTTTGAATAATGAACTTCCTCAGTCAAATATTCAGAGCTCTTAGTATTGTTGGTGTTTTATTATGCTGTTTGATAGGACACATTACTTTTCTTGGATGTGTTAAAAAGTGCTTCATTCAACTTTTTTCCATTTACTCTCCTTTTTATACAAAAAAAAAAAAAAATAAAAAATGTAAATATGGAATAATGAAATTTATAGGAAAGAAATAACCATCCAGTGTAAAAGGTGGAACCATGGTACAGTGTCAGTATCTATTTAAATAACATGGTACAATTTCAGTTCCATGATATATTTGAAAATACCATAGTATTACAGTCTGATACAATAAATGTACTATGTACACAGTAAGGGTTTTTGTAAATATCATGAAATTTGTGTGATAAGAATATCCAAAACATAGCATTACCATGTAAAATAAATAAATAAATATTGAAGTGGCAGAATTTATCTTTATTGCCTGCTCACTACTGTTTGTTTATTTATTTATTTATTTAATTTTATTTTGGACTTTGATATGGGTGTGTATTAGCATTCCACTATATTGATATCATCAGTGTTGGGGTTAAAGCATTAAGAGTTACATAATCAGATTACTTTTTCAAATAGTAAACAGAGCTGGGTAGATTACGTACAAATTGTAATCCATTACTGATTTCAAATTACGTGACAAAAATTGTAGTTAGTAACGTAATCCATAATATAATCAGACTACTTTTTGATTATTTTTGACCTAACTCATTTATCACATTGTTTTAAATAGAATAATACTGTACCATGTTGACATAAAAATACAAAGAGTAAGAAAATATATTCCATTTGTTGTTATTAACAACATGAAGTGCATTAAACATTATATTACGTCAAGGTTTCCCAAACTGGTCTTTGTGAAGGAACTGCAGAGGGATAATGAGTTTATGAAAAACTAGTAATTAATTATATCATAAAAATATTAAATCAAAATAAAAAACGTACTAAAAAAAAAATATATATGCAAATGTGATACATAATTATTAAAATATTTATTTTAAAATCTCAGGGGTACCTCAAGTAAAAATATTAGAGGAAAGAGAATCAGATGACAAAAAAGTTTGTGAATTTGTGCATTTTAATGTCTTTGAAAGACAAAAGCTTTCCAAAATCAATGTGTTTATCAGTAGGTGCAATGTTGAAACACTTCTTAAACCTAAATTGATTTTTGTAAATCAGTGGTCACATGCTCTGTAGACACCTGAATAATGACTGATCTTTGTGTGAATGTACAAAAATCTTTCTGAATGTATATAAGCAGTAGGCTATTATAGAAAAGAACATTTAAATATAAAAAAGCGGAATTAGGGAGAATCAATAAATTATGAATAACTTATTGCTCTTGTGTAAATAATATGTAATCATGTAATCCATTAAAAACTAACTGTAATCTGGTTATGAGTATTTTAAAATGCAATTTAATCTAATTACAAGTGCTTAATTTTTTAAATCTGATTGTGTAATCCAG
Organism: Cirrhinus mrigala; assembly: GCA_036247105.1. Classification (NCBI taxonomy): domain Eukaryota; kingdom Metazoa; phylum Chordata; class Actinopteri; order Cypriniformes; family Cyprinidae; genus Cirrhinus; species Cirrhinus mrigala. Next base: position 6,228,437 of record CM070019.1, on the reverse strand, counting down.
ATTACATGTAATCAGTTAATACCCAGCTCTACTAGTACGTAATGCATTACTGCTAAATTTACAACAGATTATCTGATTTTCTTTTTTTTTTTTTTCAAATAAGTAGCTCAAGTTACTTTGTTTTCTCATTTATTAAGTGTTGAGAAAAAATTGGGAGTTTGGTGCAGAGGCATTTCCTTCAGCCTGAGGATTGTTAATTTAACTTTTGGTGTGAATAAGCCCTTACAGTTTTGGCTTTTTTTGTTATCAAAAACCAATAAGCAAGCCCATCTCAGGTGACAAAACGGAAATGCAAAAGTAGCGTAATGCATTAATTTCCATGAAAGGTAACTAAGTAATGCAATATTGTAATGCATTACTTTTAAAAACTTTACCCAAGACTATCATTGTACTGATATAGTAATATTCCAAAATGTTCAAAAAGTAAATAAATAATTGACCACAAATTGCACCCACATGACTTCTCCAGCATCACACCCTTAATGCCTCCTAAACAATAGTAACAGTTAGTTGCTAATTCTATTCAAACTCCTGCACGAGGTCCTTTGATCTGCTACAGTCATCCAGTAGTGCTCATCTGCATCTGTACTGAGCTACTTCCTATTTGTCATCTCTATTTAACACGTTGGCTTATTAAAGAGGCACAGTAGGCGGCTGATCTGCGGTGGGGGATGAGGAGCGTCTCACCGGTGTGTTTGCTGTTATGAGAGCTTCAGTACACAAAGAGTTTTATTTTCAAGTACAATATTTAAATATCTGTAAAACAAGATAAATATCGTGTTCTATGAAGATATTTTGTAAATTTTCTACCGCAAATATATCAAACTTCATTTTTGATTAGTAATATGCATTGCTAAGAATTTCATTTGGACAACTTTTAAGGTGATTTTCTCAATATTTGGATTTTTTTGCACCCTCAGATTCCAGATTTCCAAATAGTTGTATCTCAGCCAAATATTGTCCAATCCTAACAAACCATACATCAATGGAAGGCTTATTTATACATAATTTATACAGCTTATTTATGTATAAATCTTAGTTTAAAAAAAAAAAAAAAAAAAAAAATTTGTATTGTGGTCACATACAGACTTTATATTATACTGTTATACAGAAACAGAAAGTTTCCAATGAGGAAAATAATAATAATAAACTTAGTATAATAGTAAAATAAACTTAACATAAAATAATCAATCAATCAGTCAGTCAATAAATAGACATCACATATTATTAGATATGTTATTTTGTTTTAAAGACATATAGATATTTACTGGAAAATTAGACCAGATTACTGTTTTTTTTTTCTCTCCCTTGCATTATATGAATGTACTGTAATTATGTAACCATAAACTGTAAAAAAATAAATTTTCAATGTTGTAAATATTATTGAAGTATGTTTTACAAGAAAAATTAAATCTTACAACTTAAATACAATCTTAAATCCCAATCTAAATCAACTTACAATCTTTTTTTTATTATTATTATTATTTTTATTTTATGTGGTACTTGCTGTTTCTTTGTAATTATCTTTGAAAGTTACTAGCAATTACTGATTAAAATGTTCAAACGCCAATTTTTTTTAATGTATAAAAATGTTCTTTTACATAAAATATCAGTTTAACTCAACATTGAGTTTATTATTTCTTTGTAATTATCTTTGAAAGTTACTAGCAATTACTGATTAAAATGTTCAAACGCCAATTTTTTTTAATGTATAAAAATGTTCTTTTACATAAAATATCAGTTTAACTCAACATTGAGTTTATTATTTCCAACATTTTTTTTTTTTTGATAGATTTATAAAGCCATTTAGTTTGTTTATTTGTTTCATTATTTATTTGTTTATTTAGCTATTCTAACACTTCAGGTAATTTCTCCCCTCATATTTGTAATTTCATGAGTATTTTTGTCACATTCCACAGCATTTCTGTCTCAATCATGCTGAATTTCTGACGCAGCCAAGAATTACAGTAATAACAGTAATTGTATAATGATGATTGTCATGGAGTGCATAAAGTCCGACTTGACAAACTCTCATAACATCTTACTGTTTGTTCTGAGCCAAAGCTTCATTACAGAATATTTTGGAGAACACAAACTGCATTTTTTCCATTCCATTGTAGGGGTAAATAAGGTACAAAAATGACAGTTTTGTAATTTTTAATATGAAAGTATATACATACAATCTCCTTTACACAACTTGTCACAGGCCTTTACATCATAAACCATGATGGATTCCACAGAAAAACTCTCTAGAAAGAGAATGTCAAAGTTTCTGTATAGTATTATTGATCTTGTCTAAGTCAGTCTTTACAACAATCCTGCTTAAAAGATGTCATACTTTTCATTGCGGTTTCTTCTCCGGGTAATGACAGACTCAGTCTTTTTCCATCGAAAACCTCTGATCAGATTTTTGGTGACAAAGCAAGTTTGCGTGGAGGTGCAGGCCACCAATAGAGGGCGCGTGCTGTTGGCCGAGCGGCTCTCATTGATTCAGCCCATTCATTCACATGACTTTAACACACGCACAAAGATACATGAGCCATGAAGGGCTGTTTAGTGAAGCCCTCTCTGTGTCTTTACATGCCGGCAGCCTTTGCATTATGCAGCCGCCGGCTATGGTGTAAAATTGAATTACCTGTTACAATGCGTGCTATACACTGCAATCAGGATGGCTTTCTTTTCCCACAGCGCGGCGTGAGGGAGGGGTGTCAAGGGTAGAAAGCAGACACCAGCTTGTGGGAAAGAGATATAATTCAATCAGATCACAAAATGGCCAAGACCCGTTTTGTTGTCATGAAGTGCTGCACTGAATTCAAAGTAGCTGGTGTGTTAGTAAAAGGCAGATGGATACACTCATTAGGTTAACACACTCTAACCAAGTCCAAGTTAACAAATGCACATCAATAATATGACAATCCACTTCATTTGTTTAAAAAGCTTATTGAACCAAAAAAAAAAAAAAAAATTATCAGTCGTATCAAAAGAAACTATAGAAAATCAACGGCGGTATGTTTGGGAATCTAAACTGCAAGTCAGAGAAATTATGTGGCTTTTTCCAAAAGAAGTAACACAAAGTACCATGGTGTTACCATGTTTTTGCGCAAGCACTATTCTAATATTATGATATTCTTTGACAATACCATGTAAACACCACTGTATGAGAATTAATTTGGTATGGTAAATGTGAAACCACCATAATAATATCATGTTTTGTGCATGTACTATGGTACTCTTTTCAAAGCCTTGGAATACCATGGAAATACCATGAAAACCATACAATACCATACAATACCATACAAATTACTATGATATTACCATGCTTTCTCATATGCACTATTGTAATACTATGCAAATACCATTGCATGAGATTATTCAGTATTATGGTACATGTGAAAGCAACGTAGTAATACCATGTTTTTCATAGTACATGTACTATGATATTGAAACAACATGTAAAAACCATGGTATTTGAATATAGTAATCACTCAGAACCATGGTTTTACCGTGCTTTCTCACATGCTCCATTGTTATACCGTGGTACCATTTTAATATAATGAAAATTAAAATGCATGAAAATATGAAATGAAAATGAGCATGCATACCAAAGTAATACTGTGTTTCTGGATATGTACCATGGTATTCTTTGCAATGCTGTGGAATACCATGTAAATACCATTCAGTACCATGATATTACCAAGTTTTGCACAGACACTATTGTATTACAATGACATTTTTGACAATACCATGCACATTTCATGGAAAATGTGAATGAAAATGAAAATATGAAATGAAAATGAGCATGCATTTATTCAGTACTATAGTGTATGTGAAATTACCATAGTAATGCCATAGTTTTGGATATGTACCATGGTATTCTTTGCAAAGCCGTGGAATACCATGTAAATACCATGGTCAATGAATATAGTAATCATTCAGTACCATGGTATTACCATGTTTTGCGCATGCACTTGTATTACAATGACATTTTTGAATATGCCATGCACATATCATGAAAATGAAAATGCATGAAAATATGATATGAAAATGATCATACATTTATTCAGTACTATAGTATATGTGAAACTACCATAGTAATTCCATATTTTTGGTTATGTACCATGGTATTCTTTGCAATGCTGTGGAATACCATGTAGATACTTTGGTATATGAATATAGTAATTATTCAGTATCATAGCATTATCATGTTTTGCACATGCACTGTTGTATTACAATGACATTTTTGATAATTCTATGCAAATATCATGAAAATTAAAATGCATGAAAATATAAAATAAAAAATTATTCAGTAGCATAGTATATGCAAAACTACCAAAGTACCTATTTGGGGTTATGTACCATGGTATTCTTTGCAATGCCGTGGAATACCATATAAATACCATGGCATATGAATATAGTAATCATTCAGTACCATGGTATTAGCATGTTTTGCACATGCACTTGTATTACAATGATTTTTTTGACAGTACAATGTAAATGTCATATAAATATGTAATTATTCAGTATGGTATATATGAAACTACCATGGTAAAACCATGCTTTTTGTACATGTATTATGGTCCTATTCGCAATTCTTTGGAATACCATGTAAATACTTTGGAATATCCATGTTTTTGCACATGCACTATTGTAATAACATGGCATTCTTTGTCAATACCATGTAAATATAAATATGCAATCATTCAGTACCATGATGAAACTACCATGGTAATACTATGTGTTTTGGATATGCAATGCCATGGAGTATCATGTAAATACCATATTATATGAATAGTCATTCAGTACTGTGGTATATAGTATTTTGGCAGAATAGTCATGCTGAGTCTTTTTGGACTTATATCATGATTTCTTGAAGTATAAAAGTACTATAGTATTACTATAGTATGTTTTTTTATTTCAATATAGTAACTTGGTAATTTAATTTCTTTGAAAAATGTACTATAATATTCCTTAAAGTTTCTTATATTATAATATAGTTTTCTATATTACCATGTAAATACCATGGTAAATGAAAATGGTAATAATTCAGAACCATAATACAAGTACAATAAATCTAATGACAAATCTGCTAAAAAAAATGGTCACACTTTAGTTTGGGGACCAATTCTCACTATTGACCAACTATTAACTATGACTTCTGCCTCAATAAACACCTAATTTGCTACTTATTAATAGTTTGTAAGAACATTAAGTTTAGGTAGGGGTAGAATTAAAGGATCTAATGAGACATTAATATGAGCTTTATAATACTAATAGACAGCCAATATGCTAGTAAATTGCATGCTTATAAGAAACTAGACAAAGAGAAAGAGAAAGAGAGTATCTGATATGTCACAGCAGGAGACTGTGAGATACACAAACCCCTGTTAGTGAAACATCTCCTCTGCCTATTTTCTCACATCAGCTTCCGCTGTCTTATCAGCCGCTTACATGACCAATTATTGGCTCATTATTAGCTCTCCCTAAAGCACGGCCTTACTGCAACCGTCTGAGTGACAGAATTATCAGGGAGGGAAGAGGTGGAGCAGAGGAGTCAGGATGGTCAGTTTCTAAAAGCAGCCGCTAATCATGTGATGTGAGATAACTGTGTGCTAGTGCTTCCTCTCTAACAGCATCTCAGACCGTGCTATCTGCTCCGCCAGGCCTGCCGTGACTCACCTCAGAGATTTGTTTATTGTAGAAATTCTGACAGGTGACGTTGAAATCATCAGGTCTCATGAGAAAACCAGTTATTTTATGACGATTTACCAGTGGACAAAAGTAAATGAGCCACCTTCACTGAAATGAATCAGACGTACAAGGGAACTTTTAAAGACAGACATTTTAATACATATTAGGAGAATAGAACATTATTAGCTGCAAAATACTTCGTATTGTCATGATACACTGCTATATGCTGGATAAAGTAGCAAACTCACTATATAGATGATATTGATAAGATAGCTCTTAGCTCTTTGATTGTATACTCAGGATTGTGTGAAATGAAATAACATTGAAATGTCATGTGACTGAGATTGGGATTGTGTGGGGTTCCTGTCTGTACAGTCGATCCACGACTCTTTCTCAAGGCCCTGCGAGGTGACGGCCATTTGTATGTAAGGCGTGAGCGAGGTGAGAATGGAGCTCATTCACACCTGATGAGCAGCAGGGGCTCTGGGAACGTTTCCCCAAATCAGCCTGAGGGATAATGGATCATTAGAGTCTAGAGTCTGTGCTTTAACCCTCCACCATCACAACCACACACACAACACTGAATCTCACCTCACATAAACAAGCAAACAAATAAATAAATAAACAAACAGAAAGTTACATTTTGCTAAAGGAAATGAAGCCTATGTTCATGATTAGTAATCTTTTGTCTTTGTTATATTATTTTAATGCCAGCTAAGCACATGTGCTTCTTACTTTTGTAATAATAATAATAATAATAATAATAATAATAATAAAAAACATTAACCATTTAAATTTTAAGGCATGTTTCATTACTTTATGACTATTTCAATTAAAACATATTTGGATTACAATATTTCATTATCATTGTGTTTCATTACACTGTATTGCATCATTAATGCAATTAGAGCCATAGATATTATTACTGTATAATTGTTTACTATATTCTTTTATTATATTATATTATATTATTTTTACAGTTGATGTCAAAAGTTTACATACACCTTGCAGAATCTGCAAAATGTTAATTATTTTACCAAAATAAGAGTGATCATACAAAATGCATGTTATTTTTTTTTAGTACTGACCTGAATAAGACATTTCACATAAAAAATGTTTACATATAGTCCACAAAATAAAATAGTTGAAGTTAAAAAAATTACATGGTTCACCATTTGATTCTTAATACTGTGTTGTTACCTGAATTATCCACAGCTGTTTTTGTTTTGTTTAGTGATAGTTGTTCATGAGTCCCTTGTTTGTCCTGAACAGTTAAACTGCCCATTGTTCTTCAGAAAAATCCTTCAGGTCTCACAAATTTTGTGGTTTTTCAGCATTTTTGTGTATTTGAACCCTTTCCAACAGTGACTGTATGATTTTGAGATCCATCTTTTCACACTGAGGACAACTGAGGGACTCATATGCAACTATTACAGAAGGTTCAAACACTCACTGATGCCCCAGAAGGAAAAACCATGCATTAAGAGCAGGGGGTGAAAACTTTTGAACAGAATAAGGATGTCTCCATTTTTTCTTATTTTGCCTAAATATCATATTTTTTTTAAATGTAGTACTGCCCTTCAGAAGCTACAGAAGATACTTACTTAAGAGCCAGGGAGTGAAAACTTTTTGAATTAACTTATTTTGTCCTTTGGGGAACATGTAAGTATCTTATGTAGCTTCTGAAGGGCAGTACTAAATGATAATAATAATAATAATAATAATAATAATAATAATATATTGATATTTAGGCAAAATAAGGAAAATGTACACATCTTTATTATTTTCAAAAGTTTTCACCCCCCTGCTCTTAATGCATCGTGTTTCCTTCTGGAGCATCCGTGAGCGTTTGAACTTTCTGTAATAGTTGCATATGAGTCCCTCAGTTGTCCTCAGTGTGAAAAGATGGATCTGATTTTATGATTTTAAAGAATTTTAAAAAGGTGGGATACAAAAAGGCAAAAAACTATATTTGTTTGTTTTTGAACTGTAATAAATGTGAACTGTAACATGTTTTGACATCCAACATTGTCCTGCCTGATAGTCACGGTAGTATTTTCAGGCCTGTAGTCGGTTTCTGTGTGGCGGCTCATGGCATCCTCTTGCTAAATGAGCAGAATTGGCATGATAAGAGAACAAAAGAAAACAGGACTCTCTAAATGCTCTTGCCGCTGCGCTTCTATTATCACCTGTCTGTTTAATTAGAGCCTGTATTAGGAAGACTTACAGAACAACACGCAGGTCTGAAGCACCTCCTTGGGAAAAGTCAATGAGCAAGCCTTCATTCAAGCCGCTGTTTGACACACGTCTGTGAAGAGGAAGCTGTGACGCTTATCAAAGCCAGCGCCGTCATGTCACTTACCTGTCTACAGAGCAGGGAGTCCAATTTACTGCTCAATTACCCACCTTATCCAGATCCTACAGGGCTCGTCTCGCTCACTCTGAGACGGACAGGAGTTACTGCGCTTGAGAAGAGGGCGAGAAAGGGAATGCGGCGGCTGTAACCTGGTTTCAATATATTAACCCCACTGGGACAGTTACGCTCTGTAAAAGATCTGAACATCCGGGGTCACCGCACGGAAAATCAGCACCTCTTCCTGAGTCAAACGGACAGGATTGACTGCTAACATACTTTCCTCTTCACATGCTTCATGGAAAGATTTAGAGCAGACCAGGGCTGCTGTTACACAGTTTACTTCAGTGAATATTTCTTTTTAATAAGGTTGTTTTGAAAGTCGTAACTGTATAAATCCAAGTTTTAACTAAAGTCTTGACAAAGCTATTTTCATTTCCACAGAAATGATACAGAAAATAGAGTTCATTTAACATACAGTGAGGTTTGGGGGCATGTTGTCACGTTATGTGGAGTAAGATTTCACAATGTAACCTGCCTTTGTCCTTTCGAATGCATTCACAGACTTTTGCATCCCCGGGTCGTTTTCGTTTCTGAGTGGAATGCGAGCTCATGAAAAAGTCACAGCTTAATATGCTGGCGGCTAAAACCGTATTTTGTCTGATGTGCAAAAATGTCAAAGTTTTGGATGTTACTTGGTTTGTTACTTGAAATGGTGGAGCGTGGCTTTATGAAACAGTCATAACTTAATAGTTTTTTTACTAAAACCATATTTTGTCTCATCAGTAACTTGATGAGACAATGAATAAATAAACGCACAAAAATGTCAAAGTTTTGGATGTTACTGTGTTATTACTTGGATCGTGAGCTTATAAACAGTCATGATTTAACTAGAACCATATTTTGTCTGATCAACAATTTCTCCTCTAATAAATAAATGTCAGTGTCAACTTTTTGGATGTTACCATGTTATAACTATATTTGCAGTCTTTTATTTAAGAAATTTCTTTGGGGGGGGGGGCAGCATTAAAACCAAGAAAAAAATCTTTCTTCAGAAAATGAATTTGAATACACTGCTGTTTAAAAGTTTGGGATCAGTAAGATTTTGAATGTTTTTTTAAAGAATTCTCTTCTGCTCATCAAGGCTGCATTCACTTGATTAAAAATACAGAAAAAACTGTTTAAACAACAGTTTAAAATAATGGTTTTCTATTTTAATATATTTTAAAATCTAATTTATTCCTGTGATGCAATGCTGAATTTTCATCAGCCATTACTCCTGCCTAGTGTCACATGGTCCTTCAGAAATCACTCTAATATGCTGATTAATATGCTGCTTTATTATCAATGTTGGAAACAGTTGCACTGCTTAATTTTTAATTTTTATTTTATTTTATTATTATTTTTTTTTTTAAGATTCTTTGATGAATAAAAAGTTAAAAAGAACAGCATTTATTCAAAATAGAAATCCTGAAAAATAATAATAATAAAAAAAATAACATTTTAACTAAATATTAAGCAGCAAAAACTGTTTCCAACACTGATACTAAATCAGCATATTAGAATGATTTCTGAAGGATCATGTGACACTGAGGACTGGAGTAATGATGCTGAAAATTCAGCCTTGTTTCACATTTTAAAGCATATTAAAATAGAAAACCAGTATTTATAGTGGTATTATAAAATTACAATAATTATTTTTTGGTTAAATAATAATATTACTGTTATTGATCAAATAAATGCAGCCTTGATGAGCACAGAGAAAAAAAAAAAAAAACATTTTTTTTTTTTTAATTTTTACTGATCCAAAAACAAACAAACAAATAAATGCAACGTATAGAAATATCACACCTTTCATTTGGTCAACAAATATTAATAAACCTTGTCGGTTAAAATCAACTTTTTATTTAAGATCAAACTTACTATATATGGTCAATTAAATTTATTGCTTGAATATATGTCTGTGTGATTTTATACTGCTAAAAAATATGGTAAAATATATTGTTAATGTTTAGTTATATTGTTAATTGTTTTATTTTTAGAAGACAAAAGTAATAATTTTATTCTTATTTAAAAGGAGCTTGAAGAAGTATGGTGTCGGTAAGATTTACAATAAGGTTCTTCAGCTGATATTAGTTAACTACTTTAGTTAATATGAACTAAAAATTAACAATACTTCTACACCATTTATTAATCTTAGTTAATGTAAATTTCATCATTTACTAAAAAATCAAAATGTGTGCTTGTTAGCATTAGTTAATGCACTGTGAATTAACATTAACTAACAATGAACGACTGTGGTTTTATTAACTAACATTAACAAAGATTTATAAATAGTGTAATAAATGTATTGCTCATTGTTTGTTTATGTTAGTTAATACGTTAACTAACATTAATGGAACCTTACTGTAAAGTGTTACCAATTTATTTGTTTTCGAATAAAGCCTCTCTTGTTAGCTGATCAAAAATAGTTAAAAATAGTATTACACTAAAAAAACCCCAAAACAAAACAAAAAAACAACTACAATATATACTGTATAATTTCAAGGAATTTTTCCATATTTATTTATTTATTTATTTTTTACAGGCGTTTTTACCAATCTTTTGAATTTCACATCTCATTGCATTGTGTTTTAGAGTTAACAGAAATGTACGTTTTCTGTTATTTTACATATTTATTTTTTACAGTTTATTGTGAAATATTATTAGAATGTAAAAGAATTGTTTTCTGTTTGAATATGAAATCATTCTAATATGCTGATTTGCTCCTCAAGAAACATTTCTTAAAAAAAGTTGAAAAAGTTGTGGTGCTTCATATTTTTGTGAAAACTGATACATTTTTTCAGGATTATTTGATGAATATCATGTTTGAAAAACAGCATTTATTTGAAATGTAAAACTATTGTCATTTTTGATCAATTTAACACATTCTTGCTGAATAAAAGAACTTTTATTTATTACATTTTTATTTTTTTTTTTAAAGAAATATCAGTAACACTTTATACATGCCATTTGTTAACATTTATGTATTAACTAACATGAACGAACAATGAACAATACATTTATTACACTATTTATTAATCTTTGTTAATGTTAGTTAGTTCATGTTAGTTCACAGTGCATTAACTAATGTTAACAAACTGAAATTACCATTAACTAAGATTAATAAATGCTGTAGAAGTATTGTTCATTCTTAGTTCATGTTAACTAATGTAGTTATCTAATGACAACTAATAAACCTTATTATAAAGTGTTACCGAAAGATCTTATTTACCCAAACTTTTGAACAGCAGGTTAAGAAATGAAAATTAACAAACAGGTAAGCGTAGTTTCTTTTGAAGTGCTGAGTTGACGGCCGTCCGCCTGATCTCCAGACAGAGGTGTCTGCCATTACACTGAGGGCCAAAAATGTGCAACTGAAATTAGCATGACTGTTGAAGAAAGAGAGAGGAAACTCTTGCCTGCACTCACACTTTCCACTCTCACCTCTCACCAGCTGCTTCTTTAGGATCAAGGTAACACTTTCCATTCAAGCCAGAGCCGTAGACAGTGACGACATGAATCACGGACGATCCTAATGTGCCATCAAAGCAGGATCAAAGGCAATAACAGCCATGACTTCCACAATGAATTATCATAATGGACGCCTCACCTGAGAGCCTCTTCAGAGACGGGCCGAGGGGTCAGCGAGGAGCAGACGAGGAACGTAACCTCTGCTCCTGCGCTTTAACCCGGGCCGTCATGCGTGTGATTGACGTAACATCCCAGGAAGAGCGTGGCTGTTCGAGCCGCCATCTGTGAGGAATTAGAGCGTTCGCAGCTAAGTGTCAAAGCTAAGCCGGCTGTGGAGAGACGTTTCCATCGGGGGTCACGGGGTTGGGAGGCAAAGGGTGGGAAAACAGGTTAGGAAGCACATGTAATTTGTAGGTCTTGAACGGGACGGGTACGAGCACCGCTCGGCTCGGGAGGGGGTGACTCCTGTGCTACCGAGGGTCCGTCTCGCAGCTTCTGCTAAATGATCGCAGGGCTCGTTGGACCCGCCGCGCGCTGCACTTCCTATCGGCCCGGGACATACTTGTGAGAAACATAATAAGGGGTAATGATTGAGGGAAAAGACCACCAGTCCCTATTTTGAATTGCATAAATCTTTGGCAGATGAAAGCAGCAGGATTTTATCATTCGCCCTGTGTCATTATGGGTAATTGGGGCTTCAGGGTAGAAGCGAGGTCACATTCCTAGTCTCAGTGCGAATGATTTGTAAAAGATTTGGTACGTTTTCTGTTTTGTCCAGCTTACTGACCTTATGTAAGTGAAAAGGTTGGTTTAGTCTGTGATAACAAGTATGAAAACACTGCTTATTGCTTTGCACATATCAGACCAAAAACTTGAGAAACTAAGACTGTTTTGACAGCGTTTGCTTAGCAGTTTGCATATCTACATACTCTGTTAATTCCAATAACCTTGCATGAGAACATGTAATGCTCATAATCACATGCATGAGCATAATAAACATTACTTGTAACACATCACCCTCACTTTTAGGGTTTTTAATTTCACCCTACTCCCTTTTATTAAACATTTATTTATTTATTATTTATTTATTAGAAATAATCATGATATTTCATTTATTAAGAAATGATAATTAGAATTATACTGTATTTATTTATCTTATTTATTGTATATATTTATTTATTTTTTAGAAACAATCATTATAAGTAGTGTTTTATTTATTAATTCTCTGAAATAATCACTTTGTTCAAAGTTTATTCTGATCCAAATGTTAAATAAATATGAATATATTTATTTATTCATTAGAAGTAATCGTTAAACTTCATTAATAATTCTAATAATTTATTTTATGTATTTATTAAACACTTATATTATAATAATTACATTTCATTTATTTAGAAATTATAATTACATTTTAATATAACCATTCACACACACACACACACACACACACACACATATATATATATATATATATATATAAAATGTATTAATTTGTGAAATAATCATTATATTATAATCAGTATATTTTTTACTATATACTTTATATTTGTTTTTGTTTTGTAGAAATAACCATTATATTGTAATATTGAGTTATACATTTATTAAAAGTAGTCATTAATCACATTTGCATTAATTAATCAATAAAAATATATATACATAATCATATTTGCATTAATTAAGTAAATTATATATATATATATATATATATATATATATATATATATATATATATATATATATATATATATATATATATATATATATTTATATCAAGTTAGAAAAGTTGTATTGTGTTATTGTATTAATGTATTTATTAAATAACCATATTACAATAATTATATTTTATTTATTTAGGAATAATAATTATATTTTAATATAATGATTATATACATTAGAAATAACCATTATATTTTAATCTTATATGTTATTGATTTATTCATTTATTAGAAATAGTCATTACACTTCATTATAATAATTATATTTGCATTCACTTCCATTATTTATTAGAAATATTTACTTATTATTAAAAAAGAACCATTATATTTTAAAAATTGTGCTATATTTGTGTGCTAATTGTGTACTAATAATTATATTCCAATTTATTTATACATTTATTAGAAGTAATCTTACACTTGATTATAATCTTTAGATTTTATGTATGTATTAAATAATCATATTATAATTAAATTGTATTTATTAAATAATAATAATAATAATAATAATAATAATAATAATGATAAGAATATTTTACTGTTATCATTATATTCTATTTATTCATTTATTTGAAATAATCATTATATTATAATCAGTATATTTTTTACTTTATACTTTAGATTTGTTTTTTTTTTCATAAATATTATATTCTAATCATGTTATTGATTTATTAGAAATAGTCATTACACTTCATTATAATAATCATATTTGCATTTACTTCCATTATTTATAGAAATAGTTATTTATTTATTATATTCTAATAATTGTGTTATTATTTATTAGAAGTAATCATTACACCTAATTCTAATCTTTATATTTTATGTATGAATTTAGAAATTATATCAATATTTTATTGATGGATTGATTGAACTAATCATTATATATATATATATATATATATATATATATATATATATATATATATATATATATATATATATATAATCAAATTTACATTTATTTCCATTATTGTTTAAAAATATTTATTATATATAAGTAAAACAATTGTCATATTTTATTGTAATCATAATATTTTTTTTTAAATACTGATATTTTATTGATAATTTAAAACTCATTTTATTAAATAATATTATAATAATTATATTTTATTATGTATATGTACTAGAAATAATTAATGCATTTTATTATAAACATCATAATTAATTAATTAATTATATTTAAAGAAGTTTGTTTTGTTTGGTCATGGTACAGAAAAATTGCATTAAAACAAACAAACAAACAATCAAACTAATATTTGAATGCAGTTTATTTATGTACTATTTATTTATTTATTTATTTATTCAATTAATTGATAATAATAATCAATTAATAAATTAATTTAGAAATCATCACACTGATTACTGGCAGAGAGGAAACGTCAGTAACACTTTAGTATAGTGAACATTTTTCATTATTAATTAGTTACTGAATAGCATGCCTATTATTAACATATTGGCTGTTTAGTACTTACAAAGCACATATTCTGCATGACCATGAGTCAAAGATGGAGAGAATGGAAACCTGTAAATTCCTCAGAACCTACAGGGCAAACTATCACTTTAACACCAAGCAGACGCTTTTGCCAACTTACAGCACTGACAATTCAAATGCCAAGCATTAATCCTGCAAGGACTTCCATGCAGCAAACCACTATACGCCTGATCACATATTCATATCAAAGTGTGTCGTATGCTAGTCAGTCAGCAGCAGCAGCAGCAGCGATGGCCTAACCTCGTGTGCAGAAAACTGCTAGCGCCTGTTTATAAAACACAGCTGCTAAGTAAACAATTTTCAGCAAGAAGCCATCTTTAAGCAGTAATGCTTATTTAAAGCAGCAGGGTTTGAGTCTATTCCAGAGTCTTCAGGAACAAAGCTCCCCAAATGTCAAGAGGGGTGTTGCTGAAAAGAACCGATAATAAGAGGCTGCCCAAGGCTCTGCAGGGCTTTGTCCTCTTTTATTGTCCTTTATTGCGCCATCGGTTACCCTGAGAGGCTCACGCTGAAATATATTTGACTCATCACCAGCAAAGTTGCTCAAATGTGGGGGAAAATAAAGCTGGTTTCGATGTGTTTGCTGCTGGACGCTGGGGAGGGGCTGACCACCGCATGCAATCTGTGGGGTTTTCTTCTCCCTCTTTTGTTTTGCGACACAAGCTTTTCCAGCAACGACTGGACGAGCAGGCTCCAGTAAATCACAACTGAGCTAAATTTAATGCTCAGTTTGTCTGGGGATGCATGTGTGCCTGAGGAAGATTGTTTTCCTGAAGGGGAAAATAAAACCGAGAGAGAAGAGAAAAAAGGCTGGAGTATTAAAGTGGAGCTGTTATGCGCTACTGCTGTCTGTGCATCAGGTTTCCAGTTGAATGAACACATGTGTGTGTGTGTGTGTGTGTGTGTGTGTGCCAGGGAAATCTGGGACTGATCCTAAAGAAAAAATACACACACATGCTCATTATTAATAATACTATTAGAAGAAACATCCACATCTGACTACAACAAAAATAAAATCATAAATTCCCGTGTAAAAGAAGTACATGTTACAATAACTTATACTGAAGTCTGAACTGAATGTAAAGTTTCCATGCACTTAATCACATTATTTACAATTAAAATGAATTACTCCGCACTGCATCATATTTGCTTAATGAAATCTAATACTCATCTCTGTAACACTATAGTATATCGAACAATTCTCACTATTAACTAGTTGCTTATCAGCATGCCTATTTATAACATATTGGCTATTTATTAGTAGTTATAAAGCACCTATTCTGCATGAGCATATTCTACATCCCTAATCCTACCCAATACCAAAAACTTAACAACTACCTTACTAACTATTAATAAGCAGCAAAGTAGGAGTTTACTGAGGCAAAAGCTAGTTAACGGTTTGTTAATAGCGAGAATTGGACCTTAAAATAAAGCGTGACCCTTGTTTCTTACGATATTTAGGGTGTTGATTGCAAAAATAATGTGTTTTTGCTGTAGCACATCATACTTTTTCACAAAATTTGTGAATTTTATAGCACAGGCGAGGTTTAAAAGGCAAAGAAGTCTTGTATTACTCTTTAATCAGCAGAAAAACTGCCAAAAAAAACATGATTCCTATCTTCCTCTAAGTCAGCGTACAATTCCCAGGCAATTTTCACATATATGAATGATTCTGACAACACTATTTCATGCCTAATCCTGGACTCAGGAATTACAGCCAGTGACAGAAGAAAATGCAAATATAACTCAGATGTTTTCTGTTACATCTGTGGATGTTTACAGATCACAGGAAAAAAAAAATCACTATTTTCCACTCCTTAAAAAAAATTATGGTAAAAAAAACAGCAGCTGTGGTTGCCGGAATTTAAACCTAAAACTACGGTAGCAATGTTTTAGGTTTTGCGGCTTTAGCTTAAATTTACTTTTAAATACCATAATTTCATTAACTGATATAATGTTAATATTACCAACCTATTTAGGTTCTGAAATCTGTTTTGTACCTTTGTAATACACTGATAAACCACCAAAAGCAGATGGTGATAAAAGTCACATGATGAACCAGAGCCCGTCACAAGCAGCTTTTAAATACTAACATATATAAAAGGTGCACAGTGTAACTCACACAAACAATAAACACCATCATGGTAACATGAAACTGAAATAATCCAATAAACATTCATTTAACAACATTAGATGTAACATACAACCCTAAAACCACTTTATATTAGGTGGCCTTTACTACTCTGTACTTACATTTAAATTAATCATTTGGTACAATGCACTTATTGTGTACATACATGTTTTTACACTGTACTTATATTTTTAAAAACACCTATATGTAACTACATCTGTAATTAATTTCTGTAATTACATTTATAATTACACTGTTGACCCATCTCTTACACGCTAACCCACCCTTAAACCTACCCATACCACCATATCTGTCCTTAACATTACTTAGGGCGGGTCTGAGGTAAGACGGCCAGTGTCAATCAACTATCATGGGAGCGGCCTCTGTCGGTGTGACAAGAAGCTGAGAATGGCTTGATTTGAAAAAAGGGATATTATTTTCAAAAATTAAATAAAAAAACACTGGGTGGGTTTTTATCATAATAGGGTGGTTGTGTATACACACTGCCAACACACAGTTATGTTCAAACAACATGTAAAAGTGAATTTTTCCATCTGATGACCCCTTTAAATATTTAAGTGCTTAAGTCTACTTCTTTAAAGCATAATAAAAGACTATTTAAACAATTTAAAATGTTAAAGTAAAACCTTTAATTTGACATAATGACAAAATGCATTTTTTAATAAATAAATACATACATATATAAGAAAGTGCCTCTTCTAGTACTAGGGCTGCCCTCGACGAAAGAATTTTCTGGTTGACTACTAGTCATTCATTTTAAGCATTAGTCAACTATTAGTTGCACGTCGCATTAATAAACCATGTAAATCATAATAATGAGCTTCTAATTGCCCACAGAGCCTAATAAGTGCTCAAAACGGCAGATATAATACTTATGAATGTGTCAGGGAAAAACAGCAAGGAGACTGCAATAATGTTTTAATAATTTATAGATAAACTAGCGCTTTCTTTGTTTTTGGCTTAAGAGATGAAGTTGGCGACACTGCAGTGGATGCGCTTCTATGCACGTTTCATACGAATTACATAATCTGAAAATATTTGTTTTCTATTCTAATTGGTTCATTTGAAAGTAGACATTTTACTCTCTATAGATATATTATTCATGTCTGTAAGACAAGTGTACATGGAGTTTCGAAGTTTCGCACTCAAGTTTACAGAGACAGAGACGGCAGAAAGCGCATCCTGTTGTTTCATTATTTTACAAAAGCTCAATGTTTCGTTGTTATTGTGAGTGCACACAAACAAAAAACATGGAGTCTTTACAGATTTGAAAGATGTATGACTTTTATCTGTATGACCAAAAATGACGGAGTATTTTAAGGGCAAGTGAGCGCACCGGCACCTCTATCTGTCATGCATTAAGCGCACTACTGTTCAGCTTCCACACTCCGCACAGACACTTCAACAGTGCACATTTTTATCGGTTAACATTAGATTGAGCTGCCATGTAAAGTTGCTACTACATACATCTTTCAAATGAAAGGCCATATTTGAGGCTGATGAATGATAGGTGAGCGTTGTACTATATTACCACACAGAACAGCTGTTAACGATCTGTCGTGACTTCACCACTTCCTGTGGCATTTTTTTCTGCAACTAAGCAACTAATGAAATTTGGGTAGACCAAGCCTCTTCTCATCGACTAATGAATTCACGAAAGTACTACGACGCAAGTGTGTGCATTCGTCAACAAAAAAGGTGCAACGTACTCTTGTGAGGTGTTGAAGACTGACCCAGAAGAGAAGAATTTGTTGAATTATTTTTGTGTGTTTGGTGTTTTTTGCACACAAAAAGCGTTCTCGTAGCTTCATAACATTACGGTTGAAGCACTGATGTCACATAGACTATTTTAACGATGTCCTTACTACCTTTCTAGACCTTGAATGTGTCAGCTGCTGTCTATGCGGGGTCAGAAAGCTCTTGGATTTCATCAAAAATCTCTTAATTTGTGAAGATCAATGAAATTCTTATGGGTTTGGAAGGACATGAGGGTGAGTAATTAATGACAGAATCGTAATTTTTGGATGAACTGTCCTTTTAAGCTAACAAGTGTAAAGCTAGCAATTTTGTTGCTAAAACACCCCAGATTTTCAATGCTTCCAATGGGATACTTGACCCAAAGCGGGCTAAAATCGAACCCGTCGCTCCTGCATGAGGTCCATTGCTCTGCTGGTCCGTATCATGTGCACTAAATCCAACATCACGACTCTAATAAATCATCTAGATCCGGGTCTAAATGAACTACTTATTGCTTGTGGGTTGTTTGAAAGCTCAGTTAAAGATGTGTGTTTACAGGGTGTCTGTTACCTATAAAACAGTCTCTCTGACCTGGTTTTTGACTTGCGGCAAAGAGTCAGTGCCACACTGAAGCATATTCTGGACAGGTGCCGCCCACTTAGACAGGAAGAAACAATTTGACTGACATGTAAAGTGATCAATCACAGCTCTTACTGTTAATAGGTTCATAAAGTGAGCACACACAGACCACAGTTTGCCAACACCTAGGCCTATCAGACATAAATCAGTGAGCTACTAGTACATTTTGTACAATGAAAGAAAATCTGTCATTCTCTACTGAGCTTTCCACTGTCACGACGTGAGCGCGGCGCAGACAGGAAGTGACCGCCCTTCCCTCTCTGCACGTCGACTTGCTCAGTCCATCTACCTTTAAACCTTGTGGTGACTGCCTGATTTAAAGCATTAATGGAGCGTTATAACTCTACACATTATGGCAGCACAATATGCAGACACAGTTTGGTTTTGTCAATGGAGGTGAAACTACAGCACAGCAGTTATCTAGCATTTATTTACACTGATTTTCTAGTGTGTCTAGTTTGTTTACATCAATACAAATTCAGTCCGATTTCAGATTGTGAAAGTTCTGTTTGTCTACAAAATAATCTGCTCGAATGTTCAAACTTTTTACAAGAGTTTCATGGTCATATTGAAGTTTTCTCTGATGTTCTTAGTTTTATTATTATTTTTTTTTTTACTCTATTGGTGATGATGGTTTGCTGTTTTCAGTTAGCATGCTCCCTAGACTGGTTAAATTACTTTTGTTTAATGCAATAAAAATGGAGCACTTGTTTCCAGTCTATGTTTCCCATCTCAGATGCCATGGAGATCCGCTGCAGTTGAGCCGTTGAGTCCTGATTACTGATAAACTTCTGAAAACATTTCCCGGTAGGCTTGTACAGTTTTAGTATCACGCTTTATAGCTGAAGACTGACATATGGCTAACAGGTTCTCAACTATGCGTGTGTGTCTCCTGCTCGGGTATTATCAGTTAGATACAGTTGAGTTGTAAAGCAGCAAAAAGGTTGAGGCCAAAGTCAGGGAGGTTCAGTTTCAGCGCTCGCTAACTTCTCTCTTGGCTCTTTTGTGTGGGTTTGTTTTTGCTCCTCCTGGTAGAGTGGTGGCGGTTGTGTAGCGTCATCAGACACCGTCAGCGTCTGTGCTGTAGACAGTAGCTTTACAAAGAGCCCCTCATTGAGAACGGCCTTCTTTACAATGGCGGGCCGTTGGTCTGTGCACCTGGGAGTCGTGCGAGTACAAAGTGATGTTATAAAATTCAATCAGTAACAGCACAGATGCACAGCGCTCCGACCAATATCAGCGAGAAGTTCCTGTAGGACTGTTATGACTGTTGGTGGGATTCTGTACAGTCAGATGGACATTATCACAAAATAAAACCAAGTTTACTTACTAAATAAATTAGCAATGCATATGAAATATTGATGTGAGGTGAAGTTATTATGTGAGAAGAAAGTGAGCATGGATTGTTGGGACAAAGTTATGCAGAAAATTGAGATTGAGTATTGGATTGCATGACAATATATAGCATTAAATTTATTAAAATGTTATTTTTATTCCATGAAACAGTACCAATTACCCATTTTGGTTCATTTTTTTGTGTATTAAAATGTTTTGTAAAAGTATATCGAGGTAAATGTTGTTTTTTATTATTATTATTGTTTATTCGATTTTTTATTGTTTATTATTAATGAAAATGATTCAAAATAATTTTTCCTTAAATTCATTTACTGAAAACATTTTTTAAAGGCATGTCATGATTAAGTCGATTTTTACTGTATTTTACATTCAACAGTTTGATTTTACTTGGCTACAAGGTCTGTTTTGTTGAAATTAGGATTCCTCTAATTACCATTTTTAAACATCAATATCCAATCAGGTATTCCAGAGTGTAGTGTGTTAATAGCTGTTTTTCCTGCTTAATGTTGAAATTACTGCAATTATCAGTTTAGAATTAGTAAAATAAAATGTTCATGTGTGCATCAAATTTGTACAAACATACTCATCAAATGTATGACCCTACATACTTTCTTAAAGGGATAATACAGGTAAAAATGAAAATTTGGTCATCATTTACCTGTACATCACCTGTATGACTTTCTTCTGCAGAACACAAAAGAAGATACTGAAGAATGTTGGGAGCCAATCAAATCCAATGGCAAGCAAAGCAAAACAAAACATCACCAAACCTGTAAACAAAAATAAAACAAAAACAATCCCATTCAAAACAAACAAAAAACAAAGCAAAACAAAATGTCACCCAAACTGCAAACAAAAACAGAACAAAACAAAACAAAAACAATCTCATTCAAAACAAAACAAAGCAAAATGTCATCAAACCTGTAAACAAAAACAAAAAACAAGCCCATTCAAAACAAACAAAAAACAAAGCAAAACAAAATGACACCAAACCTGTAAACAAAAATAATCCTATCCAAAACAAAACAAACAAAACCAAAAAAACAAAGCAAAACGCCATTAAACCTGTAAAAACAAAACAATCCCATCCAAAACAAAACAAAAAACAAAGCAAAACAAAACATCACCAAACCTGTAAACAAAAACAAAAACAAAACAAAAACAATCCCAAAATAAAACAAACAATACAAAAAGAAAGCAAAACAAAATGCAATCAAACATGTAAACATAAAAAACAATCCCATCCCAAACAAAACGTCATCAAACCTGTAAACAAAAACAAAACAAAACAATCTCATTCAAAAGAAAACAATCAAAAACAAAACAAAAATAATCCAATCCCATCCAAAACCAAATTATTTGGTCCATATAATGAAAGTCTTTGACCCCAATGACTTTCAATATACAGGCAAAAACATTTATTGTTCAAAGAAAAAAGTAACTCAAAGGTTCAGAATGACATGAATGTGAGTGAATAATGACATGAGGATTAAATTGATATGAACTTTCCCTTTTTGCTGAAATAAAAAAATCTTTCAGTTTCAGGTTGTGAGTGTTGCAACTGAAACAAACCGTTTTAGTTTAAGTACATGAACTAGTAGAATCTCTGAAACATCTCAAACATCAACACAGCATTACACAAGGAATGAACTTATGTAAAAAATGTAACCATGTTTCACAATCTAAACATTCGTTGAGCATGTTTGTTTGGTTGCCTCAAGTGCTGTTTGCAATAGTCACTGCCTCAAGAGGGGTCAGTTGTATTGGTGCAACACACACAGGTCAACAACAACAAACCTTTGCGTGACCCTGTCGTGGGACGTGTTCCTCTGCACACACATGAAGAGGGGAAAAGGAAACTCTTTCCATGGTCCGTTCACTGAATGGGCCGATCGCCGTGGCAACAGGATCACTTCATCAGTGGAAGTGAACAGATGGTGGGTGTGCAACAGGCAACATATGTTCCAATGAGCCGAGGCCATTACTACAGATGGAGGGTGGGAAGGAGGCCGGCTCTGAAACATAACCTGACATTTCCTCCTCATTTGGCAGCGCATTGTTACGTATCACAAAGAGAGATTAGCCCGAAGCAGTGAATAGCAGCGCAAAATCTCTTTAAAGGCAAATTACTAAGAGTCCCTCGCATTTCTCCACACACTTTACTTAACCAAGCTAGGCGGACGGGCCGTATTTCACGTGGTGGTCTGGGACAGAGGAGGGCCGTGCTGTTCACAGTGACTGATATACAGCTCTCTTGTTCTCCTTGAGAGAGTTTATGCCACTTCTGAGGAGGTGGGGATGCTCCTACATGTCTTGGCTTGACATACCGCCACAGGCAGCAACAGGTTAATGCAGCAAAATCACACAGCAACAGCATCCAAACAAACCTCCTAAGTTCAAACACAAACGGAGATGATACACCCAAAAATGAAAAATTGGTAATCATTTACATGTACATCACCTGCATGACATTCTTCTGCAGAACACAAAAGAAGGTATTTTGAAGAATGTCGGTAACCAATCCCATCCCAAATAAAACAAAAAACAAAGTAAAATAAAACAAAACAAAAACATTCCCATCCAAAACAAAACAATCAAAAACAAATCAAGGCGAAACAAACAAAAAAACAATTCCATCTAAAACAAAACAAATTAAACAAAAAACAAAGCCAAACAAAACAATCCCATCCAAAATAATCAAAAACAAAACAACCTCATCCAAAACTAAATAAAATGGAAATTCTAAAAAAACAATCCCATTCTAAATAAAACAAAGCAAAACCAACAAAAGAAAACAAAACAATCCTATTCAAAAACAAAACAATCAAAAACAAAATCCCAAGCAAAACAATCTCATCCTAAACAAAACAAAGCCAAAAAACAAAAAAAACAAATATCTTCCAAAACAAAACAATCCAATCCCATCCACAGAAAAATAATCAAAAACAAAACATTCCCATCAAAAACAAAACAAAACAAACTAAGTAAAACCAAACAAAATCAAAACAAACAATCCCATCCACAACAAAACAATCACATCCAAAACAAAACATAAAAAACAATCCCATCTAAAGCAAAACAAACAAAAGAAAACAAAAAACAAAACAAAACAAACAAAAACAATCCCATCCTAAGCAAAACAAAGAAATGAAAACAAAACAAAATAATCCCATCCAAAACACAACCATGCAAAACAAAACAAACAAAAACCAATCCCATTCTAAACAAAACAAATAAAAGAAAACAAAATAAAACAATCCCATCCAAAAAACAAAACAAACAAAATCCCAATCAAAGCAAAACGACCAAAACGATCTCATCCTAAACAAAACAAAAACAATCCCATCACAAACAAAACAAACAAAACAAAACAATCTATTCCTAAAAAAAAAATCCAATCCCATCCAAAACAAAAAAAATAAAACTAAACAAAAGCAAAACAAAACAGAACCATACCATCCACAACAAAACAATCCATCAAAAACAAAACAAAATAAAAAATAAAAAAACAGTCCCATCCTAATTAAAACAAAGCAAAACAATCCCATCCAAAAACAAAACAATCAAAAAACAAAATCCCAAGCAAAGCAAAACAACCAAAACAATCTCATCCGAAACAAAACAAAAACAATCCCATACTAAACAAAACAAACAAAACAAAACAATCTCTTCCTAAGCAAAACAATCCAATCACATCCCAAACAAAATAATCGAAAACAAAACCCCATCCAAAACAAACAAAATAAAACTAAACAAAAGCTAAACAAAACAATACCATCCACAACAAAACAATCCATCAAAAACAAAACAAAATAAAAAATAAAAAATAAAAAAACAGTCCCATCCTAATTAAAACAAAGCAAAACAATCCCATCCAAAAACAAAACAATCAAAAAACAAAATCCCAAGCATAACAAAACAACCAAAAAACAATCCCATTATAAACAAAACAAAACAATACCATCCACAACAAAACAATCACATCCAAAAAAACAAAACAAGCAAAATCCCAAGCAAAGCAAAACAACCAAAACAATCTCATCCGAAACAAAACAAAAACAATCCCATACTAAACAAAACAAACAAAACAAAACAATGTCTTCTTAAACAAAACAATCCAATCACATCCCATCCCATCCAAAACAAAATAATCAAAACCTAAAGAACACAACACAAAGCAAAGCAAAACAAACAACAAGCTTTCTATTGGTCAACAGGACAAATCTACGCAACCGGCATTGTGAGATCTGCAGAAGAAATCTTTCACTTTCACATAAAATATCTGATCACGTGCAATCGAACTAAAATGACTGGATTTCACAGATTGCCAAACAACAGTAAATGTGCCAGCATCTTACCCTACTGTATGATACATAAACGGCAATATTATAAAGTTCATTATAAATTTACATATGACAAATATATGTCTTCATAACTGACATTTGGATATGGGCAGAGATATGGGCAGTGTACTTCTTCATAGCAAAGGCCTGCTATTACCCTTGTATGGTGTTCATATTTCTGTTACTCAGCCAGTGTTCGTGGGTCTAGTGGACCCGCTGCATTTTTGGGTTTTTAATTCAACACAATTAAAAAAAATATGTTAAAATACTCAACAGATGTTTACTTTATCCCAATTACAAGCAATAGAAACAGAATGTTTGGCTAATATTTGCCCTTTCCTTTGTTAGATCACATTTATGAATTAAAGTGCTACAGCCTTGTGCGGGAATGGCAGGAGCACACAATTCACACTTACACTCACACTCTCTCAGACTCTCTGTCACACACATACTCACACACTCACACATAAACACACATACACATACTAGTAGCAGGCCCAGACAATAGGGGGACAGAGTGAATTTACGCAGGATGTAAATTTTCCACTCTTTTATTAGCCCCGGGTCCGGTGGACTCGAACATCCTGTGTGTAATATAAGTGTGTAGCGGGGTATGAGCGGTCATTGAAAATTTGCTCTGATATATGTTCTTCACAGAAAATGAGCCAAGGCTGATGAGTATGAACTTGAAAAAATAATTTCGCGTATAATTTTTCTTTTGGCAAAAAGCGAAAACACCATACAAGGGTTAAACATGTTTTTTCAGTTAAGAATGAAGTTGAAATCACGGTAACTTTTTTATTACCATAACTAACTGAAGACATACATCAGTTAAGAAACAAACAGTTCTGTGAAAGTCTGTAAGCATTAGTCAGGAGAACTGCACACAGAGTCTTGTAGCTAGTCCAAAAACAAAAAAAAACTGACAACACCAAAAATAAAAACAGTTCTTTTTCTCCAGTAGTTGTCTATTTTTCTTTGTTGGTTTGTATCTTGGTGTGAGTCCACATACAATTACGGCAAGAGTAAATCTGGGGCCAGTTCCTGAGTTTTACAGTCCTCTATTCATAGCTGCTGCCGTAAATATCAGCGGCTGTATATGTATTCAGTACACCTCAGTATTTTTAGACTCAAGCAAAGCCATTTTCTGCATTTCAAGCAGTGGTCTCAAAAGAGAGATAAATCCCCACAGCTAATCATAACACTACCTGATGATGCTGTAATATTAGACTGCTGTTTTTATTTTCTGGGTCAGGAAGCAATTACAAATCTTCTGAGACAGTGACAGTGGGTCATTTTTAACTACGGAAGGACTTTATGTTTTGACTCAGAAACCAAAAGTCACGGGAGGGTGGTTATTACAGAAAACAGATCTAACAATCTGTAATTATCATCATTACCACCACCATCAAGCAAACATGTCTATGTCCTCGTGGTGTACGATTACACTATTACCATGAAACACAACAGGTTTGGAGGTTCTGCCCCCCCAGTTGAAAGCCAAAAAAAAAAAAAAAAAGTGCCATAAGAAATACTTAGACTTGTTATACACTACTTTTCAAAAGTAAAAAAGTTTTATTCAAAACTATTTTAAATAAACGCTCTTTCATTGATTCATCAAGGAATAAATGATACATTTCCACAAAAATATGAATCAGCGCAAGTTTTTTCAACATTCATAATAAGAAATGTTTCTTGAGCAGCAAATCAGCATATTACAGTGATTTCTGAAGGATCATGTGACACTGAAGACTG
The DNA here is from genome assembly GCA_036247105.1 of Cirrhinus mrigala. Classification (NCBI taxonomy): domain Eukaryota; kingdom Metazoa; phylum Chordata; class Actinopteri; order Cypriniformes; family Cyprinidae; genus Cirrhinus; species Cirrhinus mrigala. The sequence goes on along the minus strand of CM070019.1, from coordinate 6,201,697 downwards.
GAGAAATGATGCTGAAAAATCAGCTTTGCATCACAGTAAAAGTATATTATTTAAACTATATTTAAAGTATATTCAAATAGAAAATGGGAATTTTAAATTTGTATAATATTTAAAATAAATTCAGACATGGTGATCATAAGCAAGTAAAAAAATAAATAAAAATAAATAAAATAAAATAAAATAAATCTCAGACAAAACAATGCAAAGCAAAACAAAACAAAAAAAAGAAGATCCCATCCTAAAAAACAAAACACAAAACAAACAAATAAAACATCCTAAACAAAACTATAAAAAGCTAAACAAAACAATCCCATCCAAAACAAAATAATTAAAACCAAAACAAAACACAACACAAAGCAAAGCAAAACAAACAACAAAACATCTCCATCTAAAACAATGCAAAAATAATCCCATCCAAAACAAAGCTAAACAAAATGTCATTTAACATGTAACTAAAATAAATAAAATTAAATTAAATAAATATTAAAAAATAAACATTTCATTCAACACATTTCATGAGAACTGTCTAAATAGAATTTTCGAACAATTTCTCAGTGACCAAAAGGACAAATAAACAATCCCATAAAAAACCAAGACAAAAAAAACCCCAAAACAAAACAAACAAACAAACAAACAAAAAAGCAAAACAAAACAAACAAAAAACAAAACACAGTTCCACCCATCTGAAACAATCATCCAAAACAATCCAATCCCACCCAAAACAAAGCCAAACAAAACATAATTTAACATGTAACAAAAATAATAAAATAAAATAAAATAAAATAAATATTTTTAAAAAATGTATTAAAAAAACAGAATTTTCTAACAATATCTCAGTAACCAAAAAGACAAATAAAACTGTTCATAATTTAGATAAGATGCAGGCACATTAGTGAATTTTTAGCAACATTTGCAGTGAAAGAACTGTCTAGTCCATGGTTTAGTATCAACAGTCTAGCAATGTATGAAGCTCAGACACTTTCAAACCAAGCAGCTTTCTATTGGTCAATGCAACAAATCGATCCTGAAAAATCCACTTTGCATCACGGGGATAAATTAAATTTTAAAATATATTCAAATAGAAAATAGGTATTTTAAATTTGTACAATATTTAAAATAATATCAGCCTTGGTGAGCATAATAAAATAAAATAAAATAAAATAAAATAAAATAAAATAAAATAAAATAAAATAAAATAAAATAAAATAAAATAAAATAAAATAAAATAAAATAAAATAAAATAAAATCTTACTGACCCCAAACTTTTGACTGGTAGTGTAAGTTTGAACTTTTACATGACATGAAAAACAAAATTCCAATCATTTTAAAAGCGTCTGAAAAATGAAAAAAATTGCGGCATGTAAACTCCTTATAGAAACTGCTTGAAAGAAATGAGTTGACTGCAGTTGCAAGTCATGCAAGTCATTTTATTATTCACTCACTAACCAGAACTGTTATAGATCACAGGAAGCAGCTTATTGCGGTGGCTGCTGTTTTTTGGGGACTACAAAACACCCAGAAAATGCCCACAGTCTCTCTTCTCCGAGATGTTTTTCCACAAAACGAACCCCAGACTCAAAAGAGCAGCCCCGCCTGCCCTCAATTTCACAAGCAGAAAGTGAATATGCGAGCCAGATAATCGTTGGCTCCGTAGTGCCTGCTTTCCCTCCCTCCGTCTCTCTCTCTCGTGCTCTGTGAAGGAAACAGTGATGACAGCGTGCCAAAGTCTGGCTTCTTGTGGCAGCGTGTGTCCCCACCTCCACCCCACAGCGCCTGCTGCAGAACAAACGCTCTGTTCCCCGCTGAGGCTGCAGAGGCGACTGCCGCCCACCCTCAACGGGCCGGCACCCAATCACCCTCACGCTAACTCCAGCGTCAGCCCGCGGAGCTCTGACCGCACGGCCATGAGAATAGAGGCTATATTTACCATTAGCGCGCACATTCAAACACACGCTATAATTAAACAGATGAAAAGGACAATGTGTTGTAGTGTTGCTAATCTAGCGGTTTTATTTATTTAGTTTAAAAAAGCACTGGATACACAATCGGCACCCGGTCGTGCCAGGACTGGGCAAACAGATTTAGAATCAAAGCAAAACGCTGCACAGGAAATGATTCGGGACGCTTAAAAATAACTTCATTCAGCGTTACATTTGCATAAGAAACATCCCAGCCCTTTTCAATGAAGCGCAACAGCCGGGTTCCGGAAATAAAAAAATCATGTTAATTTTCTCTCTGAGGAAACTGATGTTTAGTGAAAACATATAAACCTTTTTGGCAAAGCCAAAAAGAGCTCAGCAACAAACATTCAACGTCTCTAATGTTCACCAAGGCTGCATTTATTTGATAAAAAATACAATAAAAAGTAATACTGTCAAATATTAATACAATTTAAAACAACTGTTTTCTATTTGAATATATTTTAAAATTCAATTTATTTCTGTAATGCAAACCTGGATTTTCAGCATCACTGGTAAGATTTTTTTTTTGTTTTGTTTTTAAAAAGTCTAATGCTCAACAAGGCTGCATTTATTTGATAAAAAAAAAAAAAAAACACAATAAAAACAGTAATATTGTCAAATATTATTACAATTTAAAAGAACCATTTTCTACTGAAATGCATTTCAAAATGCTATTTATTTATGTGATGCAAAGCTGAATTTTCAGCAACATTGGTAAGATTTTTTATGTTTTTAAAATAAGTCTCTAATGCTCAACAAGGCTGCAGTTATTTGATACAAAATACAGTAAAACAGTAATATTGTGAAATATTATTACCATTTAAAAGAGCTCTTTTCTATTTGAATACATTTAAAATGCAATTGATTTCTGTGATGCAAAGCTGAATTTTTAGCATCATTACTTCAGTCATCAGTGTCACATGATCTTCAGAAATCATACTAATATGCTGATTTTAAGAAACATTTCTGATTATTATTAATAAAAATAAACAAATAAATAATAATAACAAAAAGAAATGTAAAAAATATATGAATATTATTAAAAAAAATTGCAAATTTAATAATGTGACACTTTACATTCATTCAGACTCCTATGTGATTTCCAAATGGATGACAATGATGGTTTCATGGTTTTCAATTTCCAATGATCCTCTACTGTCCATTTCAAACGCTTTTCAATTGCCAAAGGTTCGTCAATCTGCACTTTGTTTTGCATGAGTAAATCTGTCGCCTCCATTTCCTGCTGTGCCTATATGCTCTAGCCATGCCTAGCCAAGTCACGTGTTTGTCTAGTACTGTTTTTCATTCCTGTGGCTTTCATTCTCTGTAGATAAGGGGAAGAGCTGAGCTTTGACCACTTAAGCTGTGGAACTTTCTCCATATCCTATTTCCGCTCTGGGGTGTTTAACAATACCTAGCAGAGGCAACGTTTCACAGCCTTACGGGCAAACAGACCATATAAGAGCTCACTGTCTGGATAGCAATAAATTCATTAACAGAATTGTTGCATTGGGAATCATCATAATCAGATTAATAAATCACTAGTATCACAATGGTGTTTTCTTCTAATGCACAATGTGCCCTTACACCTTGAATGAAGATGAAAATTTGAACAACCGGCTCTTGAACAAGGATGTAATATGCCCTTTTTAATGTTTGCATGACAGAAAATACTGCATGAACAAATATAAAAAGTTTATGTAATAGTAGGACTTTTAGACATGTTGGACATGAAACAACATGGGGTTGAAGTGCATTTTGGTCACAATATGCCAGAACCACAACCGCGACTTTTGATGAAATGACACACATATTATCATTAACAATTTTTTAAAGAATGGCTGCTTGAAAATCTAGAATCTGAATGTGTTGAGGGAGACAAATAATCTTTGTAATTGCGAACAACTGGAGTCAACGCCAAACCAGCAGTTGAAAGGTAAAAGATCATCTGAGACTAATTAGGGTCTGAGCAGAATGAATGGGTTTGGCACGCAGTTTAGGAAGCTTCCATTTTGGTCACTGATTCATATCATCCACATGGAGGGGGGAAAAAGACTGTAATCTCACTATAAGATATAATTGTGAGGGCTTTCAAGGATATCACTGAAAACAGAAGGGAAGGCTTACCCCTATCTGCCTGGTAAAATGCACATTCATATACAATCTGATGTTTCTGAGCGAGTTTTTTTTTTACTGATACTGCAGAAACGTCTGTCACAAACATCTGCAGTCAAACCAAAAAGGGCAGAATCTAATTTAAGGCGCAAGAACGTGGGCATGAACATTGACATCTGAGAATGAAATGCTTTGTTGTGTGGGTGACAATTATTTCCACAAGAGCCTAGTGGTTCATTTTTCATCAGTCAGCGTTGTTTAGTTTTGAGACTGGGGCCATCTACAAAAAATAAAAGTCATTGCAGTTGTCAGTGCACAATAGAAGTAAACTGTTGATTCTAATAAAAATGGCATGCTGTAAACTACAAAAGTACAGCTTGTCATGAAAACCTTTGATGTAGGCCTGACAAAACCTGAAAACTTTAAAAGACAGATGGACGGACGGACAGGCAGATAGATGGACAAACGGACAGATATATAGATAGACAGACAGGCAAACAGACAGATAGGTAGATAGATGGATGGATGGACAGAAAGATAGACAGGACAGATAGGTAAATGGATGGATGGATGGATGGATGGATGGATGGACGGATGGACGGACAGACAGACAGACAGACAGACAGACAGACAGATAGATAAACGGGCAGACAAATGGATAGATGGATGGATGGATGGATGAACGGATGAATGAACGGATGGAAGGATGAACAGATGATGAACAGACAGATAGAAAGACACACAGACAAAAGAACAGACAGAAAGGTAGATAGACAGATGGACGGACAGAGACTGAAAGATAGACGGATAGGTAGACAGACAGATAGACAGGACAGATAGATAGACACTTGGACAAAAATGGACAGAAAGACAGACAGGTAGATTGACAGACAGATGGACGGAAGAACGGACGGACAGACTGACAGATAGACAGATAAGACTGATGCTTAAGACTGCTATAAACTGACGAACAGACGGACAGATAGATAGGACAGATAGGTAAATAGGATTGACGGATGGACAGACAGACAGATAGCTAAATAGATGGATGGACAGATAGACATACAGACAGAAGAATGGACAGAAAGATAGACAGGTAGATAGATAGACAGATGGATGGACAGACTGACAGATAGCTGATTAGGTAGATAAATGGACGGACAGATAGATGGACGGATAGACGGATGGATGGATGGATGGATGGACGAACAGACAGATAGATGCACAGACAGAAGAACGGACAGAAAGATAGACAGATGGACGACGGATGGACATACAGACAGACTGAAATACAGACGGATATGTAGATAGTAGGGCTGCAATGATTAATCGAACGATGTCGTGAGGCGCGTTTAGTCAATCGAATTCGATTTTGAGCGCGATTTTGGCGTAGCTTGTCAGTGATGTATGGCTCTGTGTATTACTTGCCGCTCCAGCTGGACGCACGTGATGGAGCTTTACTACTAATCAAAGTACCGGCTTCATTGACTAAACGCGCCTCACGACATCGTTCGATTAATCGTTGCAGCCCTAGTAGATAGACAGACAGACAGATAGATAGACAGGAAAGAGTTAAATGGATGGATGGATGGATGGATGGACGGACAGATAGACAGATGCACGGACAGAAGAATGAACAGAAAGATAGATAGGTAGATAGACAGACGGACGGACAGAATGACAGATAGCTGGTTAGGTAGATAAATGGATGGACAGATAAACAGACAGGACAGACAGGACAGACAGGACAGGACAGACAGACAGACAGACAGATAGATAGATAGATAGATAGATAGACGGACAGATGGACGGACAGAAAGATGGATGGACAGACGGACAGACAGACAGACAGACGGACAGACAGACAGACAGACAGACAGACAGACGATAGATCTGCAGGTCTGTACCGAACTTATAGATGGATGAAGCCCGAAAACTCAAGGAGGAATAAGATTTTTACATTTTGGTCTTGGGTTAAGAGTTAAGAGCTTTGTCAAGCCAACATCAAAATCTGTTTCCACAGGTTCACACTGGTAAATATTGGGTTATGTTAAAAGCACAGAACTTACCGAGGTGCAAGGTGATACCTTCCTCTCCTTGGATGTCTTGGTCTATAACCTATAGAAGACGTTTTGCTTTTATTACACCTTTAAAATACCAAATGGATTTCTTAACATCAGAAAATATAAAATATCAAACAAACCATACAAGCTTTGTTCTTTCTTAATGCACTTTAATTCTGTTTATGCCAGTGTTTTTCTTGTGTACTGTGGTATACCGTGCTGGTAGTGTGATGAAGCTCTGGGCTGCTGTCTGAACTCCTGTTGTGTGCTATGATGGAGCTGGGGTCGTCTTTCTCGACGCAGATCATCAGTCTCCACGGCTCTCACTGAGGCAATAAAAGAAGCATTTAAATGCAGTTTTAAATGGAGGTTTGACTCTCTCACAATTAGTATTTGCAGTGGAGCATCACTGGAAACATAAAACGTACAATTCTGAAGCCTGAACTTCACCACCACGTCCCCAAAAGACTGAGGCAATGATTACAGCCTCAAACGCACATAAATTACAACCAGACTTTTTTTATACGTCTAGCCCCAACAGCATCTTGCAATTGACACTTTAGACCATCTGAGATTCAAAACAATCCTCTTAGTGACAGAGAAATAATGGGGTGAATTAACTTCAGGGAAAAAAGGCAAAATTTAGGAAATAGAAAAGAAAGATAAACTGTCAGAAACGGTCTTGTTTTGGCTTTCAGGCCAATTGAGGAATTATAGGATTTTATTTCTGCCTTGGATTTTTCTCTTTAGATGGTGTTTCACTACTTTTTTTAAGCATTAGAAGCAAAAATGCTATGTTTTCTGTTGCAAAAAAATACTAGATAGTAAGCTAATTAACATACATCAGTCTGCATCCCCTCCTAAAATGATCCCACTTCATATTTTGTGAACTTTTTGACTATATCTAGCAATATAAAAATAAATTCTGATAAATTAATATTAAATAATAAATATTCTGATAGATAAATATTCTGATGACCTAAAATATTTATCTGTGTCCAACATTACAAAAATGTAACATTTCATAATGAAATGTAAAAGATATTATCTATTTGGAGCCATTCAAGCCATTGACAGTATTCTCGTGATATTTTGACTTTATTCTCGAAATATTTCGACTTTATTCTCGTAATTTCAATTTTATTATTATTTAAAAATTATTACATTAATAATATTATATAACTATTCTGACCTAAAATATTTATCTGTGTCCAACATTACAAAAAATGTAACATTTCATAATGAAATGCAAAAGATATTGTCAATTTGGAGCCATTTAACTTCTGCAAGTTATTTTAAGAAAAAAGTTCTTACAAATATTTTTCTTTAATTTCATGTATTTATATAAACATATTGGCTTCATTCTAGCTAGTTACTACGATGGTGTTTTAGTGCCACTAAAACTAAAAAAAAAAAAAAAAAAATTCAAAAAAAAAAAATTCAAAAAAAATAAAAAAATTACAAGATTAAAGTTGTAATATTTTGAGACTAAAGTGGAAATATTTTGAGAATAAAGTCGAAATTACAAGAATAAAGTCGAAATATTTTGAGAATAAAATTGAAACATTTAGAGAATAAAGTCGAAATTATGAGCATAAAGACGAAATGTTTTGAGAATAAAGTCGAAATGTTTCAAGAATACAGTAGAAATTTCAAGAATTAAATCGTAGCAATTAAAGTTATAATATTTTGAGTATATTGCACATGCAAATAGCCCGGATTGGGAGCACCGGGAGAAGTTGCCAGGCCACTGGAATTTATTTGAATATATGTGGGATTATTAGCAGAAATCATACCATGTGTTATACTCACAGGGACAGTATGATTGGAAGTAATATTCCACGTCTTGCGTTCATTAAGCCTATTTGTAGCGCGCCAGACACCCAATAATAGCAATAGGCTTTGTGCTTTTGGTACTTTTAATATAAAACAAAGCCTCAGCTTTCAAATTCTGTCAGTTTTATAGCGAAATACAAACAATACATCTTACAATAATGTGTTTTTCATGCTCTTTAATGTGGCATGACAGATCGCCGTATTCATGTGAATCAATCATCATTTCGATTACACTAAGATGACATTCATTTCAGCAAATTATACTGTTTCCACCTACTCTGCTAAAAAGTCTGTGGCATAGAACATTTAATTCCTCACATGTATTTAATTAGAAAAAACAATAAAAGGTTCTAATGGTTGAAGTGGACTCCAACTCGTTAACATAAAGTTATATTATGGTCTTTTCCGAGGTATAAAACGTTAAGCGACTATTCACAAGCTGTTTTATTCACGGTATAATACAGAAATTATATTTAACATGTTCCATTCATTATTTGTGCTTTGCTGCTTTTAATATAACTCAGCTTAGCTTTCAAATTCTGTCAGTTTTATCATGAAGTACAAATTATAAATGTGTTTTTCTTCTTTATTTTAAGTTTATAGCAAGATGTAGACATGAAGGAACATCAGAGGGAATTAAAAAAAACAGTATAGGCTAATTTAACGAATGTCTCATTGTAATCAGAAAGATGACTGATTCACATGCCACTTAAACTGAGGCGAATACAGCGATCTGTCACGCCACATTAAAGAAGTCCACTTCCAGAACAAAAATTGACAGATAATGTAATCACCGCTTGTGATACATTGACTTTATTGTCTAAATATTTTGACTTTACTCTCGTGATATTTAGACTTTATTCTCGTAATTTTGACTTTGTTCTCGAAATATTTAGACTTTGTTGTTGAAATATTAAGACTTCAATCTCGTAATCGTGTTTTTTTTTTTTTTGGCGTGGCACTAAAACACCAGCATAAGTTACCATAACAGCATTTACTTAAATTTTTTATTTAAACATTTTAGGTAACACTTTACAATAAGGTTCCATTTGTTAACTATATTTAATGCGTTAATTTTCAAAAACAGTTTTTTCCTCTATGGCATCTCCAGCTTAATCAGCTAAAACATGAATCATTACCTGTGTTCTGCAATTCATTTCTTTAATTTATTCTCCATCTCTAATTATTGCCTCTTAACAAAAGGAGCATCTTAACAAAAAAACATAACAAATTCCTTGTGTGTTTGCGCACACCTGGCGAATAAAGCTAATTCTGATTCTGATCGTTAACTTGCAATCAGCCATTGTTACAGTATTAATTAATCTTTGTTAATGTTAGTCAATAAAAATACAACTTCACTGTTCAGCTCAGGTCCATTAAATAACATTAATAGATGCAACTTTTGATTTTATTAATGCATTAGTAAATGATGGAATCAAGATTAATTAATGGTTTAGAAGTACTTTTAATTGTTAGTTTATGTTAACTAATGCAGTTAGCTAATGTTGACCAATGAAACCTTGTTGTAAAGTGTTTTCAAATTTTGCATATATAAATATTTAGAATTATATTATTTTCTACTAAAAATACAAATCACAAAACTATTGGTTTAAACCGAATTTAAACATGGGTCATATTTTGGTACTTTCACTAACCATTTGTTGAAGAAAAGTGTTATGAAAGAGCTAACAAGCATTTCTTACAAAATCCCACAGTCAAGGGTTCAGATGGTTTTGAAGTTTTGAAGTCAAAACATGTTGTGCACAACAGATGCTCTAAGAACAGCTTATGACAAAATAAACTAGCCTGAATTCCAGACGACCAAAAACAACTATAAACAAAAGAACATCAATCTAACGGGACAAATCTTGAGATTCAAAACACAGGCACCGGGCCACTCTACCATAATCCGACTAAAATATCTGATGACAAAAAGCAGCCTATTCGCCTCTAAGACACAACATGAGCAGTTCATGAGCTGGTCGACATCAAGAGGCAAACCAGATGGAGACAATTTCACCATAAGGTCTCTTTTAATCTTAGGACAGAACCACAAAACTCTGGATGGTGGTAAAAAGCAAAAGGGGCTCAAGGAGTTTGTAACAGCCACCACGTTATAATTTTGTTGTCTTGTTATGTTACTTAATATAGATTGCTACCTATAAAAAGTAACCCAGAATTATTCTTGTTATGACAAAGCATCCCCTCCATCTAAAATAATGTGCCAAACAGATTGTTTCCACTCTCACAGACCAGATGGAGGGTGTTATAAAGACTGCTGTTTATCTGCAAGTAACCTGGACATCACAGCGTGTATTCCATTTGTTTGAGTCACAACCAGGTCAACAAGGAAACTCTGCTTGAAAGAAGCTCCATAGATTTCGACAGAAATTGCTCAAACATTTCAACAGCCCCTGCCTGTTTATGCCAATATGGCCAATTATGGCCAATCTGAATACTCCCAGCTCCATTACAAATGACTACATTTCATTTTGTACAATTCCACATGAAGAGTTCAGATGCAAAACCAGCTAAAAGCCATCTCGGTCAAAAATGAGATAATGATACTGAGTGAATGCTCTGGACACATATTATACGTCCATCAAATACTTTTTCTTCAAACTCGCTAAAATACCAGCCTCAGCCCAATCAGAAGTGCCGGTACTTACATAGAAACCTATATATCTGAGCCTAATAAAAATGCTTTTTTAAAGAAAGACGTCAGATGGATTTAGCTGGTTTTGCATCTGAACTCTTCACATATTTTCCTCAAAAGCTAGTGCAGACATTGTAAAACTTTATTGACGCAAAGTAAAGCGAAGGATATGAATTAATGGATAAGGAAATTCAGAGTGATCCGCACCATCTCTGTGTTGTAGTCTGCGCGGTCGGCTGTGGACGGGGACGCCGCGCCTCCTGCAGGCTTCCAGCACCAGCTCTCTGATGGACATGAACAAAGACATCCAAGAAGGCTAAAAAAAAAAAAAAAAACAACAGACAAAATATATATTAACTGCATAATGCATATAAAATGACATATTTAAAATCTCAGCACAGTGTATGCATCAATAACTAAATCCATAGTCATACCAAAAGGACACTCTTACAAATGTATGCATGTCATATCTAATGGTATTTATTTGTATTCAGGTATTATTAGGTGTTCATGTACTTTTTGGGGCCCATTATAAATACAAAAGACTTAAAGAAGAAGTCCACTTCCAAAACAAAGATTCATATATAATGTACTCACCCCCTTGTCATCCAAGATGTTCATGTCTTTCTTTGTTCAGTCGTAAAGAAATTATGTTTTTTGAGGAAAACATTTCAGCATTTTTCTCCGTGTAATGTACTGATATGGTGCCCCGATTTTGAACTTCCAAAATGCAGTTTAAATGCGGCTTCAAACGATCCCAAATGCGGTTGTAAAAGATCCCAGACGAGAAAGAAGGGTCTTATCTAGCGAAACTCCCATCTCATGTTCTCCCTCAACGTCAAAATCGTCCTGTATCGTTGTTTTACCTTTTTTGTTAAGGGTGTTTGATCGTCTTTGCATGTTTACTTTGCAAAGACTGTGTCGGTACTTCTGCAGCGATGGATGATTTTGAAATGATTTTTGAAGTTGAGGGAGAAAATATGATTGGAGTTTTTTGACATACCCTAACTGTCTTGAGCCAGAATACACAGAGTTCAGGGAGAGCAAGACAAGACGAGCATTTGAGATTAAAAAGTATTTAAATAGTATTTCTTTTTATGAAAATAACCGATCATTTCGCTAGATAAGACCCTTCTTCTTCGGCTGGGATCGTTTATAGCTGCATTTAAACTGCATTTTGGAAGTTCAAACTCGGGGCACCATATCAGTCCATTATATAGAAAAAAATCCTGAAATGTTTTTCTCAAAAAACATAATTTCTTTACGACTGAAGAAAGAAAGACATGAACATCTTGGATGACAATAGGGTGAGTACATTATATGTGAATCTTTGTTTTGGAAGTGGACTTCTCCTTTAATAGCGAACTGCGGCATGGAGACCTCCATGAAGACCGGGAGGTGACTATGCACGGTCTAAGTTAGTTCCCGACTGCATTTATAATTACGAACCCATGTTTATATATGTGGGTTAAAAAATTATTTAGATGTTTTGGTCCCTTGGCTCCGGAAAAAAAACATTACAGCAATCAAAAACAAAAGAGATTCTGTAACTGTTTTCCAGTAAACCAAAGACATGTAAACAAACGTTAAACAAAATCCAGTAAACAAAATATGTGTGGGCCACACTACGACCTGATTTTCATTTAGCATGTTAATAGGCTGTGGTAGAGCTGCAAAGTTCATCATGACGCAACATAGGATCATGCTAGGTCCTATTTACATTTTATCCAATCACAAGTGGAGCGAAAACATTTTGTGAACTGATCAAACCACATTCAAAGATAGTCAGAAACGCATCAGATGTGTAGCATAAATACCAATCCATTATGATGCATCCCAGACAACAGAAAAAGACCGCCCACTCACCTGTCAATCAACCAATTTGCTCTAACAAGGGCTTGGTGTGGCTTGTTTTGTGAGGCTTTGAAAATTCACATTCGTGACCCTGGACCACAAAACCAGTCATAAGGGTCAATTTTTCGAAATTAAGATTTATACATCATCTGAAAGCTGAAAGCTTTCCATTGATGTATTTGTGGTGGTTATTTGATGGTTATTTGATGTTTGTTAGGATAGAACAATATTTGGCTGAGATACATCCATTTCAATATATGGAATCTGAGGGTGCAAAAAAATCTAAATATTGAGAAAATCGCCTTTAAAGTTGTCCAAGTTCTTAAAAATGCATATTACTAATAAAAAATTAAGTTCTGATATATTTACAGTAGGAATTTTACAAAATATCTTCATGGAACATGATCTTTACTTAATTTCCTAATGATTTTTGGCATAAAATAAAATCATTTTGACCCATACAATGTATTTTTGGCTATTGCTACAAATATACCCCAGCGACTTAAGACTGGTTTGTGGTCCAGGGTCACATCTGTGGTGAGAATAAAATTAAAGTATCTGTCTCAACTGACCATTTTTGATCAGACTGTCCAATATCAAGTGAAAACAGGGCCAGTAGCATTTTCCTGTACTTACATTTCCTTCAAGAAGCTCCTCTTTCGGACAGCCTGAGTGGGCTTGCAGATACTTCGAATGAAAGAGCAGGCCATCAAAGGTCTTCCACGGCATGAGCTCACCCATTGGGAAAGGGAAACCACAAGCACTGTTGGCTGCGATGAGGTAGGACAGACCCCGCACAAAGAGAGAGCCGAGTTGAACGGCCCTGGGGTCCACAACAGGGATCTACATGGGGGAGGGATTATAGAATGATATAAGAAACGATGTATGAAAACAACAGTTTGTAAAGGTGGTCAGTCAAAATCCAGTCATTTCAGTTAGAATCTGTGCAGTATGGAGTTTCATGTATGGGTGAAAAAGTTCCCCTAGCAGATCTGACTTGGTTAAGCAAATTAGCTGTATTAACCAGCAGAAGGTTGCTTAGTTTGAAAGTGACTTCTGTGTAAGTGGTGCATAATGCATTGTTAAACTATTTTTCCGTGTTTAAGTGCTATAAACGTGTCTCTGATGCATCTACCAACCCTAAAAAATGTGAAAAGGACAACCCAGTAACTTTGTTTTGGTAAGCCTCCAAAATGGCGCTACGCTGACGTGGAGGAGACGATTTGTTGAATAAAAACTTTTTTTTTTTTCTTTGCGTGCAAAAAGTACTCTTGTCGCTTCATAAAATTCAGATTGAACCACAGATGGCAGATGGACTATTTTGACAATGTTTTTCATACTTTTTTGGGTCTTGACAGTGGTATTTACCTGGCAGTCAATAGGACAGTCACAAACCTCCCGGTTTTTATCCAAAATATCTTAAATTGTGCTCTGAAGACAAATGAAGCTTTTACGGGTTTGGAATGACATGGGGGTAAGTGATTAATGACAAAATTTCAATTTTGGGGTGGAGTAACCCTTTAATTTCATTTAAAGTCATGCAATATCTCTGTGTGATAAACCCTGATATCGAGTTTCGAGCAAGTGTGAATTTGGCGAATTTGATGCGTTAACCAACAGAAATCTGCTTAGTTTAAAATGCCTTCTGAGCAGTGCTTCATGCATCACTACGCTATCAGCAATAAAACATTTAAATAAAAATAAAATGCAGTACAGTACAGTACAGAACTCCGCTGCAGTTCACAAATTTAATTCACATATTTGACAGCACATATTTGACCGCAAGGTTGATATCAAACAGTAACGGTAGGTGCAACTGCAAATGTGCTGCAATTTAAATAAACAGATTTGAACATTCTTTTCGAGGGGGAAGATTTTCAGTGTATAAAATATAAAATATAAATATATTTAATAATTTATGGATAAATTATTGTTGTTGTTTTTTTGACAGTGTTTCCCAACCATCCCTCTTTTTGTATAGAAAAGAGCAGCTGGGACATTTTGCTAAACTTCTCCTTTTGTGTTCTACGGGTGAAAGAAAGTCCTAAAGCTTGGAAATGACTAGATGAGTAAAGTTTACAAACGAACGTTGAAGCTGGCTTGAAGAAACCTTGTCTGAAAGTTTAAAGCAGTTGTAAAAGCTTGAAGTTTGAAAGTTTAGATAAACAGATTAGATGTTGATAACAAGTTGCTAGCATGATCTAGCACATTGCTAACATGATTTAACATGATTATCATGCTGTTAGCATGTTGCTAGCATGATAGTCATTAAGCTTTCTAGTGATAGACAGCTTAACATTTTTAAGTCAAAAGTTTTGACCCCCTCAATGGAAGTCTATGGGATTTTTCGTAGATTTGATCGTCCGTAAGTCAGATCAGTTAGAAAAGTCACAGCAGCTAACCTCAGACTGGTCTGAAGGTCTGATTTATCAAGCCAACTTTATGATTACAGAATGTTTATTCATGACTGAACTGTTCCTTTAAACCACACCATTTTTAGAGTAGCCTGGTTTCAAATTCATCATACTGGATACAATATCTATTGTGTTTTTCAACTCAGGCTGGAGGGAGGCAGGGTGTGACCCATAGAGCTCACCTGAAGTGGCTGTGCGGATAAGGGGATGTTTACAAAGGGTCCCCCGCCCCCCCCCCCCCAACTGTCCGCTGGTCACCTGGTCCCCCGCCCCCACCCACAGGAGATAAGAGACGGACTGATTAGCTTCCGTGACATCAAAACGTAAAATTGGCCTGCCACCTGCTCTGCTCTCAAACACAGCTTAGACTAAAGCAAACAAAAGGGAGGCTGGAGATAAAGCCGAAGTGACAGCAGCAACCCACGACCCGCGCCTTCCAGGCGCACAGATTGAGAGCCAGGCCGTCGTTTGAAATATTATGCTGTTTACACGAGCCCGACTTCCTTCTCGTAACCGTGCCTCTTCAGAGAAACGAGAGCGTTTAATCACATTCACTGTTATGCATAAAATTTAGAGAGCGGTATGGAGTAGACCGGCTTTGATTAAACCGCTTAAAAAGACACGTAAAAGTCTTAGCACCTTTAAAGCCGCTAATTGCTCAGCGTGGAAGTCAATAGGCCTCGGGACAATGCTGATGCCACCCTGCTGCTGTAAAGGTATAGAGTGGGACAACAAACCAGAACAGCAGCTGCTCTGCAAGCATTTCAACAGTGAACAATGAGAGCCGCTCCAGCCAGATGCCTGAAGGACCGCTGGACCCCCTGAGGACACGCAGCTCGACATTAATGGCAAACTACAGCCTTGCGATCAGGCTCTGCACCTGTGCCATACCTTAATGCACATCTGCTCAATGTTACTACTGTAAACAGTCACGCATGACAAGACCAGGCTTGTCTGAGTCTTTCTGTGGTATTTCAATGAACTTTCAATTTTTCATTTACTAAATAAACATTGTGGGCTGTGTCTGAAACTTGTTTGGGAATCAAGAACAGATTCTGGTTTTTAAAAAATACTGGAATTGAATGATTTGGTTCGGTTAATGGTTCCTGAACGGCTGCATTCATCCAACAATGCAAACAGATTACTGTATTGAAATGCTTGTTTTAGTGATTCACGCACTGTCTAAAGCACAATTCAAAAGACTTGTTTTACTTACGGTTTGTAATTGTACGGAATTTAACGATTCTGGGTCTGATTCTAATTCAGTGTTTGTGGGACTGGTTAGATTTATTCAGAACTGCTCAAAACAGTGATTTGTGCATCTTTTAACTCCCCATAAAGATTCATAGAGTCATTTGTGTGTTTGTGGTAAGGACCCAATAACAGAAATGATGCCATGAAATTTGCCTTCAGTGTTTTTGAAAATGAAAAAAAAGATCTGGCTCTGAATAGAACTGGTTCTTACAAATCAGTCTCAAATTCATGCATTATCAGTTTGAATTGTTTTATGACTCACTCACTCAGTACTGCTGTAATAAATAATCAACTAAAACTACATATACGCACTATTATTTTATACTAGGAGTAAAAATATTTTGTTATTTTCATAAATTGTTGTGATTTGACTTATCCACGTATATTACTTTTCTGTTAATTGATTATACAGAAGGTTCAAACGCTCACTGATGCACCAGAACGAAACAAAATGCATTAGGAGCTGGGGGGTGAAAACTTTTGAAATTTGAAGATCAGGGTAAATTTAACTTATTTTGTTTTCTAAGAAACATGTAAGTATCTTCTGTAGCTTCTGAAGGGCAGTACTAAATGATAAAATATGATATTTAGGCAAAATAAAAATAAAAATTTACACATCTTCAATCTGTTCAAAAGTTTTCACCCCTGGCTCTTAATGCATCGTGTTTCCTTCTGGAGCATCCGTGAGCGTTTGAACTTTCTGTAATAGTTGCATATGAGTCCCTCAGTTGTCCTCAGTGTGAAAAGATGGATCTCAAAATCATACAGTCATTGTTTGAAAGGGTTCAAATATGCAAAAATGCTGGAAAATCAAAGAATTTGTGGGACCTGAAGTATTTTTCTGAAGAACAGTGGGCAGTTTAACTGTTCAGGGCAAACAAGGGACTCATGAACCACTATCACTAAACAAAAAAACTCAAGCGTATGTAAACTTTTGAACAGGGTATTTTTTTTTTTTTTTATAAATGAAACTATTATATTCTCTTGTGGACTATGTGTAAATGTCTTTTATGTGAAATACCTTATTCAGGTCAGTACTAAATAAAAAAATAACATGCATTTCGTATGATCCTTTTTTTTTATTTTGGACAAATAATTAACATTTTGAAGATTCTGCAAGGTGTATGTAAACTTCTGGTTTCAGCTGTATATGGGTTGTTCCTCAAAAACTTGAACTGCAATCATAAAGCGGAATCAGAATCGTTAAATTCTTTACGATTCTCCTCCCTTACAGATGCTGTGTAGTGGCATCCTTAGCTTGCATTTACATTCCCTTACTATGACAAAGCAACACAGGGGGAAACAGATTAGAGGGGGGTAATCAGGCAGCCCCTGGAGACTCTCCTGCCATCTGTCTGGCTCTTACAGCCTCCTAATACACCCCCCTCCCATCCCTTTTCACATTTCAGGCAGATGTGACAGTGTAACTCCCGATGGGAGACAACAATGGCGCGTGTAACAGGTGCTCCCGCCACCCCATGGCACATGGGAGGCAGGAGAGCTTTACACACTTTCATCTGGCCAGCGGCAGGCTGTCGCCGCCGCGCCTTGAGCACACACGCGTCTCTGGGTCAGCGAGCAACCCGACACCTGTTGCTGTGCGCGCCCTCTAAACACACGATCCCTCAACGCTATCATTCATCACCCAACACACTGTGGGCAACATAAACCCAGCCGTATCACTTCACTTGAGCCAAAACGTAAACACACAAAACCATATATAAATAAATACTGTGGCCAAGTGCACAATAAACAGCCATTACAGAGCATAGAAGATACAGAGTCAGTTATTGTCTACCTGGGTGATTGAAATTCTCTGCTTGAACCACATTAGTAAAAGTAAACAAACATAATCTGTAAAAATATAAATACAACTTAACAGTTCATTTGTATTGTCAACAGCTTGGCGTTTCACGAGTCAAGGGCGAGATATGCATCAGCATCTGAATACAACAGACTGGAGGGATTCACACCAGACGCAAAAAGGGACGGCTGTAGACACAGGAGGATCTGTAAATTAGGAGGTGGCTTGCTGGATATCTCCCAAGAGGCTCTAATTTGTCCCTCTATCATCCATTATCTGTGCTGTGGGGAGGGCTCTCAATCCAAGCGCTGCGAAACCACAGGCCGCCCTTGGCGGCCGTGTCTGAAATAGCACGCATAGGAGGCTTAAATTAGGGTGGGAGCTGAAATAGCCCTGTGGTCGCCGGCGGGGACGACGCGGAGCCCGTCACCAGAGCATCGCTCTCAGGTTCAGACCACAATTAGAGTAGTTTTTGAGAGGAATGTCGCAAAGCAACCAGAAATTATCCCTCCAGTCTCTTTCCCCATCTTTTTTTTTTCAAATAGCAAAAGAATCTGATGCATCTCTCAAGCAAAAGGCCTTGATTTGTTGAATCTCCATGTTGTTGTTCCGATTTGACATGGATTACAGTGTTTATCATCTGCTGTAGCTATTTTAAATGAAATTCTGTCTTCATTTACTAACCGTCATGATGTTCCAAACCCATAAGACTATGTTTAATCTTCAGTATACAAGTGAAGATATTTTTTTTTTTTTATAAAACATGAGGAGTTTTTGTTCCTACTTTGAAAGTCTATTCCATCAAAGATCCAAAAAGGATCATAATGGCCTTTTGAAGAGATAGGACAGTTATGATATATCATGAACATATTTAAAATTATTTATTATTATTATTAATATTAAACTTTTATTCACATATACAGTTCCTTGCAAAAGTATTTATACCCCTTCATTTTTTCACATTTTGATATTTTGCAGCCTTGTTAAACTGCTTTAAATATTTTTTTTTTTTTTCACATCAATCTACACACCATAATGACAAAGCAAAAACAGATTTGTGACAACTTTGCAAATTCATTAAAATTAAAAAACTAAAAAAATTATACTGCATAAGTATTCATACCCTTAACTCAGTACTTAGCTGAAGCACCTTCACAGCCTCAAGTCTTTTTGGGTATGATGCGACAAGCTTTGCACATCCGCATTTAGCAAATATCTGCCATTATTCTCCTCACCTCTTCACCTTTCAAGCTCTGTCAGCTTGGACTGGTGCTAGCAGACATTTTCAGGTTTCTCCAGAAATGTTTGATTGTGTTCAAGCCCAGGCTGTGGCTGGTCCACTCAAGAACATTCACAGAGTTGTGTATAAGCCACACTTCTTGTGTGCTTAGGGTCATTGTCTTGCTGGAAGGTGAACCTTCTGCTCAGTCTGAGGTTCTGAATGCTCTGGACTGGGTTTTCATTAAGGCTATCTCAATATTTTGCTGCATTGAGCTTTCCTTTTACTCTGACAAGTCCCTCAGTCACTGCGGCTGAAAAACACACACAGCATAAAGCTGCTACCAGTACATTTTACTTTTGGGATAGTACTCTGCGGGTGATGAGCAATGCTTGGTTTCCTCCAAACATGATGCTTGGTTTTGAGGTTCATCAGACCAGAGAATCTTGTTTCTCACAATCTGAAAGTCCTTAAGGTGCTTTTTTTGCAAATTCCAAGTGTGTTTTCATGTGTCTTCACTGGGGAAAGGATTGAGTTTGTCCGCACCTCCATAAAGACTGGATTGGTGGAGTGTTTCAGTGATGTTTGTCCTTCTATACTTTTTTTCCATCTGCATATTTGATTATGGAGCTCAACTAGAGTGACCATCAGCTTCTTGGTCACGAGTCTAACCAAAGCCCTTCTCCATTAGTTGCTCAGTTTGGCCAGGAGGCCAGCTCTAGGAAGAGTCCTAGTTGTTTCAAACTTTGTTTATGGTGGACAATAGAGGCTACATGTTTCTGTGAACCCTTATTGCAGCAGAATTTTTTCTGAACTCTTCCCCAGATCTGTGCCTTGACACAATCCTGTTTCTGAGCTCAACAGGCAGTTATTTTGACCTCAGGGTTTGGTTTTTGCTCTGATATGCATTTTCAGCTGTTAGACCTTTTAAGAGGTGTGTGCCTTTCCAAATTATACTCATTCAAATGAAACGCCACAGTTTAACTCAAAATGATGTAACATCTACAAGTGATATGAATGCTCCTGGAAAAGGGCATATACTTATGCAATGGAATCATTTTAGTTTTTTATTTTTAATACATTTGCAAAGTTGTTACAAACCTGTTTTGTGCTTTGTCATTATGGTGTATGGAGTGTAGATTGATGTGAAAAAAAGGAATTTAAGGCAGTTTAAGGCTGCAACATAACAAAACGTGAAAAAAAAAAAATGAAGGGGTATGAATACTTTCGCAAGGCACTGTAAACATACCTGTACATACTACACATACAGCGCATCAACACAGAAGCCTGTGCATGCCTGTGTTTGGTCTTCTAAGTTTGGGTTGCATGGACTTAACAGGTTTCATGAAAAATATCTTAATTTGTTCAGAAGATTAACCAAAGTTATATAAGTTTGGAATGACATGAGAGCAAGTAAATGATGACAGATTTTTTCATTTTTGAGTCATAACTAATGTGATCTAAGTGGTCAAAAACACTTGAATGTTCACATAACATAACACCATGGCTTATTGTTGACACCCTCATGTTGTTCTGAACCTTTATGACTAACGTTCTTCTATGGACTATAAAAGATGATATTTAAAAAAAAAAAAAAATAATAATAATATATATATATATATATATATATATATATATATATATATATACAGGGGTTGGACAATGAAACTGAAACACTCGCCAATATAGTATTGGAGGTCTCATGGCTATATTTGCGCTGTCTGGTGCCCAATCTTCACTTATTGCACATTACACCAGTTAGAGCAGAGTGTAAAGTTTCATTATGTGCACCCAATGGTTCAAACATTGTACCTTGAAGGTAGTGCTCTGTATCAGGATAATAATGCACCAATACACACAGCAAGACTGGTGACAGACTGGTTTAATGAACATGAAAATTAAGTTGAACATCTCCCATGGCCTGCATAGTCACCAGATCTGAATATTATTGAGCCACTTCGGGGTGTTTTGGAGGAGCGAGTCAGGAAACGTTTTCCCACATCAGCATCACATAGTGACCTGGCCACTGTTCTGCAAGAGGAAAATGGCTCAAAATCCCTCTGGCTGCTTTGCAGGACTTGTATTTGTCACTCCCACGATGAAATGATGTTGTATTAGCTGCAAAAGGAGGCCCAATATCATACTAATTGTGATCTAAAACCAGGTGTTTCAGTTTCATTGTCCAACCCCTGTATATATATATATATATATATATATATATATATATATATATATATTTGTTTTTTTTTTTTGGTTCATACAATGAAACTGAATGGCGTATAATGTTAATTTAATAAAAAGGAAAAGAAAAGTGTGAAAAGATGGATCTCAAATCATACAGTCATTGTCGGAAAGGGTTTAAATACACAAAAATGAAAAACCAAATAACTTGTGGGACCTGAAGAACAACAGGCAGTTTAACTGTTCAAGACAAAACAAGGGACTCATAAACAACTATCACTAAACAAAAAACACAGCTGTGGATCATTCAGGTAACAACACAATAGTAAAAATCAAGCATATGTAAAATTTTGAACAGGGTCATTTTTATAAATTCAACAATTATTTTCTCTTGTGGACTTTATGTAAACATCTTCAATGTGAAATATCTTATTCGGGTCAGTAATAAATAAAAAATAAAATGCATTTTGTATGATCCCTCTTATTTTGGTAAAATAATTAACATTTTACAGATTCTGCAAGGTGTATGTAAACTTTTGACTTCAACTGTATGTTGACAGGCAGGTAGGACAGCCTATCATAGCGTTCGGACCGAGGGATAAGACTGGATGAACATTTTATGGTCTTACGCCTTCCACAGACAACTCAGTGACTGCTATTAGGATGTGAATAGGCTTTCAAGCAGCATAGCAAAAAATGTTTTTAAACCAAATCACCTATCCTGCCTTTTTAGAGTCACTTTGTGTTTTATACCTCATTTCTAAGAGGCCGCTTAATGAATAAATGTAAATGGAAACATGAGAGTGCACAAGAAAGGGGGTGGAGTCAAACTCAGGTTTGGACCTAGCAATCAAAATAGCTGCAAAAACGGCCTGTCTTTTTTAAGTATGTTACAAAATAAAACTCATGACCACAGTTGTTTTCTAGAAGACTCCAAACCAAGCCCAGTTAAAACGGGTGAGCGTATGAGTGTAAAAACAATGCTTTCAGAAAGGCAGAGGTGGCGTGAATGACTCACCCTGAGCTGTTGCATTTCTCTGAAGGATTTGAATCTGACACAAACAGCTTGGCTTAGATATGCATCTACGTCTTCCAGGGAAAGCTGTCTCACCTAGATCCAGGAGCAAACAGTGTTTTTATTCTGCATGCAAGCTGTGAAAATCACACTTAAGTATACACAACAAGCATCAAGCGTCACCACGCACACAAATGTACACAATGCAAGGGTATCGGAGTTGTCTGATAAGGACTACACACAATGAACAGCGCTGAAGAGACACCGCTGAAAGTCTTTTGAAATGCAATGAGGCTACATCATTAATAAATAAAGGCTAACAGAGCATACGTGGTGCGAATGGGCCCAAACAAAGCCATTTGTTTACATTCAAGCGAAAATCTCAGTGGTCCGTGGCATCAACGATGAAAAGTTAAACATACCTGAATAGCGATGTAGGTTACAAGACAAATCACAGCAATCAAAGGGCTGTCAAAGCGCTTCAGCTCTTCAGCAAACTCATACAGGTCAAAGACATCCAGAAGTGTTGATGCTTGGACTGCTTTCACCTCTGGGTCCGTCCTAAACCACAGAGCCATCAGATCAATGGGCCCTTCTGTTGATCAATGAAAACCACACGCTTAACTTGTGGGGGTTTGGCGTGTATGAGAGTAAATTAAAGGGGTGGTTCACACAAAAATGTAAATTTGCTGTTAATTTACTCACCCTCAGTCCTTCCAAGATGTAGGAGACTTTTTCTTCAGAAGAACAGTAAAAAAAAACACTTGAAAATGTGGTCCTTGGTGATTCATAAAATGCAAGTCAGCAGCTACTGGTTTTTAGGAATAAAAGAAGCATATCAAGAAACACAAAATTAATACCCATGGCTCCTGACGATATATTGAGGAGTTATGAAGCGAAACGATTGGCAAGAAACTGAACATCATTTACAACATTATTACCTGTAATATATATCCTCAGGCAAATGGTCCAGAGTGATGTACGGTTCATAAACAAATCATTCTTTTGAACTGGTTCTTTTTGGTGAACTAGTTGAATTACTTTAATGCACTTGGTGGGTGAAATTAATGTTTTTATGGTTTCTAATTGATAATGTAAAAAGGTGAGCTGAAATGTAAAGCATCTATGTTTCACAAAATTATTGGGTGCTTTAGTAATATACAGTTGAGGTCAAAAGTTTACATACACCTTGCAGAATCGGCAAAATGTTAGTAATTACAATTATAACAGGGATCATACAAAATGCTAAATGTTATTTTTTATTTAGTACTGACCTGAATAAGATATTTCACACAAAATACGTTTACATTTAGTCCATAAGAGAAAATAATAGGTGAATTTATAAAAAATGACCCTGTTCAAAAGTTTATATACACTTGATTCTTAATACTATGTTGTTACCTGAATGATCCACAGCTGTTTTTTTTTTTTTTTTTTTTTATTTAGTGATAGTTGTTCATGAGTCCCTTGTTTGTCCTGAACAGTTAAACTGTCTGCTGTTCTTCAGAAAAATCCTTTAGATCCCACAAATCCTTTGGTTTTTCAGCATTTTTGTGCATTTGAACCCTTTCCAACAAACACTGTATGATTTTGAGATCCATCTTTTCATGCTGAGCACAACTGAGGGACTCATATGCAACTATTACAGAAGGTTTAAACGCTCACTGATGCTTCAGAAGGAAACACAATGCATTAAGAGCCAGGGGGTGAAAACTTTTGAGAAGAATGAAGATGTGTACATTTTTTTTTATTATTTCAGCCAAATATCTGGAGCATCAGTGAGTGTTTGAACCTTCTGTAATAGTTGCATATGAGTCCCTCAGTTGTTCTCAGTGTGAAAAGATGGATCTCAAAATCATACAGTCATTGTTGGAAAGGGTTCAAATACAAAAATGCTGAAAAACCAAAGAATTTGTGGGACCTAAAGGATTTTTTTCTAAAGAACAGCAGGCATGTTCAGGATAAATATATATGTAAACGTCTTTTATGTGAAATATGTTATTCAGCTTAGTAATAAATAAAAAATAGCATGCATTTTGTATGATCCCTCTTATTTTGGTAAAATAATTAACATTTTTGCAGATTCTATAAGGTGCATGTAAAATTTTGACCTCAATTGTAATTTGTTACGTTATTGCGTGATTATGTAAACCAATTAGTAAACTGAACCAGTTCATTAAAACAAACTGTCTGAAAGAACCAGTTTGTGAAAAATAATCAGACTGTTTGTCTGAGGCTCTGAATTATAATATAATATAGAAAGATAATAACGTAAATAATGTTCAGTTTCTTGCACAGAATGATCATTTCACATAAAACAGCAATATATTTTTTAGGAGCCACAGATATTAATTTTGTGTTCCCCTAAAAAGCTTTTTTATTCTCAAAGACATTTTATAAATCACCAGCGACCACAGTTTCAGCTAAAATTCTTCCCTACCACTCAAGAAAAAAAGTCACCTAAATTAACAGTGAATTTTCATTTTTGGGTGAACTATCCCTTTAAAAATTGGATAACTAAACAGTTCTAATACAAGGCTTCCCATATATTTTGGCTATGATTTTTACAATCATTTGCGGTTACTGAATAGTGGTTTTTAGAAAACATTTGTAAAGGCTGCAATCACAAATCTAGCTAATGGAATATTAGCTGAGAATAACTAGAAAACTTTATATTCACTTCTCCGTCATCTGCAGGCTCAGAAATATCTTTCAAAATCCCCTAATATTTTCATGTTGGATCCCCTGTAATGCAGTGATGAAATAAGCAATGCAACAAAATGCACTGATCAAACCGAATGGCTTTCTTTTTATCACAAAGCATCTGTGTTGTGTAATCACTGATTCAAGGAAACGCAACAGGGGAAAGAGAATTATGTACACTAACAACAG
This sequence comes from Cirrhinus mrigala, assembly GCA_036247105.1. Lineage (NCBI taxonomy): Eukaryota > Metazoa > Chordata > Actinopteri > Cypriniformes > Cyprinidae > Cirrhinus > Cirrhinus mrigala. The sequence continues at coordinate 6,176,433 of CM070019.1, read as the reverse complement.
AACAAAGATTTCTTGAGATTATCACAGGATTACTTAAAGGGATAGTTCACCCAAAAGTGATCATTAATTACTTACCCTCATGTCATCTTTGAAACACAAATTAAGATATTTTTGATGAGATCCGAGAGCTTTCTGACCCTGCATAGACAACAACACAACTGACACATTTAAGGCCCAGAAAGGTAGTAAGGACATCAATAAAGTGACATCAGTGGTTTAAACTTAATGCTGTGAAGCTAGGAAAATACTATTTGCATGAAAAATGTATTCTTGTTTATTCTTAAAATTAAGATTCAACTACTGATGTCACATGGACTATTTTAAGGATGTCCTTACTTCCTTTCTGGGTCTTGAATGTGTCAGTTGCGTTGCTGTCTATGCAGGGTGAAAAAGCTCTCGGATTTCATAAAAAATATCTTCATTTGTGTTCTGAAGATGAGCGAAGGTCTTGGAATGACATGAGGGTGAGTAATTAAAGACAGAATTTTCATTTTTGGGTGAGCTATTCTTTTAAGGCTGCAATACACTACTCAACTTCAGAGGTTATTGAAGGAAAAACTGGAAATCTTTCACTAAACAACTGAGACTACTACACTTTCAAATCATTCTGAATACAACAAACTCATGCAGAAACGTGTTTTGTAGTTAGGAGATGCATTATAAATCAAAACATTATGTGTTTTAAAAAATATCAAATATGTCTGATATCCCCCGAATGGATGGAATCATATGAAGCTAAAAAAAAAGAGTCTGTGCTCTTCAAATACTACATGATTTCCTGTGAAATCTGGCAACTCTGACTGGCCACAAGCTGCAGACTGGCTTTGATATTCAGCAACTAGAAGAGACTCCTCCAGACTGAAAATCAGGGCAGAAATCTGTGCCTTTAGCAGCATCAAATGAGGCAGAGTGTAATGCTTAGCACATGAGATACTTCATTACAACGAGCAAACATGTAAAACATAACTACTAAATTACGTACTTAGATTGTTAAGGGGTTTTGGAGTGACTCTGGTTGGCTCCTTCAGTGGATTTCCTGGAAAGACGAACCATTCTTTGACTGACAAAGTCTGACCAGAACCATCTATAAAACAGAGAGAAGTTAATATAAACTGAGAGCAACAATGCAAAATCCCTTAAAAGTGGCACAGAAAGAGCATTTGTGCAGCAGGCTTATATGTTATGAAATAATTTGACTGACAGAGCCTTTCCAAAATTACAGTGTAGTCTCGATTGTTTGAAATCTGATATGTTTTGTCCCCTTCGGTCTGGCCCTTCTTTTCAACAGCACGTTCACCACATATTTGCCCACACCACAAATATTGGACAGAAACGAGACAATTCCCAGAATACTACAGAGCAATGGAGATTTATTGCCTGTTAGCAGCACAGCAAGAGGACAACCTATATTTCTACACCTCATTGAAATGTATACGTTAAAGGATAAGTTCACTTCCAGAATAAACATTTCCTGATAATTTACTCCATGACTGTCTTTCTTCAGTCAAAAAGAAATTAAGGTTTTTGAGGAAAACATTCCAGGATTTTTCTCCATATAGTGGACTTCAATGGTGGGCAACGGGTTGAAGGTCCAAATCGCAGTTTAAATGCAGCTACAAATGGTTCCCAAAATGCAATCGATATACTTTTTAACCACAAATGCTCATCTTGCACTAGCTCAACCTCACGTATTATGTATACACGCACATGTGATGTGGAAGCACCGACCCAGTGTTTACAAACCGAACATGCAAATAAAGTCAAACACCTTTTATAAAAAAAGGTAAAACAACAATGTTGGACAATTTTGAAGTTGGGGGTGAAAATGAGAGTTTTTCACCCACAGTACACAAAGAACTAACCACGTGTGACTTTTCCAATGCGGTTACGCCATGCGTGAAGACGTGCATGCACATTGCAAAGCTAGTGCAAGTTGAGCATTTGTGGTTCAAAAGTATTTCATTTTTATTTTTTGGAAAACGACTGATCGTTAAGACCCTTATTCCTTGCTGGGATGGCGTATCCTGGAATGTTTTTCTCAAAAACCTTATTTTCTCTATGACTGAAGAAAGAAAGACATGAAAATCTTGGATGACATGGGGATGAGTAAGTAATCAGGAAAGTTTTATTCTGGAAGTGAACTTCTCCTTTAAGGAAAAATACAAATAATATTTAAATTAAAATAATTTTTTCCCCCCTAAAAAATCACTTTAGTCTTGCAGTTTAGATATCTTCAAAAAATTTCACTTTACAAAAACACAATACACTTCACTTAACTGATCTTATCTTTGACCAATTAATATTAATTAAGAATTATTAAAAGTAGAATTTTTAAGCTATTTCTAACCAATAAAATATTTAGTAGTCACACATAATTAGTAAACTTTTATTGAACATGGAAATTTCCATGACTTGTAAAGATTATACTAATTACGTCAAGTTTAGAAAACAGAGTTTTAAAGTTATATATACTTACAAAGTTTTATATATTTTCTCACATTTTTCCAGGTTTTCGAATAACTGCGGGAATCAGTGTTATTTTATTATTACATATTCCTTTATAATATTTATTAATATTTTGAATTAGCTTTTATTTTTATATTTTCATTTTTCCCTTTAATTTTAGTTAGTTTTTAAATGCTGTTGTTTGTCTTATTAAATTAATATTGTTAACTATTAATATTTATATTAATATTAATAACTATTCAATTAATATAAATTCACATACATTCAAATTGATCTTTTGTGTGTGTGTGTGTGTGTGTGTTAGTAATTTTAGCATTTTAACTTAAATATATTTTATTTCAGTTAGATGCCAAGGCAGGATTTTTCATGTTCAAGCAAACAAACAAACAAACAAACAATCTAACATTTATGTTTTATTTTAACTTTATTTCAGTTAACAATTTTAGTTAACATAAGCAAACACTTTTGGGAACTATTTGTAATGCTTTTTTGCAGACTACTTTGTTTATACTAAAGACATTATAAGATTGTACTAATGATGTTATTGAAAACACTCTCCTTCATTTAGTTACAACATATTTTGGGTAAATTCTAATTAAATACAGAAACGAAACACACCTGGCTGCACTGGCAGTAAAAGGCCATAGATGCGTTCTCGGACAGGCAGATATAAGATGGCCTGCGGCGGTATCTCCACCTCATCCTCATCTTCCAGAGTGTTACTGCACTCCACGACTCCATCATATAACACGTTATAGACCAGGAAACACTCTGCCCGTGTGTGCTTTTCTAGCACTGCCTGAAACATGGAAACACTTAGTAAGAGTATAAACAAAACAAAGTTACTTCTGGTGGGTCTGATTCTTTTGTTAAATACAGTGGGGTCCAAAAGAGTGAAAATGTTTCCTTTTGGCATTTTCTTTCATTTCATTACTATTTTTTAAAAGACAATTTACATTATCAGCAAACAGACTTCTAAACGTTATGTACTTAATTTATACCATGCAATTCCAAATTCTGAAACTTCCCACATTAAATCCCACATTTTTAATGTGTCCCCAAATGTTTGGATACCACTGTGCTGTTTACCTGTAATATGTCAGCCGGTACATACTTGCCCATCAAACACACAGACTCAGGAACGGAACAGCTGCTTTCTAACCAAGGGGATGTTTGGCCTGGAAGTAAATAAATGTGTATGCCTTTTTCTAAAGCTTCTTTCTCTGCTTCAACTAACGGAAGTGAGGAAACACCAAATGTTCCCTCACTACTGGAATGATGAGCATTAATGAAGTCTGCAACAGCACAGACCTTGTCTCCCTGAACTTGCTTGTGTTTCTTTCGATATGATGCCAAAGCATTGTTGCGCAGACGCTGCATTTGCTGCTCAGGCACGATGTCATTGCCCAAAAGACAGGCCAACAGAGGAAGGTCACTCATATGAAGCTTCAAAACTTGGCATAACCGCTCTCTGGAGAACAGCACTGTTGTCATGTTGTTTAAATTAAGTTTATTGATGGACAGATACGGAACCGTGTTGTAGATCACAAAGTCTGTATCTTGACCGAGGATGCCCATGCAGTTGTGAGACAAGGCGTAGTCGGAAATCTCGTAATCTCCTTCGCGCACAGACCACCGTGTTTCCTGGCCGAGACTTTTGAGGGCAAATCCTGAGAAGGTTGCCAGTCCGGAGGGAAGGCAGAAAAGGTCTCTGCTGTTCGGCTGCTGAGCGTGAGTCTTAATGTGCTGAAATATTCTCGCAATGTCTTGGTTGACTCTCAGCCGCCTCTTCACCCACGCTGCCCGCTTTTGTACCTCAACCGTCCCGTCGAAGAAAAAGACCAAGTGTATGCCTGCAACTGTGAATGCATCCAAAAATGTTTGAAGAATATGCATATATTCTTGCCACTGACCGCCATAGACCCAAGCTTGACAGCGATACCAGTATCTTAAACAGGCCATTCCGTCCACTACTACAGTGGCGGTGCTGTCCGGATGGGCTTTGACATGATTGACTGCCATCTGTTTCAGGTCCACTGGGACACAAGTGTCTGGGCAGCATGTCTCCATAAAGTACTGTAAGCCCTTCACACCCATCTTTAGCTCATCTGCAAGTTCATGCACCTACAATTAAACATAAAAGTGCAAACATGAATGGAAATGCACCATTATTCCTCAAAATTATGATACTGCAAAATCTCAATGCACCTGTTAAGCAAATAATGGATATAAATTAAAATATACATCAAACTTTTGAGTTTAGAACTTTGGAAAGTATGTCTAAATTTTAAAAGAAGCATTACTACATTATTACTATGTCCCTGCAGACAAAAAAAAAAACCTTCTTTTGTAAGGTTTCACAACATTGTCCCTACTTTTACTCAGGATTTCTGTAGGTTTTATGAAGGTAAATTTAAGACAAACTAAGGAATTTTAAGACAAAGTTAAGGAAAAAATGAAATGAAACAATACATCAAAATGGTCTCTAAATGTACACTACATGTCAAAAGTTACTGAACAGCAAGATTTTTAATGTCTTTAAAGAAGTCTCTTCTGCTCACCAAGCCTGCATTTATTTGATCCAAAATACAGCATAAGCAGCAAAACTGTGAAATATTTCTTCTATTTAAGATAACTGCTTTCTAATTTGAATATATTTTAAAATTTAATTTATGATCAAATCTACATTTTTAGCATCATTACTCTAGTCTTCACTGTCACACGATCCTTCAGAAAACATTCTAATATTCTGATTTGCTGCTCAAAAAACATTTATTATTATTATGATTAGGGCTGTCAAACGATTAATCGCGATTAATCGCATACAAAATAAAGGTTTGAGTTTGCCTAATATATGTGTGTGTATTGTTTGTAATTACAATTTATATATATGTATATATATAAATACAAACACATTCATTTATATATTTAAGAAATATAGTATATGTATTTATTATATTTTTGATATAATTTATATTATATATAAATGAAATAATTTGTACATAAATAATATATTTCTCTTAAATATATACATTAATTTGTATTTACAAATACATAATAATTACACACAGTACACACACATATATTAGGCAAACTCAAACTTTTATTTTGTATGCGATTAATCGCGATTAATCGTTTGACAGCCCTAATTATGATGATGAAAACAGCTGAGTACATTTTTTTTTTCAGGATTATTTGATGAATAGAAAGATCCAAAGATCAGCATTTATCTGAAATAAAAACCTTTTGTAACATTATACACTACACCACAAAGCTTTTATTTTTTATTTCATTCATTCATTTATTTATTTATTTATTAATAGAAATTAATACTTTTGTTTAGCGAGGATGCTTTAAATTGTTCAAAAGTGATGATATAGACAGAATATTAGAATATAATCAGAATATTACAATGATTCTAATTCATGTGACACTGAAGACTGGAGTAATGATGCTAAAAATTCAGCTTTGAAATCACAGGAATAAATCACATTTTAAAATATATTCAAATAAAAAAACAGCTATTTTACATTGTAGAAATATTTCAAAATTGTACTGTTTTTGCTGTACTTTGGATCAAATAAATGCAGGCTTGATGAGAAAAAGAGACTTCTTTAAAAAACGTTAAAAATCTTATAGTTCAAAAACTTTTGAGTGGTAGTGTAATTGAAAATATAGCTTCCAACAACTCTCCATTCTGGATTTTCAAACAAACAAACAAACAAATAGTAAGAAGTAATTTTCATACCACATTAACAGATACATGTTCTTGTTTTAAGCATAAACTCACCTAATTTTGTTCAGTTTCTCAGATTAAAAGGCTTCCTATCTTAAATGTTCATCTAAAGTAAATGCATCTTGATTTAAGGATTGATTTAAGGATGTACTATATTTGTACTTTAAAGCAAATATACAGAGAAGTGCACACAATATTTAATGCCACAATTTGAATTTAAGACTGTCTGCTCTGATTTAAAGCATTTTTATAACCCACAGAAACGCTGTTTACTTCGCACTGTCATAAATAAATATACAATAAATAAATTAATAAAGTCACCATAACATTTTTACTTATAGTTTTACAAGATTTTTAAAATTCTTTTATTGTTTATCCTTTAGGTCTGAAACCATTTTTTCATCTCTAACTGTTCATTCATTTAAGGTAATGCTCGATTTGCCAATATATAAACACATTTTACATTCCTGTCATGTCGCATGTCTCAACAACCATTAAAAACAAAGGGTTTAAGTTGCAAATACTTATCAAATAATCATATTTTTATATGTATTTTATTCTCACTCATTAGAAAAAAATTGACTCATGAAAGGCAAGTAAGTAATATGAATTTAGACTTTAAAAAAACTCTTCACTGTGATCACTTGTGTGTATGAATGCTGGGAATTGCACCACTAATGCTGCGACGCTGTCAGTAAGGATATGCAACACTAGCATCCTTTATCACATAACATTACAGATATTTGACCCAATGCTGCTAAAGAAACAAAAACCGACTCACTATTCAGTGGGATGACAAGCATAGATTAACTAGCCCACTAGTGTTAGTGAGAGTTAAGCGCTCTTTCTCTCTCAATGCTGCATGAACGCTACAGTAGCCGAAACCGCTAGTGTTTACAATGTTGCGCTCACTTCCTGTTCCGGCGCGACGATCTCAACAGCCAATCAGCGTATCCATTTATCGTAAAAGTAAATAAAAAAGAAGACCACAGCTGAAACATAGCTTAGAAATAATTTAATTTGGCATAATATGCCATAAATATTGTGGTCGATAACAAATATGAAAAAAAAGATAAAAGATCTGAAAAAGAAAGTAAAAGTATTTAATTTAAATATAGGAACTGTTGTTCGTAAATAAAGAAATATATTTATGTTTTATATTATTCTGTTTATTAGTTTATTATGTAATGGTTCATTAGTCTGCACTCTATCTCTCACTGTGTGTTGTATGCTTTTTTATTTCTGTTTGGCAAAATGCACTTATATAACACCATCATACCTAAGTCTTACAGCTTATACAGTTTAAAAACACGAGTCGCGAATGAACAGATCCAAAAATTAAGAACAAATATTTAAAACTTAAAAGACTGCGGGTATGTTAGTACAACAAGTCAATCCCCTACACTTTCACAAACTGGTGGAAAAAAGTTTGAGGTTCTTAATATAAAAACGATCCATTTAAAGGTTTTTTTTTTTTTTTTTGGCACATTTCAACTTTATGCGACGAATCATACCTGCATAATAGAAATAACAGATGTGCTGTTTAATGTAGCCTACATGAACAGCACAAGTTTTGGGTCAATTATTGATTTTTCTTCCTCTTTGAACCAAAGTTTTTCACATAAACAAAACCACCCCAGGGAAAGGGGCAGATGTTCCCTAAAGGACGATGGCACGCGACAGTCCTCAAGCCTGTTGAAGAATTCGCTCACCCCTCCTGCTCTCTCTCTCTCTCCCTCACACACACGCACTAGTAGCCTATACTCAAAACTCCATCAGGACCCTTAATCAAAACAATAGCTCACTTACACCAATATAGTAAACGGCAAACTAGTTTTGATGAAACTTGAGTAATTTCCTAGACCGGATGCACCTTATTTCGCTGTACGCTTTATTGTTTCTTCTTGGTTGTTGTTGCTTTTTCTATAATGAGTACGCCACCCGAGCCACGCGACACATCCTTTGTTATTTTAATCAGTGCAAGTCCTTGCTGCGTCATGATGGGGAACCTACTCTTACTATAGTGTATTGTCCTTTTCCTGAACACAAAATAAGCTTTAAACGCATTCACATGCATGATGCCACAACACTTTCATCGCCTCCGCGTCTCCTGTTGCGCATATAGGAATGTGCGTTCATGGAAAAAAATCTCTCATTGAGAAACATTCGCGCTCTACTTAATTTGACGGATCGATTCGCAGACACTCTCCCACAAGCCGTTACTGCGGTCGTTACTGCCCGTGTTCCCACGGCCACTTACTGCAGCTTCCCTAACCATATGGCCCAGCAGCAGCATTCATGCGCTCATGCTTCCAGTCTCATTTGGAGAAGCCTGCGTGTGCGCGGCTGCGCGCTGCCCAGAGAGGCAGTAGAGACATGCAGTGGTGATGTGAAAAAACGCCATTTGGTTGGGAGCAGATGGTTGGCTTGGGGGGCTGTTCGCGTCTTCAGAGAGAGTCCCCGAGGGCTCCCCTTGTATTCAGAATCAATGAAAATTAAAGCGCAAAGAAAGATGAAGAGTCAGACCTCGAGTCCCGGCTTTGTTCGTCGCAGCTACTGGTGGGCAGGAGTTAAAGTACAACAGCCCCCTATAGAAACACTTAAGTTAAACAGTCTCCCCATAGTCCACCTTCAGAAAAGAGGAGGAATGCGAGAAAGGAGCTTTCTGCTTGATTTAACCAGGACAGAATCGCGTGGCATAAATTATGCTTGAAAAGAATAAGCGAAGTGGGCATAAATCTGAGGGTTTTCAGCATGCTTTTCACTGACGCTTTGCTGGAGTAATCGGGAAATGTGTGCAACGTCAAGCCAAAGAATTGTGGGTGAAAGTGTGATGATAGCTGGGTGACACGGTTCCGCTCTTATTTATGGCCAGCAGCGGTTCAATAACTAACTCCGGAGTGTGTTGCTATGACACCTGTCGCGTTGCATCCCATTGCAAATCCATGTTTTTGTAAACGCATTCGATAAAAAATAATATTCATGTATGCTTAAACTAGGATTCAATTACTTTCCAAACCATTTTCATCAAGCGATTACGCGCGCTAGTACGCGTAACTGTGTCACTGATGCACCATTGTTGCATTCCTCTGGAGCGCTTTTAATTAACGCACTAATGAAGACCACCCTCGCTCATCCACACAAACAAACGCTCGTCAGGCAGAGCGAACAGAGCGAGAGCAACAATATGAACGATTAAAAGAACACATCGGAAACTTCCTCGTCAAATTAAACGCAAAATAATTGATAAAACACCAAAACAACAGAAGCTGCTAGGTACTTTTGTCAGGGATGACGTGGAGAGAGGGGAGCTCTTTCTTCCCGCGACATTGTGAGGGGAGCAGGTGCTGTGTGAATTACCATACAGCTGAGAGCACAGAGAGAGAGAGAGAGAGCGAGAGAGAGAGAGATTAAGAGAGAGAGAGATTGAGAGAGAGAGAGAAAAAACTTATTCTCCCCTCACACAATAACAAAGTGCCTTAATGACAGCCACGCGAACGACACACACCAGTTCGGCGTTTACAATCCAGCTTAGAGATGGAAATTCGGAACTTACAGAGTCACCAAAACGCAAACCACTGAAATGAGGTGTTGTTAAAAACCCTAAGAGTCATAAGGATATGCATGTTCACGTTACACGACCTAATTATGTGAGGCGCCAGCTAAATTTGCCTACCTTTACTTTGTTCTCACTTTTAAAACTGTTAGTAAACATAATGAACGGAAGGGTAAAATTCATTAACTCTTCCTTGCCACAAATGGAAATATGTATTTTTTTTAAGATTTTACCGTCAAATATTCTAAAATATTTTAGAAGTAGAGTATTTGGGGTAAAAAAAAAATTGTGAATGAAAATGATTGTTTGCTATTCTCCTTGTTTTTTACTTCATGTTTACAGCATTTCATGTGTTGTTATTAGCACGTTTTAGGGTGACCGACCTTTTAAAAGTGCAAAAATGTTTGTATAAACATTACAAAATGACGTTTAACCACCTAATTTAGTCAAAATAAATTGATCCAAAAAGGGAGAAAAAAGTTTGCGCCCCATCACAAATCCACAGTTTTCAGTGTGTAGTCACGTTGCATACAACAGCTCAAAGAAACCATAAACTCCGCTGTACTTTTGTCCCGTTATCAGGATCGCGACATTCCTGCAATGTGTGATGTAATTTGTGGTTTAATGTCAGAGTGGGATGTACAGGATTCTCAAGGTTGCTTATTTTCCTGTATGTAAATTAGATTTTTTTTCCTCTCTCCCACTCTCTCTCAGTGGCAAAGAGTTGCACATTTTACAGCTCAGTGACCATTTGCCGATTTTTTTTTTCTTGGGGGGTTGGGGGTGGTGTAGATTGAAAAGTGTCCCTTTGTGACAACCAGAGCCAGATTGGGGAGTAGCTCATTTGCATCTCATTACCCTAGCAGGCGCTGCCTGTATATAACCGGTTGCAGGAGGACTGGCACATTAAACACGCACAATCCAGTCAGTCTCTCACATGGAAACAAGAGTACGGGAGGAAAGTTTGGATCAGTAGTTTGGATCATCTCCACGCCAATTGTATAAACGGAAAATAAGCGATACACGCGTAGATAACTCTGCGCCTGGGTTTTCTGCATTTTTTTCGACTATCCGCAAGTGGACTGCAAACTTTTGACAACTTGGAGTAATCGTCTTCTGAGGGAATTTCCTGTTCGTCCCCCTTTTGCGCATCGGGGTTTCCTCTTTATATTCGTATTTGGGATTTAATTACTTGATTTTTTTTTTCCAAGGGGGACTTTGATGGGCTTGCATGAGCAGATAAAGTGAAAACAACAGAGCATCAACCAGATCTGCCTCCCACTGAGTGGAGAACTTAGAGTCTCAATGATTTATTGAGACACGGTCTCATAAAATTGCCTGGCCCGTGGAAGCTTAACAACAAAGTTTAGATCATCTCCACCATGGGACGACTTATGATAGCTGCTTTGCTTTGTGTCATGATAAGCCAGGTAATTAAAATCAGCGATCTCTCAATAGATGTGTGCCGTATGCTGGCAGCTTGTAGTAATTAATCCAATTTCGATTTCTTTCCAGGGGTTTTGTTCTGGGGTTTTCGAGCTAAAGTTGCAAGAGTTTCTTAACAAGAAAGGGGTGACAGGCAACGCAAACTGCTGCAAAGGATCCGCGTCAGAGGCTCAGCAATGCGAATGCAAAACCTTTTTTAGGATTTGCCTGAAACATTACCAAGCCAATGTATCTCCAGATCCTCCATGCACCTACGGTGGCGCAGTTACCCCAGTGCTCGGATCAAACTCCTTCCAAGTTGCCGAGAGCTTTCCTGACAGCTCGTTCTCCAACCCCATTCAGTTCTCATTCGGATTCACATGGCCGGTGAGTAGCTTGTTTTATTTATTTTTTACATTATACTTTATATTTAGATAAATTTGTGCGTTTTGATGTGGTTTATAGCATATAAAAACCCACAATAATGTCTCATAAGGATTCAGGATGTGGCTCTTTAGAGGCTTTAGCCGTGTTGGCGGGGTGGGAAAAGTCACATCCCCTGGGTTGGAATATAATTGTCAGCTCAGTGTGAAATTCCGAAACCTTTCATTTTACTGCAATAACTAAGTGTGAAATCGGAGAAATGATGCTTGAATCCCTAGTGCGATCACACCTCAAGCCATTCACATCTTCCGTTATATGTAAAACAGCGGGGAGGTGTGGAGGAATGCGCTTCTGGTCTAATTTTGTCATTTTAATTTATACTAACTCGTTCTTTTTTATGTTTCAGGGAACGTTTTCGCTGATTATCGAAGCGTTGCACACCGATTCCAACGATGATCTGTCTACAGGTAAGGAGAAAATTAATTTAACTGGAATACATGTTTTAAAAAGTCATCATTGTGCATCAATGAGATAACGCTGAAATTAAAACTTCCACAGAAAACCCAGAGCGTCTCATCAGTCGTATGACCACCCAGAGGCACCTAACGGTGGGTGAGGAATGGTCCCAAGACCTACAGGTCGGTGGGAGGACCGAGCTGAAGTACTCGTACAGATTCGTTTGTGACGAGCATTACTACGGCGAGGGCTGCTCCGTCTTCTGCCGTCCCCGCGACGACACTTTCGGCCACTTCACCTGCGGAGAGCGCGGAGAAATTATCTGCAACGCCGGATGGAAAGGACAGTACTGCACAGAACGTAAGTATAAATAATATTTAGCATGTATTTTCTGTTTGAAAATTGTTAGCGCGCATGTTTTCGCGAGAAAAACAACAACAACAAACTTCGTCGCTATGGTTGCAACAGGCGTTTGTGTGATTCAAATGAGGGACGTTGGCCAAATAATGGCACGCGTGCCATAGATTAAATGTAACGCCTGATTGGTTACTTGGCAGAGCGCTCGGCGCTGATTGGCTCAGAGCAGTGAGGTATTGTTGGAAGGGGGCAGCTGCAGAGTGAAGGTAGACAATAGAGCAGCTGTCCTGCACTGGCACCATGTACACCAGCTGTCCACCCTTATCTGCGCCGACTCTGGGACGTTATGGGGAGGGGGGTTGGATGAACAGAGTGAAAAAGGGGACTTCTGACCCACAGTTAGGGGAAAAAGGGGCTTTTGTTTGGGGAGCTTTTGTATGAGTGCAACTGTGTTAACCAGAGTGTCCTTCCAATGCTAGTGAGAAGAACTTCTTTTTTTTTTTTTTTTTTTGTAAAACCGGGCTGTGACTGTTCTAGAATAATAATGGTTTCAGAAAGAAACTGGTATTAATAAATAAATATTCTTTTTACAGCAATCTGTCTTCCGGGATGTGATGAAGACCATGGATTTTGCGACAAACCTGGTGAATGCAAGTAAGTTTAATAAAGACTTCCAGTTCATCTGTGTGTTTAACACTCAATTTTCTTTGCAACATACTAACAGTCCCTCTATGATGTTTTATAGATGCAGAGTTGGATTCAGTGGAAAGTATTGTGACGACTGCATCCGCTATCCAGGCTGCTTGCATGGCACCTGCCAACAGCCATGGCAATGCAACTGCCAAGAGGGTTGGGGAGGCCTCTTCTGTAACCAAGGTGAGCCTTTGACGTCGTAAAAAGTAGTTGATCAAGTTTAGAGTTGTCCATTGACACTAGATGCAGCAGGAGACTAACCTACTTGTATTTTGTTTTGCAGATCTCAATTACTGCACACATCACAAACCCTGCCAGAATGGGGCCACTTGCACCAACACTGGCCAGGGAAGCTACACCTGCTCCTGCAGACCTGGTTTCACTGGGGACAGCTGTGAGATTGAGGTCAACGAATGCTCTGGCAGCCCGTGCAGAAATGGAGGCAGTTGCACTGTGAGTTTTAGTAGATATATTAACTATTTCATTCTGTGTTTATGAGTTTTGTCCAGTGTCCTAACTTGTTTTCAATCCTTGGATTTCACAGGATCTTGAAAACACCTACAGCTGCACATGTCCTCCTGGTTTCTATGGAAGAAACTGCGAGCTGAGCGCCATGACTTGCGCTGACGGTCCCTGCTTCAACGGTGGACGCTGTGCAGACAACCCCGAAGGAGGATACTTCTGTCAGTGCCCGACAGGCTACGCTGGCTTCAACTGTGAAAAGAAGATTGATCACTGCAGCTCCAACCCTTGCTCAAATGGTACATTGAATGCTCCTATTCTAATGCCTCAAATGCAGACTGTGACTCAGAATCAGTTGTCTAACATTTGTCTTCTTCTTCTCCAGGGGCTCAATGTCTAGATCTTGTGGACTCCTATCTCTGTCAGTGTCCTGAGGGTTTCACTGGAACTCATTGTGAAGACAACATCGATGAGTGTGCCAACTATCCCTGCCAGAATGGCGGCACATGCCAAGATGGACTCAACGACTACACTTGTACCTGTCCACCTGGATACACTGGGAAGAACTGCACCTCTGCGGTCAACAAGTGCGTCCACAATCCGTGCCACAACGGTGCAACTTGTCACGAGAGGGACGGACGCTATGTGTGCGCTTGCATCCCAGGTTACGGAGGACGCAACTGTCAGTTCTTGCTCCCAGAGAACCCACAGGGGCAAGCCGTTGAGGGAGCCGACAAAAGATACTCTTATGATGAGGACGATGGCGCCTTTCCTTGGACGGCGGTTTGCGCTGGGATTATATTAGTGCTTTTAGTCTTGATCGGCGGCGCCGTCTTGGTCATCTACATCCGTCTTAAATTGCAACAGAGGAGCCAGCAGATCGATAGCCATAGTGAAATCGAGACCATGAACAACCTAACCAACAACTGCAGCCGAGACAAGGACTTGTCCGTAAGCGTCATCGGATCCACGCAGGTGAAGAACATCAACAAGAAAGTGGACTTCCAAAGCGATGCCACAGTCGGGGAAAAAAACGGATTCAAATCGCGTTACTCACTAGTGGATTACAATCTTGTTCATGAGCTGAAGCCAGAGGACTTGGGAAAAGAGGACTCTGAGAAGAGCGAACCGACTAAATGCGAAGCTCTCGATTCAGACTCAGAGGAGAAACACAGAAAGCATTTAAAAAGGTAAATGTTGCGACTGGATTTTGGTTACTAAAGATGGGTGTTGGGTTTGTTACGCAGTACTAAAGATGCTTCTTTTCATTTTCAGTGATTCTTCAGAGAGGAAACGTACAGAATCTTTGTGCAAAGACACAAAGTACCAGTCAGTCTTTGTTTTATCAGAGGAGAAGGATGAATGTATTATTGCAACCGAGGTAAGCTGTGAATTCAATCAGTTACTTTTGATTGCATTGGCTTTTTAGCAAATCTAAATTTCTGAATGCTAAATTTATGTCTTTTTGTTCCAGGTGTAACACCACAATGGAGCTGTAGCTCGTCTTGTTCTACAGGAGGTTTTACTCCAGTAATGCTGCTCAAACCAGAGGGAAGGTTTCCTTCATGTGACTGCTGCTGTGAAACTTATGTTGAAGGTGATATTCAGAATGAGCTGGTTCTCAACTGAAGTAAACACAGTGACTGCAGGAAAGGACGTTGGGCCATACTGGCTCGGACTCTCAAAGTTTGTTTCCCAGGAACGTGCCAAACGGACTCGCTGCACTTCCTGTAGGGACGGTTTTACCTCATTGCACTATGATGGGTTGTATTTTTAATGTATTTAACACACAATTGAATCGGATACTGTGTATGCATATGCACTGACCGCAGTGTGTATCTGGAAGTTCTCTGATCATTACGTAGATCGGACGAGGAAAAACACTGCCATCAAATATGTTTGTGACTGATTTGAAAGCTTGTATTTCTTTTATTTAAGTGTTATTTGTGATCGATGTGTTTGTGGTTTCTTTCTTCGTGTGTGTGAAGTTTGATGTAATTTAAAATCTTTTTCATTTTGCAAATTTGTCTATTGTAAATAAGGCACTTCGGGTCGACGTGACTGTTTTCTGATATGTAAATGTATTTAAACATGCTGTCAAAATTTACAGGAATTGTTTTTATGACTGTTGCCCATGAAAAAAAAAAATCACCTTAATATTTTTCCAAATAAATCCTGTATGAAATATCAAAAAACTGGTCAGAGTTGAACTCTTCACCATCTCTGAGTCATTAATCTCCAGGTTCATGTGACAAAATTATTATGTTTTTCCTTTCTACCTCACTAAGTGAGACAAAGACACACCCGGTAATCACAAATTACAGCCTCGATCTTGATGGCAGGATATTTTGGGGATGTAAGAGCACTTTGACAAAAACATCAAAACCACTTTTTGCAAATGGCTTGGTTGAAGTTTCTGTTTGGTGGAATGTTTTATGTCAGAGCTGTAGCTGTGCTCATTATGTGACTTATATAGAGCAAATGGAGAACATTAACACTGCCTTAGCATTCTCACTTGAATTAAATATGCAGTACTTCTGTTTTTACAATCTGCAAGCCAAACTAGATATTTAATGCTCGCATTATTCAAGCAGACAACTGAATAGCACTATGAAATCATTTTACTGGTGATATGACATTTCATCTAAGATGTATGTGACCCTGGACCTCAAAACCAGTAATCTGAAAGCTTAATAAATACGCTTTCTATTGATATATTGTTTTAAAATAGCACAATATTTAGACGAACTGCAACCATATAACCAAAAAAAAAATCACAATATTGAGGAAAATCACCTTTAAAGTTGTCCAAATGAAGTTCTTAGTAATGCATATTACTAATCAAAAATTACAATTTTGATACATTCAATTTAATTTACCAAATATCTTTATGGAATATGATCTTTACTTGATATCCCAAAGATTTTTGGCATAAAAGAAAAAAAAAAATCAATCATTTTGACGCATACAATGTATTGCTACAAATATACCTGTGCTACTTATGACTGGTTTTGTGGTCCAAGGTCACAAATAGCTTTTAAGAAATTGCAATTTCAGAGCACAAGAGCATAAATTATGCCATTTTCATACAGAACAAATGAAACATTAGTAAGTGTCAACACACACTATGCTGTTATTTCTATTTCATAGATCATACACATCAACTCCAACAAAATTATATATGTGTTTGTGAAATGTTTGATATATAGTAGGTAAAGGAGAGTATATAAAGTTCAATAATGATGAATATGGTCTGATATTTCCTTTAGATCATTAACTGTAAAGTAATAAGTGACTTGAGCTCTGTAGAACGTGTCGAGTCTTTGGTTGTGGGTTCAGAGAGGATACAGTGAAAAGTATTCACTGGTATTACCCAACTGTTGGACAGTTGCTTTCACATACCACGCTAAGCTTTTAACTTAACTTTTTTCACTCGCACAATAGGATTTCGCTGAGTTGGAAAATATCAGGAGACAGGCCTAAAGCAGTTCTTTTGTTTCTTTATTCAGTGTAGGCCTGACGCACTGCTCAGCAGCCTGCGGCAAATATCTTCTATCAGATCTTTTTCAGTCGTGTGCTTTCAACAGTGTGTTTGGTGTGTTATTCATTAGCAAAATACTTATACTGTAATATTATTTAAAAACAAAAAAGCACAGCCACAATCAGAACATTCTTAATAGTCTCATCAGGCTGAGGTAAATGTGATTACATGTTACAAGTTGTGCTGTCAAACTAAAATGCGGTAAAAGCTCTAGTGTAATCCGTTTTTATACAGTTTTCTGTTTATAATCGTACAATTACATGTTTTGCTCCTCATTAGTTTATCCTAAGCAATCAAGACCACACAATTCAATGCAAAAGTCATCATAGTTGGGTAAACCTAAATAGTGGTGAATGGAAACTACAACAAATATAATTTTTTTTGCATTCCTATATGATCCAATGGCAAAAGACAGAATCCATGATAGTATTTCTATGATTTTCCAAATATTGAGAGATTGATTACAGTCAGAAGCAGAGATGTCAAGAAAGATGTCAAATTTGCATCAGAAACACTCACGGAAGCAGTGTTAAAGGAATAATTCACCTAAAAACGTACTTTTTTGAAAATTTACTCACCCTCAGGCCATTCAAGATATACAATCCGTAATAACATTTCCTATAATGAAAAAGTCAGTCTTCTGCCCTCTCACATCAAAATCCACCCACATAGACTCTTAAAAATAAAGGCTCCAAAGGGGTGTTTTTGCGGTGATGCCATAGCAGAACCATTTTTGGTTCCCTAAAGAACCTTTCAGTGAACAGTTAAAGGAGAAGTCCACTTCCAGAGCAACATTTAACAGATAATGTACTCACCCCCTTGACATCCAAGATGTTGATGTCTTTCTTTCTTCAGTGTTTAAGGAAAACAAGGATTTTTCTCTATATAATGTACTGATATGGTGCCCCGCTCTTGAACTTCCAAAATGCAGTTTAAATGCGGCTTTAAACGATCCCAGCTGCGGTTGTAAATAATCCCAGCCGAGGAAGAAGGGTCTTATCTAGTAAAATGATCGGTTATTTTTATTTAAAAAAATACAGTTTAATCACTTTTTAATCTCAAATGCTCGTCATGTCTCCCTGAACTCTGTGTATTTTGACTCAAGACAGTTAGGGTATGTCGAAAAACTCTGACTATTTTCTCCCTCAACTTCAAAAATCATTTCAAAATCATCCTACATCGCTGCAGAAGTACCGACCCAGTCTTTGCAAAGTGAACATGCAAAGATCAAACACCTTTAACAAAAAAGGGAAAACAGCGATATAGGGTGATTTTTTTTCTTGAAGTTGAGGGAGAAAATACGGTCTACGGAGTTTTTCGACATACCCTAACTGTCTTGAGTCAGAATACACAGAGTTTAGGGAGAGCAAGACAAGACGAGCTTTTGACATTAAAAAGTATATACATTTTATTATTTTTATGAAAATAACCGATCACTTCGCTATAAGACCCTTCTTCCTCAACTGGGATCATTTACAACCACATTTGGGATCGTTTGAAGCCGCATTTAAACTGCATTTTGGAAGTTCAAACTCCAAATCAGTCCATTATATGAAAAAAAATTCTGAGATATTTTCCTCAAAAAACATAATTTCTTTACGACTGAAGAAAGAAAGATGTGAACATCTTGGATGACAAGGGGGTGAGTCCACTATCTGTAAATTGTTGCTTTTTTTCCACTATATAGAACTTTTTTCCACTATATAGAACCTTTTCGGCATTTGAAAGTTTCCATGGATGTTCAAGGTTCTTCATGGAACCATCAATTCCAATAAAGAATCTTTTTTGTTTAGAGCTGTTTTTACATGTAAACTTGCCCGATCTGTGCATATTTCTCACCTGATTCAGACTAATCATTTTTTTCACTGGAGAAAGCTATATTATACACCCTTTTCACATTTTCTCACAGCAGCCCAGAAGCGGAAGTCATCATAGTTGGGTAAACAGTTGGGTGAACAGAAACGACAACAAATATTGAGAGATATTGAATAAATATTGAAAGAAAGATGTGAAATTTGCCGTCATTCTGTTGCATTAGAAACACTCATACAGCATATTAAAGAATAGTTCACTTCAGAATAAACATTTCTGAACATGTACTTGCTTTCAGGCCATTCAAGATGTATAATCCATAATAACGTTTCCTCCAGTGAAAAAGTCAATCTCCTGTTGTCCTCTCACATTAAAATCCATTCACATAGTATTTGTTAGAGCTGTTTTTACTTGTGTTTTCACTTGTTTTCACTCATATCAAAATCCATTATATGTTTAGAACTATTTTCTTTGCCTGATCTGTGCATATTTCTCACCTGATTCAGACTAAACTAATTTTTCACTGAATAAAGTTGTATTATGGATAGTGGACTTGAGGTTAAAAATGTCTTGATTTGTTTCTTACAAACACGCAGCTTTTTGCATAACAAGCCATTAATTGACCCTTCGCGAACAGCTTGATTGACCGGCGATCTGGCCAATCATAACGCTGAATCTGCCATTATGTCCGACAAACAAATCAGACAGGAGAGTAAATTAACTTCGGTGGACTTAAACTTGAAAAATGGTGCTTATTTACTTCTTTCCACGGTTAAAATAAAATACGTTCTGATATCCATTCATGTTTATTTTGTGTTTTAAGTAAATAAGAAAAGACAATCAGTTCACTTGTGGATTGATCTAATAAAGCAGTGATCTGTCATTAATGCAACCACAAAACGGTATTTCCTATTTGAATTTCTTAAAAAATGACAACATTTTAAGGCTGAGACCTTGTTTCACAGCAGAAGTAACCTGCTCAGTCTTGTCTGTCAGTGTGTTGTCAGTTTCCTCTTTTCTCAGCAATGTATTTTTGACTGCGTGAGAACATGATGTGTAGCGTGAGAGCGACAATGTTTGTCGAACATAGCAACAGTAACTAAGGAGGGTGGGTTTTTGCAAAGTGTCACTGGAGTGGCGTGCATTACTTGTGGATTATTGTGATGTTTTAATCAGCTGGTTGGACTCTCATTGTGACGGCACCCATTCACCGCAGAGGATCTATCAGAGTGTTTAATCCAAGCTAAATATCTACACATCTGTTCTGATGAAGAAACAAACTCATCTACATATCAGATGGCCTGAGGGTGAGTACATTTTCAGCACATTTTTATTCTCGGTTGAACTATTCCTTAACTAGTTTTCTGAAATTTAATGCCAAGGTAATATAATGTAAAGTATAGTGTTATAAATGTACATGCGGTTTTAATAAATGAAAATATTACAAATGTTGCTAGATTTACAATGTTGGAAATGTCTCATCTCTGTGACGGAATGAACGAGATGGAAGCAAATGCAGGTGAACACAAATGTTTATTGAAGACAAATGGTGAACACAAACTCCGTGGTGACGCTGATGAACTCCGTGGGTGACGATGGGATCTCTCGGCTGGGTGGCGCAGGGGCTAGATGGCTGGTGGTGATGAGGTGAAAACTCCCGTGACGAAATACACATCCAGACAAACGATCGACGACGAGATAAACAATCCAACGGAAGACACGAAGACAAACCAACACGACAGTCAGTCCAGCGTCCGGTACAACTATCAGACGGGGAAGAAGAGAATGAGGTGAGTATATGTAGCTGACGGTAATGTGTGACACCTGGTGCGGGGACTGATTGGCAGCTGACTCCAATGAGCATGACGTAACCACAGAAGACACCAAATCACGAGACCTGAGAACACAGCCGATCCATGCACCGTGACAGTACCCCCTCTCCTAGGAACGTCCCCTGACGTTCCCAGCCTCCTGTACCTGTTGATTGAAATCATCAATAAGAGAGTGATCCAGAATGTCTCTAGCAGGTACCCAACTTCTCTCCTCCGGACCGTAACCTTCCCAGTCCACCAAGTACTGGAATCCGCGTCCCCTCCGCCTAGAGTCCAGAATACGGTTGACCGAATAGGTTGGTTCCCCGTCTACGAGCCGCGGCGGTGGGGGAACTGGGACAGGCGGATTAATACAAGCAAAAAATACAGGTTTGATTCTTGACACATGGAACACGGGATGAATCCTCCTGTACGCTGGAGGGAGATTAAGGCGGACTGCCACCGGACTAATGATCTTGGTGACAGAAAACGGGCCAATGAATTTGGGAGCAAGTTTATTCGAAACGGATCGGAGAGGAATGTTCTTAGTAGAAAGCCACACTTTGGAACCGACGACGTATACGGGAGGCCTCGACCGGTGGCGATCGGCTTTGGCCTTGGTGCGCGCTCCCACCTGGACCAGAGTCTCACGGGCTCTGGACCATGTGCGACGGCACCTCTGGACGAAGGCGTGAGCGGAGGGGACCGCGA
This sequence comes from Cirrhinus mrigala, assembly GCA_036247105.1. NCBI lineage: Eukaryota > Metazoa > Chordata > Actinopteri > Cypriniformes > Cyprinidae > Cirrhinus > Cirrhinus mrigala. The sequence goes on along the minus strand of CM070019.1, from coordinate 6,155,023 downwards.
CTTCGGATTCCAGACTTGGAAAAATTGGTGGCTGGTATCCTACACTACATTCAAATGGGGAAAGGCCCGTGGCAGATACTGGTAAGGAATTGTGTGCGTACTCCACCATCGACAGCTGCTGACTCCAGGAGGAAGGATTTCGAGCGACCATACATCGTAGTGTTCTCTCCAAATCTTGGTTGGCTCTCTCAGTTTGCCCATTGCTTTGGGGATGGAACCCCGAAGAGAGACTAACAGTGGCCCCCAGAAGTCTACAAAATTCTCGCCAAAATTTGGACACAAACTGGGGTCCTCTGTCAGAGACCACGTCTGTCGGGAGGCCATGTAACCGAAAGACGTGATCAATGACTGCTACCGCTGTCTCCTTGGCTGAAGGTAATTTGGGCAAGGGGATGAAATGAACCGCCTTCGAGAACCGGTCCACCACGGTCAAAACTACCGTGTTACCCTGAGAGGGTGGGAGGGCGGTAACAAAATCTAGCGCAATGTGGGACCAGGGTCTCGAAGGGATTGGCAGCGGTTGTAAGAGCCCATCTGGAGGTCTGTTAGAAGTCTTACCAATGGCACAAACTGAGCAAGCCAAAACAAAACTGCGAACATCACGAGCCATGAGTGGCCACCAAAATCTTTGCTTGACCAAATGTAAGGTGCGACTTACCCCTGGATGACATGCTACATTGGAACAATGACCCCACTGGATAACTTCGGACCGAAGACTTTCTGGCACAAACAAACGGTTAGGTGGGCAACCGGCCAGAGGCGTTACCCCATGTAAGGCTGTCCTAACCTTCGATTCGACCTCCCAACTGAGGGTAGAAACAATAAGTGTCTCAGAAAAAATACTCTCGGGAGTGGACGGGCGATCGGAGCGGTCAAAAATTCGAGATAAAGAATCGGGTTTGACATTTTTGGAACCCGGGCGGTACGAAAGAGTAAAATCAAAACGTCCGAAAAAAAGTGCCCACCTAGCCTGCCTCGAGTTTAGTCTTTTGGCGGTTCTGATGTATTCTAGGTTCTTATGATCGGTCCAAACCATAAAGGGTACCCCCGATCCCTCCAACCAGTGGCGCCACTCCTCCAGTGCTAGCTTGACTGCCAACAGCTCTCTGTTACCAATATCATAATTAGACTCTGCTGACGACAAACGATGAGAGAAAAACGCGCAGGGATGCATTTTGTCGTCCGAGGGTGAGCGCTGGGAAAGCACCGCACCTACCCCCACCTCTGACGCGTCGACCTCTACCACGAACTGACGTGACGGATCAGGGGTAACAAGGATGGGGGCCGAAACAAAGCGGCGCTTGAGGTTGGCAAACGCAGCCTCAGCTGCGTCTGACCACCTGAACGCCATTCTGGGAGAGGTCAAGGCAGTCAGAGGCGCGGCTAGTTGGCTGTAATTGCGAATAAAACGCCGGTAAAAATTGGCGAAACCCAGAAACCTCTGTAGGGGCTTACGGGAATCTGGACTTGGCCAATCTACCACAGCCTTGATCTTCTCGGGATCCATGCGCATGCCCTCGGCCGACACAATGTACCCTAGAAAAGGAACAGACTGTGCATGAAAGTCGCATTTCTCCGCCTTGACAAAAAGCCCATTCTCTAGCAGCCTCTGAAGCACTCGTCTGACGTGTTGAACATGTTCCTGGAGAGAAGAAGAAAAAATCAATATGTCGTCCAGGTAGACATATATGAACTGATCGACCATATCTCTCAACACATCATTAACGAGTGCCTGAAAGACACCTGGGGAGTTGGACAAGCCGAAGGGCATGACCAAGTACTCAAAGTGCCCCCTGGGGGTATTAAAGGCGGTCTTCCATTCATCTCCCCTCCTGATGCGAACCAAATGATAAGCGTTTCTTAAGTCCAATTTAGTGAAGATCGATGCTCCCTGCAACCTCTCGAAGGCTGAAGATATCAACGGCAAGGGGTAGGTGTTCTTTACCGTGATATTATTCAGCCCTCGGTAATCAATACAAGGTCGCAGAGATCCATCCTTCTTCCCCACAAAAAAGAACCCCGCCCCTGCTGGAGAAGAGGAGGGTCGAATGAACCCGGCTGCTAGAGAATCAGAAATATATTTCTCCATAGCCTCTCTCTCAGGAATAGAAAGTGAGTATAACTTGCCCTTAGGCGGAGACGTACCTGGCAGTAATTCTATAGCACAGTAATAGGGACGATGAGGAGGGAGAGAAGCAGCCCGAGACTTACTGAACACTTCCTTCAGGTCGAGGTACTCCGCGGGCACGTTACACAGATCCGCCGCCTTCTCCTGCAACACAGACTCAGATACAGACGGACAGGCAGACACAAGACAAGACTCATGACATTTAATGCTCCACTCAGACACCGATCTCAGCTGCCAATCAATCCGGGGGTTGTGTTTAATGAGCCAGGGATGTCCTAAAACAACGGGTGCGTGAGGTGAGTCCAGGATGTAGAAGGAGATGCTCTCACGGTGGTTACCAGATACCGTGAGAGTGATGGGTTCCGTGATGGTGGTGATGGTGGGAAGCGTCTGACCATTGAGTGCGTGGACTGCAATAGAACTGGTAAGGGGGAGGAGGGGAACATGATTGTGACGAGCAAACGAAAAATCCATAAAGTTACCTTCGGCCCCTGAATCCAATAGTGCAGTGCAGTGCAGGTCCAGACGTTGCCATCTAAGCCTGACCGGGAGGAGCGTGGAGGTAGATCTGGACGAGGACTTGATAGCGGAGATCCCACCCGACAGTAGCCCCATCTTTACTGCCGGGCTGGCCCTTTTACCGGGCAGCTAAAGGCGAAATGCCCCGCCGCCCCGCAGTACAGGCAAAGGCCGTGAGATCTCCGCCTCTCCCTCTCCTCCCGAGTCAACCGAGCTCGACCCACCTGCATGGGCTCGTGATCCTGGAACGGGCCGACCGCGTCGTTGCCACTGGCTCGAGCTGGAGGTCCCTCCCCAGGGGGAAGCCGAGCGGGTAAACACCGCCGCTCGGCTCGGGAGAGTCGAGCGTCTACCCGCAGTGCCAGATCGATGAGGCCGTTGAGATCTGCGGGTAGATCCAGGGCGTAGATCTCACGTTGGATGCGGTCAGCCAGCCCATGCAGGAACATGTCCCACTGCGCCTCCTCGTTCCATCGGCACTCCGCCGCCAGGGTGCGAAACTCGATTGAAAAGTCTGAGACGGATCTCTCCCCCTGTTTGAGATCCGTCAATCGCCGCGCGGCATCCCTCCCAGTGGCCGCGCGGTCGAACACCCGCTTCATCTCGGCGGAGAGCGCCGAGAACGAGGCGCAACACGGATCTTTGTTCTCCCATACCGCCGTGCCCCACAGTGCCGCCTTCCCCGTTAACAGGGTGAGCGCGAACGCCACCTTGCTTTCCTCACTAGGAAACGTGCTCGGTTGCAACGAAAAGTGCATGGAGCATCTAGTGAGGAAAGCCCGGCAGAAGTTCGGCTCACCGCTGTAAAGCTCCGGTGGGGGAAGGCGGGGCTCGGGCGCCTGGGCCGCCCCGGATGGTTCAGGATGAGTGGGTGGCATGGGTGGTGGGGTTGGCGCAGTGGGGAGTTGCCCGAGTTGCATCCGCTGGGTGAGCTCGGATACCTGCGCCACAAGAGCCCGGATCGCTGATCACGTAGCCGCCGAGCTCTTCTCCTGGGCCTCCAGCCGAGAGATGCAGGAACGTAAAACCTCCTCGGCCGTGAGTGGGGTGGAGCCTGCTGCTTCCATGAGTGGTCTGATAGTTCTGTGACGGAATGAACGAGATGGAAGCAAATGCAGGTGAACACAAATGTTTATTGAAGACAAATGGTGAACACAAACTCCGTGGTGACGCTGATGAACTCCGTGGGTGACGATGGGATCTCTCGGCTGGGTGGCGCAGGGGCTAGATGGCTGGTGGTGATGAGGTGAAAACTCCCGTGACGAAATACACATCCAGACAAACGATCGACGACGAGATAAACAATCCAACGGAAGACACGAAGACAAACCAACACGACAGTCAGTCCAGCGTCCGGTACAACTATCAGACGGGGAAGAAGAGAATGAGGTGAGTATATGTAGCTGACGGTAATGTGTGACACCTGGTGCGGGGACTGATTGGCAGCTGACTCCAATGAGCATGACGTAACCACAGAAGACACCAAATCACGAGACCTGAGAACACAGCCGATCCATGCACCGTGACAATCACAATCTGTGAAAAGGTCCATTGTTATACAAATATTGGTGTTGTCCAGGTCTGTCTACTTTTAAAAATCTGTGCATATGTGACCTTGAACAATGCATAAAACATATAAAAAACAAACAAACAAAAAAACACAATTTGCTGAGTCAATTTAAAATAATTTGTTACTCTGCTGCCTTAAAATTTTAAGTTCAGTTAACTCAAATAAGTTTAGTCAACTTGAAATGTTAAGTTGTGCCGAGTAACAACTTAGATATTAGAGCTGACTACAGTAAAAAATTGGTTTGTTAAACTCAACAGCCGTTTGTTACCTGCCTGCCTTAAAATTGTAAGTTGAATCAACTTAAATATCTAAGTTGTCACTTAGTAAAGCTTAACATTTCAAGTTGACTGAACTTTTTTTTTTTTTTTGAGTTGACTGAACTTAAAATTTTGAGGCAGTGGCCTGTTGACTCAACATATTGTTTTTTACAGTGTACATTGTTTCAGCTGACAGTTCGTAATGAACAGTTTTAAATTTTAACGATGAAATGTGAAGGTTTAGATGTGGTAAATGCTTAATAGCTCCGCCCACAGTCAAATCTCATTGGTCCTATGAATCCTCAGATGCATAATTTTCTTTAAGTGAAGACTTTCAGTGAGAACTTGTCAAGTTGATCCTGTTTTTTCACCGTTGGTTCATTGGCTCATTTTTCTGTTGCAGGTTTCCATGTGCTGTTTATCCACAGAAGCTTTGCTCAGTTCAGGTTATTATGTCTTTTATCTGCAGGACGCTACCATGACGGCACAAGACGTTTCACGGTGAAGTACATTTACATGACAAGAGAAGAATTTCAGCTGAGCTTGGTTGTTTAAGTGTTTCCACTTCACGGGCAGATCTCGTCACAGATTATAGCTTCTCTTTCTGTTGCATAGTCGCCGTCTTTCGTCTTTGTTCTGGGGAGCGATGAGTGATAGTAGTGTACGACATGCCTCGCAATCGGCCTGTGTGCGCAACCTTACTTCTGCTTGGCGTAGTCCCTATAAAGCTATTTTCTGCTGCCAATCCCTTCAATGGCAAGTTAAATTTTGACAGATTGCGGTGAGAGGGGAACACGAGCATCCGTAAAGGGATTTGGCCGCAGCGATGACCCACCCTTTGTTCAGGCGTAGTGGTCACCTGTCAGTCCTCACAATGCAGAGCCGCCCCCTTTCAACTCTTGCAACCTGGGCCCTTAGATCTCATTTGCTTTGGTAGAGAAGCGATTCAGAGTCCTGCAAGGGATGTTTCGGGGAACAAAACTGTTTCATCCAGGACAATTGAGAGCAAACAAAAAGAAGTCAGTGGGTGGAAGAGCCGCTGTTGGTACACAGAGTGTCAGTAAAATGGAGCAATGTGACATCTGGGACTGGAGGACAACTTTCATGCTCTAGTATCAAAGCTATTCGCTTTTGCTTTTGTGGGCACACGTATTTAAAAAGAAACCGCTTTAAAAAGCGTGTTTATCATGACGGTTTTACTGGATTCAATAAAGTCAATAAAAAGATTTCTTTATTAAATAATCATGCAGTAATGCATATTTTAATGCATCTAGCAAATTAAATATTTCACAAACAGAATGCACTTTGAATATTTTCTCATTTTATTTAAAACTTTATGGACAAAAACCAAACGATAGTACAAAAACAGCTTCATGTATAAAACTTCAAAACAAAACAATTTGCAGAGTAAAAGCATTATAAAACAAATTCAGATTTTAAATACAGCTAAATTCTGATTGGTTAAGCCACATTTGAATCAAATTTCCAAGTAAAACAGTTTATTTTAATGAGAAACATACAGTCAGGTGGATGGAGGCAAGAGGGACTGCTGATAAGTAAAGCTGATTTTTTTAATGTATTAAATGTTCACTTCAAATCTTAAAGGGTCATGAAACCCCCCCCCCGTTTCAGCACTGGTTAGTTCTCACCATAGTTTTGAAAAACGCTTCAAAAGTGGGCGTGGTGCGAGTCAACTTCGGGTTCAGACGGTTTCATTTCGCTCCCATTGAGTTAACAACACAAATAAATGCACAGGCATTTGCACTCTGCATCGAAAACATATATATGAAGGTGCTGTTGCACCTCTATTAACTTTTCAGGCTTATTTTGCGGCATTTATAATCCTTTTGATGGGTTGCGTTAAGGAGTTGTATAAACCGCTATTACACTCACCTTATGAATGAAAAGCATTTGTGCCGAACTCTAGTACAAAAACAAACAGTCTCCTTTGATCCATTAACGTTTCTCTCAGTTATTGTACGCAGTCTCACAGTTTGAAGCGTCTGTCATAGCAAATCAACATGCGCTGTCCTGAATAATTAGGCGAAGCGTATTCTCATAGGATAAGAACGCGCAAAACTCATGAATAATTCGCCGACGCGTCATCGATGTACTATAGTCCATTGCCACATCACAAATTGTGACGTCAGCGCAATGTAGATTTTAAACCCGGAAGATGAAAATAGAGCAAAAAAAGCTCAAAATTAACCAGTTTTCTCCAACAATTAAAATTAATGGATGCTAACATTGTCATATATGATGTGCAACACAAACACCTCTGCTCAAATCTCAGAAAAAGTAGTCTGGGGTTTCATGAACCTTTAAAGAATAATTTTTAAAAAACTGTACTTGCAGATAATATTGATGAAATAAAAAGCCACTGTATTTAAAGAGAGTATAATTTCATGACTGTGTTTAATACATGTAAATACAATTTTAGGTGCATATTCTAATGATGTCCGAAAAAGATTGGAAAACACTATTCTAAATTCAGTATATATTATTCTTATACAGTATTATATTCTTTTAAATTATATTTTTTAGTGCTGGGCAACGATTAATCGTGATTAATCGCATCCAAAATAAAAGTTTTTGTGTGCATAATATATGTGTGTGTGCTGTGTATATTCATTATGTATATATAAATACACACAGATGAATGTACATATTTCAGGATTTCTCTCTATATAGTGGACTTCAGTGGTGCCCACGAGTTTGAACGTCCAAAATGTAGTTTAAAAGCAGCTTCAAATGACTCTAAACGATCCCATCCGAGGAAGAAGAGTTCTAGAAAAACAATTTGTCATTTTCAAAAAAATAGAAAATAAAATAAAATAAAATGTATATACTTTTTAACCTGAAATGCTCATCTTGTTTAGGTCTGAAATGCGCATACATACTGTGTGTAATCTGGGTCAATATAGTTTGGGTATGTCGAAAAACTCTCATCTCATTTTCTCCTCCAACTTCAAAATTGTCCTACATCGCTGCAGAGGTACTGACCCAGTGTTTACAAAGTAAACATGCAAAGAAGATCAAACCCCCTTTACAAAAAAAGGTAAAACAGTGATGTAGGACGATTTTGAAGTTGGAGGAGAAAATGAGATGAGAGTTTTTCAACAAACCCTAACTGTTTTTACCCAGATTACACAGAGTATGCATGCACATCACAGACCTAAACAAGACGAGCATTTTAGGTTAATTTGAGGTTAATGAGCATTTTGGATGTTCAAACTCGTGGGCACCATAGAAGTCCACTATATGAAGATAATTCCTGAAATGTTTTCCTCAAGAAACATAATTTCATAATAAGAAAGACATGAACATCTTGGACGACAACGGGCTGAGTAAATTATCTGTACATTTTTGTTCTGGAAGTGAACTTATCCTTTAAATATATTAATACAAAATATAAATAATATATGAATATAGATATATACATGTAAATATTTCCAAAATATATACTGTATGTGTGTGTATTTATATTTACATAATAAATATACACGGTACACACGCATTATTTTATTATATAAACAAAAACATTTATTTTGGATGTGATTAATCACAATTAATCATTGCCCAGCACTAATATTTTTCAGTAATACATTATTTTTTTAGTCCAGATCCAGGAATGTGCATTAAAATAGAAAAAAATTGCTTGAATATGATGTAATGTCGACCTTAATAACAATTTCCGTATCTTGACTTGCTTTGGGCACATATTTTCATATCACATTTTATACTGACACATTTCTACTGGTAGGCATTATTAGTGATATATATCACTAACAGTGTTGGGCTCACTACTCAAAAAATGTAATATATTACACATTACTAGTCACTCCTTTCAGAAGTAATATTATTACTTTACTTAATACTCCCAGCCAACAGTAGTTAGTTACACTACTAGTTACATAACGTTTTGATTACACCTCATAAAAAAATGGGTAATTGCATAATTTTTGCAGCCTGTCAATCCATGAAAATTACAGATAAATGAAGACTACAACTGTCTCAAACTGATGACTAGCCACAACATTTTAAACAACTTCTGTTATTTAATAAAGCAGCAACATAGTAAAATTTGCAAGAGTGCTCAAGCAGATAGAATCATTCGCAGTAGAGAAAGTCTTAATACAGTTACATGTGACATTGATGTTTCTGTCATCCTTTCTCCCTACAAAATTTAAATAATGTCTGTATTTCCAGCTGCTACATGATGTAGGCTATTCCATATAGCCATATTTTGGATGGTAACTGTAACATTATTACTTACTTTTATAAGTAATTAGCACAATCCACTAAAGAAAGTATTGTTTTCATTGGCAAAAAATGAAGAAAATTCCAAGTCACTCCAAGCTAGAAAACCTTCAGGAATGCATTCGCTTCAAACATGTGGCCGTCCCATTGATGACATCTGACCACAACATCTGACTTATCCATTGACACACGTTTAAACCAAATGGACATGTGATTTACACTTACGCAATCAGCAGAGCTATTTCAAATGCCAGGTATTTATGGAGTTCAGACCGGCTCTGGGTGTTTGTGCAGGCCACACAATGTGTTATTATTTGACCGTTTGACGAAAGGATTTATTTATCTTAAACTCTACCCAGGTAGGTTTGGAGGACACTTCATGACCTTCTCCATTCTGTCCCAAAAGTGCCCCTTGACATTGCCCAGGAGAGACCACCCAGCCAGGAGAAGACAGTGCACCTCAGGCCCTGCAGATCATCAATCACTCTCACTCTCCATCAGGGACCTAAAGACCTCTTGACTGATGTGAACCCTGTTCCAAAATAAAGCCACTGATCTGGAGAGGGTGGCGTCTTTGTTTTTAAAACACACAGAAAGACCTATGTGCTTGTCACAGCTGAAGAAGAAAGCAGCCGCCAGCCTCACTTGTTCGCTTTTCGAAAGCAGTGACTTTCTGATAATTAAAAAACATAAATAAATATATACAGTGCTGGTCTAAAATGTGGAATAATTAAAACATTTTTGATGTTTTTCTGCTCACCAGCGCTGCATGTATTTGATTCAAAATGCAGTAAAAACTGAAATATTGCAAAATAATAATAGCATTTAAAGGATCTCTTTGTGCTGCTTGATACTTATTGTACTGCTATTTATTTATTAGTAAATAAAAATAAAATACATAAAAAAAAAATTAAATAAAGAGGGAAAGTAATTCAGAAACGATGCATTAAAATGTTGATACAACTGCATACAATAATACAATAATATTGATAGGAATAACATTAAATAATAGGAATAATAGCACAAAAATCAGCATCATAGAATGATTTCTGAAGGATCATGTGACATTGAAGACTGTCAAGAAAACTTTACTCATTTTCATTTTATGTACTAAAATAACTAAAACTGAAATAGAAATTCTTGAAAAACTACACAGATGTTTATAAAATGACTAATAAAGCTAAAAAGACAAAAACTACTAACATTTAAGATAAATAAAATTAAAGTAGAAAAATAAAAATAAAAGCGAATTAATTATTAATTAATCAATGATACTGTTGTATCAATAAATAATAAAATATAATAAAATAAAATACATTTTGTTTTGCCAATGAAACTTTTCTATTTTGTTAAACATTTTTATTTTGTTTATGTACTAAAATAACTAAAACTGAAAAAAGATTATTAAAAAAAAAACCTACACAGACATGTTCATAAAATGACTAATAAAATAGAATGAAAGAAACAAAAAAATACAACAAACAAAACCACTAGCATTTAGAATATAAATAAACATAAATGAAATTAAAACAGAAAAATAAAAACTAATTCAAACTATAATTAAACACAGCAGTATTCAGTTATACTGTTGTATCAATAAATAAAATAAAATACATTTTATGTACTAAAATAACTAAAAAAGAGATATACATTATTAGAAAAACCTACACAGACATTTTTATAAAATGACTAATAAAACTAAAAAGACAAAAACTCAACAAAACTACTAATATTTAAGATAAATAAAATTAAAATAGAGAAATAAAAACGAATTCAAACAATTATTAAACATGACAATATTCAATGATACTGTTGTACAAATAAAATAAAATAAAATAAAATAAAATACAATTTAATAAAAACAAATCAAATCAAATAAATAAATAAAATAAAATAAATTTTGATTTTCCAAGGAAACTTTTCTTATTTTCACTTTATGTATTAAAATAACTAAAACTGAAATAAAACCTACACAGACATGTTCATAAAATGACTAATAAAACTAAACAAAACAAAAAAGACAAAACCTCACAACAAAACCACTAACATTTAAGATAAATAAAATTAAAATAGAAAAATAAAAACGAATTCAAACAATTATTAAACATGACAATATTCAATGATACTATTGTACAAATAAAATAAAATAAAAAAATTAAATTAAATAAAAAAAATCAAATCAAATCAAATAAATAAAGTAAAATAAAGTTTCCTTGGAAAACCAAAATTTTCTTATTTTCACTTTATGTATGAAAATAACTAAAACTGAAATAAAACCTACAAAGACATGTTCATAAAATGACTAATAAAACTAAACAAAACAAAAAAGACAAAAACTCAAAAACAAAACCACTAACATTAAAACAGAAAAATAAAAATAAAAACTAATTCAAACTATTATTAAACACAACAGTATTCAATGATACTGTTGTATAAATAAATAAAATAAAATACCGTTATTTTAAATTGTAAAAATATTTTACATTATTCATGTTTTTACTGTGTTTATAATCAAATAAATACAGCATTAGAGTGATCCTAATACGTTTAAAAAATACGTATACAAATTTCTGACTAGTATAGTGTGTAAGTTAGTAGGTAAGTAAGAAAGTAAGCAAATAACTAACTAACTAAATAAATAAATATTATTTGGGGAATAAAATTTGTGGTAGCAGAATTCCTATGATAAAGTCTTCACAAGCTCTAAAAGAGGGACCAGCGTTCATGAAGTTTATTATTAACATCTGCCGTGTCTTCACATCTAGTCCTGTGGTGACTGGGTCACTGTGGAAGATAAAGGTCAAAGAGCCTTTTAACCCCCGATGCTCCTCTCTCTTATGAGAGTCTTCTGGAAGTGTCATCATAGAACAAATATACATGTTGCTGATGCCAAGACACAAACCAATAATAATATTAATGTGCATCCCAGGCTTCACAGTCCACTTCACGTGCATTTCAACACATTACAACACAATTTGACTGCATTATGCAGCATCTCCGCTCATTATTCTCTTGCATCTGCTATCAAAAATGCTTATATTATGCATGATATTGAAAACCAGATTGGCTGTCTATGATAAGACGCTGACTTCTGACAGTTGCTGTGTGGCAACAGGTCTGTAGGCATGGCAATAACTTCCTCTGCATCGTGGGAACTGGCCGTAGAAGACAATGATTGAATTCACAATGGTGCATACAAAGGCCACCTTTGGGAGAAACCATATCCCATGGCATGCTGGGAAAGAGGAGCAATAGCAGCAGATGTTGTGAAGACTATAAGCGACAGATGCCTCTAAAGCTAGCATTCAGCCCGGACGAGTGGAGCACACATCCCCGAGTCCAGCGTTAAAAAGAATGAGAGCAGGGGGCGAACGCAACACGCACGCAAATAATAGCAGAGGAGTTTCTGCCATGAAAGACGGACAGCAGTAAATTGTGCGTGGATTGATGTTTGTGTACTTATAATTGTTTCGGAGTGTCCTAAAAGTTCTTTGTGAACGTCGCAGAGCTGCAAGACGTTAAAGTTCAGTTGCTGTGACAGTGACGCAAGCGTATATTTGGCATCGTGCTGTGCAACTGACAAGCATTTGGTTAACTTAAAAATGACTGAATGTCACTGCACTACATTACAAGACGTCAAACAAAGTGGCATTCATACTTGGAGTATGATGTCGTAAGTTCATTTTTAAATGATAAAACAAATGATATACAGTCTAAATGAAGTCAAAACATATTAGAACACCTTGTCATTTACAAACATTAGTGAATTGTGTTGAGAGTTAATGTGATGATGAGCTACATCTGCTGTGACATTTGTGAACTTGAGTAAAAATGAATGAAAATCACCTTCAGAGCAGAAATGGCTCAAGTTAGCAGATCTGGCATAATTTGTTTGTGAATACCACTTAATGATTTATTCTGTATGAAATTCTATTCATGTATTTTTGAAATGAGTCTGGGGACAGTTATTATGGTTAACTAAAACTGATAAAATAAAATGAAATAAAATAAAATAAAATAAAATAAAATAAAATAATTTTATGCACTAAAATAACTAAAACTAAAACTAAAACTGAAATAACAATTCTTAAAAACACAGACATGTTTATAAAATGACTAATAAAACAAAACAAAACAAAACAAACTACTAATATTTAAGATAAATAATGTATTCAATGATACTGTTTTATAAAATAAAATAAAATAAAATAAAATAAAATAAAATAAAATAAAATAAAATAAAATAAAATAAAATAAAATGCATTTTGGTTTGCCAAAGAAACTTTTCTTATTTTCATTTTATGTATGTAAAATGTGAAATAAAAATTCTTAAAAAACTACACAGACATGTTTATAAAATTACTAATAAAACAAAACAAAACAAAAAATTACAAAAACTCACAACACAACTACTAACATTTAAGATAAATAAAATTAAAACAGGCAAACAAAAATAAAAAACTACTTCAAACTATAATTAAACAACTGTATTCAATGATAGTTTTGTGTCAATAAAAAAATAAAATAAAAAAACATAACAAAACAAAATAATATAAAAACAAATGTTGGTTTGCCACGGAAACTTTTCTCATTTTCATTTTATGTACTAAAATTAAAACAGAAAAATATAAACTAATTTCAACTAATATTAAACACAACAGCATTCAATGATACTGTTGTATCGATAATAAAATAAAATAAAATTAAATAAAATAAAAAACTTTTCTAATTTTTCAAATTTTGTTTATGTACTAAAATAACCAAAACTAAAGTAAAAAAAAAAAAAAATAATAATAATAAAAATACACAGACATGTTTATAAAATGACTAATAAAACAAAACAAAAAAGACAGAAACTCAACAAAACTGCTATCATTTAAGATAAATAAAATTAATTAATGAAAATACAAAACTAAATTAAATTAATTAAACACGACAGTATTCAATGATACTAAAATAATACTGCTGCAGAAACTAATTCTGCAGTTGTGAGAAGATGCAATTATTAAGGAATTTTATTTTATTATTTCCTGTTTTGTGTAATATTTGAAGTTTTGACTGTTTTGGCTGTTCTTGAGTCTCATGTGTGTTGGGTTATAATATTTATGTTCTTTCTGAGGATTTGTGAGAGTATAAATCAACTCTTTGTTATTATAACCCTCTAAAATGAAATCAAAATTGAATGACAAAAAACAGATGTCACCGATTCAAAATCAGACCCAAAGAATGACAAACTTTGGCTAAACAAAGCCGATATATATTAAACAGGAAGAGAGAAAGTGACACTTGCAACTCCGTTTAATCCCAGGTCATGTTCAATTGGCCCTGGTGACATCTCTATTGGCAAGATTTTCATGGATCAAGAAAAAAATACAGCCGAAGCCACGCAATAATGACATGAGTGCCTCTAAGAAGAGCACTTCAATGAGTCCACCAGCGCAGAAGAAATAAATATGCATAAGCAATATGCATTCTTCCATAAAGAGCACAAAAGCCGTGCAGAAAAGAGCGAGAGACACCAACAAATGCAAATTGAGAGCATGTGAAATGTAGTTGTCACAAAGAGTTAATAGCTATTTATTCTTTATGGCTGTTATGTGTTGACATTTGGCCTGTGTGAACCAAACTCAGGAGTCATAAGCAGCTGCTGGTCTTGAATATGAAGATCCATCAGTGACCTGCGAAGGTCACGGCATAATGACTTCAAGACACTTCAATCGCCACGTAACGCTCAAAGCTCGACCGATGGCATCCGGGTGTCACGCAAACACAGAAAGTCTACTGTACGACTCAAACTCTTTGACTTTTCTGCTCCAAATACGTGGCGACTCGTGCGAAGCTCGTGATTGGCCGCTGAGAGGGGAGTTGCTGTGCACGACTCTTTTGAGGCGGCATCAAGAGTGATATGTGGGAATGGACAAGTGGACTGACGCCTGATTAATGACCACAAACACTGAATGCTCCGCTCTCTTCACATGATAATCATTTCCAATGGCAGATGGGGAAAGTTGAGGTTTGTAACTTTCAGGACAATGAATGACAATTCTTTAGAGCCAGAGACAAAGGAGGGAAGCCGGCTAACAGGCTCTTGCACAACACTGGGATGGAATGGGTGGAAGCTTTGTGTTTACAGAAAATGGCCATATAGCAACATCTTGCTGTGATCCTCTTTACACAGACTTTGTTTGAATTCTTTTTGTGCTTATGAATAAATATTTGAGTGGACCGAAGCCATAACACAAGGATGATGGGGGGGAGGAGGGGCTCTTGGCCACAAACTATCAACCAAACTCAAGTTTAGACAAAAGGAATACATATAACGTGTTGTTTTTGGAGGCTGGCGTCTTGGTGCTTGTTACTGTATAATTAGTGCAGTAAAACGATGCCCTTTTCAAATGTATGCTATGGGAAAAAACAATCCCATAATGCATTGCAAAAAGCATGTAAAAATCAGTTTAAGAATGGCGAATGAACACAAGAAATGTTAAATAATACAAATATGTGACCCTGGACCACAAAACCAGTCATAGGGGCCAATTTTTTTAAATTGATATTTATACATAATCTGAAAGCTGAATAAATACGTTTCCACTGATGTATGGTTTGTAGGGTTAGGACAATGTTTATCTGAGATACAACAATTTGAAAATCTGAAATCTGAGGGTAAAAAAAAAAAAAATGAGGAAAATAGATTTTAAAGGAGAAGTACACTTCCAAAACAAAGATTCACATATAACAGATTTTTAAAACGTTCTTCAAAATGATTCTTTTTAAAGGAGAAGTCCACTTCCAGAGCAACAATTTACAGATAATGGACTCACCCCCTTGTCATCCATGATAAAGAAATTATGTTTTTTGAGGAAAACATTTTAGCATTTTTCTCCATATAATGGACTGATATGGTGCCCCGATTTTGAACTTCCAAAATGCAGTTTAAATGCGGCTTCAAACGATCCCAAATGTGGTTGTAAACGATCCCAGCTGAGGAAGAAGGGTCTTATCTAGGGAAACGATCGGTTATTTTAATAAAAATAACACAATTTATATACTTTTTAATGCCAAACGCTGGTCTTATCTTACTCTGCCTGGACTGTTTTGGTTCTGGTTCATGACAGTTAGGGTATGTCGGAAAACTCCCGTCTCATGTTCTCCCTCAACTTTAAAATCATCTTATATCGCTGTTTTACCTTTTTTGTTGAGGGTGTTTGATCTTCTTTGCATGTTCACTTTGCAAAGACTGTGTCTGTACTTCTGCAGCGATGTAGGATGATTTTGAAATGATTTTTGAAGTTGAGGGAGAAAATACGATTGGAGTTTTTCGACATACCCTAACTGTCTTGAGCCAGAATACACAGAGTTCAGGGAGAGCAAGACAAGACGAGCGTTTGACATTAAAAAGTATTTAAA
Source organism: Cirrhinus mrigala (assembly GCA_036247105.1). Classification (NCBI taxonomy): domain Eukaryota; kingdom Metazoa; phylum Chordata; class Actinopteri; order Cypriniformes; family Cyprinidae; genus Cirrhinus; species Cirrhinus mrigala. The sequence goes on along the minus strand of CM070019.1, from coordinate 6,138,882 downwards.
TTGTATTATTTTTTATTAAATTAATCGATCGTCTCGCTAGATAAGACCCTTCTTCCTCGGTTGGGATTGTTTACAACCACATTTTGGATCGTTTAAAGCCGCATTTAAACTGCATTTTGGAAGTTCAAAATCGGGGGGCACCATATCAGTCCATTATATGGAGAAAAATGCAGAAATGCTTTCCTCAAAAAGCTATTTCTTTACAACTGAAGAAAGAAAGACATGAACATCTTGGATGACAAGGGGGTGAGTACATTATATGTGAATCTTTGTTTTGGAAATAGACTTCTCCTTCAAAGTTGTCCAAATGAAGTTATTTGCCATGCATATTACTAACTAATCAAACAATAAGTTTTGATATATTTACAGTAGGAAATGTCTTAATGGAACATGATCTTTACTCAATATCCTAATGATTTTTGGCATAAAAAAATGATAATTTTGACCCATTCAATGTATTGTACAAATATAGTACAAATATACCCATTCCTCTTACTACTGGTTTTGTGGTCCAGGGTCACATATATTTTTTTAATATAATAACTGGGGCTGTTAGTTCACCGCATTGCACCCATTGCATACATCTTAATTAATTAGTTATGAAAAAATAACACACTGATTAAAATATTTTAACACAGTTAATGCGCTGGGTCCGGCCCCAGACCTGTACATCATCTTATATTTCATTTAGTTGACTGTTGACAAATATGATGCAGGGCAACAACTCAGTAAATGTAGTTGTGCTCTAAAATTCAAGATACTGTGGCAAAAATGAAACAAAGTAGTTGTTTCATATTTATATATATCACATGATATCACACTGGCAGCAAGAGCAATATGACACGAGTGCTGATATTGTCCCGATCTATCACGAGCTTAAATGTGATTTTATACAACAATTTAGTAAATAAGAAGTTTGATATTGTGTTATATACACATAATATTTCATATTTAATATATAATTGTTGCGCATCCTCGAGCAACACAGCGGTGTTTAGTTTCTGAATGAATCTGTGTTTTGAATGAATCGTGTGAATTAGTGATTCAAAAACCCATTCATAAAGAGAGCCATTTACTTCATTCCTGAATGAATCAGCCATTTGAATTAATCAAATGAATGACTCATATAGATATTTACTGCCACCTGCTGGCAGATTTAGTTTCTTATTTAGAGTACCATTTCATTAATAATAATAATAATAAAAACATTAAAGAGATAGTTCACCCAAAAAATTTTAGTTCTGTCATCATTTACTCACGACTGTCATTATATGAACAAAAAAGATGTTTCTCAAATTATCTCATTTTATGTTCAATAGTTTACGTTAGGCTGTTGCACCCTAAATGTTTATGTGTTATAAATTCTTTGTTGAAACAAATAAAATATTTCTTTCTAAAGCTACAATTTTTAATGTCTACTTGATACTTTCTCATTTAATACAAAAATAGCTTAATCTTTTTTTGGGTATTTTCACAGTCAAATTTATTTTGTGATTAATTAGATAAATTAATCAAAACATTATGTAAACAAGTTTTTTGGTCTGTTTTTTTATTTTTTTTTTTAGATGAATTTTTTTAACATTTTCAAACCTAAATTTAGCAAGCTTTTATTTTGGCGAGTTACCAGTTTTAGCGCTGCCTCGTGAATGTCACATTTCTGTGTTTCTCTGAGAAACAGCAACGCATTGCCTAAATTTACGGTATCGAATGGAAATGGCATCTGAGTAGGCAGGAGTGAAGCTAACATTGGATTCGAACGTGCCTTGATGCTTTCCTATGCTTTCCATGAAATGTGCCCTCCGAAGGCATCATTTTTCAGTTTTCGGATACAGCCTTTGTTTTGATCACGCATGCGCACCTGTGCACCACTTATGTGTACCTCTGATAATAATTATATGCACTAGCATCAAAGGTCGCATTAACTGAAAATTTTAACTGATGGAAAAATCTGAAGGCCGTCCATCATTTTGACAGATTACACTGAGGGTGATCTATTGTAAATTGTAGCTGTAATTCCCACTCCTGTCCAGATGGTGGCGAGTGCGCTCCAGTGTGGCAGCAGAGCGCTGAATCAAGAACAAAAACCAAACTGTCATGAATGTTTTCGTATGTGTTTACGCACTGACCAGTACACAGAAGCTACAGCGATCTGTCACGCCACAGTAAAGAGCGTCAAAACGGTATTTATTGATTGAATTTCATAATGAAATGGACAGAATTTGAAATCTGAGACTTTGTTACATATCAAAAGTAACACAAGCCTAGTCTATTGCTATTTATTGGAGAAAGACACACTATGTAAGTTACTGTTATTCATCAACTGAAAACAGCATAGACCAAAAGATCGATTGTGATTCAAGAATCTATATTGGTTCATTAAAATGAGAATCTGTTAAAATCGAGAAATCGATTTTTTTTTGTTTGTTTGTTTGTTTGTTTGTTTACCCAGCCCTAGCGTATTTTGGTGTTTTTAAACCCTGCGCTGTCGTCTTGTAGGTTCGTAATTTAAAATGAAAATGTGTACAAAAATAAAAGCAATTAAATGTGGTATTCTAATTAAAATAAGAAAATGAGAAAAAGAGATGGAATTTTTACTACCCTGTTAAAGAATGTTAAAGTCTAGCGCAACCTCTGACTAGCATGCATAGGTTTGGGATCTGTAAGGCTAATGATACAAGGGGCAACTTTTTAAGCCCTATTTCTAGGCATCTTAGGGCAATGTTGCCATCAACGGGCAACTAGGTGAGACACAGGGCCCACGGCCAATATAAAGTATCCAGGTAGAAATTTGTTACCCATGTTCAATGTGAAAGTGCCCAAGCAACATTGCTCCAAAACAGTGGCCCTGTGTATCATCAGCCTAAGATTTTAATATTACAACACTTGTCTATTTTAATCAGTGCTGTGAGTAACTACTTACAGTGTTACGTAATTTAATTACAAAATAAATATAACTCTAACTTCTAAAATTACTGAGAAAAAAATGTGTAATTAAATTAGTTATTTATAAAAGAATGTTATGAATGCTAACAATTACAAAGGGAGTTACGTACGAATATTTTCTTACACACACAAAAACACACATTATTTGATTTATTTCCCAAATTGCATTGAATGCTCTAAAATATGAGACGCACCAATGTTTCAGGAGTTTAGGACACAGAACAGGACACATGCTTATTCAATAACTGTTTCATTTTCCTATTTGGGTTTGTGTATATGCTTTATTTTTTAAGATTAACTTTTTTTCCCAAGTCATTGTTAGATGCCAGTGTTTCTAGTTAGAGCTATGCAAAGATTTGATTTCAAAAACAGTAATAAACTATAAACTATTAAACTATATCTTACGATTTTAAATCTGTATCTAACCATAGAACTTTTGAACCTCAGAAAGTTTGAACATGATTAACAGTTGAAAACATTTCTTAGAAATTTAGAAAAGTAATCAAATGTAATCAGTTACATTAATAAGGTAATTGAAATAGTTACACTTATTATAGGGTAACTTGTAATCTGTAAACTATTACATTTCCAAAGCAACCTTCCCAACAATGATTTTAATATATTTAATATTATTTTTATTTTTTATAATTTATTATTTATGTATTTCTATGATTCAAGTCTTCGTTCTTCAGAAATCATCCTAATATGTTAATTTAGATCTCTAAAAACATTTATGGTTTTTATTATGAATGTCGAAAACATTTTTTGATGTTTAATATTTTTGTGGAAATCTTTGAAGAATTATTTGATGAACACAAGGTTTAAAAGAACAAAATTTTTTTTGAAATAGAAACATTTTGTAATATTATAAATGTCTTTACTATCACTGTTGATCAATTAAATCCACCCTTGTAGAATAAAAGTATTAATTTACTAAAAAATGGCTCCAAACTTGTGAACACAGTAATTTAAATAATAATAATAATAATAATAATAATAATAATAATAATTAATATTTTTTATTTTTATGTTACATTTTAATAATAATAGTAATAATTATTATTATTGTAATATATAATATTTAATAATAATAATTATTATTATTATTTGTAGGAGTTTCTTTATATTATTTCAGATCTGTCACTTATGTTTCAGTTAAAGGAATAGTTCATCCAAAAAATTTGTCAACATTTACTCACACTTATGTTTTTTTTTTTTTTCAAACCTTTATGAGCTTCTTTCTTCTTTTAAACTCAGAAGAAGATATTCTGAAAATGTTGATATCTAAACAGTTGCTAGTTGCCATTCACTTCTATAGTATGGAAAAAAAAAAAAATTAAAAATAAATAAATAAATAAATAAAAATGCTATGGAAGTCAATGGCTACCAGCAACTGTTTGGAAGAAAGAAACTCATACAGGTTTGGAACAACTTGAGGGTGAGAAAATGATTACGGAATTTTTATTTTTGGGGGAACTGTCCCTTTAAGATACTCCCTTTTAAGCCAGCAGCCTTTATAATTCACAGGCAGCAAGGCAGTTGAGAAGGTCAGATCATGGGCATTTCCTCTTGGTGTGCAGGTATCTCATCCTCTCATCCTGTGTGTATGTGTTAGTATGCGACTCTTGAAAGAGCAAGCGGAGACCTTTGGCTCCAGACTGCCTCCTCCTCGGTTCGGGCCGCAGGTCTACAGGCTGCTCCAGCACCGCAGCGAACAGATGGTGAGCACCGCCCAATAATGGGATGACTAGCATTGCACCGTCCCTGCCCTGGTAACTGCTGGCCTGTGCTGGCATTTTCTCATCCTCATCCCCCTCCCCACAGTGATGGCAGCTCTGAGCTCTCGCACTCCTCCAGTATGTAAATAAGCAGACAGAGAAGGCCTGCTTTCATCTAAATATGAATAGAATGAGAGGAGGCCGCTCACAGGGAGACTGAAGAGCACAAGGGGGGCAGGGCCCGATCTCTACTCCTCCCTGCAGACTTCATTGTGACAACATAGACTTAGACCAGACACACTCAAACACATTACAACAATGACGTGCATTTACAGTCGTTCCCCAGAAGTTTTATTTCTGCGCATTTAGCGTGATTGTAATGTTGTCATTAAACTAAATACCTAACGTTGCTCACATAGTGGCTTACTTAAGACTTCATAACACAGGACAGACATTACACAATGACACAGTCAATGCATCAATGACAAGACAGAGATAAAAACACACGCTATACGTCAGTGAATATTAGCTGAAAGTGTAAATCTGCTTTTAACAATCAGATTAATTCCAGTTAACTAAATAATCTAGATATCTCAGTAATTTAAATAAATTCTTATTTGATGAGCTGTATTTAAAAAAAGTGAGATACGTCATGGCAACATTTCCCCTCCCCCCATTATTTTAATGCATCAAAATCATTGAACCAATTTCAACTTCATTTTTTAAGTTACTGAGATTCAACTCAGAATTCACAGTTTTTTGAGCAGTTGATTTTTTGTTTGTTTGTTTTTTTTTTTACAATTTTGTAAACACTGATGGCACAAACATGGCAACCATAAACAGCCTATATTTAAAAATGCATTTAAAATATTAATCATTATTATTAATATTAAATGTATTATTTTATTTTATTTATTTTTCACCCATTCACATTTTTATTATGGCCTATTTTTTTCACAGTATACTCTTTAGTGAATTGTAGTAAATTTAGTATAATGTAATAAATGTAATAAAGTGTAGTAAATTATATAGTGAAATGCTGGATGCTTGGACGAGCTGTATTTGAAAAAATTACATGATCAATAATTAATGGCAACCTTTTTTTCCCCCCATTACTTTAAGTCATTAAAAGAATAAATTTAATAAATTTTAACTTAATTTTTTTAAGTTACGTGAGATTCAACTCAAAATTCTATTATTTATTTATTTTTTTTTACAGTTTTGTAAAATCCTGATAATTGCACACTTGACAACTATAAAGAGCCTATATTTAGAAATTTATTTTAATAATAATTATTAATATTAAACATACCTTTTTTTTTTTAACATTTTATTTTTTTTATTTTTTTACCCAAAGATCAAAGATTCTTTGCAGCAAATACAAACAAATATGAAGTATAGTAATTTAGTAAAATGTAATAAATTTAATAAAGTTCCATGAGATTTAACTTAAAATTCTAAATTTATATTTACACAATTTATAATTTATTTTGAGCAATTGATTTTTTTTGTAAAATCATGATAATCATTAACAGTGTATATTTAGAAATGTATTTTAATAATAATTATTAATAATAAACATACCTAAATAAACAAAAAAACATTTTATTTATTTTCACCCAAAGATCAAAGATTCTTTGCAGCAAATACAAACAAGCATGAAGGATAGTAATTTAGTAAAATTTAATAAATTAAAAAAAGTTACATAAAATTCTAAATTCTAAATTTATATTTATACAATTTATTATATATTTTGAGCAGTTGATTATTATTATTTTTTTTAATTTAGTAAAATCCTGATAAACGCAAACTTGGCAACCATAAACAGCCTATATTTAAAAATGTATTTAAATTATTAATAATTATTAATATTAAAAGTATTTTTTTTTTAACATTTTATTTATTTTTTACCCATTCACATTTTTCTATGGTCAAAGATCAAATATTGTTTGCAGTAAATACAAAAAGTACGAAGTATAGTAAATTTAGTATAATGTAATAAATTTAATAAAGTATGTAGTAAATTATATGGTAAATGTTGGATGCTTGGATGAGCTGTATTTGAAACTGTTGTATTAACCTGAAAAAAATGCACACCTGTTGCTTGGCATCCATAAACATTCTATATTTGGAAATGTATTTAAATTATTAATAGTAAATATAACTTTTCTTTTCTTTAACCATCACTGTAATGTGCAGCCTCATGTGACTTATTACATTATTCTTCACAAATACACATTTTTATTCTATTAGTCTATTAGTGTAACTTACAGTAAAAACAGTAGCATTTTCTTTGCAGTCAATAGTACTTTAGTACTGTATGGTAAGTTAACTAAAAATAAGTACATTTAAGAAAAGTATAGTAGTGTAAATAGTAGACAGAGGCTGTGTACTGATATACATTATTAAAAAGTATGCAATAATATTCATATTCAGTGTATATGATTATATCAATTAAATTTATTAAATGGATGCGACCTTATTGTGACGCCCCTATCCTTTCTCCTAACTCTAGCTATATTGAACCTGTTGATCAGCCAGTATTTACAGTTGCTCAGCCACTACCTTCAAACGGACACCTTTTTTACCCCTAAACAGTGTATATTAGTGCCTTTAGTAGTATAATATGAACTCTTATGGTACTATTATGAACCCTTTAGGGGTAAAGAAGGTACAAAGGTGTCCCTTTGAAGGTACCGCCCTAGTGACAAGCTCTTGTATCCCTAAAGATACAATTTTTGCACAGAAAAATGAATTTTGTATTCTGGGGCCTCTTTTAAAATCTTTAAAGTTTCATATTGATGTGTCCCACCTCTTGCAGGCTGACAGAACAACCTTTCAGGCAAACAGCAATGCTTCCTCTTGTGGTAGAATAACAGAGAGTTGCTGATTAAGATGGGTTATGCTGAGAAGTGATAGCAGACGAGCTGTGTTACTGCTGCAGGAAACTCTGCCTGTTTCCTCCCTTGAGTCCCAGAAACACAGTGAAAACAAAGCCATTGATTTGTGTATGGATTAGAAGATCATCACTTCACACCCAAACACAGTGTAAGTCTGCTTTTATATATCACTGCTCTTGTTAAAATAGCATTATGATAGAGATGATTTTTTAAAAATATTTTCTGAAGATAATGCAACAGTGCTCATGTAAATCTCACCCAGTGACAACAGAGCAAGGTTGTGGGTGGTTTCAGGGTGTTGCTGTGTGGTTGCTAGGGGCTTTGGCCAAATGGCTCGACTCAAAGTCTCAGTGATGTTTAGGTCTCTCTAACTGGTTGATTGCCAGGGTTAATGCCGATATCTTACAGAGTAGGGTGGCAAAGCCAATAAATGATATCACACTGTTTAATTTAAAGGTTATATAAACACATTCATAATATTTACTGAAATCAAATTTATATTACTTTACAGTGACAACTGAACTCTCCTGTCCTCATCTGAATCACAAAGAACATTTTTATGCTGACTACAAATGCAAACTTCAGAAGATCACACAGCTGGATTTGCGAGTTTGCAAGGTCTGTGAAATTAAATGTTTATTAGATATTTGAAGACTTGTTTAAATGTTATAAATGTAGATTTGCTAAATGCTGACGTAGATGAGAAAATATTAGAGGGTTTGGCTTTCTGTTACCAATAATATAAAAGTAAACGCTATACTTTTATGTTTACCATTTACTTTCCTTGTTCAACAGTTCTGTCTAATAATTTGTTAATCAAAAGTATTAAACAATGACTGTAAACTAATGAAGATGCAGAATGTGAGCTCTGACGTTTAGGTGCTGATGTTCCCAGCACTGTCAAAATAAAAGTCCCACTCCCTACACATTAGTCAAAAAGAAAAACGAATTGGTCAACGATGACTATTAGAAAATGGCTAATATATTGGTCAATATTGGTTTAACATATTTATCACTAACAAGATTGAATGACACAGAAGAGAAGAAATTGTTGAATTGTTGTTATTTTTGTTTTCTTTGTGCACAAAAAGTATTCTTGTAGCTTCAGGAAATTAAGGTTAAACCACTGATGTCACATGGACTATTTTAACAATGTCCTTACAACATTTCTAGGTCTTGAATTTGTCAGTTGCATTGCTCTCTATTCAGGATCAAAACGCTCTTAGATTTCATCAAAAATATCTTAAAGGGATAGTTCACCCAAAAATGAAAATTAGCCCATTATTTACTCATCCTCCAGGCATTAAGTGTATATGACTTCCTTCTTTCAGACGAATCCAATTGGAGTTGTATTAAAAATGATCCTGGCTCTCCCAAGCTTTAGAATGGCATAGACTGGTGTTTCTCTTCATCAGTCTAAAACAAGTCCAATAAAGTGCATCCATCCATAATAAAAAAGTGCCTCACACGGCTCAGGAGGATGAAGAAAGGCCTCCTGTAGCGAATCAATGTGTTTTTGTAAGAAAAATATCCATATTTAAAATGGAAGAATCACTTTAATCTAGCTTGCGCTAAAAGTCGTACAGAAAACTGTAAATCAGATGATATTGCTTTAAAATGCATAATTTAGCACAACAGACATGGTAAACAAAACCAAACAGATGTTTTTTTGGCAGAGTATCTGAGCTATGGGCTGCAAAGGCACAGCCCTATTCTGAAAAAGGGGGTGGGGAGCAACAGCTCATTTGCATTTAAAGAGACATGCACGAAAACAGCGTGTTTCTGCTTCCACTCAAAACAGGCATTTGCAAAATGATATAATGAATGATCTGTGGGGTATTTTGAGCTGAAACACAGACACATTCTGGAGACACCTGACACTTATATTACATCTTGTAAAAAGGGGCATAATAGGTCACCATTAAAGGTTTCAGCTATTGTTAAAAATCAGTTTCCCTATGGAGAAATTGAATGAAATTTGTACTTCCGGAACCCGACTGTTGCATTCAATAGGAGCTCTGATACTCAGGCACTGGCTTTCTTAGTGCTGTCAAAATAAAAGTCCTGCTTCCAATACATCAGTCAAACTGAAAATCGTATTGTTCAGTGCCGATAAATCAGTCAACCACTAGTGAAAATCACAAGTGTGGTTGATTAGAAACTTAATAGCACACCACTTTTTAACAAGCTGCTTGATTTGAGGTCTGTAGTGCAAATTGTGCAGAACAACATCAGTTTTAAATTGGCAGTAGTTTACAGGAACATACAGCAAAAGCAGCAAACTTTCACTGATGGCGGGACGCCTTTTGGTATGCGACATGCCCTCAGCGGTGACATTCTCCACCGGGCCAAAAACAAACAGAGCGCACTTGCTCTAAGTCCCGTCACAAAGCAGCACTGTCAGAGCAGATCAGCCGGCCATGTTCCCCAGCCCGGGCGTTTGTTCTCTGAGACCTCTGCTCGCTGTCAGGAGGGATGAACGTTAACGCTCCCAGAGGTCCGGCGAGTGCCACTGACAGGGGGTTTCTGCCTGCCCTGCCTAATGGGCACAGGAGCTGGAGCGCGTCTGCGGCGCAGGGAGCCCTGCATGCCCGGATTTGTCATTTGTGAGATTTAATTTGTCCAAGAATGAGCCGGAGTCAGAGGTCAGTCGGTTGGAGAGCCGACCTGCTGACAGGTTGACCGTTCACGGGGGGCTAATGAGAGCGCTCGGCCAAGTGAACGGAACAAAGGCAGACGGATTACATGGACTCATTTGTTGACTGGAATCAATAACACCAGTCGCTCGGACTCACATTTCCTCCCATACTCAGCACCGGAGGACTCTATTCATAGAACGTCACACACAGGCTTTTTCAGCGCAAGTGATACACGCTTACTTTTTCACTCTTTGCACGCATGCCGGCTCACGCTGCAGCAGGCGTCATCGATTTTGTGGCTCTTTCCACTTGGGTTGCAGCATTGTCATTGGCGGGCATAAGCGGGGTCCCCCTTTTATGTGCGTCCTTCTTTTTCCACTTGCCCACTCACTATTTCAGTTTAGCTTATTTTCTTTGGCTACTGACCATCACTAACAGGCAGATGACAATTGAGCCAAAAGCAGCAGTGAAACTAATGTCATCAAACACTTCAAATAATGTGTGTGGGTCCTAAATAGATTTATGAGCAAATGTTCAGAACATGTTCGGGTATTTCACTTCAAAATCTAAAGGAAAATATATATTATAATAAATAATGAATAAACAGTCATTTGAATTCTAAATATTACAGTGATATTATACTAAAACAGTTTTACTATAATATGTGACCCTGGACCACAAAACCAGTCTAAAGTAGCATGGGTATATTTGTAGCAGTAGCCAACAATACATTGTATGGGTCAAAATTATAGATTTTTCTTTTAAGCCAAAAATCATTAGGATATTAAGTAAAGATCATGTTCCAAGATATTTTGTAAAATTCTTACCGTAAATATATCAAAACTTAATTTCTGATAAGTAATATGCATTGCTAAGAACTAAATGCGGACAACTTTAAAGGTGATTTTCTCAATATTTAGATCTGAATAGATTTCAGATTCCAGATTTTCAAATAGTTGTATCTTGGGCAAATATTGTCCTATCCTAACAAACCATACATCAATGGAAAGCTAATATATTTATATATTGAAAAAAATGACCCTTATGACTGGTTTTGTGGTCCAGGGTAACATTTAATGATTTACAGTAATCTAATGAGAATCACTGATGAGAATCACAAAAATTGCTTTAAAATGCAATGTACTTACATGAATTTTAATATAATAAGAAATGCATTACAGTAATAGAAATCTAAAATGAGAATAATAAATTATGAATTAAATAAGTAAACTAAAAGCACAAATTATGTCAATGAAAATGCGAAAAATATGCTAAATTCTCATGAAAAAAAAATCTTGCTAAATCAGGCTTAATTTTCACTTATGTACTTATTGTGAGTTAAAGAATCGATATTAAGAAATTAAATCATAAAAAATGTAATATACTAGATAATTTAAAGTCACAATATAGTGTTATTTTTTGTATGTTTGAGATACTATTATAGTTTTTATTACCATTTTGAATTAATTTCCCCGTTGTATTTTAATTTAAAGTTTTAGTAATTGTGCTGTTTTTGTCATTTTTAGATTTTTGTTATTTTTGTCATTTTTTAAAACATGTCTATATATTTTTTTAATGAATTATTCATTTCAGTTTTAGTTATTTTAGTACAAGTTAAACTAAATAAAAATGAAAAGTGCTGCCTTCGCAATTAGCTGAAATAAAGTATGTTGATGTAATTTGTCATATTTTATCTCAGTTAATGTTTATTTTATTACAAATAAAGCTTTTTTTATTATTATTTAGGCCTGTCGCGATTATTAAATAACCGTCTGATCGCGGTTATTTCATCTAATCGCGGTCAATTCAGACAACCGCGATTATTGCGCACGGAGGCATTGTATTTTGTTTATGTTTGTTCATGCTGCTTCACAGACATCGCACTCTGTGAAGCAGCATGAATACAGATCATTCCAAGTGCTTGTTTAAGCTCGGATGAAAAAGCAAACGAGTTTATGGAGCTATCAAACTAAGCAGACACGAGTCACTATATTTTGGTCTTATTTTTAGCATAAAGCATTTGGATTTACTTCGGTTTTTTATGGTTTCTACCAAGATCCGGCAACACGAGCGAGTCAAGGCTCCTGTTGCTCTTTTACTGCTTTCCCTGTTATTTACCAATGATTCACCACACATACTACAGAAGAGAGACACATCTATGCACGTTAAAAACCTCATTAACAGCTAGCTGTTCAGGGGTGCGTTTCCCAAAAGCATCGTTAGCCAACTATGGTCGCAAGTTCCGTCGTTACCAACATAGTTCAATGATTTGGTGTTTCCCGAAACCATAGTTCAAACGAACATTCGCAAACAAGTGCAACGACGTAACTCGCTGATTAACCTCCATAGTACGATGCATTGATGTGGAAACGAACTAGCTAGTCACGACTGTTTCCCGAACACGGTCGCATCTCCATCGTTTGAACCACATTAGTTCAACAATGTAGGGCCGTTGTTAATGACGTCACCGAGTAATAATTTATGCTATTTAACTTATTAGAGATCTCTAAAATGCAGCTATATTAAACATGGCACCTGATGACTAATTTACTATTTTTTGTTCCATGTTATTTCGCTTTATTTGATGTTTCATCCATGGCGGGTTCCCTCTTACGTCATACTCCGGGGTTCCCGTAGGCATTTAAGCGCATGCGCACTATTCAAAAACGTCGCTTGCAGAGGAAGCTTAAAAATACATAGATTAAAATGCATTTATATTTAGATCGAGTGAAAGATATAGATTGTACTGCATGTTAGCTTGCTTACTGTGCCCAAGAGCATAATTTATTGAGCCCATATGTCTTACTAACAAGGAACTGCTTCTAACCACAGGTCGAGAGCTGTAGTTTCAACCACGTAAGTTTGTGACACTGTCTGCGAATGTTCGTTTGAACTATGGTTTCGGGAAACACCGTTGAACTATGTTGGTAACGACGGAACTTGCGACCATAGTTGGTTAACAATGCTTTTGGGAAACGCACCCCAGGAGCGCTTCACAAAAATGAACCGAAACTCAGCGAATACATGCCTCACAGACATGATAAATATATATAAATAGAAAGCTGTAAATTATTGCTTAATGAAATAAAACAAATCGAAAACAAAAACTCATTATGTAATCCACAAAGATGCATTTCTTTCTAAAGGCGCGTCCAAAGAGGAGATTAGGAATTAGGATCTTTGCGACATTGACTCAGAATACACTAGTTTATTAATAAATAATTATATATCTCCTTACTATTTCCTCCCGACACATTCAGTTGTAATTACTTTTGCCGGTGCTTTGTGGCAAGTTTCAGCCTATTGTGTGCGCTTGAACGCGGATATTTTCGAGCTGCGCTGGCCCGAAGCCCGGCTCTATTTCTGTAAAGGCGGTTGTCAGTCACTAACGTTACCTGTATTTTTCGAAAGGTAATACGGTTGTCGAATGCGGTTGTCACTCCCGTATTTCACTGAATTATGTGTGTACAGAACGCTTTTAAGGAGTAAAAGGTGAACTGACAACTGAATTTAGCTGCAGTGTGTATGTGGCCAGAACGGTCGCAGAGAGGACAGAATAGACGCAATAGCAAAAAATACTGTAGGGGCACAGCAAATTCATTGTTCATGATTCTCGAAATATACGAAGAAAAATCTAAATATTGGTGTGGGGGTTTATATGAATGTGTTTCTGAAGGTAACTCTGGTTTTCAGAAACGTTTCAATGTTATTTTGTCCCTAATCACAATCCTTGTTAACAATTTATTGAACAAAGTGCATTAAAAATGTGTCAAAGCCATAAAACAGACAATAAATCGCCATTATCGTCATAATCGTCAATGCCCTAAACCAGACAATTAATTGACATAATCGCAATTATTTCTTAGACAATTAATCGTCAGCCAAATTTCATAATCGTGACAGCCCTATTATTATTTTAGTTTCAGTTAACTGTAATAATCATGCTACAATCTAAATAACATACTTTTTAAAGAATAATAAAAAATAGTACATAATTTCATTTGTTCGCCTGTATGTCATATGACTAACATCAGAGAACTGTGAACAAAATGTGTGGTTACATTTTTAAAATATCTACTCAAAATCTCAGGGGGACTTTAAGTAGTTATTTCATGTCCAAAGGTTTGGCTGACAAAAAAGTTTGGGATTCCCTGCTGTGAACTATAAAAAATGTATTAAGTAAGTGTACAACTAAAACTTGTGAAATGCAGCGTCTCAATCTATGTGTGTGTGTGCGTGTATTTGTTCCAGTGGAATGCCTCTGATATTGTTCAGCCTGATGAGGTCTGGCTAAAAGTTTTACTGAGGAAGTGCATCAGGACCTAGAGGAAGCCCTTGCCAGTATCCGCCCTCTATCTACTGCACAGGGAAGGGGAAAAAGAAACGCTAATGTAAACACAACCACAGCCATAAACTGTCTGATTGAACCTGACACAATGTAGAGAGTGTTTACCTTTCACTCTTGTATGTTGATTGATTTTTATTTGCTTTAATGACATCATTTTTGTCCTGTTGTTGCTCTCATGGTCTGAAACCATGAATGTTTTCGAATCAGAAAGTCATTTTGACGAGCCAAACCGTGACTTCAAACCCGAAAACAATGAAAGAGGAGCTGAGAAATGCTATCAGGGCTTTTAGCGGTCTCGCTGCTGGTAGTGTTCAGCAGGCTTCACTTCACAGCAGGGTGGACTTCGCCGTGCCAGCAGTGTGTGCCAGCATTGTCAGCAATGTCAAAAAGAGAAAGAAACAGGGGGGAAAAAGAGAAAAGTATTATCCGAAATGACTGGCTAAGAGCTTAGAAGCGAAAAGTCCACTAAACAATGAGCAAAAATGTGTGATTTGTCAGGGAAGATTTCTGCTTGCTCAGGAAGTAACTGAAAACTGCCAAATAAACAAATTAACCCATAAAAATCAGCTTAATGTCAGGAAACTACTTCTTTTTCATACACAACAAAAGTAAGACTAAACCCATGTTAAATTCTATACTGTAATTTTTATTTTTATTTTTTTCGAAGATGTAAGGAAAACATTATTGGATGATGTTTTATACAAGAAAGTAGCATTTCAGCCTTACTTTTAAAAATTCACACCTAACTCAATGCCTAACTTGCTGTTTTTTTGTATTTGTGAAATTTAAGAGCAGAGAGAAAAGTGCTTCAAAGCCATTTTTATTTCAATGTACAGTAAAAAGTGTTTTTATAATCTTTTGTCATGCTTTAATAAGATACACCCATCATGATGTGTTGACTGAACATATACATGATTATAATTTTAACTGATTTTAAAGTGAAATATTTTATTTCATTTACTTTAAGTGTACTAAACTGCAACTTTATCATTACAAATCTATAATTACAAGTACAGTTACAAGTCAAAAGTTTACATACACCTTGCAGAATCATTAAAATGTTAACTGTTTTACCAAAATAAGAGGGATCATACAAAATACATGTTATTTTTTATTTAGTACTGACCTGAATACGATATTTCACATAAAAGACATTTACATATAGTCCACAAGAGAAAATAATAGTTGAATTTATAAAATTGTATAAAAATGACCCTGTTCAAAGCTTTACATACGCTTGACTCATATTATGAGTATACTGTGTTGTTACCTGAATGATCCACAGCTGTGTTTTTTTGTTTGGTGATAGTTGTTCATGAGTCTCTTGTTTGTCCTGAACAGTTAAACTGCCTGCTGTTCTTTAGAAAAATCCTTCACACCCCACAAATTCTTTGGTTTTTTGCCATTTTTGTGTATTTGAACATTTTCCAACAGTGACTGTATGATTTTGAGATCCATCTTTTCACACTGAGGACAACTGAGGGACTCATATGTAACTATTATAGAAGGTTCAAACACTAACTGATGCTCCAGAAGAAAAAACGATGCTTTAAGAGCCGGGGGGTGAAAACTTTTTGAATTTAAAGATCAGGGTAAATTTAACTTATTTTGTCTTCTGGGAAACATGTAAGTATCTTCTGTAGCTTCAGAGGGGGAGTACTAAATCAAACAATATGATATTTAGACAAAATAAGAAAAATGTACAGATCTTCATTCTGTTCAAAAGTTTACGCCTCCGTAAATGCATTGTGTTTCCTTCTGGAGCATCAGTAAGTGTTTGAACCTTCTGTAATAGTTGCATATGAGTCTCTCAGTTGTCCTCAGTGTGAAAAGGTGAATCTCAAAATCATACAGTCATTGTTGGAAAGGGTTTAAATTGTGTAATTAATCTATCCCTTCAAGTCCTACTTAAGTGGGTCAAAAAGTACTCTTAAGTTAAACTAACTGAATATAATATCTAAACTATAATAATTTTTTGTTTAATAGCAAGTAACATGCAGTTAAGTTACATTTAAAACATTACATTTATGTTTACACTTCTGTTAAAGTATATCATTTCTGTAATAAGTACTCTTTTTATATTTTCATATTCTCAGGTCTATAATGTTTGTGTAGTAAAGTAAAATAAATGGTGTGTGTCAGTAGCATTTTTTTTTCTAACATTTAGGAGGAACTTCCCTTTCTGTGATGGTATGTGAGCTTCCAAACCACTGGAAAGCACCCTGACGTGAATGTGAGTACTGGAAGAATGCATGTTGAAAATGTGTTGAAAATAAGTTTACTTTAAGGAAAAGACCAACTTCCTAAATTTCAAGGCTTTAGTCAGGAAGTCCAACACACAATCTTTCCAACATGTTTTTTTTTACTAAGCCAGTATTATTATGGATTTCAGATTTAAACATACTAAATATACAAATCTTAAAATACAAATCTGAAAGAAACCTAAAAACTGTATCTAAATTAACTGGTCAAATCTAAATTAGCTGGTTTTATTCAAGACAAAAATATTATCTAGCATGATTGGGTCAACCTAAATCCATTCATTTATACCAAAAAAACTAAATTTCATGGGTGTAATCAGATAAAAACAGCTCTTTAAGGTAACATTTGCTGGTTGCTAATTTTGTATGTAAAAACAAAACAACAAGTGATCATTTTACATGTCAATCATATGGTCTGTCTAAGTGAGTATTTTTTATTTATTTTTTTAACCAGAACAAGCTGCAAAGTGGCGAATATTAAATGGCTCCATTTTACAAGATGTAATATTGGTCTTGTGTGTCCTCAGACTGTGTCTTTGAAGTTTCAGCTCAAAATAACCCACAGATGATTTATTACAACATCTTGAAAATGTAATTTTTGGGGTGTGTCTAAAAAAAAGCTGAGAGCTGTTTTGGTGTAGCAACAAATGGGAAGTCAAACACACTGAAAGTGGGATGAAACAGCACAGTGTTACAGAGATTGCGCTACGCTGACCTGTCATTGGCACCGCAGGGAGGATGTGTTTACTAGCACCACCAAACTAACAGCGTGGCGCTAAAATACTTTGATAATGTATGCACACAAATATGGTTAAAACATTACCTAAGCACTATAGCGACATGACATTCACAAAGCAGTCTGGAGTGAAATAATTTGCGCAGACATAAACATTTTTGGGTAGATTTTGAGGCGCATTACCTTCAAAAATAAAAGTAATTCACTGCGTCCTCAGTGGCTCAGATGTTGGAAGAAAATGTAGACTTTTACCTTCTGCCTTACATCCAAACAGAACACTGGGATTGCTTACGAGATATTGTTGACGTTACAGCTGCTCGAGCACAAAGAAAATGGAGGACGGCTTACAACCAAACACAACTCGCTAAGGGCAAAAACTATTGCAATGCAGGACTGTCAGTCAGCGGCTGTGGGCGGGGCTTAAACAATGTGATGTCACATTGCTTACAGAATCAAAACAGCATGCCAAATGAGACTGATTTGGTTTAACAAAATAAAGAGTAGGTGGATTTTTATCTTTGTAGGGTGGTTGTGTTCACACAATGCCAATGCACATGTATTTCCAAACACCATGTAAAAGTGGGTTTTGCATAACAGGTCCCCTTTAATGCTGATAGTCAAAAGTGTGACTATATGACTATATTGTATGTCGACAGACTATTTTCAGTAGGTTGCAAATTTATTTTACATCGCATTTTAGTGCTCAGTTACTATTGGCTTAGTAAAAGTCACAACCCTGAGTTTGAGCTTTGACAACGAGTTGTGTTACAGTCACTTTTATAACGAGGAGCTCTACAGGAAAACTCCTGCTATCACTGACCTCTGAGACAAACAAGACTGATCAAAGATCCTGACTGAGACTAAGAGGAAGCACACTATGAATGAGTTTATGATCTCAGTTACAGGGTCAGCTCTATACCTCAATTGCTCTTTTAATCCATTACAAAAGACTGTATAAATGTACAGGATAAAATGATAAAAAGTAGCTTCAAACTATAACAAACGCAGGTTAATCTAACATATAAACTGCAGAGATCACCAAGGCGGATTCCTGGAAAGCTATTAGCATCCTGTTCAAGCGGGATCATTTTTATAAACAGATGCTCATTAAACACACCAGCAGCAGTCACCCCTCAATAATGAGCATGGATGTATGGTTATGTATGCAGACAGCAGCCCGTTCCAAAGGATTTTTGCCATCACAGGAGGGTCTGTCCAAATTATGAGTCAGGAACAAGACAGTTTCCTTGGAATCTGTGCCCATTTCCTATTTGACAATGCAAAGAATGAGCCTTTCCTTACTGTGGCCATTTCCCTCTCATATCCTGAGACCACCCTTTCCATCCAGGCTTGTTACAGACTTAACTGTTTCAACACCCGGAAAATAGGCAGCTCAAAAAGTCTATAATAGAATAGTCCATTTATTCTTAACAATACTATTGCTGTCAATATATTAGACATATATCAGCTGATCTCCATGGTGGCCGAGAGCGCTCAATGTGCTGCAACTTAAGAAAACACGTGCAAATAGAAAAAGCACCAGCAAATTAAGAAAATATCTTCATCAGTTTGACAGCACATGTGCTGCAAATACTCACAACATAACCAAATACAGAAACACACTGCAAGTAGCACAGATCACAGCGGAATCCTTACGAAAAATAACCATGGTTGTACTACAAGCCAGCTTACATTTGTTTCACAGTTACAGTAATTGTGTATTTCATCCCCTTATTTAGGGCTGAAAATATCCAAGCTAAGGAATCATATAATTAGGATGTTAAAATAAACAAATGTTTCGGTATTTGCTTGTGTTGTAAGTACTTGCAGCGCATTTCTGTTTTTGCAGCATGTTTCGGTATTTACTTGTGTTGTGAGTACTTGCAGCGCATTTCTGTTTTTGGTTGTGTTATGACTATTTGCAGCGTTTCTGCATTTGGTTGTGTTGCGAGTATTTCCAGCACATTTCTGTTTTTGCAGCATGTTTCGGTATTTACTTGTGTTGTGAGTACTTGCAGTGCATTTCTGTTTTTGGTTGTTTTGTGCATATTTGTAACGCATATCTGTATTTGGTTGTGTTGTGAGTACTTGCAGCACATTTCTGTTTTTGGTTGTTTTGTGTATATTTGCAGCACATTTCTATATTTGGTTGTGTTGTGAGTACTTGCAACGAGATTCTGTTTTTGCAGCGTGTTTTAGTATTTGCTTGTCTTGTGAATACTTGCAGCGCATTTCTGTTTTTGGTTGTGTTCTGAGTATTTGCAGCATGTTTCTGCATGTGGTTGTGTTGCAAGTATCTGCAGTACTTCTGTTTTTGAAAAGTGTTTCAGTATTTGGTTTTGTTGTGAGTACTTGCAGTGCATTTCTGTATTTGGTTGTGTTGTGCATATTTGCAGCGTGTTTTAATTTTGGTTGTGTTGTGAGTATTTAGAGTGCATTTCTGCATTTGGTCGTATTCTGTGTATTTGCAGCGCGTTTCTGTTTTTGCTGCGCATTTCGGTATTTGCTTATGTTTTTGTATTTGGTTGTGTTGTGAGTATTTGCAGTGCCTTTCTGTATTTGATTGTGTTATGAATATTTGCAGTGCATTTCTTTATTTGGTTGTGAGTATTTGTAGCGCGTTTCTGTATTTGGTTGTGTCGTGATGATTTGCAGTGCGTTTTTGGTTGAGTTGTGAGTATTTGCAGTGCATTTCTCTATTTGGTTGTGAGTATTTGCAGTGTTTCTGTATTTGGTTGTTTTGTCAGTATTTGCAGCACCCTTCTGTATTTGATTGTGTTGTGAGTACTTGCAGCGTCTTTCTGTTTTTGCTGCGCATTTCGGTATTTGCTTGTGTTTTTGTATTTGGTTGTGTTGTGAGTATTTGCAGTGCATTTCTCTATTTGGTTGTGAGTATTTGTAGCGCGTTTCTGTATTTGGTTGTGTCGTGATGATTTGCAGCGCGTTTTTGGTTGTGTTGTGAGTATTTGTAGCGCATTTCTGTATTTGGTTGTGTTGTTATAATTTGCAGCGCACTTCTGTTTTTGGTTGCATATTTGCATCGTGCACCTATTTCAATATTTTTCCTTTTTTCCTTTTGCTATTACCTACCACTAAAATTTAATTGATTAAATAATTTATTAACAAGTGTGTGTTATACAGGTGTGTTTCAAGTCATGAACTGATTGGCTGATACATATCAGCTTTGAATGAATCTAATTCATTAATCAGTGAATTAGGTGATTATGTTAAAATGATAAAAAGCAGTCCTGTATTAAAACAAAACATTGTGAGGCTACATTAATATGCAACCAAATAATCTATTATCAGACAGATGGCTCAATCAGAAAAAAAAAAAAAAAAAAATCTAAACAATGTAAACACCAATTAGTCTGACTAAGCTCAATCAAAATGAAGCTTTGTAATAATCTGATTAGTTATGTTTACATGCACTAATTTTCGTCAGCACAAATAAATCCAATCTGATTTCAGATTCTGAAAGTTCTGTTATTCACATATTCACATTTTGTATGAATTCATACAATATAATACATAAAAATATGATTACAGAAAAAAGTAAGCAGATTTCCTGTTGACCTGTCCTTACCAATCCATAGTATTAATAATAACTAACTAACTAACTAACTAAATAAATATTTTTTTCTCAATTTTTCTATTTAGATAATTTATATAGTTATTTGTACTAAATTAACATATTATATTAGCAGCCCAAATATATACATAATATTATAATATAAAAAATGAATACCCTTTTAACTAGTTTGTCAACTTAAAGTACACAAAAAGTTGTGTGAGTTCCTGACAAAGTGGGGCATGCTGGGAGAAAACATCTTTTGGAACTTGTCCCACTCTCTGGTCAGTTTGAGGAGCCAGCTCACTGGCTTTATAAAGTGGAAAGTTTAATGAAGTAGCAGGCGAGGGAATGGTGGGGACAGTTCTCCGTGCACAGATGGCCCTTTGTAACTCCTGACACCTGCCAGCTGCCTGCTCTTCAAAATGATGGTGCTGGGGGGAGAGGGGACAGCCTCTCTTCTAAGCTGCCTACAGTGGCTGAGGTTGACCCCCTAACCCCTGGTGTCAGACAGGGCCAGCCAATGTTTTCTCTCCTCCCAGTGGGTCTCCAGCTCTTGTCTATGGCTCCTCACAATCCATGCAGCGGCCTGGGAGCCTGCCTGTTTTGGCAGCCCTTTGTAAATGTGCCGGGGATTAGATGGCCCGTGTTTCTGAGTTCATTATGAACTTGATGAATCAGTTCTCATGATACGAGTAATATAGATACTGTTATCAGCATACTGCAAAGAAAGGTATTTTTTTATGTTATAAATCAGATCCTGGATGCTGATTGGTCAGTACAGTGTTCCAGCTGTGCTGACCCCTGTTAAAAATGAAGAGTGCTTAATTGTTTTGAATGTGTACTTCAAATCTACAGTATTATTGAAAAATAAAATAAAAAAAAACTTATTTTCAGATATATTATTGAAATTAGTGTACACTTTCTACGTTGTTTAACACTTTTTAAAAGTGCACTTCGTTTATAAGTTTTCACTTCACATATTTTGTTCGCAGATTTTTGCTGGTGTGTTTCATGAATTCAAATGGATGAAACACTTCAGAGAGCACAATGTGAATGAGTATGTTTTAGTCTGTCTGACACCTGTGACTGAGAAAGATGGATTGCTGTTTGCAAGGTAAATTGGGTAATTGCACTAAATGGTAGTAAGTGTTTTCTTTGGCAAGTGTTTGCTGCTTGTTTTTAGATATTTGCTGAGGTTTGCAGAGTGAATGGAATCATTTTAAAGAGAGGATCTCAAATAATATGAGTGTGAAAGTTACAAAAGAAAAGGCAAATGTGTGTAAAGTAGATAAAGTAAGGTTCAAGTAGGACTTATATATTTTTTTAATGCTCACCAAAGCAGCATTTATTTGAGCAAAAATAAACAGTGATATTGTGAGATATTAGTACAATTTAAAATAACGATTCTTTATTTGAATGTATTTTAAAATGTAAAGTGTTCATGTGATGCAAAGCTGAATTTTCAGCATCATTACTCTAGTCTTCAGTGTCACATGATCCTTCAGAAATCATTTTAATGGTACATTTACATGACAAAGATTGTACTAAAAACTGAAAAAGTGTTACCTTTGTGTTTTTGGTAGATCAAATAGCTAAAAAAGCATTAAAACACTCAGAAATATGAGTTTAATGAGTAAACTGGAAGTAAAAGGGCTAATTTTAGCAAAGAAAATGGGATGGTGAGAACAAAGGATGACATCTATATAATATTCACATATTAGTTGGAAGTGAGAGGGGAAGTTTTGGGAATAGACGTGAATCTCTTCATATCATTGGAAAACATGAATCCTGCTGTTGTGTCCGATGTCAGATGTCATCCTGAAATAGTCAAGCATGTTCTAATAAAATGTGGAGGATAATGATAATTAAAGCTACAATTTACAGATGCTCGTAGAATGAAAGGAGCGCAGCTTTTATTGAATAATCTGTTAAACAGATGCAAGACTGTTTAACAAGGAGAAGTCCACTTCCAGAACAAAAATTTACAGATAAAATCGTTTGTCATCCAAGATGTTTGCTCCTTTCTTTCTTCAGCTGTAAAGAAATTATGTTTCTTGAGGAAAACATTCCAGAATTTTTCTCCATATAGTGGACTTCAGTGGTGCCCCGAGTTTGAACTTTCAAAATGCAGTTTAAATGCAGCTTCAAAGGGCTCTAAATGATCCCAGCCGAGGAAGAAGGGTCTTATCTAGCAAAACGATCAGTTATTTTCTAAAAAAAAATTACAATTTATATACTTTTTAACCTCAAACGCTCGTCTTGTCTATTCTCTGCGATGCTAATCTGGGTCAATACAGTTCGGGTATTGTCATCTCATTTTCTCCTCCAACTTTAAAATCATCCTACGTCGCTGCAGATGGCAATGTCACTTTCTAAAGAAATGCTACACATCTGCACACTATGGAAAGAGGACAGGGCCAAAAGTCTTTAAACAGAACATGTAAAATTTGACCATGTCAACATGCTGTTTGTCTGTGTTAAAGAGATAGTTGACCCAAAAATGAAAATTAGCCCATTATTTACTCACGCTCCAGGCATCCTAGGTGTATATGACTTCCTTCTTCCAGACGAATGAGTTATATTAAAAATGATCCTGGGGTGTGTTTCTCTTCAATAGTCCAAAGCAAGTCCAATAAAGTGCATCCATCCATAATAAAAAGTGCCTCACACGGCTCCGGGGGGTGAGTAAAGACCTCCTGTAGTGAATCGATGTGTTTTTGTAAGAAAAATATCCATATTTAAAACGGAAGAATCACTTTAATCTAGCTTGTGCCAACTGGTTGTACACAGAAGCTACTATGGGCGGATGACGTAGGATGTCGGCGATGCGCTGGTGAGTCTCACCAACCAATCACAAACCAATGTTTGTTTAAAGGGGTCATCGGATGCTAAGTTCACTTTTACGTGTTGTTTGAACATTAATGTGTGTTGGCAGTGTGTGTACACATCTACCCTATAATGATAAAAATCCATGCAGTGGTTTTTAATTAATCTGTAAAAATATTACCCCCTTTTTCAAATTGAGCCATTCTCAGATGCCTGTCGTTGTGGCGTTACACCAACAGAGGCCGCTCCCACGAAAGTTGATTGACATGAGAGTCTTACCTCAGACCAATTGTAACAGTCCGACCTCTTTGTTTCGATGCCGGAGCAGGGATGTAAGTTAGACAAGAATATCTCAGATTGAGCGATTAAGGTGTTGTGTTGCTGCATGTAATAATGAACATAATGGTCATCATTTACTCCTGACATCTGAGCCGCTGAAGATGCAGTGGATTACGTTTGTTTGTGAAGGGAATGTGCTTCCCGATCTACATATATCCGTCTATGTTCGCCTGAATCATTTGTGATCCAGCTTTACTTACAGCAGAAGTGAGTATAAGGTTTTTTTTTTTTTATGAATCTTTGCGATCGCCTTTCCTAATAATGTGCTAGTTAGCAAGTTTAGCGGCTAAACGTGCTAAATGTGGCTAAAGTAAACAATCTCTCAGAGCACCAGAGAGAAGAGAGGGGCGGGGCGAGCAGAGCTCATTTGCATTTAAAGCAACCTCGACCAGAACAGGATGATTTTTGCAGAGCTGATTTTGACAAGGTAAAAAGGGTGTTGTTTTACACTACCATTGAGAATTTTTAACCAAAGTATATTATAGACTTTTTATTAAGACCCTAAAGAATCATATTCATTTGGAGAAAATGGGCATCCGATGACCACTTTAAAGGAACAAAGGAAGCAAAGATTTCTTACTTTAGCAAAGGAAAACCAGTCTCCTCTTGGCTTGTATCGAAATCCTCCTACATGTTTCTTTACAAATGTGCGTTTTGTACTTGTACTTCATGACCGTTGTTTTGTTGTGGTTTCTCCAGGGTGTGTTTGTCACTTCTCACCGGTGCATGCGCAATGCTGACGTCTTCCGCCTAGAGCTGCTTCCATGTACGACCTGTTGGCGCAAGCTGGATTAAAGTGATTATTACGTTTTAAATAGGGATGTTTTTCTGACAAAAATGCATCGATTTGCTACAGGAGGCCTTTATTCACCCCGAAGCTGTGTAAGGCACTTTTAATTATGGATGGATGCACTTTATTGGCCTTGTTTTGGTCTGTTGAAGAGAAACACCCACCCATTGCAATGATAGAGCTTGGGAAAGATCATTTGTAATATAATTCCGATTGCATTAGTCTGAAAGAAGTCAGTCATATATACAACTTGGGCCTCGCCTGGAGGTTGAGTAAATAATGAGCTAATTTTCATTTTTGGGTGAACTAACCCTTCAATGCAACAACATGCTCAGCAGCCAATAAATTTGCTGTATTTGACAGTATATTTGCATATGTGACGTGAAGGTCCGTTAGTAGATGGGTCATTGGGACGTGACACCTACATTTTCTGTCTGACTGCATTTTTTTTTTTTTTTTTTTTGCGTTTTCAGTTAAAAATTTGTTTACATACATTACAAATATGCCATATATATGAAGTACCTCTGCTATGTATGGACCTATTTTAACTTTTCAAAAAAGAGTAGTTATTTGTCATTTTTCTGTTATTCAAAGTGTCAAAATATCATGTGGTGTGACCGTCCGGCCATGCCTGTTGCTTTGGAAACCCTTAATCTATTCTGATTAATTTTCTGCACTATTCGGCATGATTTCCAAAGTGTTTTGTAATCCTGTATAAAATTGCAAAGCATTTGTATTTATATTTCCATCATAATAAACAAACAAACTTTGTCCTATGTTTTCCATTTTAAGAAATATCATGTGGTGCGACCATCAAGAAACAACCATTTTGGGACTTTTATGTTGAAATCCATTCAAAGATAGGACTTTGCATCATATACCAATTTGCCAAGGACCCATGGAAGCATCAAGCTCTTTTAAAATTGGAAAAAAAATAACCTTTTTAACGGCTTGTATTTGTATTTTGTATTTACCACATTTGGATATCATGTGGTATGATTTCAAAAAAACTATGAATATTAAGTTATTTCTTTAAGTGTTTATTTTTATTAGAAATTTCATAGTGACCTTTTGTGTTTTGTTTAGGTGGCCAATACTTATACAACACATTAGACGTCATTTTTATTCATGAAGGAAGTCATAACAGTGCATTGGTATGCACATATGCAAACATCAGATGTTATTTTTGTTCAAGAAGGATAATGCATTGGCGTCATGTCCTTTTTAATTGTTTAGTTCAACATTCTTTCTCGGGTAGAAAAGTCTTAATTTACACGGCAACATTAATTAATTGACTTTAGCACAGTGGGTATCATTAAGCAATGCCTCAGTGAACTAAAGAAAACATTACTATGCAGGTAAATCTAGAGGTAATTCTGCTTTAAAATGCATTAGACATTCGAACACGGCCAGAACGTGCATGACTACACATACAAAAGAAACATGTTCAGAATTGCGTGTTAGCGCGTCAAATTTCACACGTTTCATTTAAAGACTTTTGGCCCCGTCCACCTTCCATAGCACACATACCTATTGACTGAACCAGTAATACACATGAGCATGGCGTTACCATTTTCACAGATTCACATTTTCGTAGTTTACATGGAGATACGGTAATGAAGATATCCTAAAGATAAAACCTGTTTTCAAAGGTTTGCATTTTCAGGCCATCAAAACACCATTGTTGTGTAAATAAATGGCCAAAATGCATAAAAAGAATTCAGTCCAAAATGTTGTTTTGTAAAAGCCGCCTAATATGCTACAACCCTATCATGCTAATTTGCTGCTCAAGAAACATTTTTTTTATTACTACTAGCGATGGAAACCATAATCTTTTATTGTTTAGGATTCTTTGATGAATAGAAAGTTCAAAAGAACAGCATTTCTTAGAAATCTTTTGTAACATTATAAAGCATTAGATCTACAAAGAAAGCAACTGTCCTGTGAAAAAGTACCTTATTATGTGAGGAACACTGTTACACTCTTAAAAATAAAGGTACTTCAAAAGGTTCTTCAAGCGATGTCAAAGAAGAATCATTTAGTCAAAGGTTCTTTAAAGAACTATTTCTTTCTTACCTTTTTATAATCTGAAGAACCTTATTTGCCACAAAGAACCTTTTGTGAAAACAAAAAGGTTCTCCAGATGTTAAAGGTTCTTTATGGAACCATTTAGACAAAAAGATTCTTCTATGGCATCGTGAAGCACCTTTATTTTTAAGAGTGTAGTGTATCGTGTCTGTGCTACCTCGTTCAGCTTCGGTTTGGATGCTGCCCGTATATGCACTAGAAAGCTAGTCACACTTTGCATATGCATTAAAATCACTTTAGCTCCAGTGAAACATGGCAAATTTCATCATGAGATTGCACTTCATTAGCAGGGACTGAGAATCAGTTCAAATTCAAGCAATAAAAGACGCAAGAAACAGAACGCAGGTTGCTTAGCAACCGCATGGCAACACACTAAAAACACACAGCAGTGAGTTGGCAAGTTCTGCACCCATATTTCACACTGCATTTACATGTATTCATTCAAGCAGATGCTGCTTTTTCATATGAAGTCAATGTAAGTACTAAACTGTTTAAAAAGAATTACAGTTTCAAACATGGCCGGAATACGTATGCGTTAAGAGACATTCAGATTGGTTGTCATAAAAAAAAAAAAAACTTCATCTGAAAAATAATTGTCATGATATATGTACTCACAAATATATCATGCAGTGCTCTCCATCTCAGTGTTAAAAAATAAATACATATTTAAAAAATTATAATAAATTAATACATTAATTAATAATTAATAAAAACAGTCAAAAGTTTACATGCACCTTGCAGAATCTGCAAAATGTTCATTATTTTATCAAAATAAGAGGGATCATACAAAATGCATGTTATTTTTGATTAAATACTGATCTGAATAAGATATTTCACATAAGACGATTACATATATTCTACAAGAGAAAATAATAGTTGAATTTATAAAATGACCCTGTTCAAAAGTTTACATCCCCTTGATTCTTTTTATTTATTTATTTAGTTGTTTGTTTATTTATTTATTTATTTATTTTTGTTTAGTGATAGTTGTTCATCAGCCCCTTATTTGTCCTAAACAGTTAAACCCTTTTTTTTTCCAGCAATGACTGTATGATTTTCTATCTTTTCACACTGAGGACAGCTGAGGGACTCGTATGCAACTATTACAGAAGGTTCAAACACTAACTGATGCTCCAGAAGGAAAAACGATGCATTAAGAGCCAGGGGGTGAAAACTTTTTGAATTTAAAGATCAGGGTAAATGTAACTTATTTTGTCTTCTGGAAAACATGTAAGTAGCATCTGATATATATGAAACAAACACAGCTGTGGATCATTTAGGTAACAGTACAGTTTTAGTGTATGTAAACTTTTGAACAGGGTCATTTTTGTAAATTCAACTTTTATTTTCTCTTGTGGCCTATATGTAAATATCTTTTATGTGAAATATCTTATGCAGGTCAGTACTAAATAAAAATAACATGCATTTTGTGTGATCCCTCTTATTTTGGTAAAAGTAACATTTTGCAGATTCTGAAAGGGGGATGTAAACTTTTGACTTCAACTGTACATTTTTAAAAAAACAGCAGACAAATGGATAATTGTGCTATTTGTGTGATCACATATGGTGTTTAAATGAAATGTAAACCAGCATATTAAACATTTGCTCTCATTTATGTTCATAAAGAGCAAACTGAATCCAAGTCTCTGCTGTTACTGAAGTGTCTTTTGCGCTTAGCTTTTGTGTAAAGGTTCAGTGTTTTTACTTGACTGAGTTGTTTTCCATACGATATTTGAGCAAAACATCAAATATATTTTTATAAATTTTGTATTCTACAAGGCTGTACAAGATGTTAAATTAACAACAAAGATGTTAAATGTTAAAAAAGTTCAATGGTAATTTCATATCAAAGTCAAAATGTTTAACATTTTACTATTTAAGTATTTTGAAATGTGGGGGGAAACTACTTTTAATGCATTTTGATGCATGTAGGGATGCATTTTTCTAATTTTCTCTAATCACATTTCAGACTGCTTCCCATACAGTTTGTTTCTAGAAAGAAAAAAAAACCCTGTTTTCAAAGATGCCTTATAAGGTTATGTTTTATCTTTTAAATATTTACTTTGCAATGTTTGCAATGAGTATTTATTATTCCTGCATCTGGCAAAAGACGTACTTTAACAAATCATGACCAAAAATATCATGCATACTTTACACAAGAAGACCATTTTGGCACAGCTCTACATAAACAGTTCAAATTTCTACAAACACCTTTTCCTATTGACACATCAGACAGGGCAAGATCTCACAGGACGGGTGACGGGCCAGCAAGATGTGCCTGAGTCTGTAAATACTGGCAACTTGAATTACATCTTCAGCACATGAAGGGCTGGGAAGTGATGTCAGGCCCACAGCTGTCATGCCCGAGCAAAAGGGATCAGTAAAACGAGGGCTAAAGGCATACGGGCGAAACGTTACCTCATTAAAAGCCGTCTGATAAATGACAGTATGGAAACACACGATGTAAGAATACTTCCAAAGAAGAACAAAATCTTCCATTTTATAGCTCCATATATAGCTGTTTTCACTGGAAAATTACATGAAAATGAAAGAAAAAATTATGTATTTAACATATTATTGGTGGTAATACCTGTTTTTCATTTTCCTTTTTTATTTCAGAGAAATAAATGAGGTTCTTATCTCTTTAATTAGGAATTACTTAATTTCTTTAACGTCTACCCAGTCCCAGGCCCAAACATGATGAGTGTGTTTAATAAGAGAAAGGAGCAATTTTTCATGTTAAAGTTTCCTGCAGCTCTTCAGATGTTTCCTTTAGAGGCGAACCTATCAATGACGGGGCTTTTGTGGAGAATCGCAGTGTATAATGGTACGGGATAAAAGTAGGAAGGGTGATAATGGATGTGGCTCTTGTGCTCCTCTCAGAAGGGGGAACGTTCCATCATTGGGCTCCTATAGGACTGCGGTGTGTTGCCAGAGACAGCTGGTTAGCTGCATCCTTTTCTGCAGATCCCATCATCTTCTCACTGTGGGTCAGAGTAAATGAGTTCTCCCAGAGGTCAAAGGTAGCGCTCCCCTTCCCAGGAGTCCACCCAGCCAGAACAACATTCCCTTGAAACAGGAAGGGAGGGCATTGTCCATATGTTGTCTTCACTCACAGGGCACGGACCTGTTAGGCTGTGACGTTCAGTTAAGAACCGTGAGGTGTTTGAATCCATACCTTTTAGGGAAGTCGAAATGTGATATGACATTATTATGTCAACCTTTGTATCCTAAAGGATAAACTTGGCAGAAGAGCTCAAGTAAGTATCCATATGCTGGTTAAACACTCAAAACCGAAGCAGCCTTTTTGCCTACTACCTACATAGACATCCTGTCCGTACCTCAAAAGTGATTAAAAATGAAACTCACGTCAAGTACTTTTCCATTCATTTTTTTCCCATAGGGAAAGGCTTTGTTTCAAGCCATTACAAGCCATTAACCAAACAGCTGTGAGGGGAATCACAACATTAAAAACTTTGATGTGAAGGCTTTAATGAGGAAAAGAACTACAATCACATGAAGCACTGGAGATGAAAACCAAATTAAGAATAGGAGATAACTATAAAACTATTGATTTAAAGAAATTGATTACATATGTATTTCACACTCACAATTTCAAGAGCATATAAAGAGACTGATTCTGTTACATCATTTGAAGTGATTCATAAAACTGGGCAGGTCTTCTGGTCACAGTTCTCTGATTGGTGGAGATTTCTTTGCAGAATTATAGGTAATGTAGTTTTTCACCAGGCATTGCACTGTTAAACAGGATTATTTAAAAAAATAAGTTGAAATAAAGTGAGCTGATGCTTCATCTAAGCATTCGTCATCAATTAACAACATTGTAGCTCACAGTAGGTCTGTCTTTTAAAGGAGACATCCACTTCCAGAACAAAAATTGACGGATAATCTACTCACCCCTTGTCATCCAAGATGTTCATGTCTTTCTTTCTTCAGCCGCAAAGAAATTGTTTTTTTAAAGGGGGAACAATTCAGGATTTTTCTCCATATAATGGACTGATATGGTGCCCCGAGTTTGAACTTCCAAAATGCAGTTTAACTGCGGCTTCAAATGATCCCAAATGCAGTTGTAAATGAACCCAAGCCGAGGAAGAAGGGTCTTATCTAGCGAAACAATCTGTTATTTTTATTTTAAAAAATACAATTTATATACTTTTTAATGTCAAACGCTCGTCTTGTCTTACCCTGCCTGAACTCAGTTTTTTTTCCGGTTCATGACAGTTAGGGTATGTCGAAAAACTTCCACCTCATGTTCTCCCTCAACTTCAAAACCGTCTTATATCGCTGTTTTACCTTTTTTGTTAAGGGTGTTTGATCTTCTTTGCATGTTCACTTTGCAAAAACTGGGTCGGTACTTCTGCAGTGATGTAGGATGATTTTGAAATGACTTCTGAAGTTGAGGGAGAAAATACGATTGGAGTTTTTCGACATACCCTAACTGTCTTGAGTCAGAATACACAGAGTTCAGGCAGAGCAAGACAAGACGAGCGGTTGAGATTAAAAAGTTAAAAAATAAATAAATAAATAAAAATGAAATTGTATTTTTTAAATGAAAATAACCAATTTTTCGGTTCTTCTTTGGGCTGGGATCGTTTACAACCACATTTGGGATCGTTTGAAGCCACATTTAAACTGCATTTTGGAAGTTCAAAATCGGAGCATCATATCAGTCCATTATATGGAGAAAAATGCGGAAATGTTTTCTTCAAAAAGCATAATTTCTTTATGACTGAAGAAAGAAAGACATGAACATCTTGGAAGACAAGGGGGTGAGTACATTATATGTGAATCTTTGTTTTGGAAGTGGACTTCTCCTTTAAGTTTTTACATTTTCAAAATCTCTTTCCCTATGGAGAAAATGAGTTTTCACTTCCAGAACCCGACTGTATCACTCTACATTCAGCGGCCATTGGCCATCCTGTTAGAATGAGCATCTGTACCAACTTTTCCAATTAAGGCTTAACATCTCCAAGTCCTTGTTTTGGCCCACGGCAACAGCCGGCGTTCCACTTCAGCAAGACGGGCGTACAGCCATAAACAGCATCACTCCTCACCGACCAATATCACTCCCTAGAGAGTTTGCTCTGCATTATTGTCAGAGTGCAATTGTATATGGAAGTAATAAATAGCCTTTATTCAATTCCATCAACAACTGGACATAACTAGCTTGTTCATCTTGGTGTCAGCTTTTAACAGCTCAAACTGACCTCAGCAGCAACGTCCCAAAAGCAAAGAGACGAAGCCATTTCTATTGTGGCGGGGCAACAGGTGTGAGGCAGGTGCCCAAGCGACAAGCCCGCTGCTCAAATATGAATGAGTTTCTCCGGTGCTTAACTGCTGTCTTGTGGTTTGAGCAGTTTTGCCGCCAAAGAAATAGAAAACGGGGGAAAGTATGAGTATTTGTTATTTGTTAGCCAGCTGTCCATTCAGTATGCTAGGAGGAGAAAAAACGTTCATTTAAACCTTGTAATAGGGTATTGTATTTCATGTGGTTAGCTGTTTAAATATTGATTCTCAATATGGTGATACAACCACAACGCATTTGTTCGGACACAGGTCAGACAGTGGTACAAGAGGGTGAGTAACCCTAATACCCCTTACATCTTATCATTATTTACTCACCCTCATGTTGTTCCAAACCTGTATGAGTTTCTTTCATGCTGACCACTAAACAAGATTTCAAACAGTTGCTGGTAGCCATTGGTAGCCCTCCAACGCAATGGCTACCAGCAACTGGTCTTTCAAAACATCTCTTTTGTTCAACAGAATAAACAAGTTCATACAGGTTCAGAACAAATTGAGGGCGAGAAAATGATGACAGATTTTTTTTTTTTTTTTTTTTTGAGTGAACCATCTCTTTAAAATGTTGTGTTCTTTAAAGTCACATAAAATGCAAATTCACCCTATGAGTTTTATAAATGCACATGGTTGACCTTATTGTGAATGATTCACATCCATGCATAGAGTATGATTAAATGAATTACTTTAATACATTTTTTAAATTATAATTATACATCATCCGCTGGAACGCCACTGTCTTGTGAATGCGCATACAACAGTTGGAGGAAGCTAGAGATTATGGTTTATAAAGTTTTAAATATGGATATTTTTCTTACACAAATGCATTGATTCGTTTCAGAAGGCCTTTATTAACCCCCTGGAGCCCCTGTGGAGCACTTTTTATGATGGATGGATACATTTTATTGGACTTCAAAATCAGCACCCATTCACTGCCATTATAAAGCATGGAAGAGCCAGGACATTTTTTAATATAACCCTGATTGTATTCGTCTGAAAGAAGAAAGTCATGTACACCTAAGATGGCTGGGTAATTTTCATTTTTTGGGTGAACTATTCCTTTAAGCACACCTAAAAGTGCACTTTGTAATAATGCAAAATTAAACATTTTTAAATACCTTTTAAATCATTATGTTTTAATAATCATTTATCAAAGAAGTAGTACACTTAATTCTTAAACTTAATAATGCAAATCATCCTACATCGCTGCAGAAGTATCGACCCAGTCTTTGCAAAGTGAACATGCAAAGAAGATCAAACACCCTCAACAAAAAAGGTAAGACAGCGATATAGGACGATTTTGAAGTTGAGGGAGAACATGAGATGGGAGTTTTTCGACATACCCTAACTGTCATGACCCATAACAAAAACAGTCCAGGCAGAGATTTGGAAGTGGACTTCTCCTTTAAGTATCTGTTAACATTACATTCACTGATATTCTTTTTAAGAAGTCCACTTCCAGAACAAAAATTTACAGGTACTCACCCACTTGTCATCCAAGATGTCCGTGTCTTTCTTTCTTCAGTCGTAAGGAAATTGTGTCTCTTGAGGAAAACATTTCGGAATTTTTCTCCATATAGTGGACTTCAATGGTGCCCATGAGTTTGAACATCCAAAATACAGTTTCAGTGCAGTTTCAAAGGGCTCTAAATGATCCCAGCTTAGGAAGAAGGGTCTTGTCTAGCGAAACAATCGGTTATTTTCCAAAATAATGTAACATTTATATCCTTTTTAACTTCAAATGCTCGTCTTGTCTATTCTCTGCGATGCACGTGAACTCTGTGTAATCCGGGTCAATACAGTTAGGGTATGTCGAAAAACTCCCGTCTCACTTTCGCCTCCAACTTCAAAATTGTTCTACATTGCTGTTGTAAAGGGCATTTGATCTTCTTTGCATGTTCACTTTGTAAACACTGGGTTGGTACTTCTGTAGTGATGTAGGATGATAGTGAAGTTGGAAGAGAAAATGAGATGGGAGTTTTTTGACATACCCTAACTATATTGACCTGGATTACACAGAGTTTGCATATGCATCGCAGAGAATAGACAAGACGAGTGTTTGAGGTTGAAAACCATAGAAATTGTACAAAAATAAATAAATAAATAGTTTTAGAAAATAACTGATCATTTTGCCAGATAAGACCCTTCTTCCTCAGCTGGGATCGTTTAGAGACCTTTGAAGCTGCTTTTAAACTGCATTTTGGAAGTTCAAACTAGCGGGCACCTTTGAAGTCCACTATATGGCGGGAAATCATGAAAGGTTTTCCTCAAGAAACATACTTTCTTATCGACTGAAGAAAGAAACACATGAACAACTTAGATGACAAGGGAGTGAGTAAATTATCTGTAAAGTATTGTTCTGGAAGTGGACTTCTCCTTTAAAGTACAGTATTTCTGCAATATGCAAGCCCACTCTGTTTCAAAGACACGTGGGCCTTAGCAAACATTTCCAATAATTCTTATTATGCAAGTTAATAACAGCTATGTAAAAGATAAGTTATAGCATTAGCTATCACAATAAATTACAAAAGCATTTTGGTATTCGTTCTGCTTTTGAAGTCTTAGCATTTAAAATATATTTGACCACATGATATTATGGCTTGACTGATGGTTTGACATAATTTGGCTATTCCTAAAGCCATAATTGCTTATAAACCCACCGACTGCACTGGGAATTTGTGTGGAGGGTTAAAGAGCTCTATTTGTGAATCATGTAAAGGTTTGCCAAAGAGAGGGTCGCTCCTCTCATGCAGCACATTTGAACTCTGTGACTCTTTAACATGAATATGCTTGTGTTGCAATCTAAGGAGATTGGCTATTTATATAAAAGGCTGTAAATGATTTGCAGAAATACACTCTTAAAAATAAAGGTGCTTTAAAAGGTTCTTCACAGCGATGCCATAGAAGAACCATTTTTGGTTTCATATAGAACCATTCAGTCAAAGGTTCTTTAAAGAACCATCTCTTTCTTACCCTTTTTATAATCAGAAGACCCTTTTTCGCCAAAAAGAACCTTTTGTGAAACGGAAAGGTTCTTCAGATGTTAAAGGTTCTTTATGGAACCATTTAAAAAAAAAAGGTTCTTCTATGGCACCGTGAAGCACCTTTATTTTTTAAGAGTGTAGGCTCTGCTAAGGCACTTCAACTTTATTAATTGTATACCTTGATTATTGATGACACACAACTTTATGTATGTATTATAACTTATGTAATAAATGCTTGTGCAGTTATCTTCAAAATATTTGCCACTTTTAACAGCTATTGAAATGCAATATAAAATGAAACTAAGGACACAAACAATAAATAAAAATCAGGCAACATGTTTGAAGCTTCTTAAGAAAAAATACAAAAAGAAATTCCAAGATTAGGCTATTTCTTTAAAAAAAGCTTGCTCTTATTCTATAATTAGGGGTACATTTAGAATTTGACAAAAGAAGAAAAAAAGTTTTCCTTTTCCAAAAAACCCAAACATGACCTTACATAGCAGCTTTGAATCAATCTATATTGTATAAAGTGCTATATAAATAAAGGTGATCTGCCATCTGTAGTAATATGTACATAAAATACATCTATGTTTGTACTGTCCACCGTGTTACCTTTACTGGGTAACATAGTTGACAGGTAACTTAGTTGACATTTTTTAGTATTTTGGGCCTAAACTCAACATGGATAATATTAGGGGAAAGAGAGAGAACATAACTTCTATTGTTTCATCCATGTGCTTCTAGAGGAAATATCATCATACTGTGCAAATTATGCAAGAACTGGTCAAACCATTCCTTTTCGAGGGGGGTTTTCTAGTGGGTAACTTAGCTGACAATCATTTTTTGGACACAAATAAAACAAGTTATATCACAACAGACACATATTATTTTTAAAGTGCACACCTAAATGTCTTGATAACCTAATCTAAACTGAAGACACAACTGTGAAATTAATTTATGCTTGAGGTAATTTTCATGCTTACATGCAGAGCAGAATGAGCAGCTTTACAAAATCAGACAGCTGAATACCAGGGTTGTATGTGATATGAACATCATTTTTGAACAAATGATATAGCTTTTTCAACATATAGAAGTTTGATTGGGAAAAATATAATTGTGTACTAGAAAATTAAGCATCTGGGCCTTATATTGATGACAATATATTAAAAATATACTTCACAGACATGTGCTCACAATTATAGAATGACCTATAGAAGCCAGCCAAAAGGCAAACATGGTGACATCTACTAAAACTAAAGTAGCAAAATTCATATCCTTTTACCTAATTGTGATATTTGGAAAAATATTTGGTTTAATATTTCAAATCCAGTGCATTTAGTTGTGTTTAATGTGCTACAAACGGCCCAGATCTCCGGCTTTGTTACTGAGGGAAACATGTAAACAGAGTAACTGCGCCCTCGTGTGGATCCCACACAGAAATTAATCTCATTCATTCATGATCGACCACAGCAATTCTGAAGCTCTCGATAACAACACAACAGTAAAAATAAAT
The DNA here is from genome assembly GCA_036247105.1 of Cirrhinus mrigala. Taxonomy (NCBI): domain Eukaryota; kingdom Metazoa; phylum Chordata; class Actinopteri; order Cypriniformes; family Cyprinidae; genus Cirrhinus; species Cirrhinus mrigala. Next base: position 6,101,904 of record CM070019.1, on the reverse strand, counting down.
ATAAATGGACTCTACTAATGTATTAAAGGTCTATTACCTCAACGCGATAGGCAACGAAGATGGCATCCATCCGGTTCCTCCCCCACCTCAATGTTACTTCCCTCACGTGAAACATTTGAATGTACTAAACATTAAAATGGTCCTCAAACTATTTTGAGCATATTTCTTGATTTACTTTGACTGTATGCCTGAAATGCCGCAGATTCGTCAAAAATACGTACAAAATATTCGACGATTCAGACACCATTTAAACATCTGAATACCACCGCGTCAGAAATTATCCAACCACGTGATTAATTTTAAATAACTTTTCTGAACACCAACAAAAACAGCAGCTAAAGTGAATTTATTGAGGGTTAGCTTAATTATTTCTATTATGTATTATTTCCGCAAGAGTTATTATCTCCAAATGCTTTGTTCAAATCCTTAAAAAAAAAAAATGCACGATGGTTTCCACAAAAACATTAAGCAACCGTTTTTAACGTTAGTAATGTTTAAATGTTTCTTAAGCAGCAAATCAGCATATTAGAATGATTTCTGTTGGATCATGTGACACTGAAGACTGGAGAAATATGCTTAAAATTCAACTTTGCATCACAGAAATTAATTACATTGTAAAATATATTAAAACTGAAAACAGTTATTTTAATTTGTAATAATATTTCACAATATTGCCGTTTTTTAATTAAATGAGCATAAGATACTTCTTTCAAAAACATTTAAATTCCTATAGACCTCAAACTTTCTCCCCCCAGTAGTGTATATGCTTAGTTTGGTATTTTGTCTAATTAAATTTATATTTCAAATGTGGCCAACACAATGTATCATTAGGTATCTGCACACCTATAAACGTTTTATTGACTTTATGAAGTCAATAAGACACAATTAGCAAACACAATTATATACATGGACACCAAGTTGAAATTCAATAGGGAATGTTGTAAAAATGGTCCAATTTATTATGAGAGATCAGAAGAGCCAAAGACAGCATACACTCTACTTTTCTTTAAGGCTGGCATATCGTTTTCTTTCCAAAAGAGAGCTTTTGAAACGTTACCTGACGCTGTCCAGATCTAGTTACACAACACAAACTCCAAACAGCCAGACATCACCTGCGGCTCGGTCAAAACAGACCCTGACTGCTCAATGGAAAGCTGGATCCTTTGAAACGGGGCTTTTACAAGCGTCTCTTTTTCAGAGAGCAGGTTAGCGTGTCCTTTGTGGTTCAAACACACCTATCAGGTGGCAGAGCAGCCGTCACACACACACCTGTTACCTGTTTCACTATTGACCTCCACGTGGCATCTGCTACACAACACAATACAAAACAAAAAATATACAGTCCCATTCACTAGATAGGGAAAGTTGAGACGGCTGACTTGTGTTGTTATGGTGTAGTTAAAACACGCCGTGTCTCCTCCTGTTGCTCTGTTAAAAATACATGAGACGCTGCATAATTACTGCAGTGGGATCTTCACTTCTGAATTACGACTGTCACTAAAAAAAGAATTATTAAACATTGGAGTGAGCAATGTCTGATGATCAAAACAAAAACAATAACACACAAAAGGTGTTTTCAAATTTATTTTAAACAATTAATCAATACAAAAACCCATCTAAAGTGGAAACAATTATGTAAAAAAAAAAAAAAAAATACAAAAAAAATGTAATGCAACATACAAAACACATATGAACTTCAAATAATAGAAAAATAGAAATTAATACCAAAGTGTTATAAAAAAAAAAGTCAAATTTTTGAATCTCATTTAGATTTTTTTGGTGTTTTTGTTCCTTTCTTCTGGGGTGTAGAGAGGTCTTTGTTGCATAAATCACAGACCCAGCAACCTGTGAGTGAGGAAAAAAAAGAAAAGAAAAATATTTAAGTAAACATTTATTAGCAAAAATATAAGACTGAAATTAAAGTATTTTATGCCATATCAAATTCATATTATAATAAAAGTACTTAATGGCCTCTAAATAGTAAATCAATAAATAAATACATAAAAACAATTAAAACAATAATTTTTTTTGTTTCAAGATGACAGTCCCCATCATGACAGTTGCTACATTATGCAACTAAAAAAAAAAGTTTTATAGCTTTATTAACTTAAATTTTTGAAAAGACTTTATTCAGCAAGGATGCATTAAATTAATCAAAAGGCAAGACTTGTCACAAATTGCCACAAAAAAAAAAAATAAAATAAAAATGAAAGCTGACCTTTTGAACTAAAGTATTCAGTATTTTATGCCAAATCTAGTTCATATAACAAAAGTACTTGTCCTAAAAATAAGTAAATCAATAAATACATAAATACATAAAATTAAAAATTAAAATAAGTGAATAAAGCCATTTTTTGTGTTCCAAGACGTCTCCCTATTGACAGTTGCTACATTAAGCAATTAAAAAAAAAAAAAAAAAAAGTTTTATGGCTTTTACACTTTAACTTTAGTAACTTAATTAAATTTTTTTAAAAGATGATTTTTTTTTTTTTTCAACAAGGATGCATTAAATTATTCAAAAGTGACAGTTTCTGACGAAACTTGTCATAAATTGTCACAAAAAAATAAATTAAATAAAAGCTGTTATTTTTAACTCTATTCACAGTATTTTATCCCATATCTAATTCATAATATAATAAACATACTTAATGACCTATAAATAATAATAAAAGTAATAAATAAAAAAAATTTTTGTGATCCAAGATGAGTCTCTATATTGACAGTTGCTACATTAAGCATTTTAAAAAGAATTATGTTTTTACTTTTACTCTTTTACTTTATTAACTAAATTAACCTAATTAAATTTTTCAAAATATATTTTTTATTCAGCAAGACTTGCCACAAATTGTCACCCTAAATAAATAAATAAATAAATAAACAAACAAAAAAGCTGTTCTTTTGAACTCTATTCAAAGTATTACAGTTCAGCTTTACCATCACTGGAATAAATGACATTTAAAAGTAGAAAACAGTTACATTATTTTAGTTATTAAATTTAATATAATAGTATTTCGCAATATTTTTGTATTTACTGTATTTTTAGCCTTGGTGAACATAAGAGACTTCTTTCAAAAACACACATACAGTTGAGGTCAAAAGTTTACATCCCTCTTTCAGAATCATTAAAAATTAAAAATGAGTGTTATTTTTTATTTTTTTTTTTTTATCTATACTGCCCTAAATAAGATATTTCACATAAAAGATGTTTATATATAGTCCCCAAGAAAAAAGGGCAAATTTAACTTATTTTGTCTTCTGGGAAACATGTAAGTATCTTCTGTAGCCTCTGAAGGGCAGTAATAAATGAAAAAAAATATATTTAGGCAAAATAAAGAAAAAATGTACACGTCTCCATTCTGTTCAAAAGTTTTCACCCCCTGGCTCTAAATGCATTTTTTTTTTTTTTTTTTCTTCTGGAGCATCAGTGAGTGTTTGAACCTTCTGTAATAGTTGCACGTGAGTCCCTCAGTTGTCCTCAGTGTGAAAAGATGGATCTCAAAATCATACAGTCATTGTTGGAAAGGGTTCAAATGCACAAAAATGCTGAAAAACCAAAGGATTTTTTCTGAAGAACAGCAAGCAGTTTAACTGTTCAGGACAAACGATCACTTAAAAAAACACAGCTGTGGATCATTCAGGTAACAAAAGATTATTAAGAATCTAGTGTATGTAAACTTTTGAACAGAGTCATTTTTATAAATTCAACTATTATTTTCTCTTGTGGCCTATGTGTAAACGTCTTTAATGTGAAATATCTTATTTAGGTCAGTACTAAATAAACAACAGCATGCATTTTGTACGATCCCTCTTATTTTGGTAAAATAACAGTTTTAATGATTCTGAAAGGGGGATGTAAACTTTTGACCTCAACTGTATATGTGTCTGTGTAACGATCCTAATCTTTTTAAAAGTAATGTATTTATTCCAGAATTTATGCCATATGTGACCCTGGACCACAAAACCAGTCGCTGGGGTATATTTATAGCAATAGCCAAAAATACATTGTATGGGTCAAAATTATTGATTTTTATTTAATGCCAAAAATCATCAGGAAATGAAGTAAAGATCATGTTCCATGAAGATATTTTGGAAAATTCCTACTGTAAATATATCAAAATTTTCAAAATTTTTTGATTAGTAATGTGCATTGCTAAGAACTTCATTTGGACAACTTCAAAGGCGATTTTCTCAATATTTATATTTTTTTTGGCACCCTCAGATTCCAGATTTTGAAATAGTTTTATCTTGGCCAAATATTGCCGACAACATCCTATCCTAACAACATACATCAATGAAAAGCTTATATATTCAGCTTTCTGATGATGTATAAATCTCAGTTTCAAAAAATTATGACCCTTATGACTGTTTTTGCGGTCCAGGGTAACGTATGCTAGTGTATTTCCTAAATGCTGACAAAATTCGCCTGAACAGACACGTTTCTAATATTTACAGATACTGTATTTGTATAAAAATCTCTGTTAATGGACGTGACAGAACCAAAGCCTATTTTCCCTTACGAGAGGCTTCTATGGGGTAGAAAAAGCTTAAAGGTGAAGTAAAATTTCAACATCAGTTTACTGTTAGATTACCATGATAACATGAGCTCAATATTGTATTTCTTCATTTACACATACATATATGAGAAAGAATAGAGACTCACCCAGAGGAATGGAGTCCATTCCCACACAGAAGGTGTGGAAACCTCGGTCACACTTGTCACAGAACATCATCTCCTCCTCGTGGTGCGGCTGCTCGCACACCGTACACGTCTTGCACTCCATGCACTGCCAGGGATACATCTTGATCTGGGACACCAACTCCACACTCATATCCAAACAGGACGGGTGACCTGAACACAAAACCAGGCCTCTCATCATCTCCGCTATACACTTAGGAAATGGTATTTGAGGTATCACTATCATAACACAGTATCTTTAATCAAGACAGTAGAGAATGTGATCCTGCAGTGTGGTATAAAGAACATATTAAACAAGTTAAACATATCTTGATTTGATTTTTGTGATTTTCTGTACTTGTTTTAAAAGATGCCAGCTAAATCGAGAGCTAAACAAATAGTAAAAACTGTATTAGGAAGAGAACGTTTGGACTTACCACTGTTTTGGCATTGGGAGCAGTGGATGAGAGCCTCTGGTTTGCCTCTCTTGTTGGCCTCCTTACCCTTCTGACATATGCCACATATAGCATTGGGAATGACCTTAGGCTGCAAGGGCAGAGTAACGCTATAAACGCCATGGCAACCAAGGTCATACACACCATGTGATACTATGCTTCAATCAAAACCACTATCATTTTTAAAATTAATGTAGTAAAAATACCAGAGTAGACTGGATGTAGGATCTTAATAGGTATTAAAATAACCCAATATTTAAATTTTAGAATAAAGCATAATAAATTTAAATACATAATCAACAAAGACATAAAAAAAAAAACAATCAAACAAACAAATAAAAATCTGTTTCACAAAAATCAGGATAAAACCTTTAAAAAAAATTTGGGATCAGCAAGATTTATTTATTTATTTTTTTTTAAGAAATTAACAATTTTATTCAGAAAGATAACATTAAATTGATACACACTAACAGTAAAATACATTTAGAATGGAACTAATTACCAGAATTATGACAGTTTTCCACAAAAATATTAAGCAGCACAACTATTTTAAATTTTGATAATTTCTTGAGCAGGTAATCAACATATTAGAATGATTTATGAAGAATCATGTGACACTAACTTTAATTTAAATTGTAATAATATTTCAAAATATTACCTTTTTTTCTGTATTTTTATATATATTTTTTATTTTTTAAATGCAGCCATGGTGAGCATAACGACTCTTTTCAAAAACATTTTTATCTTACTGACCCCAAATGTCTCAAACAGTAATGTGTATAATTTACAGTATTTATATCATGACCGACATACCAAGTGATCATTTGAATTGAATTAAAAGACCATTTCAGTAAAAGAAAAAACACAGGAAAACATGTTTAGCAATGCAGAAAATATTGCAATGTTCAAAATTCATGTGCTTTGCATAAAGGAAGCTACAAAAACATTAAACAACAATTAAATACAAATTTTCTACACCGTGAATAGTTCATCCAGATAAAGGTGTCTCACCCCAATAAACAAATAGGTACACTCTAAAGAATGCTGGGTAAAGTCATTTTATTGGGTAATTTTTAATATTTTTACCCAGGTGCTGGGTCATTTTTTTTTTTAAACCCAAATGCTGTGTTTAACTTGTTGGGTCATTTTATTGAGTTAATTTTTAATATTTTTTGCCCAGGTGCTGGGTAGTTTTTCCTGCAACTAAGTTGCTGGGTAATTTTTAACACTGGGTTATTTTTTTTTTCTACCCAACTGCTGGGTTGAGCCCAGCGGCATGAGAATTAGTGCTATTTCGGTAAAAAGCGATTATAGAGAATGGTTAAATACACTACAATAAAAATGCTACTTTTAAATGTTACATTTTTTATGTCTAAAATGCTTGTTAAAGGAGTTTAAACGTATGTAATATTGTAAACTATGCTGTATTCACCCAAATAAATTCAATTTGTCTTGTATTTTGTCCATGTGTTCTTGCTTAACAATAAATGTTTATCTTTTGATTATTGCTGTTGCCTCTAGTAATTCTGTGTGTGTTTTTATAAGTTCCAGTCCATTTTAAACAACAGTTGACTTAAATAAAATAACCCAGCACGTTTGGTAAAAACATTTCACCCGAGCAGCTGGGTCAAAACAACCCAGCATGTGTTCTGTCCAATTTACCTAGCACTGGGTTGCCAAATAACCCAAGTTGGGTTGTTTTTAACCCAGCATTTTTAGAGTGTAGTAGCAAAAGCCAATTGTAAATTTTAAAACCTAAAAAGCACACAAAACAATTTTCTTTTGCTACTTGTAACAGTACAAACTTAACACTTTCATTCATTAAGAAATCTCTCTACAGTCTAATTTCTTTAAAACCTCTTTATTCAAAAGGTTACTCTAAATACTGACATGTCAAATGCCCTACCATAAAAACCATTCAACTGAAAAGAGCAATGACAACATTGTGGAAAATCAAACTATAACTTTTAAGAGGCAGGCCAGGCTACAGGTTTAAAGACACGTTTAGATGTTAGTAAAGCTCACAGTTACGTTAACGGAAGGATGAAATCCTTCATTCTGTCACAGTAGGAAAATACCAGCTGAACTAAGAGTATTACATCCAGGAAAAAAAGAAAAAAAGAAAAAAAAAGAAACACACAACAAGAACATTTAATGTTGTTTAACTACAAACACTCATAACAAGACTCGAGAGATTGCATAAAAAAGGGATGGAAATCAGCCAACAACAGACTGTACAGTGAGAGGATCAACAGAAGCTGTACCTACCGTCTTTTAATAAATTAAAATAAAAAATTAAAATTCTCTCATTAATTACTCACCCTCATTCCAAACCCATTCATCTCCGAAACACAAATTAAGATATTTTTCACAAAATCCAAGACCTTTCTGACTCTGCATAGACAGCAAGGGTCCTACCATGGTCAAGGCACAGAAACATAGTAAAGACATCATTAAAATAGTCCATGTGACATCAGTGGTCCAACCGTAATGTTATGAATCTATGAGAACACGTTTGAAAGAAAACAAAAATAACGACTTTATTCAACAATTTTTCTACTCCGCGTCGCCCTATGCATCATGGAGGAGAAGAATTGTTGAATTCGTTATTTTAGTTTTCTTTGCGCAAAAAAAAAAAAAAAAGTACTCTCGTAGCTTTGTAAAATTACGGTTGAACCACTGGTAGGACCCTTGATGTCTATTGAGTGTCATAAAGCTTTTAGATTTCACAAAAAATATCTTAATTTGTGTTCCAAAGACTTAGTCTTACCAGTTTGGAACAAAACGAGGGTGAGTAATTAATGACAGAATGTTCTGTTTTATGACTAAAACACCATTCAAATTAGACTAACATTATCATTTTGTTTCACGTGCAAGTAATGTTTTCAAATTTACAGAACACACACTTATGGCAGCCTCAAAAATAATCTACCCATAAACACAAGATTATGAACTACTAAATCAGGGGTGCCCAACCGTGTTCCTGGAAATCTACCTTCCTGCAGAGTTTAGTTCCAACCTTAACCAAACACACCTGTTTGTAATTATCAAGTGCCCCTTCAGATCCTAATTAGTTGGTTCAGGTGTGTTTGATCATGGTTGGAGCTGAACTCTGGAAGAAGGTGGATCTCCAAAAACAGGGTTGAGCACCCCTGTGCTGAAGAAAACACTTTAAGCACCTTAAAACAATGTTCACCTCAAAGACGTTCAAATCCTATGACAATTAGGTAAGTTCATACCACAACTATAATAAGAACAACAATAACATTGGAATCACTTTCAGAAAGATTTTTCCCTGTTGATTAATGATAAAATCAGCCAATTAGAATCAACCTGACTTTAAAGTGCTCAAGCATTTAAAGCAGCAGATATAATAAACTGAACTTTATCTTCCGCTGGTGTGGATGCTAATATAGTTTGCTATAGTTATGTAAATTTATAGTTGTTTTCATAGTTCTTGTTACTTGGTGCGAATGGGCCTTTAATTCTGACAAACTTACTGTCAAGAGGAGAAAATAAACGAGAATAGAACACTAGCCATTTATTAAATATTATGTTGTACACACTATACTGCCTATGCTTCTCTTTAAAAAAAAAAAGAAAAAGAAAAAAAAGAAATGTAAAACAGTGTGCAACATTCAAAAAAAAAAAAAAATGCTACATTGTTGTTACATGACCTTATAATATTGCATATGAGTGCTGTATAGTTCTCATCTTGCAAAAATAATTACGCCATTCTAAAGTAAATTCCATTCTGGAATTCATCAGACTTCTGTTAGAGTGCAATGCATTGTGGGAAACAGTGTGTACTGTAGTATACTAGCAGAATTCTGACACAAATGGGGCAGGTCATCTGGATCCTCTATGCAAACATAAATACATACTATGCATACTTCTAGAGAACAGTCTGGGAGAGTTTACACTGCTCACAAATCCTGAGATAAACTAATAATCACTAAGTTGAGGCTAAAACAAGCCTTTAGCTGGGGTGTGTTTTTTTTTTTTAAATTGCTTTAAAAGGTCCAATAAAATATGCAAACATTTCTTCTACAAGAAAACACTTGACAGCAACAAACACTTTCAGCCAAGAAAATGTAAAACACTGGAAAACCTATTGCACAAAGCATCATTTAAGTAAGGAGAATTGTAGCTTAAATGCAAGCATATGTGGGCAAGTTATTAAATAACTTCTGGCATTTTAACACAGCCATAATTGCTGTTAGTTGTGATTCACTTTGCATGAATTTTGTTGGATAATTTGTAATGTGTAAAGGTAAACCTTTTGTTGATCCAGCAAGTATTTTGACATGAAAAAAAAAAGGAACTTACAGAATTTAACCAGAGTAAATCAAAGGAAACACGAATATCAAGCATATTTAAGGTGCCCATAGAGTCAGTGTAGAAAACCACTGATATTCAGTTCAACAATGTTATACCAAACAACAGTTTGATAACCATTTCATGCCTGAAAGAGAGTAATGCATCACTAGCATGACAAATAAAGGATAAATAAAGCTAACTTTAAAAGTGCACTCAGTAAGTTTACATTTAACTGTTAAAGTGATAGTTCACCCCAAAATCTTTCATTTTCATTTGCTGTTCCAGACAATTTTTTGTCCATACAATGGAAGAATGTGGTTACACTCCTCAAAATATTTTTTTCTGTGTTTCACAGAAGTCAGTCAGGCAAAGTTTGGGTGAACTACCCCTTTAAGACTATCAGCGTGGATTAATGACATTTTACCATAGCTGGAATAGTTATTTTGCAAGTTTTATGAAGACATACAATAACTTTGCATTTTTATAGGGTCAGAAGTGTTTTGCATTTCCAAATAAAAAGATTATATTTAACAAATATATATAAAAAGATTCACAAAAATTAAACCAACGCACAAATAGAATATGCACAAATATACGTTAGGAGTCTCACAAAAAATGAATTAAATTCACTAATAAATCTGACATTAAAAAATATATTACTTTATATATGAATTTAATTTCTTTTTTTTTTGGCTTACATTCAAGTTCACTACGAACTGCTGTTAAATGGAAAAGAGGTTTGAAAATGTGCCTTGAACATTGGAAATGTGCTTGGTGCTGTTATTATTGCTATTACTAGTAACTTGGTTGGGTTGCAAAACCCAGCTGGTCATGTGATCTTAACACTGCGGCTCCCATTAGGTGGACACCCGCTCAAATGTTGTATAAAACAACTTGAATGGCATCAGTGCAGTCTACATCAGTCATTCTCCAAAAGTCCTATGCAATTCTTTATGTCTATACAACCAGGGAAAACATTACTGAGTGCACCTTTAATATTTCATATCCTGTGGATTAACACTTTAGTGTTTAGCAGCCAAATGAAACTGCGCATTTGCCCTTCAGTTTAACCGACAGGCAAGCAGGCAGGTAGAGAGATAAATAGAGGTATTTTAAGCTATATGAAGTACTGTTCATTTTATAAGGGTATTTACCTTCACAAGTGCATCACAGCAAGAAAAAAAAAAAAAAAACTAAACTAACGGCAGTACCACACAAAAACGTTATTGCTCCAAAGGTCTGTGCAGAACACAGGAACTGTCACTGGGTTTCCAGGCACTGAAAAATATGAGTGCCACTCTTCAAACGGAAAAGAAGTTCCATTGACACGTGCAGTCCCGATCTATGACCACCAGGGGGAGTGTGTGTGTGTGTGTGTGTGTGTGTGTGTGTGTGTGTGTGTGTGTTTGCGTCTGAGTGAGAGTGTGTGCGAGTCTGAGTGCGTGAGAGTGTTTGGATCATGTACTGATGATCAAGTCAGAAGAAAGAGGACTTCTCTGCTGAAAGTGCTGGAAGAGAGGGGTGGCAAAAAGGGGAGAAGAGAGGTGTTGGGTTATTTAAAAAAAAAAAGATCAGGGGCTTTTTTCTTCTACCTTGTACCCAGGGACAGATTTGTGTTGGATGGTGCGAGGAGTGCCGTCTTTGCTCTTGACTTTGGATTGAATACCGCTGTCTTGGCTATCTCCATCCGAAGTGTTTCCTGATGAACTGTCCTGTAAGTCAACATGAAATAAAAATTAATTTAATACACTTCCATCAACCCAAGAGTCATTGCAGCATGTTATACAAACAAGATTTTATTTTTCATGATCTAATTTATTCCAAATGTATTCCTAAAATAAGTCCAAGCCAGTGTATTTATTTACTATTACAGTACCTATTCATATTTTAAATTAGCTTGTATTTTTATATTTTCAGTTTTAAGCTTTACTACTTTTGTTGTTATGTGCTTTTGTCGTTATGTGCTTTTGTCATTTTTATAGTGTTTTAAATGTATCTTTTTTCAGCTTTAGTGGTTTTATTACTTTAGTTTTACAAAATAAATGGAAAATTAGAAAAGTTGCTTTGCCAACTAACTGAAATCTGTGTGGGTTTTTTTTTTTTTTAAGTTAAGTTTTTAATATAATATTTGTATTTTGATTTCAATATTTTACTTATTGAAGATGTGATTTTGGAAATGACAGATGGCTGTGTAGAATGTGTTGTAATCATGTTTTGGGTTGACTGTGTCCAATGTACTTTTTTTTTTTTTTTTTTTTTTTTTGTAATTTTTTTGCCATCCATGCATGTTGTTCCAAAAACAAACAAACAAAACAAATAACTCTCTGTATTCATAAGCAGCAAAATTTGTGCTTTTGCCTCCAAATAACTTTTTTTTAACCCTTTTATTTTTCAATCCTTCTAATCACCTGCCTTCATTCCAGTATGTAACGTACACTTAAAAGTACTGCCTACATGTTTTCTCACTGAATATACAGGTGCATCTCAAAAAATTAGAATATCGTAAAGAAAATCATTTTTTGTTTATAACTTA